>CM036930.1:7321199-7948699 GCA_020800305.1 Porphyrio hochstetteri | reverse complement strand
AAGAGAGGCAAAGAGAGGCGGCAAAGAGAGGCAAAGAGAGGCGGCAAAGAGACGCAAAGAGAGGCGGCAAAGAGAGGCAAAGAGAGGCGGCAAAGAGAGGCAAAGAGAGGCGGCAAAGAGAGGCAAAGAGAGGCGGCAAAGAGAGGCAAAGAGAGGCGGCAAAGAGAGGCAAAGAGAGGCGGCAAAGAGAGGCAAAGAGAGGCGGCAAAGAGAGGCAAAGAGAGGCGGCAAAGAGAGGCAAAGAGAGGCGGCAAAGAGACGCAAAGAGAGGCGGCAAAGAGACGCAAAGAGAGGCGGCAAAGAGACGCAAAGAGAGGCGGCAAAGAGACGCAAAGAGACGCAAAGAGACTGGCTAATGCTCAAAACAACCTGACGTGACAGACCGACAATCCTTTCTTAGTGCTCCATCTTGCTTCATCCCTTCATTATTCAAGTTCTTCCTACGGAATTCTTGTTAGGACTCTGAATCTATTCAAAGTTCACTATAAGCAAATTACAGGTGACACTGCTCTAAAATGCATGTGTTTAAACCTTGTATTTTGTCAAACTTTGCTCATTACTTCCCTTGAGGCAGACTTCCTCTGCGTCAAACTTCAATTTGCTCGGCTCTAGGGGATGCCGTGTCCCCTACCGAACCCACACTTAAGCTAACTCAGAAAGTTACAGCTCAAAATACAACACAATTGAAACCTATCGCGAGGGCTTCTGAGGTCACAACCCTATTGGGACCGGCTATACTGCAATCCAGTGCTCCGCAGGCCGTCCCTGTAGGATCTCTCCCCACCCTTCCACCGATGCTACTGCAAAGCTCTCATTGTAACCATTTAACAAACAACATACCTTCCTGCAAGAAGTCACAGCTCTGACAATCCATAAAACCCTACCAGAGACAAAACAACCCCTACACCACCAAAAAAGACAACCAGGACAGCACACCTCAGAAACACAATTCCCAGGGACATCCAAAAAGAGCGCCCTGCCTACCAAAACCCCGTCCCGAGCACCGCCTGCGCCCAAATTTAGGTGACAATAGTCGCCTCGCAGAGTGGCCGGGACCGGGGGAAAAAAAACCCAGCCGGGGGAAAAAAAAAAATAATCCCCCGGCTGGGGTTTTTTTATTCTTAAATATCTAATTCCTGAGCTACGCTGAAACAAAAATGTCACACGCGCAAGGTTAGCCACACTCACTCACCGCCACTCGCTCTTTCCCCCCCTGCCCGGCAACCCAGCCGGGGGAAAAAAAAAAAATAATCCCCCAGCTGGGGTTTTTTTATTCTTAAATATCTAATTCCTGAGCTACGCTGAAACAAAAACGTCACACGCACAAGGTTAGCCACACTCACTCACCGCCACTCGCTCTTTCCCCCCCTGCCCGGCAAGGCACCACCCGGGAACACGGTTCCCGGAGGCCTCCAAAAAGAGCGCCCTGCCTACCAAAACCCCGTCCCGAGCACCGCCTGCGCCCAAATTTAGGTGACAACAGTCACCTCGCAGAGCGGCCAGGACCGGGGAAAAAAACCCCAGCCAGGGGAAAAAAAAAAATAATCCCCCGGCTGGGGTTTTTTTATTCTTAAATATCTAATTCCTGAGCTACGCTGAAACAAAAACGTCACACGCACAAGGTTAGCCACACTCACTCACCGCCACTCGCTCTTTCCCCCCCTGCCCGGCAAGGCACCGCCCGGGAACATGGTTACCGGGGGCCTCCGAAAAGAGCGCCCTGCCTACCAAAACCCCGTCCCGAGCACCGCCTGCGCCCAAATTTAGGTGACAACAGTCACCTCGCAGAGCGGCCGGGACCGGGGAAAAAAAAACCCAGCCAGGGGGAAAAAAAAAAATAATCCCCCGGCTGGGGTTTTTTTATTCTTAAATATCTAATTCCTGAGCTAAGCTGAAACAAAAACATCACACGCACAAGGTTAGCCACGCTAATTCCCCGACAGCCTGCCCACACCTGCTGACGCACACCTAAACCTGAGCCGTCCCACCTCCAGCCACCGCAATGGCCCATCACCCCAAGTCTACAGCCATGCTCGTCATGGTTTCACCCTTCAAACAGCTTCATCGCTGTGACGCTAATATGTCAGACCACAAAAGCCAAAGCCTAGGAAACCATTTCGCTACCTGCAGCACATTACCTCCTGCTTCTCTTTGAAATTTACAGTCTGGCAAAATTTGCTGCAGAATTTTCTGCAGAAATCCAAACCTCCATGTAGCTCCTGGCAAAATACATACCTAGAAAAGACACCGTACAGTCCAAGACTGCACCCCAAGACACTGTCATCCAATACAAGACAATTCAAAACCACCACCGGACAGCAACTTACAACCCCATGATACAACAGTGCTATTGATGACACCATCCCAAGACCAAGCCAGACCGCACAAAATGCAAAGTAGATATTGAGTCATACACTGCAAATCATAACAGAGATAGATGGCCAGGAGGCATGAGACAGCATCCTGTGACATGACAATGTTATGGATTACACCACCCCATTACAGAGACATCCATCACAACACACAATTCACATCCAGAGGCGGACGGCACGAGACAGCATCCCAGGACATGACAACGCTATGGATTACGCCACCCCATTACAGAGTCATGCGGCACGAGACACAGTTCACATCCAGAGGCGGACGGCGCGAGACAGCATCCCGGGACATGACAACGCTATGGATTACGCCACCCCATTACAGAGTCACGTGGCACGAGACACAGTTGACATCCAGAGGCGGACGGCGTGAGACAGCATCCCGGGACATGACAATGCTATGGATTACACCACCCCATTACAGAGTCACGCGGCACGAGACATAGTTGACATCCAGAGGCGGACGGCGCGAGACAGCATCCCGGGACATGACAACGCTATAGATTACGTCACCCCATTGCAGAGTCATGCGGCATGAGACATCCCTCCAAGACGGAGCCCTACTATTGGACACAATCCAAAGCACGTGAGGCTACCGAGGTCACAGACAGCAATAAAAACCAATACAGACTGCTGTGATGCAATACAACACCAACTCCGTCCATTTGCAAGAAATCAACTGGTAATGTACGCTGCTAAGTAAGCGGGGATTGAGGGTCACGCAGAACTTAAGAGTCCAAACTTTCAAAGGCAGAGGTGTTCTTCCAGCCCAGGTTCTGCAAAGTTGACGCCACGGAAACATTTGCAATGTGAACCGCTGCAGAATGAGAGCGAGAGGACAGCCGGTCAATGGGCTTCGTGACAAAGCAGTGAGGCTCAAACGCAACGATGCTCGCCTGAGGATGGACAGCGGAGGCGCGTGATGTAGCCGCTGGCTGTAAGGGGCAACACTGTGAATAACAAGCAACATTTGGACACATATAAAGTCCAGAACACTTGCACAGAATGGACCCAAAACCTCTGCCCTTAACTTAATGCAAAGGCAATAGGCCTCTCCACACCTCTGACGATAAACCCCGGCCTGGCCCCACCGCAACCACCCCTTTCTTCTTTAACTCACCTTTCAAATGTCACCCTAGGGAAACCGGCCTCGGGAAGAGCACATCATTTAAGACACATGCTTGGACAGCCCGAGGGTTCGTCCGCTTCACCTGTAATACAGAGAAGTGCCGTTCACCAGCAGTGCGGTAGCATGGACCTCACGTTAACCTCCCCTGCATCGATGTCTTTTTCTCTCTCGCCTCAGCCTTAACCGCTTCCGCTCAGATTATCCTTTAGTCTGACATGCTGCCACCAGCCCACCATCGGTAATACTAAAACGGGCTACAATCATGCCTGACGCCTGGCCTTTATTCCAGCTCACCTCCGCTGCTCCTCTGCTTCCAAAGGTGGCCGTGAAGCACCTGCAAGAACAGAGACGCAAGCGCTCCATCTGCCTGCCACAGTATTAGGCACCACCACAGATGACGGCCACCTCACCTTGTTGGTGCACCGTGGCCCGCCACCACCTCCGGGGCCAGAAAAAGGCACGTGCCAAGAGACTGCGTGAAACTGGTTCCCACCTTCCACTACGTTACCTTGACCGATCGCTTGCGTGGCCTATGTCGTTTACAGGCGGCTGCACTGAGGCTCAGGCCTGGCCTATAACACACAAACAAGGGATGCCTATAAAACTCACCTCCAACGCAACACAGGCCTGCTAGGAACGGCTCGCCTGGCCCGAGTCACCTCCCCTGCAAATGGCCTGCTTTCCTCCTCGCTTTGCACCTTCAGAAGAGAAACAGCCACACGCAAACACATCTTAAACATGGCACACAGCTACTGACCGCTTTGTCACGCCGACAGCACCGGCCAACCTACCTCCTTGTGGACTTCCCCTCAACTCCTCTGTCACTGCATTGATACACATCACGTCTGGCCCCGACTGAAAAACACAAAATTTTATTGAGTTCCCCCGATGCCAACTCACTGCTGCACCATTGCAGACCTCTCGCTCCCATTGAGGAACCCTTATCTCACACTGCATAAGGCAAGTGCGATAGAGGCATGCTATCCATTACACCACCCTGATACACAGATAGACTGTGCAAGACAAGTGCGATACAGAGGCACGCTATCCCTTAGACCACCCCGTTCCAGAGGCACGCGGCGCAAGGTGGCTGCGCAGCATCTGCAAAAACAGAGCCAAACACTCCATCTACCTGCCATGTAATGCTTTCGTATTAGACATCAACATGGACAACGACCACCTCATCTTCACAGTGCATTCAGACGCGTGGCTATGCCCCAACGATGCTGCCTGTGCGGGTCTGCAAGAGACAAAGCAAAAAGCCACAAGGCGAGAGACTGCCTGAAACTAGTTCCCATCTCCCATTCCCTTACCTTGTCCGATTCCTCACAGCCTCTGCCAGTTACAGGTGCCCACGCCGAGGTTCGTGCCAGGGCTATAAAACAAACAAGGGATGCCTATAAAACTCACTGGCAATGCAACACCAGCCTGCTAGGAACAGCTCACCTGGCCCGAGTTGCCTCCCCTGGAAATGGCCCTCTTTCCTCCTTGCCTTGCCCCTTTAAGAGAGAAAGCCACGCACAAACAAATCTTAAATATGGCACAGGGCCGCTCACCATTTCATCATGCCGACACCACCAGCCGACCTACCTGCTTGTGGTCTTCCCCTCGACTCCTCTGCCGCTGCATCGGTACGCATCGCATCCGGCCCTGTCTGAAAAACACAACAATTTATTAAGCACGTCACCCCAATGCCAACTCCTTGCTGCACCATTGCAGACCTCTCGCTTCCATTGAGGAACCCTACCTGGAGTCTAACTCCAGGCAGCCGTTAAAACACACACAGAAAAAAACCCAGCAGGCATACCTCAGAGCCCCACAACCTTACACCCCTGCAAAATTCCATCTGCTTTTTCCAATGCTGAAGGGCCTCACCCAGGCAGCTCCCTTCATCTCCCAGGAGCAGGATGGAAAGGATGGTCCGCACCCCCTGCTGACGGTACCACCCTCACCGAGGCCTCCCAGGTATAATCCTGCACGCTAAGCCTGGACTCTTACTGCTATGCCACGTCACCCTGACTCCACAGCCCTGGGCAGAGCAGCTCCATGCCAAACATGCATGCAGAATGATGTAATGCAGAAGCCTGTGGACGATGCAACTCCAAGATGACTGAAAACTGTCAGCGAGAAGGGCTCCTGGACAGGAGACTCCATCAAACAATGCCCTCGAGGGGTGGATGGGAGGAAGCTCTATAGGCAACCCCAGAAGAGAGGGGACTGGAATGGCTCATTGGAAGGACTTATTGTCAGAATTGTGACAGTAAGTAAGGATGCACAAGAAGACCGCCTTTGAGACCTAACGATGGAAAGATGTACGGAAAAAGCCTCAGGCCATGAAAAGGAGAACCTGGAGAGCAGACTTCCTGACAGAGTCTGCGATGACGCCGCAAGAGAAGACCGACCGGAAACGTCCGAGATGTGAGGACAAACCGTGCCGTGATCTGGCTAGGCAAAACATGAAGAGCCCCGCGTGCGCTATGCTGATGAGCAAGTGTGCGCATTCGAGACCCTAGAGACTGCGCCCAAGAGGCACGCTGCGCCCCTTTGAGCGCAAAGAGGGTGCTGACACCCAGAGAAGGGCTAGAACACAGAAGACATGACAAACGTAAAGAGAGACACGAGCTGGAGCTGCCCTGCCCGGCACACCCTGGCATTGCGCTGGCAAGTGACCTGCTCCTCCCCGTGCAGTCTTACCCAGCCTCTCCCCGAGCCCTCCCATCCCTGCCCTCTTCTCCGGCTCCTTCTACTTAGCTTTGAGGAGTCCGGGGATCCAAAATCCTTTCTGGGCGGGATGTCTACTGGACGTCTGCTCACTGGGACGCTTTGTCAAGTCAAGCCTCGCGTACCGCCTGTAAAGCAAAAGAGACGGTTAGAACTTCACAGACACTGTCGCACCTGAAAAAACAATCGCTGCTTTAGCCTGCTAGTCTCAGCTCACCTGGCCGAGGTCACCGCCAGTGCTGACATCTGGCTTCGCTTGGCACTTTGTGACTTCAAAAATAACCTTACAGGCCAAAATGGATAAGATAGTCATATGGCCACCGGTCACATCTTACCTTGCGTGACGTGTGCTGACCCGCTTGCTTATGGCGCTCCGCTCGTCCATCTGCGGCTGCAAAGAGTGTCGAGCGAGTCACCTGGATGCAGACCGACAGCTTACCGAGTCCAAAGGTCTCCGCAGGAAGCCTCCCTTCTTCCCAGGCTGAACTTCATTCATTATTTATCTCCCCTCCTCGCCCCTCTCCGGTTGGCACAGTTCCCCAAAAACTGCAGTGGCGAGGCATACCTCGTGTTTTGCAGACAATTGCTATGTTCGGTCTTCTACTGAACTCTGGGCTCTGCTACAGGCCCGGGAAATAAAGGGCTAATGCTTAAAGACCACGAGGGGCCTGCCGTGGCATCCAAACGAGATGAAAAAAAACGCAGCGATCTGGGAACCACTAGGAAAGCCGTGAGCTCTCCCAGATCCGGGAAAATGCTACGTATTCAATTCCTATTACTTTATTAGGAAAGTCTAAAGCTCTATAGGCAGACAAAAGGATCGCCCTGACCCCAGCAAGATAATCTCATCATCAGGCCCGTTAGGAGAAGCGATGCTCACGGCTTACACATTATAGAGCAAAGCTGGATAACAAAAGCTGAGGTTCTATCTTCAGTACGGTCAGGAATGGCAGTAAAATGCCACGCGCATAGAAACAAAGACCAATAGAGAATTGCATAGGGTCATCTTCCAACTCCCTAAAAATACAATACAAAATAAGTTCAAAACCCAAAACCAAACCACAAACCTGTCTACGAGTACATGTTTTATTATATGCATGCTGCTTAACATCGAGCACTCCTTAAGGTCTTACCTCAGATGCATCTTCCCAAAAAGCCCAGCCGACTACAAAGCTCCATCTGCTGAATGAAAGCCAGAGCACTGATCCTGGGGAAAGCCAGCAGGAGAATGAGCTGCCTAGGGCAAGACCTGTGGTTTATATACCCTTGGGCCCACCTACTGCCCTTCCCACAGTGCCCTGGGAAAGGGGAGGGTCCTGCCTGCAGAAGGCTTAAAAGCAGCTGGTGGAGCAGGTGGGGCTCCTCTGACCCAAGTTGTTTATCAGAGCCTGCAGAAGATATAAAGGCCCCCGAAGGAGCCAGAGAGGGTTTTCTGACTTGAGTTAGCTTTGTGGGATGCTGGGCGCCAAATGGAGAGAGCAGCTCTCACTAAAACCAATGATGCTGCATCTGTTGTACTGGTATGTAAATAGCTTTAATTTTTCTGGCGTGTAGATTGTCACGGTTTGGCATGGTTGGGTGCTGGAAAAGAACAGGGGTGCAGAAAATGGCTGCTGCGAGGAGCTGCTGGAATTCTCCACAGCTCTAAAGTATAAACAATTCAAGGCCACAGTCACTGTTGACCAGGGCCAAGCCAATGAGAGATAGTCATAGAACCGCTGAGAATCACATATAGAAGAAAACAACGCGGAAGCGGCGGCATTTTGCGACCAGAGAAGGGAGTGAAAAGATGTAAGAAGCTGTGCAGTCACCAAAGCCGGGGAGGATGGGGGAGGAGGCACTCCAGGTGCCAGAGAGAAAGATGCCCCTGCAGCCCGTGGAGAAATGCCATGGAAAAGGCCACGAGCCCACCTGCAGCCTGTGGAGGAGGGGCTCCACGCTGGATGGAGCAGGTGGAGACATAGAGAAGATGCTGTGACCCTATGTTGGAATAAGCCCCTGCCAGCACTTGCAGCCCGTGAAGAGAATCAGAGACACAGAGATGAGCAAGAGACAGTTTTGCGCTGGAACAGGTTTGCTGGGGGAGGGGGCTGGTGACCCCATGGAGGATTGAGACTGAGAGACATTGTGATTTATTGCTGCCCACCCTAGCAGTGATCCAGGCGGAGCAGCTGATGAAGAGATAAAGCCCTGGGGGAAGAGGCTCACGTTGGAGAAAGTTCATGGATGACTGTCTCCCGTGGGTGGGTCCCCACAGTGCAGCAGGGGGAGAGTGTGTGGAATGAATGCCACCACCCCCCCACCCCCAAGCCAAGAAGGAAACCAACTTGCAAGGAACTGACCAAAGCCCCCTTCTCCCAGTCCCTGCCCCGCTGTGCTGTGATCAGGGGAAGAAGGGAGTGAAATCAGGACTAGAGTGAAGTCAGCTAAGAAGGGAGTGAGGAGGGGAGGTAGAGGTGTTTTAAGATCTGGAAAAGGAAAACAGCTCATGAAGAAGTAACTGTGAACCCTATTATTTTTGTTTCTTCGGGGGACAGTTTTCAGCGATGTACTGCCCGGAACAAAAAGCACCCGGAACCAAAGTCGCCGCGTCGTTGTTTCTGCGTGGGGGGGGGGGGGGGACGACGGGGGACGGACGGACACGGACACACACTTTTCAGCGATGCACTGCCCGGAACAAAAAGCACCCGGAACCAAAGTCGCCGCGTCGTTATTTCTTCGGGGGGGACACACACACACACACACACACACAGAGTTTTCGGCACTGCACAGCCCGGAGCGAAAAGCACCCGGAACCAAAGTCGCCGCGTCGTTGTTTCTGCGGAGGGGGACCATTCTCTGCTATGCACAGTCCGGAACAAAAAGCAGCCGGAACCAAAGTCGCCGCGCCGTTGTTTCTGCGTAGGACAGTTCTCTGCTATGCAGAGCCCGGAACAAAAAGCACCCGGAACCAAAGTCGCCGCGTCGTTGTTTCTGCGGGGGGGGGGGGGGGGGGGGGACGACGACGACACACAATTTTCGGCGACGCACTGCCCGGAACCAAAAGCGCCCGGAACCAAAGTCGCCGCGTCGTTGTTTCTGCGAGGGACACTTTTGAGCGATTCACCGACCGGAACCAAAAGCACGTGGAACCAAAGTCGCCGCGTCGTTGTTTCTGCGGGGGGGGGGGGGACAGTTCTCTGCTATGTACAGCCCGGAACGAAAAGTACCCGGAACCAAAGTCGCCGCGTCGTTGTTTCTGCGGGGCGGGGGGGACAGTTGTTCGTTCTGCACAGCCCGGAACAAAAAGCACTCGGAAGCAAAGTCGCTGCGTCGTTGTTTCTTCGGGGGGACAGTTTTCGGCACTGCACAGCCCGGAACAAAAAGCACCCGGAACCAAACTCGCCGCGTCGTTTTTTCTGCGGGGGGACACTTTTCAGCGATGCACTGCCCGGAACCAAAAGCACCCGGAACCAAAGTCGACGCGTCGTTGTTTCTGCGGGGGACAGTTTTTCGCAGCTGCACAGCCCGGAACAAAAAGTACCCGGAACCAAAGTCGTCGCGTCGTTGTTTCTGCGGGGGGGGGGGGGGGGGGGGGGGGCGGGGACACACACACACACACACACTTTTCAGCGATGCACTGCCCGGAACAAAAAGCACCCGGAACCAAAGTCTCCGCGTCGTTGTTTCTGCGGGGGGTAACACGTTTCAGCGATGCACTGCCCGGAACCAAAGCACCCGGAACCAAAGTCCCCGCGCCCTTCTTTCTGCGGGGGGGGGGGGGGGGGGCACTTTTCGGCGATGCACTGCCCGGAACCAAAAGCACCTGGAACCAAGGTCGCCGCGTCGTTGTTTCTGCGGGGGGACACTTTTCGGCGATGCAGTGCCCGGAACAAAAAGCACCCGGAACCAAAGTCGCCGCGCCGTTGTTTCTGCGGAGGACAGTTCTCTGCTATGCACAGCCCGGACCAAAAAGCACCCGGAACCAAAGTCGCCGCGTCGTTGTTTCTGCGGGGGGGGGTGTGTGTTCAATTTTCGGCGATGCACTGCCCGGAAGAAAAAGCGCCCGGAACCAAAGTCGCCGCGTCGTTATTTCTGCCGGGGGGGGGGGGGGGAACAGTTGTTCGTTCTGCAAAGCCCGGAACAAAAAGCACTCGGAACCAAAGTCGCCGCGTCGTTCTTTCTGCGGGGGACAGTTGTCGGCGATGCACAGCCCGGAACAAAAAGCACCCAGAACCAAACTCGCCGCGTCGTTGTTTCTGCGGGGGGACACTTTTCAGCGATGCACTGCCCGGAACCAAAAGCACCCGGAACCAAAGTCGCCGCGTCGTTGTTTCTGCGGGGGGGGGGGACAGTTTTCGGCACTGCACAGCCCGGAACAAAACGCACCCGGAACCAAAGTCGCCGCGTCGTTGTTTCTGCGGGGGGACTCTTTTCAACGATGCATTGCCCGGAACCAAAAGCACCCGGAACCAAAGTCGCCGCGTCGTTGTTTCTGCGGGGGGGGGGGGGGGGGGGGGGACGGGACGGGACACTTTTCAGCGATGCACTGCCCGGAACCGAAAGCACCCGGAACCAAGGTCGCCGCGTCGTTGGTTCTTCGGGGTGGAGGGGGGGGGTGGGACTCACTTTTCGGCGATGCACTGCCCGGAACCAAAAGCACCCGGAACCAAAGTCGCCGCGTCGTTGGTTCTTCGGGGGGGGGGTGGGGTGTGGGACCCACTTTTCGGCGATGCACTGCCCGGAACCAAAAGCACCCGGAACCAAAGTCGCCGCGTCGTTGTTTCTGCGGGGGGACACATTTTAGCGATTCACTGCCCGGAACCAAAAGTACCCGGAACCAAACTCGCCGCGTCGTTGTTTCTTCGGGGGGACACTTTTTAGCGATTCACTGCCCGGAACCAAAAGTACCCGGAACCAAAGTCGCCGCGTCGTTTTTTCTGCGGGGGGTGGGGGGGGGGGGGAACACAGTTCTCTGGTATGTACAGCCCGGAACGAAAAGCACCCGGAACCAAACTCGCCGCGTCGTTGTTTCTGCGGGGGGGGGGGGGGGGGGGGACAGTTGTTCGTTCTGCACAGCCCGGAACAAAAAGCACTCGGAATCAAAGTGGCCGCGTCGTTGTTTCTACAGGGGACACTTTTCAGCTATGCACTGCCCGGAACCAAAAGCACCCGGAACTAAAGTCGCAGCGTCGTTGTTTCTGCGGGGGACAGTTGTTCCTTCTGCACATCCCGGAACAAAAAGCACCCGGAACCAAGGTCGCCGCGTCGTTGTTTCTGCAGGAGACACTTTTCGGCGTTTCACACCCAGAACAAAAAAGCACACGGAACCAAAGTCGCCAGGTTACGTTTTCTGGTTTGACAGTTTTCAGCCACGCACTCCCCGGAACAAAAAACCCCCGGCACTAAAGTCGCCTGGGCACAGTTTATGGGGGCGATCGTTTTCAGCAATGCACATCCCAGAACAAAGAACACCCAGAACCAAAGTCGCCGGGTCACTGTTTCCACGGGGACGGTTTTCAGCGACTGGCAGGCTGGAACCAAAAGGATAGAGAACAGCATGGAGATAAAGAAAGGGAGTGGACAACAGGGAAGGGGTTACAACGTGGAGGATCAATGGGGAATTGAGAGGGAGGGACGACTGAAAGCAGGAGACAGCAAGACTGTGGGGGGACGCAACCTCGGGAGGCTAAGAACGGGGAGAGAGGGGGGCGCACAAGGAGACAGGGGGCTCAGTGCTGACAAAGAAGAGGGAAAAACCAAGGAGGAGAGGGGACAATAGAGAATGGGACCACAAAGAAGGAGAAACAAGAAAAGGTGAAACCACAAAGAAGTGGGACACTCAGAAGGGGAGAGGGACAAAGGAGGGGGAAACCCACAGGGATGAGGGGCTAAGAAAGAGGGATAAAGAAGGTAGGGCCAAGGGGGGGACGGGACACAAAGGACGGAGAGCAAGAAGGGGAGGTGAACAGAGAGAAGGACAAAGGAAGGAAGGGTACCACCAAGAGGGGAGATCCAGAAGGGCGGGACCACCATAAAGTGGGGGGGCAGACCGAGAAAAGAGAGGGGAACATAGGGAGGGGAGAACTAAGAAAGGGGTGGAACATAAAGAATGGGGCAGGAGAACAATGGTTGGACTTGATCATCTTAAAGGTCTTTTTGTGTGATTTGTGTGATTCTGTGAACAACGTGGGGGAGGAGATATTGGGGGTACTAAGGGGGCATGGGGAGTACCACAGAAGGAGAGGACCAAAAAGGTGGACCGACGAGGTGGGGGGAGTAGCACAGAGGCAAGGGACCACAGAGGGGAAACAACAACAGAGAAGGCAGGGGGACCACTGGTGGGGGGCAACTAATAAGGGGACAAGAGGTCCCCCCGAGAATGTGGGAGCTCAAGAAGAAGACAAAGAGAAGAAGGGGGAGGGAAAGAGATAGAGTGGGATAGCAAGACAAGGGTAGAAACCAAGAGAGGGGACAAAAGGGAATGCAGGAGGAAAACTAGACAAGAACAAAGAGGGGCAAGGAGGAGAGACTAGAGAGGCAGACAAAGAAGGGAGAGGGGGGAACCAAACAATTGTGGGGGGTGGGGGGAGCAGCACGGATACAGAGAGAGACACAGAGAGGGTCACGGGTCAAAGGCCACGGGGCCAAATGCCACCGGTCAGAGACAGGGTGAAAGTGGAGAGACAGAGGACTGGGGTAAAGAGAGAGAGAGAGAAAGGAGGGCAGAGGGACTGAAAGACAAGGAGACAAGACGATACAGAGAAAAAAATGAAAAGCCAAAAACAGGACAGGCAGAGAGAGATACAGCCAAAGACATCAGGGGAAAGAAACACATAGACACAGATGATGAGGAGAGAGACAGACAAACGACAGGGGTAGAGAAAAACAGATATACAGAGGAAGAGGAGCAGACAGTCTAACTCTGACGACTAAAAATAAATCAAAGCCACACAAAAAATTGACACTGAACACAGCACACAAAATACTTTATTATGATGTCTATACTTTTATGAGCTTCATCATCTCTTTGTTGTTTAAATTTTACACATAACAGACTCTTAACAGGCTTCTAAACACTATTAACTGTCATATCTAATGCTGCTACAACATACATGCACATCAACATACCATTTTTTCTTTTGGCCAACGCATGTGATGATTTTTGCTTGAAGTGGACATATTATACAAACCGACATCACTGACTGGGTTCTTCCCATTAACCCCCAAAGCAGTGAGAGCTCTGCCATACTGGATACGTTCTCAACTATCGCACCTTTACAAGAAAAAGAAATTTGGTCATGAAAATCCCTATATGACCAAAACGAAGTCTACAGTGCTCAAAAACTCTAAATCCAATTGACCCCTACCTTGCAATCCGGTCCTCCCCAAACCACTTGCCTAGGCTGGCTGCGTGCCATTCCACCGCAGCTGCCAGAACTCCCTTGCCACAGCCATTTCGCAAACAATCCTCCCTCAATCAACAGGCAATTGGGATATTCTGCAAGAGCCCTCCAAAGGAAGCACACCTGCAAAAACCCACCCTGCACAAAAAGCCTTGGGAACACAGTTCCCATGGCTCTACAAAAATATCTCCCTGCCTGCAAAAACCCCGGCCCAAGCAGCACATGCCCCAAAACTTGAGCAACAATATTCAACTTGCAGACCGAGCGGAGAAAAAAAAAAAAAGACCCAGCCACAAGGAGGCAATATCCCCCTGGCAGGGACTTTTTTGGGGGTCGGTGGTATGCTTTGTATTTTTTATTCCAACGTTATACCTAAGTGTGGACTACACCTGAACAAAAAACTTCTCACACACACACACACACACACACGGGGTTAACCACACTCACAACTCAATCAGCCCTCAGACCACATGTGCTCACCCTACACCTAAAATCAACCCAGAAGCAGCCCACATCTGTGGGACGTCACCCTAAATCTGCAATGGTTCCTGGCACACACTCTGCAAACAACTTTGCTGTTCTATGTAACATTAAAGACTCACACGGCATAAACCAAAGCCTATGGAAACACTTTGCTCTCTCCGAGATGACTTTCCAGGAAAATTAGCTGAAAGATTGACTGCTGTGATGTGAAGCACAGTGTACTACCTGGGAAAACAAAGACTAGAGCCCAAGCCGCTACCACACTATATATTACACCACCCCAATACAGAGCCACACAGTGCACGGCAAACCCAACAGGGAGGCACACTATCCCTTACGCCACCCCAGTACAGAAGCACACGACACACGTTGAGCACGATAAAGGCGTGCAGCACAAGGTCAGCGCAATGCAGAGTCACACTATCGATTTCACCACCCTAATGCAACAGCGCACATCACAAGATGAGCGCAATAGAGGCACGCTATCCATTGCACCACCATGATACAGAGGTACAGGGCACAAGGCGAGGGTGATAGAGAGGCACACTATTTGTTATGCCAGCCCCAGAGACGTCTGGCACAGGACACCACCCCAAGATAGTGGCCTGCTATGCATTACACCGCCACAATACAAAGCCCAAGACCCAAGCCCAATAGAGCTGGATGGCACGACACTGCATCCCGTCACATAACTGTGTGCGTGGTTGAACTGGGATGCTCCCCCTCTGTAGCTTTCCTCATCTTCGCTGGCAATGTGGAACGACACTGTTTGCCAGCAGCCGGCCGGTGGCAACCTCCGCTGTGGAGATACTTGCTCTCGCAGCTCTACCTTAGCTGTTCTAACACAGATCATCCTTTGCTCCACTATGCGGAGGCCTGCCCGTCACCTGCGACACTAAAACAACAAGGAACGATTCAATAGAATGCCTCTAAGGCCACTGCATCGATGCAGCAGTCACTCGCGTTGCCAAAAGGCAGCTCACGTGCCGAGATCCCGCTCTGCCCGTGGATTTGCACGGAGTAAAACCAGAAATGCATAGGCGAGTCGCAAGTGATCGCGGTTGCTTTGAGCCTCTGATGTCAGGTGCCAGCCAGCCTCTGTTTGATGCTCCGCCTCTCCCACAGGACTTCAGCTCAGGGCTTGTCACTCACACCTGAAAAACCCAAGCGAGTGGTCAAAGAGAGCCACACCAGATGACAACCGACGCCTCGATCAGGCCAGCGGTCAGTCATCTATACCTAAATAACCCAAAAGCCAGACAAACCGAGCCCTGGAGATCGAGCCTCACATATACGATGGAAGGCACGTGCGATAGTCGACCTCCTCAACTGCCGTGCAAACCGCTGCTCCGGGAACGCTGGAAGACCTCTTCCAAAACCTGCCAAACACAATGGAAATAACTGTGTGGAAGCTGTCTATGCAGAAAGACCCTACCGCCTTTGCCAAAATACCTGCCTGGGTCAACATTTTCCCACCGCGCTCTAAAGCTGTGCTGCCCCTAGCTCTAACAGTGCCACGCCTCCTCGCGGGGCAGGTCTGAACCCGAGACGGCACGCAGACAACACAAACGTGATTGTGAAATGCAAGATGGCCACGATTGATAGGAACGATGACCACAGCAAAGATGATGCTGTCAAGTCAACCCGATGGCACCGCGATAGTGCGGATGCGTTAAGGTGGCACCAGAAGAGACGCGATGACTGTTGCCCATAAGAGAATGCAACGGTCAAAGCTAGAGCAACAGGTGTACGAGAAGCCACGCTTTAAGACCCAAGACCGGTGAACATGAGGGGATGACCTCAGAGAAGATTTGTTGTGCCAAACAAATGCCTGGTGGAAAGACTTCCCGTCCAAACTGCGACGATAGATGCGCAAGAAGCCCTCTTCAAGGCCTAACGATGGAAGGACGCGGGGAAGAAGGCTCAGTCCAGGAAAAGAGATGGCTGCAGAACACGGCTACCCACAGAGCCAGCAATCGTGCCCCAAGACAAGACTGACCGGTATCTTCTGAGACGTGAGGATGAACCGCACCACGAGCTTGCTAAATCGATCGAAGAGGAGCCCGATGGGCATTGTACCTGTGAGTGTGGGCATTTGAGACCGTAGAGACCGTGGCCAAGCGCTAAGACGATACCGACACACAGAGAAGGACTAAGACACAGAAGATGCCACACAACAAGCACACACACTGACATGAGATAGACCTGCCCCTGCCCGGCACACCCTAATGTCATGCTAGTGAGTAACCCGCCTGCCCCAAGGGGACCGCTCATGGACATCCCCTTCCAGTACATCAGCTTTCAGGGGACAGTGACCTCACTGCTATTGCCTTTGCCCCACCCTTCTCCCCTTCTCCTCCCGCTCCCTCCGTAGCCCTCCGCTTAGCTCTCAGACCGCTGGGGATCTATATGCATCCTGAAGGAACACAGCGCATCCCTCCATAGGACAAAGGGGACGTTCCTGTAGTTGCCACGTTGTTCTTCAGCCTCTATGATAAGGACGAGCAGAAAACCAAAATAGCGCCATGGGTCAACATCACATGCGTCAACGCCCGAGCTCTAAACCCTACCCCTCTCAAAAGGGATGAGCCATTCAGGTCACCTGCTCGTTTCAAACGGACAAGCTAGCTGTCATTGCTTGTGGCGCCTACCGCCCGGGAGATGCCAATTCACTCTTATGCTCGTGATGAATCATGGCTCTCACGATGGCGCTTCGACACATGACCGCACCCCATCGACACCACCTGCAAAAAGATAAAGCCTAAGGCCCATGCTGAAAGACCGCCTGAAATCACAGGCGGTCCAAAACGCTTTACCATCTTCCATTTCCATACCTCGACAGACCGCTCCCTGGCCTCGGTGGTTCACAGCTTTCCACGCCGAGGCCAGTGTCTCGCCTATGAAACAGAGAAGAGGGTGCCTATAACTGGCTCTGCCAAGTGACCACTATTCCTGCCCCCTAAGAAAGGCTCACTGGGCCACCGTCACCCCCTGTGATGGCATCGCGCTTTCCGCCTCACTTTCTGCCTTCAAAAACAAACACAGACCCACGTAAATCTTGAAGTACCTGCAGAACCGCTGACCGGCTCGATCCAGAGACCCGCCGTGTCACGGTGCTCCGCTCGAGGCTTCCATCCCTGGATTAGCATGCATGGTGTGAGGCCCCATCTGAAAAACCCAAATATTTATTAGCGACTCATCATGGTGCCCAAGGACAACCGCACACTGCCTGAACTCTCGCTTCCATTCAGGAACATCATCCACAGTCTAACTATAGACTGCCCTGAAAACAAGAATGGAAGAAAGCAGGCGTGATTCTGAGCCCTGCGCAGATGAGCCTTCAACCCTGCAAAATGCCATCTGCTTTTCCCAGTGCCAAAGGGCTCCTCTGAGGCAGCTCTGATCGTTGCCCAGGATCGTGATGGGAAGGACACTCTGGGCAGCCTGACCGACGGCTTCTCGATCCCAGCAACCGTACTACCTTGGATGAGGCCGCCTGGGCGTAGCTACGTGCTGACCCTGCGCTCTTATCGCTATGCCGACGCACCCCAACTCTACGGCCCCGGGCAGAGCAGCTCCACGTCAAACACCTGCAAAGAATGCGCCTACACAGACCGCTACAGACAACGTGCATCCAAGGTAGGAGAAATCTCTCATCAAGAAGGGCTCCCAGACCAGAGATGCTGTAGAGCAACGGTACCTACAGGGATGAAGCACGGAAGCTCTTAGGCAACCCCAGAAAAGAGTGGGCCAGAATAGCACGGTGGAAGGAGTTACTGTCAAAATGGACACGATGGGTGCGCAAGAAGCCCGACTGCAAGACCGAACAATGGAAGGACGTGGGGAAGAAGCCTCGATCTGTGAAAATGGATGGCTAGAGAGGACAGCTCCCAAGAGAGCCAGCGATTGTGCTGCAAGATCAGACTGACCGGAAACTTCTGAGATGCAAGGATGAACCATGCTGTGAGCTTGCGAAGCAAGATAAGAAGGGCCCAATGGGCACCAGGCCTACGAGCAAGTGTGGGCGTTTCAGACCCTAAAGACCATGCCCAAGGAGCACGCTGCGCGCCTCTGAGCGCAAAGAGGATGCTGACACCCGGAAAAGGACTAAGACACAGAAAGCGTGACACGCGACAAGCATAAACACAGATGGAGGCGGGAACTGCCCTGCCCAGCACGCCCTAGCAACATGCTGACAAGTAACCCTCTCGCCCTTTGCCAGCTCAGAGGGGACCGCTCCCAAACAGCGCGCCTTTGCCTACGCTGACTTTCGCGGGCAAGCAGCCACCCTGCTGCTGGCACCACCTTCACCCCACCCTTCTCTCCTCCTCCCCCCCCCCGCCTCCCTCCCCAGCCCCGGTCCCCGCACTTTGCTCTCAGGCGACTAGGGAACCGCATCTGTCCTGGAAGGAAACGCATGCGATCCCCTGCGTGGGCCGACCGGGACATGCTGGTGGTTGCCACCTTATTCTTCAGCATCTATAATAAAGATAAGCAAACTCTAATCAAAACTGTGCAGGCAGTTAGTACCGTGCCCCTCGACCCCGACTCCCCATCGCCTTCTCAAAAGGGATGTGGCATTCCACTCACCTGCTCGTTCCAGACACGGACGTGCTGGCTGCCATCGCTTGTGTTTCCTACTGCGCTGAGAGATGCAAGATTACTGTTACCCTTGGAACTCACCCAGCCAGAGCTGCCTCCACTGGAAATATCCCACTTTCCTCCTGGCTTCGCAGCTTCAGAAGAGAAAGACGGATGTGAGCAGCGAAGCATAGATGAGACACACGCGTGTTGCTAGCAAATAACATCCCTAGGGAATATACAAGAAGCCCTGCCAGGATAAGTGTCCAGCAGTAGCTCCCAAGACAAAGGAGTCAGGACTGAAATACATAGCTGGCCCGAAACCTCCCCATGTAGCCCACAAGCAGCACTTGACATCCCAGGCCTCAGGCCTTTCCTTTGCCCGGGAACCCTCTTCATACCTCCAAAAGCACTTCTCTCGGCCGGAGCAGCATTCTATGCCAAAAATGCCAAACATCCAGCAATAGCACCCAAACCGAAGGAGCCAGCACTGAAACACATAGCTGGTCTGAAACCTCCGAGGGAGCCCACGAGCAGCACCTTTCATCCCGGGGCTCAGGCCTTTCCTTTGCTCGGGAACCCTCTTCATACCTCCAAGAGTGCTTGCCATGGCAACCGGCCCCCATGGCAACCAGCCCCCAAAGCCGGTGTCCATAGCCGTAGCCCCTCACAACGGCTCCTGACTGCGGATGAACTGCGCTGCGAGCTTGCCAAGCGAGCAAAGAAAAGCCCCATGGGCTCCATGCCTGTGAGCAAGTGTGGACATTTGAGACCCTAGAGACCATGCCCGAGGGGCAAGCTGTGCATCTGAGCACAAAGAGGATGCTGACACCCAGAGAAAGGCTAAGACACAGAAAATACGGCACGTGGTATAAACACATGTAGAGGCAGGAACTGCTCTGCCCAGCACACCCTAGTGACATACTGACAAGTAACCTGGTCCCCCTTTACCAGCACAGCGGGGACCGCTCCCAAACAAACCCTTCCCCTATGCTGACTTTTGTGGGCAAACAGCCCCCCTACCAGCACCACCTTCACCCCACCTCTCCACCTGACCCTCTCCTCCTCCCCCTCCCTCCCTCCCCAGCCCTGGTCCCTGCACTTAGCTCTCAGGCAACTGGGGAGCCACCTCTCTCCTGGAAGGAAACACATGCGATCCCCTGGATGGGCTGACTGGGACATGCTGGCAGTTGCCACCTTGATCTGCAGCATCTATAATAAAGATAAACAACTAATCAAAACTGTGCAGGCAGTTAGTACCGTGCACCTCGACCCCGACTCCCCATCGCCTTCTCAAAAGGGATGTGGCATTCCGCTCACCTGCTCGTTCCAGACACGGACGTGCTGGCTGCCATCGCTTGTGTTTCCTACTGCGCTGAGAGATGCAAGATTACTGTTACCCTTGGAACTCACCCGACCAGAGTTGCCTCCCCTGGAAAGATCCCGCTTTCCTCCTGGCTTCGCCACGTCGGAAGAGAAAGACAGACATGAGTCTTTGTCGTGGTTTTGCCCCGGCCGAGGGCCGCACCCCACACAGTCGCTTGTACTTTTAAAAGGAAGGGGGAAGGAAAGTTGGGGGAGGGGGAAAAGGGAAGGAAGAAAGGAGGGAAAGAAACCACAACCTAGAAACCAGAACCACGCAGGTTGGGATAAGGATAGTTTACTAAACAATAACAGAAAACTAGATATAACAATAACAGAAGTTTAAAGTACAAAATAGATGAAACTGGTGATACACAATGCAGTTTCTCACCAAACCACAGAACCCAGGCCGCACAGCTTAGAGCCGTCCCCGAACCCAGAAACTGCCCGTCCTGGCGTTGTCTCCTCCTCTTCCCCCCAGTCCCCCTTTATACTGAGCATGACGTAACTGGCATGGAATATCCTCTTTGGCCAATTCGGGTCACCTGTCCTGGCTGCGTCCCCTCCTTTCTCGTTAGTAAGGAAGTATGAAGAACTGAGAAAGGTCCTTGATTGCCCGGCAACAACCAGAAACATCAGGGTGCTATCAGCACTGTTCTCATCCTAACACCCAAACATGGCATTCCATCCACTGCTAAAAATAATTAACTCCATCATAGCTGAAACCAGGACAGTCTTGAAACACAGCAGAGATACATGTGTTGCTAGCAAATAATGTCCCTAGGGAATATACAAGAAGCCCCGCCGGGACAAGTGTCCAGCGGTAGCTCCTTAACCGAAGCAGCCAGGACTGAAAGGCATACCTGGCCCGAAACCTACACAAGCAGACCCTCCGACAGCACCCCAATACAGAGGCACACTATCCGTTATACCACCCTGATACAGAGGTACGAGGCACATGGCACAAGACAATGCCAACAGAGCCACGATATTTGTTACACCACCCCCAAATGGAGCTTTACGGCACAGGACACTGCCCTGAGATACATTACACCACCACATTACAGAGCCTGATAGAGCTGGATTGCACCAGACTGCATCCCGTGACGTAACAGCAGAGGCCTGCCCATCACCTGTGATGCTAAAACAGGGTACAATTCGATAGGATACCTCTCAGATCACTGGTCAATGCAGCAGTCACTCGCCTTTCTAAAGTCAGCTTGTGTGCCCAGATCCCACTCGGCCCCTGGATTTGCACGGAGTAAAACCAGAAACGCATAGGCGAGTCACAAGTGCTCACGGTTGCTTTGAGCCTCTGATGTCAGGTGCCAGCCAGCCTCTGTTTGATGCTCCGCCTCTTCCACAGGACTTCAGCTCGGGGCCCGTCTCTCACATCTGAGAAACCCAAGCGAGCGGTCAAAGAGAGTCACACCAGATGACAACCGATGCCTCGGTCAGGCCAGCGGTCAGTCATCTATACCTAAAGAACCCAAAAGCCAGACAAACCGAGCCCCGGAGATCGAGCCTCACGCATACGATGGAAGGCACGTGCGATAGTCAACCTCCAACTGCCGTACAAACCGCTGCTCCGGGAAGGCCAGAAGACCGCTTCCGGAACCTGCCAAACACAATGGAAATAACTGTGTGGAAGCTGTCTATGCAGAAAGACCCTACCGCCTTTGCCAAAATACCTGCCCGGGTCAACATTTTACCACCGCGCTCTAATTAATTCGGGTTCATTGGGGCGTAATTAATTCGGGTTCATTGGGGCGTAATTAATTCGGGTTCATTGGGGCGTAATTAATTCGGGTTCATTGGGGCGTAATTAATTCGGGTTCATTGGGGCGTAATTAATTCGGGTTCATTGGGGCGTAATTAATTCGGGTTCATTGGGGCGTAATTAATTCGGGTTCATTGGGGCGTAATTAATTCGGGTTCATTGGGGCGTAATTAATTCGGGTTCATTGGGGCGTAATTAATTCGGGTTCATTGGGGCGTAATTAATTCGGGTTCATTGGGGCGTAATTAATTCGGGTTCATTGGGGCGTAATTAATTCGGGTTCATTGGGGCGTAATTAATTCGGGTTCATTGGGGCGTAATTAATTCGGGTTCATTGGGGCGTAATTAATTCGGGTTCATTGGGGCGTAATTAATTCGGGTTCATTGGGGCGTAATTAATTCGGGTTCATTGGGGCGTAATTAATTCGGGTTCATTGGGGCGTAATTAATTCGGGTTCATTGGGGCGTAATTAATTCGGGTTCATTGGGGCGTAATTAATTCGGGTTCATTGGGGCGTAATTAATTCGGGTTCATTGGGGCGTAATTAATTCGGGTTCATTGGGGCGTAATTAATTCGGGTTCATTGGGGCGTAATTAATTCGGGTTCATTGGGGCGTAATTAATTCGGGTTCATTGGGGCGTAATTAATTCGGGTTCATTGGGGCGTAATTAATTCGGGTTCATTGGGGCGTAATTAATTCGGGTTCATTGGGGCGTAATTAATTCGGGTTCATTGGGGCGTAATTAATTCGGGTTCATTGGGGCGTAATTAATTCGGGTTCATTGGGGCGTAATTAATTCGGGTTCATTGGGGCGTAATTAATTCGGGTTCATTGGGGCGTAATTAATTCGGGTTCATTGGGGCTCACTACCTCTAAATCCAGTTGACCCCTACCTTGCAATCCAGTCCTCCCCAAACCACTTGCCTAGGCTGGCTGCGTGCCATTCCACCGCAGCTGCCAGAACTCACTTGCCACAGCCATTTCGCAAACAATCCTCCCTCAATCAACAGGCAATTGGGATATTCTGCAAGAGCCCTCCAAAGGAAGCACACCTGCAAAAACCCACCCTGCACAAAAAGCCAGTTCCCATGGCTCTACAAAAATATCTCCCTGCCTGCAAAAACCCCGGCCCAAGCAGCACATGCCCCAAAACTTGAGCAACAATATTCAACTTGCAGACCGAGCGGAGAAAAAAAAAAAAAGACCCAGCCACAAGGAGGCAATATCCCCCTGGCAGGGACTTTTTTGGGGGTCGGTGGTATGCTTTGTATTTTTTATTCCAACGTTATACCTAAGTGTGGACTACACCTGAACAAAAAACTTCTCACACACACACACACACACGGGGTTAACCACACTCACAACTCAATCAGCCCTCAGACCACATGTGCTCACCCTACACCTAAAATCAACCCAGAAGCAGCCCACATCTGTGGGACGTCACCCTAAATCTGCAATGGTTCCTGGCACACACTCTGCAAACAACTTTGCTGTTCTATGTAACACTAAAGACTCACACGGCATAAACCAAAGCCTATGGAAACACTTTGCTCTCTCCGAGATGACTTTCCAGGAAAATTAGCTGAAAGATTGACTGCTGTGATGTGAAGCACAGTGTACTACCTGGGAAAACAAAGACTAGAGCCCAAGCCGCTACCACACTATATATTACACCACCCCAATACAGAGCCACACAGTGCACGGCAAACCCAACAGGGAGGCACACTATCCCTTACGCCACCCCAGTACAGAAGCACACGACACACGTTGAGCACGATAAAGGCGTGCAGCACAAGGTCAGCGCAATGCAGAGTCACACTATCGATTTCACCACCCTAATGCAACAGCGCACATCACAAGATGAGCGCAATAGAGGCACGCTATCCATTGCACCACCATGATACAGAGGTACAGGGCACAAGGCGAGGGTGATAGAGAGGCACACTATTTGTTATGCCAGCCCCAGAGACGTCTGGCACAGGACACCACCCCAAGATAGTGGCCTGCTATGCATTACACCGCCACAATACAAAGCCCAAGACCCAAGCCCAATAGAGCTGGATGGCACGACACTGCATCCCGTCACATAACTGTGTGCGTGGTTGAACTGGGATGCTCCCCCTCTGTAGCTTTCCTCATCTTCGCTGGCAATGTGGAACGACACTGTTTGCCAGCAGCCGGCCAGTGGCAACCTCCGCTGTGGAGATACTTGCTCTCGCAGCTCTACCTTAGCTGTTCTAACACAGATCATCCTTTGCTCCACTATGCGGAAGCCTGCCCGTCACCTGCGACACTAAAACAACAAGGAACGATTCAATAGAATGCCTCTAAGGCCACTGCATCGATGCAGCAGTCGCCCGCCTTACCAAAGTGGCTCGTGTGCCCAGATCCTACTCGGCCCGTGGATTTGCACAGAGTAAAACCAGAAACGCATAGGCGAGTCGCAAGTGCTCACGGTTGCTTTGAGCCTCTGATGTCAGGTGCCAGCCAGCCTCTGTTTGATGCTCCGCCTCTCCCACAGGACTTCAGCTCAGGACTCGTCTCTCACACCTGAAAAACCCAAGCGAGGGGTCAAAGAGAGCCACACCAGATGACAACCGATGCCTCAGTCAGGCCAGTGGTCAGTCATCTATACCTAAATAACCCGAAAGCCAGACAAACCGAGCCCCGGAGATCGAGCCTCACGTATACGATGGAAGGCACGTGCGATAGTCGACCTCCTCAACTGCCGTGCAAACCGCTGCTCCGGGAACGCTGGAAGACCTCTTCCGGAACCTGCCAAACACAATGGAAATAACTGTGTGGAAGCTGTCTATGCAGAAAGACCCTACCGCCTTTGCCAAAATACCTGCCCGGGTCAACATTTTACCACCGCGCTCTAAAGCTGTGCTGCCCCTAGCTCTAACAGCGCCACGCCTCCTCGCGGGGCAGGTCTGAACCCGAGACGGCACGCAGACAACACAAACGTGACTGTGAAACGCAAGATGGCCACGACCGATAAGAACGATGGCCACAGCAAAGATGATGCTGTCAAGGCAATCCGATGGCACCGCGATAGTGCGGATGCATTAAGGTGGCACCAGAAGAGACGCGATGACTCTTGCCCATAAGAGAATGCAACGGTCAAAGCTAGAGCAACAGGTGTACGAGAAGCCACGCTTTACGACCCAAGACCGGTGAATATGAGGGGATGACCCGAGAGAAGATTTGTTGTGCCAAACAAATGCCTGGTGGAAAGACTTCCTGTCCAAACTGCAACGATAGAGGCGCAAGAAGCCCACCTTCAAGGCCTAACGATGGAAGGATGCGGGGAAAAAGGCTCAGTCCAGGGAAAGACACGGCTACCTACAGAGCTGGCGATCATGCCACAAGACAAGTCTGACCGGAACCTTCTGAGACGTGAGGATGAACCGCACCGCGAGCTTGCTAAGAAAGCAAAAAAGAGCCCGATGGGCACTGAGCCCGTGAGCGAGTGTGGGCATTTGAGACCCTAGAGACCATGGCCAAGGGGCACGTTGTGCCCCTCTAAGAACAAAGAGGATGCCGACACCCGCAGAAGGACTAAGACACAGAAGATACCACACAACAAGCACACACACAGACATGAGCTAGACCTGCCCTGCCCGGCGCACCCTAACGTCGTGCTGGCAAGGAACCCACCTGCCCCAAGGGGACCGCTCACTGACAACCCCTTCCAGTACATCAGCTTTTATGGGCAAGCGACCACACTGCTATTGCCTTTGCCCCACCCTTCTCCCCTTCTCCTCCCGCTCCCTCCCTGACCCCCAGCCCTCCACTTAGCTCTCAGACCGCTGGGGATCTATATGCATCCTCGAGGAACACAGCACATCCCTCCATAGGCCAAATGGGACATTCCTGTAGCTGTCACGTTATTCTTCAGCCTCTATGACAAGGACAAGCAAAAAAACCAGAATAGCACCATGGGTCAACATCACATGCACCAACCCTGAGCTCTAAACCCTACTCCTCTCCAAAGGGACGAGCCATTTGGGTCACCCGCTCATTTCAAACAGACAAGCTAGCTGTCACTGCCTGTGGCACCTACCGCCCGGGAGATGCCAATTCACTCTTACGCTCGTGATGAATCATGGCTCCCACAACGGCGCTTCAACACTTGACTGCACCCCACCGACGCCACCTGCAAAAAGATAAAGCCAAAGCCACGTGCCGAAAGACTGCCTGAAATCACAGACTGCCCCAAACGCTTGACCATCTTCCATTTCCTTACCTCGACAGACCGCTCCCTGGCCTTGGTGGTTCACGGTCTTCCACGCCGAGGCCGCTACCTGGCCTATGAAACACAGGCGAGGGATGCCTATAACTGGCTCTGCAAAGCGACCTCTACTCCCAACCCCTAAGAACAACTTACCTGGCCACTGTCACCCCCTGTGACAGCATCAGGCTTTCCTCCTCGCTTCGTGTCTTCAAAAACAAACACAGACCCACTTACATCTTCAAGTACCTGCTGAACTGCCGACTGCCTCGAACCAAAGACCCTCCGTCTCGTGGTGCTCCACTTGAGGCTTCCGTTCCCGGATTAGCACGCATGGTGTGAGGCCCCATCTGAAAAACCCAAATATTTATTGGCGACTCATCGTGGTGCCAACCATCAGCCGCAGGCTGCCTGTCCTCTCGCTTCCATTCAGGAACATTATCCACAGCCTAACTACAGACTGCCTTGAAAACAAGAAAGCGGGTGTGACTGAGCCCTACGCAGATGAGCCTTCAACCCTGCAAAATGCCATCTGCTTTTCCCAGTGCCAAAGGGCTCCTCTGAGGCAGCTCTGATCGTTGCCCAGGATCGTGATGGGAAGGACACTCTGGGCAGCCTGACCGACGGCTCCTCGATCCCAGCAACCATACTACCTTGGATGAGGCCGCCTGGGCGTAGCTACGTGCTGGCCCTGCGCTCTTATCGCTATGCCGACGCACCCCAACTCTACGGCCCCGGGCAGAGCAGCTCCACCCCAAACACGTACACAGAATGAGTCTACACACACCGCTACAGACAAACAACGTGCATCCAAGGTAGGAGAAATCTCTCATCAAGAAGGGCTCCCAGACCAGAGATGCCGTAGAGCGATGCAACATATGGGGGAGAAGCGCAGAAACTCTATGACAACCCCAGAAAAGAGTGGGCCGGAACGGCACAGTGGAAAGAGTTACTGTCCAAATGGAGAAGATAGATGCGCAGGAAGCCTGACTGCAAGACCTAACAATCAAGGACACAGGGAAGAAGCCTTGGTCTGTGAAAATGGATGGCTAGAGAATACAGGTCCCGACGGAGCCAGCAATTGTGCTGCAAGATCAGACTGACCGGAAACTTTCAAGATGTGAGGATGACCTGCACCACGAGATTGCTAAGCGAATGAAGAAAAGCCCATACAGCACCCTACTGATGAGCAAGCACAGGCATTTAAGACCCTAGAGACCACATCTGAATGGCAGACTGCGCTCCTCTGAGTGAAGAGAGGATGCTGACACTCCGAGAATGACTAAGACGCAGAAAACATGACACACGACAAGTATAAACCACACATAGAGGTGGAAACTGCCCTGCCTGGCACACCCTAGCAACATGCTGACAAGTAACCTGCTCCCCCTTTGCCAGCCCAGAAGGTACTGCTCCCAAACAGACCCTTTGCCTACACAGAGCAGCCCCCTACTGCCACCACCTTTGCCCCACCTCTCTCTTCTCCTCCCGCTCCCTCCCCAGCCCTGGTCCCTGCACTTAACTCTCAGGCAACTGGGGAACCGCATCTGTCCTGGAAGGACATCTTGCTCTTTTCTCCTGCTCCCTTGACTTAGCATTGAAGAGTCCAGGGATCCCAAATCCACTCTTGAGAGGAATGGAGATGCACACTGCAGGTCTGCTAACCAGGACGTGACCCTCGGGGGCCACCTGTAAAATATAAGAAATAGCAGTTTGACCTTTACTGACAGGATCCGCTTCATGGAGCCATGCTTCAGGTATTGCATACAACACCTTCCGCCAAAGTCTAAAGCCTGTAACGTGCCGTAAGAGAAATAAAGTCCCAATACTTACAGTCAACAAAGGACCTGCCGCAACCTGTGCCGGTTCTAGAAGGATCACGGTTCTCTGAGAACAACGAGGAAAAGCCATAAACTGTCCTGTAACCTGGAAGATGGTTGTCTTTGATACCGTTACTTTATTAGAAGATGCTAAAAGTCTATATGCAAGTAAGAAGCTTACTCAAACCCTAACTAGATAAGCTTATCAGACCTAGTAACAGAAGCGGTGCCAACGGCTTACAGTTTAAAGAGCAAAGCTGGTGAAATAAAACCCCAACAGTCCATCTCGTGCAAAGTCTGGCATGCTGGTAAAATGCTATGCGCCTAGAAGCAAAATATCAACAACTAACTATGTAGGATTGAGTTGCCTTACAAAGACCTTGAAAAGCCAACGCAAAACGCACAAACTAAATGCAAGCAAAGCTACATAAGTAAGTACTTTAGACTGGGTAGACACTGCTCACACGTAGCTAGTTGTAAAACACTTACCTGAAATGCATGAGCCAAGACAACAGCAGCAACTGAAATGCTTCAGCTGCAGAATGAAAACTAGAACACTGCAACAGGAGACAAAGCAGAATGAGCTGCCAAAGGCAAGGAAGGTGCCTTATATACCCCAGGCCTCACCCACTGCCCTGGGAAAGGGGAGGATGCTGCCTACAGAAGGATTAAAAGCAGCTGGAGGAGCAGGTGGGGCTCTTCTGACCCAAGCTGTTTATCAGAGAATCAATGCTGAATGGAGAGAGGGATTCTTGCTGAAAACATTCTCTACTTTGCTCAATCTTTATACTGATGATTCAAACAGGTATGTAAATAACCATAAGTTTACTAAAACATGGATAAAACATACAAAAGAGTGTTAAACTTCAGAGAAAGATATTAAGGCTATAAAAGTGCTGTTAGGAGACTGTATTTTAGACTTGCAGAAAGCAAGACAAAAACCTACATAGTTGATATTTCATTTTATTGAGATGGAGTGCAGCACCTGACTTCAACAGGGAAAACAATCCAGAGAAGACCAAAGAACAAGGAGCAGTTGCATCCCTAAGAACTCCCAACAAAAGGATGTGTCTGCATGTGAGCCACATAAATTAAGTACTACACTAAATGTAAACGTTACTCTGACACGTTTCCATAGGAAATATAGATAAGACACATATTTGTAACAAATACTGTCCCTAGAAAATATAGAAGACACCCCACCAAGAAAAATATCCAGCAGTAGCTCCTGAACAAAAGCAGCTATGACAGAGACATACCTGACCTGAAACCTCCACAAGCAGCCCCTCTGACACCACCCCGCTACACAGGCATGCTATTCCTCACACCACCCCATTACAGAGGCTGCACAGCCATCTTGCGCCACGTGCATCTGCAAAAACAGAGCCAAACACTCCATCTACCTGCCATGTAATGCTTTCGTATTAGACATCAACATGGACAACGACCACCTCATCTTCTCAGTGCATTCAGATGTGTGGCTATGCCCCAACGATGCTGCCTGTGGGGTCTGCAAGAGACAAAGCAAAAAGCCACAAGGCGAGAGACTGCCTGAAACTAGTTCCCATCTCCCATTCCCTTACCTTGTCCGATTTCTCGCAGCCTCCGCTAGTTACAGGTGCCCCCGCCGAGGTTCATGCTGGGGCTATAAAACAAACAAGGGATGCCTATAAAACTCACCTGCAATGCAACACCAGCCTGCTAGGAACAGCTCACCTGGCCTGAGTTGCCTCCCCTGGAAATGGCCCTCTTTCCTCCTTGCTTTGCACCTTTAAGAGAGAAAGCCACGCACAAACAAATCTTAAAAATGGCACAGGGCCGCTCACCATTTCATCATGCCGACACCACCAGCAGACCAATGCCAACTCCTTGCTGCACCACTGCAGACCTCTCGCTTCCATTGAGGAACCCTACCTGGAGTCTAACTCCAGGCAGCCGTTAAAACACACACAGAAAAAAACCCAGCAGGCATACCTCAGAGCCCCACAACCTTACACCCCTGCAAAATTCCATCTGCTTTTTCCAATGCTGAAGGGCCTCACCCAGGCAGCTCCCTTCATCTCCCAGGAGCAGGATGGAAAGGATGGTCCGCACCCCCTGCTGACGGTACCACCCTCACCGAGGCCTCCCAGGTATAATCCTGCACGCTAAGCCTGGACTCTTACTGCTATGCCACGTCACCCTGACTCCACAGCCCTGGGCAGAGCAGCTCCATGCCAAACATGCATGCAGAATGATGTAATGCAGAAGCCTGTGGACGATGCAACTCCAAGATGACTGAAAACTGTCAGCGAGAAGGGCTCCTGGACGGGAGACTCCATCAAACAATGCCCTCGAGGGGTGGATGGGAGGAAGCTCTATAGGCAACCCCAGAAGAGAGGGGACTGGAATGGCTCATTGGAAGGACTTATTGTCAGAATTGTGACAGTAAGTAAGGATGCACAAGAAGACCGCCTTTGAGACCTAACGATGGAAAGATGTACGGAAAAAGCCTCAGGCCATGAAAAGGAGAACCTGGAGAGCAGACTTCCTGACAGAGTCTGCGATGACGCCACAAGAGAAGACCGACCGGAAACTTCCGAGATGTGAGGACAAACTGTGCCGTGATCTGGCTAGGCAAAACATGAAGAGCCCCGCGTGTGCTATGCTGATGAGCGAGTGTGCGCATTCGAGACCCTAGAGACTGCGCCCAAGAGGCACGCTGCGCCCCTTTGAGCGCAAAGAGGGTGCTGACACCCAGAGAAGGGCTAGAACACAGAAGACATGACAAGCGTAAAGAGAGACACGAGCTGGAGCTGCCCTGCCCGGCACACCCTGGCATTGCGCTGGCAAGTGACCTGCTCCTCCCTGTGCAGTCTTACCCAGCCTCTCCCCGAGCCCTCCCATCCCTGCCCTCTTCTCCGGCTCCTTCTACTTAGCTTTGAGGAGTCCGGGGATCCAAAATCCTTTCTGGGCGGGATGTCTACTGGACGTCTGCTCACTGGGACGCTTTGTCAGGTCAAGACTCGCGTACCGCCTGTAAAGCAAAAGAGACGGTTAGAACTTCACAGACACCGTCGCACCTGAAAAAGCAATCGCTGCTTTAGCCTGCTAGTCTCAGCTCACCTGGCCGAGGTCAGCACCAGTGCTGACATCTGGCTTCGCTTGGCACTTTGTGACTTCAAAAATAACCTTACAGGCCAAAATGGATAAGATAGTCATATGGCCACTGGTCACATCTTACCTTGAGTAATGTGTGCTGACCCACTTGCTTATGGCGCTCCGCTCGATGCTCTTTGCAGCCGCAGAGGGACAAGCGAGTCACCTGGATGCAGACCAACAGCTTACCGAGTCCAAAGGTCTCCGCAGGAAGCCTCCCTTCTTCCCAGGCTGAACTTCATTCATTATTTATCTCCCCTCCTCGCCCCTCTCCGGTTGGCACAGTTCCCCAAAAACTGCAGTGGCGAGGCATACCTCGTGTTTTGCAGACAATTGCTATGTTCGGTCTTCTACTGAACTCTGGGCTCTGCTACAGGCCCGGGAAATAAAGGGCTAATGCTTAAAGACCACGAGGGGCCTGCCGTGGCATCCAAACGAGATTGAAAAAGACACAGTGATCTGGGAACCACTAGGAAAGCCATGAGCTCTCCCGGAACCGGGAAAATGCTATGTATTCAATTCCTATTACTTTATTAGGAAAGGCTAAAGCTCTATATAGGGAGAGAAAAGGATAGCCCTGACCCCAGCAAGATAATCTCATCATCAGGCCCGTTAGGAGAAGCGATGCTCACGGCTTACACATTATAGAGCAAAGCTGGATAACAAAAGCTGAGGTTCTATCTTCAGTACGGTCAGGAATGGCAGTAAAATGCCACGCGCATAGAAACAAAGACCAATACAGAATTGCGTAGGGTCATCTTCTAACTCCCTAAAAATACAATACAAAATAAGTTCAAAACCCAAAACCAAACCACAAACCTCTCTACGAGTACACGTTTTATTATATGCATGCTGCTTAACATCGAGCACTCCTTAAGGTCTTACCTCAGATGCATCTTCCCAAAAAGCCCAGCCGACTACAAAGCTCCATCTGCTGAATGAAAGCCAGAGCACTGATCCTGGGGAAAGCCAGCAGGAGGATGAGCTGCCTAGAGCAAGACCTGTGGTTTATATACCCTTGGGCCCACCTACTGCCCTTCCCACAGTGCCCTGGGAAAGGGGAGGGTCCTGCCTGCAGAAGGCTTAAAAGCAGCTGGAGGAGCAGGTGGGGCTCCTCTGACCCAAGTTGTTTATCAGAGCCTGCAGAAGATATAAAGGCCCCAAAGGAGCCGGAGAGGGTTTTCTGACTTGAGTTAGCTTTGTGGGATGCTGGGTGCCAAATGGAGAGAGCAGCTCTCACTAAAACCAATGATGCTGCATCTGTTGCACTGGTATGTAAATAGCTTTAATTTTTCTGGCGTGTAGATTGTCACAGTTTGGCATGGTTGGGTGCTGGAAAAGAACAGGGGTGCAGAAAATGGCTGCTGCGAGGAGCTGCTGGAATTCTCCACAGCTCTAAAGTATAAACAATTCAAGGCCACAGTCACTGTTGACCAGGGCCAAGCCAATGAGAGATAGTCATAGCACCTCTGAGAATCACATATAGAAGAAAACAACGCGGAAGCGGCGGCATTTTGCGACCAGAGAAGGGAGTGAAAAGATGTAAGAAGCTGTGCAGGCACCGGGGCCGGGGAGGACGGGGGAGGAGGCACTCCAGGTGCCAGAGAGAAAGATGCCCCTGCAGCCCGTGGAGAAATGCCATGGAAAAGGCCACGAGCCCACCTGCAGCCTGTGGAGGAGGGGCTCCACGCTGGATGGAGCAGGTGGAGACATAGAGAAGATGCTGTGACCCTATGTTGGAATAAGCCCCTGCCAGCACTTGCAGCCCGTGAAGAGAATCAGAGACACAGAGATGAGCAAGAGACAGTTTTGCGCTGGAACAGGTTTGCTGGGGGAGGGGGCTGGTGACCCCATGGAGGATTGAGACTGAGAGACATTGTGATTTATTGCTGCCCACCCTAGCAGTGATCCAGGCGGAGCAGCTGATGAAGAGATAAAGCCCTGGGGGAAGAGGCTCACGTTGGAGAAAGTTCATGGATGACTGTCTCCCGTGGGTGGGTCCCCACAGTGCAGCAGGGGGAGAGTGTGTGGAATGAATACCGCCACCCCCCCACCCCCAAGCCAAGAAGGAAACCAACTTGCAAGGAACTGACCAAAGCCCCCTTCTCCCAGTCCCTGCCCCCCTGTGCTGTGATCAGGGGAAGAAGGGAGTGAAATCAGGACTAGAGTGAAGTCTGCTAAGAAGGGAGTGAGGAGGGGAGGTAGAGGTGATTTAAGATCTGGAAAAGGAAAACAGCTCATGAAGAAGTAACTGAGAACCCCATTATTTTTTCCTAGTCACCGCCCCACCCCCATACCGTGAGCAGGGAGGGAAGAAGGGCATAAAATCATGGCTAAATGCAAGTCTGTTTCGAATGGAGGGGTGGGGGGAAGGTGCTACTAAGAACCCCATTTTCCCCAGTCCCTGTCCCCCCTGTACTGCGAATGGGAGGGAAGAAGGGAGTAAAAATCCCTGACTAAAGTCTGCTAAGAAGGCAGTGGGGGGGGGGGGGGGAAACACCTTTTAAGATCTGGTTGCATTTGTTTTAAGATTTGGTTGCGCTCCCAACTCCGGTTTTCACTGTTCTTTTTAGTGTAGTGTAATAAATTAGAATAGTTTTCTGCCTTCACTCTGTGTTGAGTCTGTTTTACCCACACCGTTGCTGATAAAATGATCTCTCCATGTTCTTGACTCCTAAGCATCTCAATATATATATTCTCCCCTGTCCAACTAAGAAGGGGAGTAATAGACTGGTTTTGGTGAGCATCTGGCCTCCAGACAGGGCTAAAGCAGCACAAGATAGAAAAAGATAAATATAAATGAAACTCGGTAAGAAAAGGGCTACTTATGCGCTGTAAAAATACCTTCCTTAGAGCCTATGTTACACTTTGAATCCAGTGACGCTACGTGTAGTGCCAGACTTCTACCGGAACTATGTTCTGGACAAGGCTAAATGAGGAAGCAGAAATATACTCCTCAAGTCTCCACTGGCTGTGGCACGAGAACAACAAGCATTGCAACTCAGACAGCCTGGAAAGGAGATGAGGGTGGCACACCGAGGAGGCAGCTGTGGATTTGGAGATCGGCGGTAGGGATGGCCAGTTGGACATCTTGCTGCACTTCCTGATACTGGCAAATCCTGCTTTGCCCCGAGGCTTCTCTCCCTGCCTCTTCTATATCTTCCTCAGCAGTCTGGCTACTTAAAGCTTGCCCAGCCAAGAGATGTTGGTGAGTGCCTCGAAATAACATGGCCACATTATCTGAAGGACGGTTTTGAGCGATGCACACCCCCCGAACAAAAAACACCCGGAACCAAAGTCGACAGGTCATTGTTTCTGCGGGGGGGGGGGGGGGGAACGGACGGACAGAGACTTCAGCAATGCACACCCGGAACAAAAAGCACCCGGAACCAAAGTCACCGGGTCATTGTTTCTGCAGGGGGACAGTCTTCAGCGATGCACACCCAGGAACAAAAAACACCCAGAACCAAAGTCCCTGGGTCATTGTTTCTGTGGGGTCCAAAGGGGACAAAGGAGTCTTCTTGGGGAAAACAGGGGCCAAAGGTGTCAAAGTGGGCAAAAGGGTTCTTTCTAGTGAAAATGGGGTCCCTCGGGACCTTCCTGGGGAAAAAGGGGGCCAAAGGGGGAAAAATGGGGGCGGAAGGGGGCCAAAGGGAAAATGGAGGCCAATAGGGTGTCAAAGTGGGCCGAAGGGGGCAAAAGGGGTCTTTCTGGGGAAAATGAGGGGTAAAGGGGCCAAGAGGGGGCTAAAGTGGGCCAAACAGGGACAACTGGGAAAACGGGGTCCAAAGAGGGGCAAAGTGGGCCAACGGGGGCCAACTGGGAAAGTGGGGACCAAAGAGGGGCAAAGGAGTCTAGCTGAGAAAATGGGGGCCTAAGAAGGCCAAAGTGGGCAAAAGGGGTCTTTCTGGAGAAAATGGGGGCCAAAGAGGGGAAAATGGGGTCCAAAGCAAGCCAAACAGGGCCAACTACAAAAATGGGGGCCAAACGGGGGGCGAAGGAATCTGAGAAAATAGGGGCCAAGGGGAGGGCAGGGGAGGCGCCGGGGGGGGGGGGGGGGGGGGGGGCGGGGCCGGGGGGTTGTTCTGGGGAAAAGCATGGCAAAAGGCATCTTCCTGGGGAAAATGGGGGACAAAGTAGGCCAAACAGGGCCAACTAGGAAAATGGGGGCCAAAGTTGGTGAAATGGGGCCAAAGGGAGGCAAGGGGGGTTGCTGAGGAAATGGAGGCCAAAGGGGGTGAACTGTGGGCCCTCTGGCACAATGGGGCCAAATGGGGTACTCTAGGAAAATGGGGCCCAAAGAAGGCCAAAGTGGGCAAACTAGAATAATAGGGGAAAATGGGGGGTCCAATGGGGCCCCACTGGGAAAATGGGGGGTCCAATGGGGCCCCACTGGGAAAATGGGGGGTCCAATGGGGCCCCACTGGGAAAATGGGGGGTCCAATGGGGCCCCACTGGGAAAATGGGGGGTCCAATGGGGCCCCACTGGGAAAATGGGGGGTCCAATGGGGCCCCACTGGTCCTTCTGGTAAAAAAGGGGCAAAATAGGTCCTAAGGAGGCCATCTTGAAAAATGGGGGCCATACAGGGGACTTATTGTTGCGCTCTGCTCCAGGCCTCTGTCCCTGGATTAGGACACATGGAGGAAAGCTGATAGAGGAACAGAGCTTTCACAATCCACAAACATATAGACTAATTTGGCAGAGGTTAACCCCCCCCCCTGCATTCCAACTGACCTCAGATTGTTCTGGGTGGCTGGGGGCAGCTGAGCTTAACTCCTGTGGCATGTTCAATTAGGTGCTTTGTGTTGACCAGGTCTTCGCAACCCTCAGGAACAGAGTTGAGTCAAAACGGAGTCAAGGCTCCAGTCACTGTATATGGCCTACAAGCAGCATGCAAGACAACGGGGAAAAGAAAAAAGTGTGGGAAAGAGAGAGCACTTGAGAGCTAGCGATTGAGGGAGCGTAATTGCAATACCTACCACTATAGAGCTGCAGAATCCCATCAGTCCGAAGCGACTTCACATCAGGTGGGGAATTCCATTCGTTGCTAGTTGTCACGGTTCAGCGCTGGGTGCACAGGGGAGGATTGCTCCACTGCAGACGCGCACACTTAGGTGGCAATTCTTCTTGGCTCTATTCCGTTCAATACTTACTCTTTAGGTTACCTCATACACCTCTACAAATTCATAACCTGTCCCCGCTGCGTATCGAGTTCCGAGAGGTGATTTCCTTAACGCACTCCCACTTTGTCCCAAGACAAAAGATAGCACGCTATCCTTTACACCACCCAAAAACCCACTTACGTGATGCATGACAAGCCTGATACAGAGACAATCTCTTCACCTTCTCGGTGCGCTCACACAGGTTGCAGTGTCCCTCCGATGCTGCCTGCACAGCCTGTAAAAGAAAAAGCCAAAACCACAGGCTAAGAAACTGCCAAAAGCCATTCCCATCCTCCGTTCCCTTACCTTGACCAATCGCTCACCTTGCCTCCGTCGCACAGGAGTGGCCGCACTGAGGCTTGGGCCTGGCCTAGACAGGGTACCACCCCCCTACCCAGATCCAGGCAGCTGCCACCGCTGCTCCACACCTCAGACATGGATCCCTCAACTCCCACCCTGAAGGGGCCATCACCCTCTTTGAGGCTTTGTCCAGGACCCTCCAGTCCATCATGCAGCCCACTCACCTTCTCCCTCAGTGCATCCGCAGCCCAGTGATGACTCCGCTCCTCCCCTGCCTCAAAACAGTCCCTCCACAGCTGCTAGGGCAAAGGCAGTAGGAGCCACCAGACCCTCCACAGGCAGACAGCCTCTTGCAGGAACAGGCCACTCCCATCAGCCTCACTGCTGGCACCTGGGGCTCCCTCCTGCCCTGGGCACATAGCTGCAGCCAAGTAGAGAAAAGGGGAGGGCACCACCACCTGATCCCTGTGGTGGTTTCACTCTGGCTGGAAGCCAGATGCCCACCAAAGCCCTTCACTCTCTTTGTCAGCTGGGCAGGAGAGAAAGTCTCTATGGAGAGGCTTATGAGTCAAGTTAAGGACAGGCAGAGATCACTCAGAAGTAACATCACAGCTGAAACAGACTCAACAGACAATAAAGTCACCTAATGTGTTCCCACCACCCCACCCCCCAACAAAGTTCCCACTGAAATCAAAGTAGTGTAATGGGAAATAAACCCAAATCTTAACACACCTCACCCCAACTCTTCCTTCTTCCCGGGCTTAACTTTAATCACAGTTTCTCACTCTTCCTCCTCCCTTGCCTACGCCCTTCCCCCCGCCCCTCCCCCAGGTAGCATAGTTCCCCAGGAGCTGCAGTTCAGAGCCACACTTCATGCTTTGCAGACAACTCATGTCTTCTGCCAAATTCCAGGCTACACTTAGCTCTCAGACAACCAGGGAACTGTATGCATCCTCAAGGAAGGGACACACACATTGCTCTGCAGGCAAACTGGGACATTCCTGTAGTCACTACATAATTCTTCTGCCTCTATGGTAAAGGAAAAAACAAACAAAAAAAAAAGGAAGGAAAAAAAAAAAAGAAAAAAGAAGAGCATCACAGCTCTTAGAATCCTACAGACAAGGAGAAAAAAACCAAAACATGGGGCCAGGGAGCTGGACTGAGAGAGACAAATAGAAAAAGGCAACAAATAACAGGGCAGAGACAGAGGCAGGAAATGACAGGGAGTGACAGAGTGAATTGGCAAGGGTCGGGGTCAGTCTACACAGACAAACACCAGCACAAACTGAACCACATAGCTACACACTATCAGGCAGAGGGGCCAAAGTAAGAAACAGGGGTGGGGAGCTGGGGAAATAAAAGAAAGATAGGTAAGAAGGAAAAAAGCTGCAGAGCAAAAAGCATAGCCATGCATGCAGAACTATGAGGGCAAGGAATTCTGAAAGAGTGTCACCTGGGAACCAGCACCTGGTAGATGGAGCAAAGATAAAAGCAACCAGCTACAGGGAAGGGAGGGCAGGATTAACAAATCGGGGCCAAGCTCTGGCCAGTGAGAAATGGAGAAGTACAGAACATCACCAGGACTATGTGGCAGAGAGGGAGGATTCTAAAATAAAGGGACTGGGACACAGACAGGGACAAACAGAGAAAAACACCAAATGCAAACCAGTCACAGGCTACCAGCTGGAATTGCAGACAAATAGCCTGGGCCACAGGACAGACAGCTGTGAACTTCAAAGACTGAGAGAGGGAGCTGACAGAGAAAGACAGAGTGACCAAGGAAAAAAGTCTAGACAAGCTATGGCAGAGAAAGCAAGAACTTAAAAGCTGGGAATAAGGAGCCAGACAAAAACAGATGCAGAAAACAAACAGATTAAAATACCCAAAAGAACTCACACAAAGCCCAAAAACCAAAGAAGCCACAAAAAACAATTCAAAACACCCACAAGCCTCAGACCGCACAAGAAAAGCCACAGAACTCTCTTACTCTAGGAACAATTAGGAAAACCGTAAGCTGACCTGGAAGATACTACACCTTTGATCCCCATTAGTTTATAAGGAAAGGCTAAAACTCGCTGTGGACAAGAAGCTCACTCTAACCCCCCTAGAAAAATCTCATCACTAGACCTGTTAGAAGAAACAATACTCACAGCATATAGAGCAAAGCCGATGAAAAAGAAAAAGGACGTCCCATACACCTAGAATTAAAAACCATAATTATGTAGAATTAAGTCATCTTACAAACCACTGAAGATTCAAAATAACACCACTCAAAGCTACACATGAATGTACATTTTATTACATACATGCTGCTTAGCCTTGACTACTCCTGAAGCTCTTACCTCAGATATACCTCTCCAAACAGCCAAACCAGCTCAGATGCATGTTCCCAAAAAGCCAAGCCAACTACAAAGCTCCATCTACCAAAAGAAAGACAAAGCACTAACACCCAAGAAACCCTGCAGGTGAGTGAGCTGCCTAGGCCAAGGCCAGTTGCTCATATACCCCTGGCCCCACCCACCACCCTTCCCACAGTCTCCTGGGAAAGGGGAGGGTCCTGTCTGCAGAAGATTCAAAGGCAGGAGTGGGTGTTCTGACTTGATTTTATGGGATGCAAAGTACCAAATGGAACGAGAGACTCTTGTTGAAAATGATTTCCACTTTTACTGCAACTGTGTCTTTCATGTTGATGGTGCAACTTGCTATGTAAGTAGCTTTAATTATTCTGGGATGTGGATAGAAAAAGATTAATACCCTACTAAACGTTTTAGAAAAATAGCTAATTAAATACAGTAAAAATACTATCCTTGGTAATCATATGCTTTAGCTTTGTATAAAAAAGCCTAAGTGCTACATGGTTATACTATGCTTCTAGCGAGATCATATGTACCACCTGACTTCTACTAGTACTACATTTTGGATGAGGCTCTATGATAATGCAGAAACAGATCCCTCAAGAGTCCATTCTAAAGAATATCTCTATTTGCAAAGGCAATAGTTTAAATGGTCAACTAACCTTAACCCTCTCTCTGACCAGTACCCTTAACAGAACTAAATGAGTCCCAAATGAGAGAAACCTGGTCATGACTTGAAAGCTCCCCAGGTAGCCCAGCATCAGGTTAGAACCTCAGGACTTTCCTAGCCAAGGGAATAGTACTAATTTTTCCTTACATCGCTTTTAGGCTCTAGCAGCACCCACCAGGGAGAATGGGAACAAGAGGGAGAGAGAAAGTGGGAGCAGGACAAAAAGAAAAGAGAAAGGGTAAAGGGAAGCCAAGAAAACCACAGCAGAGTGGAAAAAAGATGGGCCAGGGCAGGAATTGCCCAGCATGCAAGAGGGAGCACAGGGTATTCAGAACCAAGTTATGAAATGGTTGAGGGAAGGGGAAAAGGGAGCAAGATCTCTTTCAGGAGTAATTGGAAGCCTGCAGTAAACCACTCAAAACCAGCAACATAACCAATCCCTGTGCTTGAGCAATCTGTGCTGTACAGACACCATAGCTGCAAAAAACCCACCCAAAAACACCACCTCCCAGCATACAGTGGCAAGTGCTGCCTGGTTAGCTGAGTGCCTCAGGACTACACCTCCTGGCATGTCCCAGAGAACAATTATGGCCAAAAGCCAGCCACGTACCCCAGTGTACTACACTGCCCACATGCTGCAGAGGTGGCCATCCGTGCTTTCTCACCCTGCGGGGACACCGTCCCATCCCCTGTGCTAACAGGGCACACACACCACCCCCTGATCCAAGCAGCTGCTGCCACTGCTTTATGGATCCCACTGCCCTCTTAGTGGCTTTCTCTGGGACCCTCCAGTCTATTGCACAGTCCCACTCACTTTTTCCCTCGGTGCAGCCACAGCCCCTTCACAGCTGGCCTGGGGCAGGGAAAAAAGAGACACCAGCCCTTCTGTGGGCAGACCCCATCAACCTCATTACCAGCACCTGGGACTCCTCCAGCCCCAGCACACAGCTGCAGCCCAGCAGGAACATTAAGGGGTGCCACTGCCTGACCCCCAGTAATGGTTTAAACCCTGGCTGGAGGCCAGATACCCACCAAAGTCCCTCTATCACTTCCCTTCTTAGTTAGACAGGAGGCAAAATGGATATTGAGTCTTTTACTTGTCAAGATAAGGACAGGCAGAGATCATTCAGCAAGCACCATCACTGGCAAAGCAGACTCAACACCGAATAAAAAAGAATGCTGCTAATTTGTCACCAGCACCACCTCCAATCCTCCCCAAAGTACCCACTGAAAAGAGAGTAGGATAATGAGTGCTCTACCGTCCTCTCAGTAAGAGCCTCTTCCTAAAATTCAGCCTAAACCTCCCCCATCGCAGCTTCACACCGTTCCCTTGGGTTCTATCACTGGTCACCAAAGAGAGGTGATTGGCTCCCACCCCTTCACTCTCCCTTGTAAAGAAGCCATAAACCACAATGAGGTCTCCCCTCAGCCTCCTTTTCTCCAGACTGAAAAAAATCAGGGATGGGCAGGAGGCAGGCAGAGATCTGCTGCATGGCAGCAGGGCTACCAGTTCCTGACACTGGCAGGAGACCTCCACCACCTCAACGCTTCTCTCCAGCTCTGCCTCTTCCTCCTCCACAGTGGCACCTGCCTGACCCTTACCTGCTTGGATGCCTCAATGGTCCTGATCTGCAAAGCTTCCTGGCTTCCTATGGTTTAGCACATAGCCGACACAGGCACCGAGCTCCTGGCATCACATGCTGGTCTGCTCTCTTATGGGCAGCTCAGAGAGATCCTTCCTCGCTGCAGGGACTGGCCATCCTTTGCCAGAGGTGCCTGTCTGCAGGACCCCTTTGGATCCACTCCTCCATCAGCAGCCCCAGGCACATATGCCCAGACAACCCCCTTTACAGCTGGAGCCCCTTCATGGACCAGGCCCAGCCCCTCAGCCTCACTGGCCATGCCTGGGGCTGCCCCAGCTGCAGCCCCACAGCACATCATCCAGCACATAACCCCTGCACCTGTCTGCAGCCACGGACTCTGCATCCAAGGGCTACAAACACATACAGAGGTATCGGGAAAACTTTACTCAATAGCACATGTAAATCCCAGCAGCAAGTTGGCCACAAGGCTCAATGCCCAAATGCAGCAGGAGACAGAGCGAAAAATGATAAGTGGGAGGAAGGATGGGGGGACCTGGAAAAGAGCTGTGGAACAGGGAAACGGAAAGCAGGATATGGCTAACGAGATGGATTTAACCTGGTAGGGAGTTAAAACAACCACACAGCCATTTGCTGGTTCAACTCCTCTCCAGTGAGATGGGTGAAGAGAATCAAAAAGAAAAGCATAAAACTCGTGGCTTAACATAAAAACAGTTTAATAGGACAAAAAAATAAAGACAATAGCAATTATAAAAAAAAAACAAGGAATACACAGCAAAACTGTTCACCAGTCAGAGCCAATGCTCAGATAGGTCCTGAGCTGCCTGCTCCCCTCAGTCATATTCAGAGTATGACATCATATGTTTGAAATATCATGTTTGAAACGACAGTTTTCAGCGATGCAACCCGGAACAAAAAGCACCCGGAACCAAAGTCGCCGGGTCATTGTTTCTGCGGGGACAGTTTTCAGCGATGCAACCCGGAACAAAAAGCGCCCGGAACCAAAGTCGCCGGGTCATTGTTTCTGCGGGGACAGTTTTCAGCGATGCGCACCCCGGAACAAAAAGCACACGGAACCAAAGTCGCCGGGTCATTGTTTCCGCGGGGGGTGGGGGGGGGGTGTGACAGCTTGCAGCTATGCACATCCCGGAACAAAAAGTACCCGGAACCAGCCCGGGCTGAGTCACCTCATCCGTACCGGTGGCAGCTCTGCGTGGCCGCACCCCCGAGGCGCCGCCGCGACCCCCGGCGCGCAATGCCCGCGAACCGCGGAGACACCTCCCGCCCGGCCCAGACGCCCCGCCGCTAGCCGCGGAGAAAAGCTCCGGCACGGAGCGGCGCCGGGAAAACGCCGGCCCCGGGCGGGGGGAGAACGCGCGGCGCCTCGCCGCCCGCGGGCCCCGCACCGACCCCGCGGAGCCCCGGACCGCCGCGAACCCGCGCGCCGCCGACCGCCCTGCCCCGGCCTCGGCCTCGGTCCTGAGGCGCTACCGCGGCGTGGTCGCTAGGCAACGGGGGGACAGTCGTCAGCGCTGCACAGCCCGCAACAAAAAGCACCCGGAACCAAAGTCGCCGGCTCATTGTTTTCGCAGGGGGACGGGGGACACACACTTTGCAGCGATGCACATCAGGGAACTAAAAGCACCCGGAACCAAAGTCGCCGGGTCGTTGTTTCCGCGGGGACACTTTTCAGCGTTGCACCACTCACCCACCTCCGGAACCAAAAGTACCTGGAACCAAAGTAACCGGGTCGTTGTTTCCGGGGGGAGGGGGGGGGGGGGGGGGGGGGGGGGGGGTAGGGGACCACACTTTCAGCGCTGCACCCCCCCCCGGAACCAAAAGCACCCGGAACCAAAGTCGCCGGGTCGTTGTTTCCGTGGGGGGGGGGGGGGGGGGGGGGGGACACGGGACACACACTTTTCAGCGCTACACCAGCCCCCACCCCCTCCCGGAACCAAAAGTACCCGGAACTAAAGTCACCAGGTCGTTGTTTCCTTGGGGAGGCTTTTCAGCGCTGCACCCACCCCCGGAACCAAAAGCACCCGGAACCAAAGTCGCCGGGTCGTTGTTTCCGCGGGGACACTTTTCAGCGCTGCAGCACTCCCCCACCCCCGGAACCAAAGTAACCGGGTCGTTGTTTCCGGGGGGGGGGGGGGGACGGGACGGGACGGCACACACGACACTATTCAGCGCTGCACCGCCCCCCGGAACCAAAAGCACCCGGAACCAAAGTCGCCGGGTCGTTGTTTCCGTGGGGACACTTTTCAGCGCTACACCAACCCCACCCCCTCCCGGAACCAAAAGTACCCGGAACTAAAGTCACCAGGTCGTTGTTTCCGTGGGGACACTTTTCAGAGCTGCACCAATCTGCACCCCCCCCCCGGAACCAAAAGCACCCGGAACCAAAGTCGCCGGGTCGCTGTTTCCTTGGGGACGCTTTTCAGCGTTGCACCCACCCCGGAACCAAAAGCACCCGGAACCAAAGTCGCCGGGTCGTTGTTTCCGTGGGGACACTTTTCGGCGCTACACCAACCCCACCCCCTCCCGGAACCAAAAGTACCCGGAACTAAAGTCACCAGGTCGTTGTTTCCGTGGGGACACTTTTCAGAGCTGCACCAATCTGCACCCCCGGAACCAAAAGCACCCGGAACCAAAGTCGCCGGGTCGTTGTTTCCTTGGGGAGGCTTTTCAGCGCTGCACCCACCCCCGGAACCAAAAGCACCCGGAACCAAAGTCGCCGGGTCGTTGTTTCCGTGGGGACACTTTTCAGCGCTACACCAACCCCACCCCCTCCCGGAACCAAAAGTACCCGGAACTAAAGTCACCAGGTCGTTGTTTCCGTGGGGACACTTTTCAGAGCTGCACCAATCTGCACCCCCGGAACCAAAAGCACCCGGAACCAAAGTCGCCGGGTCGTTGTTTCCTTGGGGAGGCTTTTCAGCGCTGCACCCACCCCGGAACCAAAAGCACCCGGAACCAAAGTCGCCGGGTCGTTGTTTCCCTGGGGACGCTTTTCAGCGCTGCACCGCCCGGAACCAAAGTCGCCGGGTCGTTGTTTCCGTGGGGACACTTTTCAGCGCTACACCAACCCCACCCCCTCCCGTAACCAAAAGTACCGGGAACTAAAGTCACCAGGTCGTTGTTTCCGTGGGGACACTTTTCAGAGCTGCACCAATCTGCACCCCCCCCCGGAACCAAAAGCACCCGGAACCAAAGTCGCCGGGTCGCTGTTTCCTTGGGGTCGCTTTTCAGCGTTGCACCCACCCCGGAACCAAAAGCACCCGGAACCAAAGTCGCCGGGTCGTTGTTTCCGTGGGGACACTTTTCAGCGCTACACCAACCCCGCCCCCTCCCGGAATCAAAAGTACCCGGAACTAAAGTCACCAGGTCGTTGTTTCCGTGGGGACACTTTTCAGAGCTGCACCAATCTGCACCCCCGGAACCAAAAGCACCCGGAACCAAAGTCGCCGGGTCGCTGTTTCCCTGGGGACGCTTTTTAAGCGCTGCACCCCCGGAGCCAAAAGCACCCGGAACCAAAGTCGCCGGGTATTTGTTTCCGTGGGGAACACTTTTCACCGCTACAACACACCCCCCCCCCCCCGGAACCAAAAGCACCCGGAACCAGCCAGGGCTGACTCACCTCATTCGTGCCGGTGGCAGCTCTGGGTGGCCGTACCCATGAGGCACCGCCGCGACCGCCGGCGCGCAATGCCCGCGAACCGCGGAGACACCCCCCGCCCGGCCCAGACGCCCCGCTGCTAGCCCCGGAGAAAAGCCCCGGCACGGAGCGGCGCCGGGGAAAACGCCGGCCACGGGCGGGGGGAGAACGCGCGGCGCCTCGCCGCCCGCGGGCCCCGCACCGACCCCGCGGAGCCCCGGACCGCCGCGAACCCGCGCGCCGCCGACCGCCCGGCCCCGGCCGACCCCGCGCGGGGCGGCGGAGGCGGCGCCTCACCGGGAGGGAGCGCGGAGCCGGCGGCACCGCCCGGCGCCCAGCGCGGCGTCACGCGGCCGGGACCGGCGCCGGGAGCCCGGGCGAACCGCGCGCGCTCCGCGGCAGGAGCCGCGCGTGGGCTGGGCGCGCTTCCCGGCATCCCGCGGGGCTCCACACCGCCCCAGAGCGCATGCGCAGGGTCCCCCGGGCAGCTTCAGCGCGCTGTACCGCGCACGCGCCTCTGTCCTGCGGCGCTACCGCGGCGTGGTCGCTAGGCAACGGCATCGCGCCGCTTACAAGCGCCCTGCCGCGGGCGCTGCGCCGCCCGGCCGCAGTACCGCTCAGCGTCCGCAAGGCGGCAGCACGCAGCGGCTTTCGTGCGCCGCGCCGCCCGCCAGATTCCGCAGCGTGTCCTCAAAGAGGCAGAAGCGCTCTGCCGCTCCAACTGCGTCTCCCACCCGCAGTACCGCGGCTTATCTCCAAGGCGGCAGCACGCAGCGGGCTTCGCCTGCACCGCCGCAGGAACGCGGGGAGTCCATAAAGGAGGCAGAAAGCGGCGGCTTTCGTGCGCTGAGCAACCCGGCGCAGTACCGCCGTCAGCTGCCTGCATTTATCAATTACCCGCCAGGTGCTTACGCACGGTACATTTCCCGGCATTCCGCCAGGCTTCCAATCGCCCCAGAGCGCATGCGCAGGGTACTCCTGGCAGCTTCAGTTCGCACTACTGCGCATGCGCCTTTGTCCTGCGGCGCTATCGCGGCGTGGTCGCTAGGCAACGGCAGCGCGCCGCTTTCAAGCGCTCCGCTGCTCTCGCTGCGCTGCCCGGCCGCAGTACCGGTCAGTGTCCGCAAGGCGGCAGCGCCCAGCGGGTTTCGTGCGCTGCGCCCCGCCTCGCCGCCCGCCAGCTACCGCTGCGTGTCCTCAAAGAGGCAGAAGCGCTCTGCCGCTCCAACTGCGTCTCTCAGCCGCCGTACCAAGGCGGCAGCACGCAGCGGGCTTCGCGTGCACCGCCGCAGGAACGCGGCGGGTTTCGTGCTCTGCGGCAAATGGCCGCAGTACCGCGGTGTGTCCGCCAGGCGGCAGCACGCAGCTGCTTTCGTACGCTGGGCCACCCGGCGCAGTACCGCGGTCTGTCCGCAAGGCGGCAGCACGCAGCGGGGTTCGTGCGCTGCGCCGCCCGGCCGCTTTGCTCTCTCTTCCTTTCTGTTCTCCAGCCTTCATTAGCACAGACACTTCTTTCCCCGTATTTATCTTCATAAAGTTCCTACAAAGCTATGACAGGATTGTGGCTGAGTGCATCCTGGGGAACTGCAGCGCTGACTTTCACCTGTGGGGCCAGGGCTGCTCAGCACCAGCGGGCAACAGGTGTGAAAATCACAGAGTCACAGGGCTGGGAAGGGACCCCCAGAGCCCACGGGGTCCCACCCCCTGACAAAGCAGGGTCCCTAGGAGGGAGGCATCCAGACGCGACTGGAATCTCTCCGCAGAAGGAGACTCCACACCCCCCTGGGCAGCCTGCCCCAGGGCTCCCTCACCCTCACTGGGCAAAAGGTCTTCCTGTGCTCTAAATTGCAGCCATTGCCCCTGCTCCTGTCCCCACAGACACTGAGAAGGGGCTGCCCATTTCCCCCTGTGGCCCATACTTAAGATATTGACCAACATCAATAAGGTCCCACCTTAGTCTTCTCCAGGCTGAACAGTCCCAGCTCACTCAGCCTTTCCTCACAGGGGAGATGCTCCAGGCCCTGTTCATCATCTTTGTAGCCCTTCTCCCTCCAGGAGATCCCTGTGTTTTTTAGACCAGGGAGCCCAGAACTGGACACAACACTCCAGGTGGGGCCTGACCAGGGCACAGCAGAGGGGGAGGATCCCCTCCTGTGACCTGCTGGCCAAAATGCTCTGCAGGAAGGAAGCACGACCTGAAACAAACATGTATTAAAAAGGACTGTACAAACAAACGAAACAGGGAGCAGCACACTGTTGCTCCTGCTGGGCAAAGAAGTGAAATATTTCAAACACAGCAGCCCGTGAAAGTGCCAGAAACTGCTCAAATACCTAAATGCTGAAAGGAAAACCTACGCCGGAGGAATTGGAAAACTGTAAAATAAAGCAAAGCACTTCTCTTTATTTAAAGTGCTAGTAAAGTCTCTATTTCTTGAATTCTGCTATTTAGAGTAGTACCTCAATGGCTATTCTTTCAAAATTAGCTTCTGTAACTTGCAGCCAATAGCAGGTTCAGTCAGTCAGTACCCTGTTGAATCCAGCAACTGTAACTATTAAAATTCAGCTTACCTTTCCTCTGTGATTAACGGGGTCCTTGGCTCTAAAGTTTGAACAACTTACCTACCCCAGCCTGGGTATAGAAATTTCTACAGCACAGCCTTTAGACACAGTAGACCGTTTGCATCCTTTTAGCGTGGGCTTAAGGTGGGGGGCAGGGAGAGAGGCCTGTGACTTTTTTTGCCATTTGCTTGCAAAACAACAGGGCCGTATCCTTTGGGGCAATGGAGGAAATCAGGAAGAGACCCTAGAAACCATCTATAAAAAAGAATCCAGTGATTTTTCTTAGCGCTTCAATACCCATCGCAAAGGGAATGATAAAGCCAGGGTTAAAACAGACTAGTAATAGAAAACTCTTGTAAACTTTGAGAAGGGTCTCTTTATGGCTCTTCTGAGAAATTAACTGAATAAGAAGGAATTTAAGCCAATTGAAGAAGTATCCTCAAAGAACCTTAGGTACAAAGGAAAAGGCAGTTGTTGCTCCACGGAGCAAAAATGCAGTAGACGTGCAAGACCTGCACTTCAGGCAGCTTCCTGCTCTGACTGAAAAACCCCACTAAATCAGTATTTCGTAACTTTCCCTCCGGTCCCTGGAGAAAGGTGCCTGGGAGAAAAAAAGCCTGCGGCTGTCACAGAAAAGCTCTTCAGTTCAACTTCCTTAATCTGTAAGAGAAAAGAGTACTGGCTCTCTAGAAAAGATACTGCTTCCTTCCCCCCAGCCCAAGGATCCCTTGATCAATAATACAGATTTTGTCTCTTTGAAATAGAATATTCCCAGTTGGGAGAGGACCCATAAGAAACATCCGGTCCAGCTCCCTGCTCCTCACAGGAGTACCTAACGCTAAACCAGATGCTCCTTGAGCTCTGGCAGGTTTGGTGCTGTGACTACTTCCCTGAGGAGCCTATTCCAGCGACTGAGCACCCTCTCAGTGAAGAGCCTTTTCCTAATGGCCAGTCTGAACTTCCCCTGATGCGGCTTCATTCTGTTTTCTTGTGCCCTGTTACTGGTCACCACAGAGGAGATGAGCACCTTCCTCTCCGCTGCCCACCCTGAGCAAGTTGTAGGCTGCTGTAAAGCTCCCCCTCAGCCTTCTTTTCTCCAAGCTCAACAAACCAAGTGACCTCAGCTGCTCCTCCAATGTCTTGCCCTTGAGACCTTTCTCCATCTTGGTTGCCCTCCTCTGGACACACTCTGATGATAGCTGATGTCCTCCTTGTGCTGAGGTATCCAAAACCGTGCCACTGTGTGGTTTCCTGGCCACTTGCAGCTGTTGGGCAGCTGCTGCAGCTGCCGCCAGAGACTCTGGGGTGGGAGGCTCCTGTGCTTCTGTCTGCCAGTCTGCTTTTCAAAGTAGCTAGACAAAAGAGAAATCAATAAAAAATGGAACCGTCTTTTCAAGTATCCCCTTAGTTTTGGAACTGGTCTCCTGCGTCAGAACAGAACGGATCGTGTTTCCCTGTCGTGGCCCCCCACCAGGCTCAAACTACCTATGCTTGGACACCACTTGGAATAGCTGATAAACGCAACGAGTGGTATTTTCCTCTGCATTTGTCAGCTTCAGCCAGATTTCACATTGTCAGCTTCTAAGATATGTAGATGTACAACTGGAAATAAATCAAACGGGATGGGAAATAGACAACATACATGTTCAATCTTCAACAGCTTTAGATGCACCGCTGTCAAACTTAGTTGGTCTGTGTTTTAGTCTCTTAGGTAACTTTTGTATGCAGTGTATTCCTTCATGCCTTGTAGTGTCAAGGTGCTTGGAACGGAAAGCAGCATTTCTGAAGAAATGCCAAAGAAATCTGGACAACTCTGTGTCTGAAAATTACGCCAAACGTGCCGGGTGTCGAGAGAAATGTTTCTTACAACATCATTTGCATTGAAAACTGATCCGTCAAAGAAAGGACGCTCTTCTTTGAATAGCAGCTACTTCTGCCACACTCCCCCCACGTAGGTTATGCCTGAAAAGGAACCTGCAATTTATTCTCCAAATCTATTCCACATCTTGGGTAAAGTTACTTGCTGACAGGCGTAGGCTAAATGCCACTGCCCTGTGCATCAGCAAAAAGTAAAACTCTAACTGGCAGTAGCACAAACCTACTGAAGAACGCTGTTTTGTATGCCTTTCCTGTATTGCCTCCTACCTAAATTTAACTCCCAGTAAATTCAGACTGAATCTTATGAAATACAGATGCTCCTACATCCCCCTTTTTTGGGTAACCTGGTTTTCATGCTTACCTCGAGTTGTTTTTTTCAACAAAAGCAAAGTGACAAACAGTAGGACCGATAGAAGCTACAAGGCCAGGCAACGTTTGCTCTGGAGACTTACTCAAGGGACAGCTCCTCCTCCTCCTCCTCACACAGATCTGGCAGCCTCTGCAATCCCAGAGTCATTCGCAAAGCGTCCACATGCTCCTTCAGGGGTTTCTACTCCTCATGCAGGCGACGAGTAGATTCCAAGAGCTTGTTGAGGTCATTCTCAGACTGCTTGATAGTACTCTCCATCTGAAACAGGGGGATGAACGTCCTTTTAAAGAGATACTCTTCTGACAGGTCTCTAATTGAGCAAGAGACTGTCAGAAAGATGAGATTCTTCTCGATCGGGCTGGAAAAGATTTCAGACAATGCAATAGTAAAACAGTCAAGGCACGGGAAGGATGGAAACCAGGCAAGGAAGAAGCAACTGACAGTGACATCTGAGGTGTGTTTGGGTTTAGAAAAAGGCGTGCTCAACCTACCTGACCCTCTGAACCATGCCAAAAAGTAGACGGGCAACAGGTAAGTCAGCAAGTGAGGAGCTATGGAAAAGTCTCAAGGGACGTTAAAAAAGACATTAAAGTAAAAGCAGGTCATTTTCTGTGCTTCTAAGGTACAGTGGTTAGCACTTAACAAGAAAAGGAAAGCTACCAGCCTCTCTTACTGCTGTAAGTGGGAAAAGCAATGGAAAAAAACCACAATCTGACAGGAAAAAGGGGAGGATGAAACGCAGACTGTGCTTATGCAGCTGGGGAGGGGAACAGACATTTCAAGCGATAAATAAATGCAATACGCAGCTTGGACTTGTTTACAGTGGGGGAGCTTTTTTTTTTCCAGTGCAGATACCATCAGAGCTAGAAACCACTGTTAGTTGTGTAGATGTCCTACACCATGATGTAGGAAGTACAGCTTTAAAAATATATTCCCCATTTAGCACCTCTAATTGGCCAATCTTCATTTAGAAATTGTTCTCTCTTAATGGCAATCATTCCCTTCAGGGTGATGCTTCTTAATGTTTGATGGCTCCACTCGGTGCTGAAGGCCCCCTCTTGCCATGAAATTAACAAATACCATATATTTTCCAAAAATCTCTGTTCTTCCAAACACCTCCAATCAAAAGTCCCATCCAGCTGCCCAAGTTTCTCTGTTTCCAGGTGGTAAATGAGAAAAGGAGAACAGGAAAAGGAGTTTTCTGTGGGATTGTCAGAGTGATGTTACTGTGGCTACTGGCAAAGTGTACCCACAATGGACTGCAATAGTGCAAATGCTTACTATGCCAACATTACAAAATATCCCACCCAACTCAGACAGGAATAAACAACTGTCCTGAGGTAAATTTACTTTGCACTCTTCATAGGGTCCTAGGATGGTGGTGTGATGTTGGGATTACTGAAGCAATGAAGCCAAAGGAGGCTCTCTGGGAAAATGAGGGCCAAAGTGGGCCAAAGGCGGCCAACTGGGAAAATGGGAGCGAAAGAGGGCCCAAGGGGTCTTTCTGGGAAAATGGGGGCCAAAGTGGGCCCAATGAGGCCCTCTTGGAAAATGGGGGCCAAAGTGGTCCCTCGTGGAAAATGGGGGCTAAAGGAGGCCAAATGGAGCCTTCTGGGAAAATGGGGGCCAAAGGAGGCCCCCTAGGAAAATAGGGGACAAAGGGGGCCCAAAGAGGCCCTCTGGGAAAACAGGGGACAAAGGGGGCCAAAAAGGGCCCTCTGGGAAAATGGGGGCCAAAGAGGGCCATAATGGGACAAAGGCGGCCAATTGGGATAATGGGAGCAAAAGAGGGCCCAAGGCATCTTTCTGGGAAAATGGGGGCCAAAGAGATCTAAAGAGGACCAAAGGGGTCCAAGTGGGATAACAGGGGGAATGGGGTCCAAGGGATCTTTCGGGTAAAATGAGGGCCAAAGGCGGCCCTCTGGGAACATGGTGGGGGGGGCCAAAGGAGAACAAAGTAGGCAAAAGGGGGCCCCCTCCCCAATTGCTGGTGCTGAGACCCATTCCCCCACTGCGCCCCAGCTGGTTTCAGGCCCAGACCCACAGCACTTTGCTCTGGGGCCAAGGCCTGAAAACACAGCACTTCGGTCCCGGCGCTACAGCGGCGTGGTCGCTAGGCAACAGCGGCACACCATTTTCAAGCGTTCTGCCGCGCACTCTATACACAGCGAGTCCAGTGTGGCCCCGGAAAGCGGCACGGAGCCGGAGAGGAAGAGTTTGTTCTACATGCAGATGATGCAGAGATGAAGCTGTCTACTGTGTTCCGGCTGTAAAATGGCCCCTGGAGTACTTTCGGGAGTCTGAACTCTCTATTGTGTTCCAGCGGGAAAACGGCCGTCGGAGGACTTCCGGGCATGGAGATAAATTTCTCTATCGTGTCCCGGCGGTGAAATAGCCCCTGGGGGATTTCCGGGCATAGAGACAACTTTTGGACCATAGAGTTGTGTTCAATGAGGCCCTTGGAGGACTCTTGTGACACTGGAGATTGTTTTAACTCGCAGAGTGGTTGCCGTTTTACCATTTTGCATTGGGCTTTTTGTTGTTGTGGTTTATGGCTCTGTTAGGTCCTGAAAGGATTGTAAATTAGTAGTTTTTGAGAGGATCTGGAATTTTTAATTGTATTTGAGTTTTGTGGGGTTTTTAAAATTTGCTGTAGTATTTAAGGTTTTGGTGGTGCAGTTATGTGGTTGGGATGTGAAAAATATTACATGACTTTCTCGTTTGTCTCATTTGTATAACATAGAGCTAATATGGGTGGGGTGATGGTGGTGGGTGACTCTGCACCTGTGTAGTTTATTAAGGTGGGAGTACTGTGTAGCATTTAATAAAAGTATTAATTTTCATTTATACATAGAAAGTCTAGTGCAGAGATGGGAAGTGGCACGAAGCCTGGGACTAAGTTTTTGTCCTAAGCTAATTTGCCTTCAAGGAGCTGGTGCAGTGCTGTGCTTGAGAATAGGAAGAGAGCGATGTTTCTAACAAAATTGCTTTTAGTGATTACCAAGCAGTCACAGACTTTCCAGCTTTCATGCTGCCCTGCTACCAAAAAGGCAGCACCCAAGAAGCTGGGATCACCAGTTTCATGTATTTTGCTATAATGTACTATTATTAATTCTCTCTCTCTCTCCTCACTGTCCGAGTAAGCTGCGCTTATCCCAACACACAAGGGCTGTGCCTTTGGTTTTATTTTTCCCTCCCTTTTCAAATCTCCTCCCCCCATGCAGAGAGCAACTGTGTGATGCTCAGGTGGTGGCTGGGGTGAAACTATGATGCTCTTTTAACTGCTATATCACACTATGTGACTCTAAAATGTCAGACTGCCTAACTCAAAGCCTAAGAAATCGCTTCGCTACATGCACCAGGCTCACTCCTGCTTCTCTTTCAACTTTTTGCTCCAGCAAACTTTGCCACGGGAGTTTCTATCTGGATGTGAATTGCCATGAAGCCCCTGGAAAAAGGAAGAAAAGGGACTCTAGGATCAGGAGCAGGATGGATATGCAGATGGGCAGCCCTGCAAAGGAGAAAAAAACCCAAACAAACATGGGGTGAGGGAACTGGACTGAGAAATTAAAAAGTGACCAAGAACAGGGCAGAGACAGACGCAGGAAACAACAGGGAACGATGAAGTGAAGAGGTGGGAGTGGGGAAGAGGGCTACACCAACACCAGCACAAGCTGAACAACCGAGTTATGTGCTACTGGGCAGAGGGGCAAAAGTAAGAAACAGTACCAGAGAGGTGAAGCAAGGACAAAAGCAACAGGCTACAGGCTAAGGAGGGCAGAATTAACAAATCGGGACCAAGCACCGGCCCAGCGGGAGACAGAGAAGGGCAAAACATCACCAAGGCTACGTGGCAGAGAGGAATTCAAAGAACAGGGACTGGGTGGCAGAGAGAGAGATACAGAGAAAGAAAAGCAAACAAATACAAACAAGTCATGGGCTACCAGGTGGATAGGGATAAGATAAAAAACCAGCAGCAGGGACCTGGACACGGAGGGATGGAGAGGGGCAGACAAATAGCCTGGGCCCACAGGACAGACAGCTTGTGGAATTAGAACAGTGAGCAAGGGAGCCTGGCATAGAGAGAGACTGACCAAGGAAGGAAAAAAGTCCAGGCAGGCTATGATGGGAAATGGGAGGAATTAAAAACTGAGGAGCCAGACAGAGCCAGATGGAGAAAACAAATGAACTGAAATACCCAAAGAATCCTCACAAACTAGAAACCCCCACAAAGCCCAAAGAAACCACAAAACCCAATTAAAAACACCTACAAACCCCAGACCCCACAGGAAAAGCCACAGAAACCCAAAACACCACAGAACCCCCTAACCCTCCCCCAACCCACAGAACCCCAAAGCCTTCAAGAAGCAAAGAACCTAAACCCCTCCTCACAACCTGTTAGAAAAAGACCCACAAACCCACACTGACCCCACAAATCCCAGACCTCATAAAAAGACCCATCACCTGACCCCTAATGAAGATCAGGAAAAAAATAATGAAATAAAAAAAAAAGCCTTACCAACCTCCTTTGCTCAGTTTCTGAAAGGAGCCTGAACCAGCAGACTAATGCATTTTACTCCTAAACTGCATTCTCTATGTTCTTTCTCTGCCCCTTCTCTACATTCTTTTGACTTCTTCCTATCCACTAGGTTCTGTCTAGACTAATGGATATAAACACTAACCCAGGTAACAGTACATCCAGTTCAGATAAAGGCACTGAAACTGCCAGCAGCAATGTTACAACCTTCTTACGGGCAACACAAGCTCCTAAGGACTCGCCTGTAACAGGAAAAGAAGAGAAACCAGAGACTTTTAATGCAATGTGCTAAAACCAGCAAGAGATTGATTCCTGTATATTAAATGTTAAAATCACATACATAATTATAGAATTCTTTACAGTTAAAAGAAGTTTCAAAATATGACCCTGTCAGTCTACCTGCATCTGCTAGGAAAGTCCTGATAGATAAAATAACACAGCAATTTTCTGCAATTAAAAGATATAGGAAATGATGCAATCACCCAGGTAATTCTGAGTTAATTGATGCCCTGCATTGGGCAAGTTTTGTACCTGAGCTCATACCAGCCAGTTTATTGCAGTATTTGTCTAGCGTACATCTATTTAAAATGACATTTGACTAAAGGCCAACTTTAGGAAAGTAAGACGTTTGCACACTACAGCAGAGGACACGCCAAGGGCCACAATCTAGCATGCTGCCCAAGAGTCTGTGGTACAAGAAATTCAGCCTCATGGCTGTTCACTCAAGCATGCCAGCAGAATATGCTGCGGAACTGGCCGTGTGCATGGTTTACATGAGGTCTTGTAAGCTATGCTAGAAGTAGCTGAGGGTGTTTTACTGGGCATTCCTGGTTTAAGACCTGTCTTGGCTCCTAAAGAAAGCCAGCCAACAAAAGCAGTTAACGAAAGGAACAGAAATCAAATGACAAGTTGATGGGTTTAAGAAGCAAAGTCATAGTTTTGAAAAATGGCACCATATGGATCCCTGTTAATGTGCTTGTAGACAAAGTGAAAGACCTGGGGCTGCAGACAGTTGTGCAACTCGGTCTTAATTTTCTGAGGGCTGGTATCTTCTGTTGGTTGCTGTCAGGTGTTGCCAAAACAAAGAAACAGACTATATTCTTCTGAATTGTCCACATTCAACTTCTGAGCACAGAGCTGCTGTACATCTGATGTACATCTCCTGGAGCTGATGTACATCTCCTGTACGTCTCCTGGAGGTACAATACAGCAGGGAGGAAACAGTCTAGCAGGTTCCTGGAGGGTTTGGAAGACAACTTCCTGACCCAGCTGGTATATGAACCCACAAGGGAAGGTGCCCTGCTGGACTTGCTGTTTGTCAATAGAGAAGAGCTGGTGGGGGATGTGAAGGTTGGAGGACGCCTGGGGCATAGTGATCATGAGCTTATAGAATTCTTAGTACTGGGAGAAGTAAGGAAGGGAGACAGCAGAACAAGCACCTTAGACTTCCGTAGGGCTGACTTTGGACTGTTCAGAAACTGCTCGATAAGATTCCATGGGAGGCAGCCCTTGAGGGCAAAGGAGCCCAAGAGGGTTGGTTGCTCCTCAAGAAGGTAATCTTGGTGGCACAGGAACAGGCTGTCCCAGTCGGACAGAAGAGGGGTTGGCGAGCTAGGAAGCCATCCTGGCTGAGTAGAGAGATTCAGGCTGATCTACGGGAAAAGAAGGAAAAATATGAGCTTTGGAAGAAGGGGCAGGTGTCTTGGGATGATTATCGGAAATCAGTGAGATCCTGTAGGGAGAAAGTCAGAAGTGCTAAAGCTGATCTGGAACTCAGGCTGGCCAGTTCTGTAAAAGATAATAAAAAGTCCTTCTATAGGTATATTAATAGTAAAAGGAGGGTCAAGGAGAATCTCCAGCCCTGAGTGGATGCTGATGACACATTAGTGACAAGGGATGAGGACAAGGCTGAGGTCCTTCATTCCTTCTTTGCCTCAGTCTTTAATAGTGAAGCTGGATATTCCCTGAGTGCTCATCCTCCGGAACTGGCTGACAGGGAGGGGAAGAATAACAAAGTTCCCATGGTTCAGGAGGAAATGATTAGTGACCTACTTGGCCAGTTAGATACCCACAAGTCAATGGGGCCAGATGGGATTCACCCAAGGGTACTGAGGGAGCGGTCAGATGTGCTTGCCAAACCCCTTTCCATCATCTATCAGCAATCCTGGCAGACTGGGGAAGTTCCAGTTGACTGGAGCCTGGCAGATGTTACACCCATATACAAGAAGGGCCGGAAGGAGGATCCAGGGAACTACAGGCCTGTCAGTCTGACCTCAGTCCCAGGGAAGATCATGGAGAGAGGGTCATCTTGGGAGCTATCATGCAGCACATGCATGATGGCCAGGGGATCAGGCCCAGTCAACATGGGTTTACAAAAGGTAGATCCTGTCAAACTGACCTGATCACCTTCTATGACAAGGTGACCTGCTGAATGGATGAGGGGAAGGCTGTGGATGTGATCTACCTGGACTTTGGTAAAGCCTTTGACACAGTTTCTCACAGCATTCTGACTGAGAAACTGGCTGCCACTGGCCTGGACAGGTGGACCCTCAGCTGGGTTAAAAACTGGCTGGATGGTCCTGGGTCCAGTCTTGTTCAACATCTTTATCAATGATCTCGACGAAGGGATTGAATGCTCCCTCAGTAAGTTTGCAGATGACACTAAACTAGGAGGAAGTGTTGATCTACCTGAGAGTAGGGAGGCTCTTCAGAGGGATCTGAACAGACTGGACTGATGGGCTGAGTCCAATGGGATGAGGTTTAACAAGGCCAAGTGCAGAGTGCTGCACATGGGACATAACAACCCCATGCAGTGCTACAGGCTTGGGGGAGACTGGCTGGAGAGCTGTCAGGCAGAGAAGGACCTGGGGGTGTTGGGTGACTGCAGGCTGAATATGAGTCAGCAGTGTGCTCAGGTGGCCAAGAAGGCCAATGGCATCTTGGCTTGTATCAAAAACAGCGTGGCCAGTAGGTCTGGGGAGGGGATTATGCCCCTGTACTCGGCATTGGTGAGGCTGCACCTCAAGTGCTGTGTCCAGTTCTGGGCTCCTCACCAGGTCATGGAGGTCCTGGAGCGAGTCCAGAGAAGGGCAACCAGGCTGGGGAAGGGGCTGGAGGGCAAATCCTCTGAGGAGCGGCTGAGGGAGCTGGGGCTGTTTAGCTTGTAGAAGAGGAGGCTGAGGGCAGACCTTATCACCGCCTACAGTTACCTGAAGGGAGGTTATAGAGAGGTAGGTGATGGTCTCTTCAGCCAGGTGACAGGTGATGGGACAAGGGGGAATGGCATGAAGCTGGGCCAGGGCAGGTTTAGACTGGATGTTAGGAAAAAATTTTTTACTGAAAGAGTTGTCAGGGCCTGGAACAACAGGCTGCCCAGGGAGGGGCTGAGTCACCTTCCCTGGATGTGTTCAAAAAAAGGGTAGATGAAGTACTTAGGGATATGATTTAGTTTAGGACAGGAATGGTTGGACTTGATGATCTTAAAGGTCTTTTCCAATCTTGTTATTCTGTGATTCAGTGATACATCTTTGGTAAGGTCTTTCCTGTACATCCAGAGTTAGCTTCCTGGAACACAATACAAAGGTAGTTCTGTAGAATAAGGAAACACACATCAGGAGCTCAAAAACCCAAACTTCACCCCCGACAGCTGAAGAGTTGGGCAACAAAACAGCAACTGTCTCCCTGTTCCAGTGCTGAAACTCACTCCAGTGATTCCTGTATCTGACTGCCACCTTGTGAATCCTGATATTGGTGGCAAAACTGTGGCAAGCTTGTGGTGGGTGGAACAGAAATTCCTAAGCCGACACCCTCCTTTCTTCAGTTTACACTCTAACCCTGCCGTTACAGGCAAACCGGGACAGCCTTAAAGCCACAGGGAAAACGTGTGGTTTTCATGGGACTTGTCCATTGGAACAGAACAGCCAGGAAACAAAATGCAGTGAAGCAGCAGTGCCAAGAGATGGTGCTGCCACTGCAGTGTCAGTGCCACAGAACAGACACTTCTATCACTGTGTCTGTCAAAAGGAAAAAGTCTCTGCCAGTGGCACCCAAGGGTGCTGATCCCCAACTTCCTGCACAATAAACCATTTGCATTCTTATGCTCCAGCACGCAAAATGTAATCCATTTAGGACACTCCAGTCCAGTCAGGACATTTTTATCACCTTAAACCGGTGGCAATTTGGTGTTCAAGCCTGATGTAACCAAGTTTCCTGTGACAGCATTTTTTTTCCCCCAATAAGGCTTAGAGGGAAGCAGAAAATAAGTTTCTTCTGCAACAACAGGCTAAACCCAGACAATCTTGAGGCAAAAGCTGGACCTTTTTTCTCTCTGTTGCAATTGACATGTGCCCACAACTCTGATAACATGGAAAAAGTCTAAGTATACCCTACAAGAAAATGCAAGTCTACTTTTCAAACAATTGGAGAAAAAACAACCACAAAAACCTTTTGACCACATGAACAAAGCAAGCTGCTTTTTGAAAAAAGATGTTAACTGCAGTTACAGACTAAAAAGCAGTACAATTAGAGGAGGTGGTAACATGTGACAGTGAGAAAGACCTGTTTATCAACTCAGCCAGTACCAATGTTTGTATGCTAAATCAATTAAGCATGCTACATCACAATGGCAAAAAATTACATTTCATAAAAGCAAGCCAGTAAAAGCTAAAATTGAGAAAAGGTTCCTACCTGTACTCTTGTCTTTAACAAAGTATTTTTGATCGCTTACAGGCTAAAATACTGAAGCTTTGCAGCAGCATTTAAACCAGGTCAGGACTGAACCTGACAAAACAGAACTGTTGTTACCAATCTGAAGAAATTACGAAAAAAAGAACATCAGCCCTAGAGAAGGCAAAACCCACTGCAGCTTTAGTTCCTAGTGTACTTAACGCAGAAGATGTTTTTAAAGCTTGTGCTTTTAGACAGGCAGGACTGCTTAAAGGAGAGTCTGAAGTTCGTACAAACGCCCTTAACATATACTAAGTATCAGTGTTATTTATGGAGTGGCAGAAAACTGTACTCAATCATCCTCAAAATACAGGGTTTTTTTTGCTTTTTCATCCTAGGGAGGGAGGATGAAGGCCTTCCAGGGTCCAACAGCTGATAAGAGCACACCCCTGGCCAGAGCTGCTCCTCCTACTCCTGCAGTGGCTTCCAAAGACACCGCTCCTTCCCCACTGCTGCTGTTAACAGCACCCACGTTCAGGAATAACGTATGCACATTCAGAAGAACATGACCAGCCCTCTGCCTTCCCACGAGGGCTTAGGAGCAGCCTGAGGCTACTGGACAGGTTTCAGGGGAGGCACTGGAACTGGGGGCAGTCACACAGCCTGAGAGCAAGCTGGAGGAGGCTCCACGGACATGTGCCTGGGAGAGTGTCTGCATTCTCGTCCCGTCCCAGGTTTGGCTACGAAGAGCTACTTTCTAGTAGCTAGTGCAGCGCTGTGTTTGGGATTGAGAGCAATGTCAGTAATACACGGATGTTTTTAGTGGTTGCTAAGCAGTCACGGACTTTTCGGCTTCTCACACTGCCCTGCTAACGAGGTGGGTGGCGCCCATGACGCCGGGAGGGGACACAGCCAGGACAGGTCACCCAAATCAACCAAAGAGGGTATTCCATACCATGATGTTGTGCTTAGCGTAACAGGAAGGGGGGGAGGGTAACAAAGGAGGGGCACACAGCTCAGGCACGGTCCAGCTCTGAGCTGGACGGTCCGAGTTGGTGGTAAGTCCCGTCAGTGTTATTTCTTCTTCCCTTTCCTGCCCCAGTGGTCCATCCTTATCCCGATCCCTCGGCTTTACCTTTCTCTCCCCCCCGCCCTTTTTTTCTCCTCCCTTCTTCTCTTTCCCTCCCCCGGTGAAGGGGCGGGGGCAGAATCCGAGCGATCGCTGCGCGGCGGTCAGCTGCCGGCCGGGGCTAAGCCACGACACCCCCTTCCCTCCCGCCAGCTCCCGGGTGACTCTCTGGGGTTGCCTTCGGCCGCGTCTCGCCTCCAGCGGACGGGAGTCTGCCGCGACTGGAAAGGGACGGGCGGACGGCGGGCAAACGACAGCCGTTCCCCACCACCGCGGCTCGCTCGCCTCACCAGCGGCGCGGGTCCTCCCACGCCGCGAGAACCCCGCTCAGCGCCGCCATGCTGTTCCCGGGCACCGCGCATGCGCCGGACGCCGACGGCGCGACGGAGGCCGCGAGCGCGCGCCGTGCTGCAGTACCGCGCTTCGGCCATGAGGCGGCGGCAGCAGACCGCGCCCGAGGCCGGCAGAGGGATTTACCTCCTGCCAAGCGGCGCCAAGCGCGGCGGCAGCAGCCCGCGGGCGCCGCGGCAGCACGATGCCGTCACGAGCGGCTGACAACGTGAAGCACGACTGCGCCCACCCGCAGTACCGCCGCTCGGGCGGCTGGGAGACATGAGCCGGCGCCCGCGCTGCAGTGCAGCATCGCGACCTCGGCGAGGCAGCACCGCGCCCGAACCGCGGCGCCAAGATTCGGGCACAGGGCGGCGCGCGCGGGGCGCAGCGCACCCACCGCGCATGCACGGCGCCAGAGCCGCAGCACAGCTCGTCAGACCCGCGCCCGACTGCGCATGCGCTCTCGTGGCACGGCCGCACCGCTTTCCGGGGGCGGCGAGAAGCCCAGGGGAAAACCTCCGGAGGGAGGCGCAAATCCAGACCTCGCGTTCGAGCAGCCCATTCCGCCCGGCAGCCAGCGGCAAACGCCGCCCGGCAGCCGAGTGCCGGGAAGCTACACCTCCCGGGGCGCCCCGCCGTGCAAACACGGCCGAAAGCCAGCCACGTGCCCCGGCGCTACATCTCCCGCGTGCCGCAGCAGGCGGCCGTCCGCGCTTTCGGACCCTGCGGGGCCACCGTCCCGCCGCGCCGACACTGCGCCGCGCCCTACTCGGATCCCGGCAGCCGCCGTCCTCGATACTGCTCGGCACCCCCAGCGCCGCCGCTGCTCCGCGTCTCGGCCGCGGACCCCACCACCCCCCACCCGGAGAGGCCACCGCCCTCTTCGGGGCTTTCCCCGGGACCCTCCGGTCCATCACTCACCTTCTCCCTCAGTGCCGCCGCAACCCAGCGACAGCTCCGCTCCTCTCCTAGCTGACGGTCGCCCCGGGGCAGGGCAGTAGAAGCAGGAAGGGGCCGTCCCCATCAGCCTCACTGCCGGCACCTGGGGCTCCTCCAGCGCCGGCACACAGCTGCAGCCTGGCAGGACCGGAGAGGCGCCACCGCCCGACCCCCAACACCTCTATCCATGGCCTCCCTCACAGCCCCTCACCCAAGGCAAAGAAAACGCAGCCTGGAGGGCAAAGGAGATGACGGGTGTTTGCAGAGTCATAAAATATACTGGAAGAGACCCATAAGGACCTCAATGGCTCCACACAGGGACAGCCAACTCAGAGCACGGGACTGAGCACATTGTCCCCACGGTTCTTGAACTCAGCCAAGCTCAGGGCTGTGACCACTTTCCTGGGAAGCCTGTGCCAGTGCCCAATTCCCCCTCTCCATAAAGAACCTCTAATACTGAATGTAAACCTCCCCTGTTGCAGCTTCATACCGTTCCCTTGGGTTTCATCACTGAATTTCTCATGCCTATCCACAAGAAGGGCTGGAAGGAGGACCCTGGGAGCTAGTGACCTCTAAGGCTGACCTGAGTGCTTGGGAAAAGATCATGGGGCAAACCATCCTGAGTGTCATGAGGCAAGTCAGGAAAAGCAAGCAATCAAGCCCAGTTCATGAAAGGCAGGTCCTGCTTGACTAACCCGATCTCTTTCTATGACAAGATGACTGTCTTACTGGATGAGGGAAAAGCTGTGGATGTTCTGTGTCTGGATTTTACCAAGGCTTTTAGCACCGTTTCCCACAGTATTCTCGTAGAGAAGCTGTCTGCTCTTGGCTTGGACAGATGTACCCTTCGCTGGATAAGAAACTGTCTGGATGGCCACCACCAGAGCAGTGGTGAATGGAGTTAAATCCAGCTGGTGGCCAGTAACCAGGGGTGTTCCTCAGGGCTCTTTGCTGGGGCCATATCTCTTCAGCACCTTTATTAATGACCTGGACAAGGGGATCAAGTGCATCCTCAGTCAGTTCGCAGACAACACTAAGTTAGGCAGGAGTATTGATCTGTCTGAGAGTAGGAAGGTCCCACAGAGGAATCTAGACAGGCTGGATCAATGGGCCAAGGCCAATGGCATGAGGTTCAACAAAGCCAAGTGCCAGGTCTTGCATTTGAGTCATAACAACCCTAGGCAGTGCTACAGGCTTGGGGCAGAGCGACTGGAAAACTGCCTAGCAGAAAAGGACCTGGGGGTGTTGACTGACAGCCAACTGAACGTGAGTCGGCAGTGTGCCCAGGTGGCCAAAAAGGCCAAGGGCACCCTGGCCTGTGTCACAAAGAGTGTGATTAGTAGGACTAGGCAAGTCATTGTGCCTCTGTACTCAGCACTGGTGAGGTCCCACCTTTCGTACTGCATTCAGTTTTGGGCCCCTTGTGTCCAGAGAATGGTGACTAAGCTGGTGATGGAACTGAAGAATAAACGTTATGAGGAGCAGTTGAGGAAACTGGGGTTGTTTAGCCTGAGGAAAAGGATGTTGAGGGATGACCTAACTGCTCTCTACAACTACCTAAAAGGAGGTTGTGGAGAGGCAGGGGCTGACCTTTTCTCCTTAGTGACAAGTGGTAGGACATGAGGAAACAGCCTCAAATTACACTGTGGAGGTTTGGATTGGATAGATACAAAGCATGTGAATTACCATACTGAAGTCTTGGTACAATATAATTTTCACATACCTATTTTCAAGAGGGTGTATATAGCACAAGGACAAATACTAAGGTCAGTCAGGTTTTCCTTCTGACTGCTTCTAAATTGTCATCTCTAGTCAACTGCATGTATTTTATTATCCTCCGTTTTAAAGTACTGATGTAAAAATACATATTTATTCGTATTTGCAGCAGAATTGCTTTACTAAGATAGGTAAAACTTTTGAGTACAGTTCCTTGCAAAAGTGGGTCTCGAATCAGACTACACAGAGAAAAACGCTGCATAGTGAGGGAGGGAGGAAGATTATAAATTTTACTTAAGGGTTAGAGTTCAAGAGTTGTATCCTTCAGGAGTTTATAATTTACTTTGTCAAACTACAAATGCTAAACATGAGAGTGTGAATCCTAAATGATAAAGGGTGGGAGGTCTGAGAGTACAGTGCTATTGCAAACAACTATACATAGTATGCAGAGAAGGCTAATGAGCACAACTATACTGGCTATGCAGAGAAGAACACTTAAGGATACTTACTTAGCACATACTAGAAAGCAATTCTCTTTAGGGGAAAAAAATTAAAATGTAACAGCTTTTATGATCTTATGGAAGCTGACACTTTCAACATGAAGCAGAAACAGAAAAAATCGGTGCCTTTAATGTGCATTTTTTCAATAGGTAATATCCCAAATTCAATCCAATAAAAAAAATTAGGTGAGAGGTTTTTGTTGTGCTTGGTAACTGTGTGATACTCTGTAGTATAGGCTTAGGGAAGTCTTACAGTACTCCTGTGTTACCAGAGACACAAAAAAAGGCATTGTGATAAACAAAAGCCAAGTTATGAACAAATAACACGTCTGATGAAAGACAAAGAAATCAGACCCAATAATTTTCTGCTGGTTCCTTCCCTCAAAACAATTACTTCATTTTTCAAAAAGCAGCATCAACTAGCCTCAACAGCTAAACTCGACAAGCATTTTTGCCTCCTGGGGTTTTCCAGGGGTTATTTTGACTACTGATAAAGCCTGTAGTGTTATGAAATTAAGTTATGTTAAATGAATTGCACAGAGAGCATTAATCTGCGCAAATTACTTCCAACAATTAGAAAACCCCGGCTCTGGCAAAGTTAGATAATAGTTTCCATTAGGGAACAGAAAAATAATGCCGTATATAACCTCCTTTCTCTTACTGCCTACAGCTCGAGAAAGGTTTTCCTTCTGCTGTGATACAATTTAGAAAATATTTCCTGGATCTCTGCTAGAGTTGATGCCTAGCCTTATCCATAAGCGCTTGGGATGACGGGTGAAAACAGAACTTTTCTTTTGGAGACCCTGATTTCCAGCTGAGGGGGAAGGTATTGGAAGGGAATCACATCGCATATTTTATTTGAACAGCTGTCATGGGAAGTTGAACCTAAGCACTTACAATCCTTGTCCATACAGTGACCACGCTTCAGCGACTTTGTAAATGAATTTCAGGAAGTATTTCTCATTTCAATTATTTACCATCAAAAGGCTTCCCTCCCCCCACCCCTCCCCGGACAGTCACTGAATCCATAGTGTGTCAGAGAATTAAGAAAAATTAATTCTTTACCATTATCCTTCTTTATGATCTATGCGGACCATATTAACAGAAAATCAAGCCTCTCAGCACATCAGTATAGACTCTGGGAACAGTAACCAATGTTAGTTATCTTATTAGAAAATTCTTCTGAGACACATTTATCGAAGTCCCCATATGATACCTCCCTCTAGTAAGCGTGCATTTCTTCACCGAGGTAATTCTTACAAATTACCAAAGACAGAGTTTAGCAGTTAAATATACTTCCCTTTTAGGTCCTCCTGATCTCTGGGCCACACATCAGGTCCCACAGAGGAAAACACTAGTGGATTTATCTAAATGCTTTCAGTAAGTGCTCAGCTCCATCTGCCAGTAAGCAATATTCCTAAACTGGCAGTCTGAGAAGAAAAATCCCTGTTATGATAGCATTTTTCATTCTGATCACTAGAAAGTTTGTGCTGAATGTTGGAAGTCAAAAACAAAGCCTTCATTGAGGCAAATGTGGAAAGTGCCTCATTCATGACAGAGGGAGAAAAGGAATCAGGAAGATAATCTGACATTTCACAGGCATGAAAATCTCACTGAACAGAAGCGCAAGAGCACTTTTCTGAAATATCATCCACAGTATACTGCCTACACACAGTCGATTCACAGATGTCTTTGCTCTGCCAATCTAAAGCAGATATTCTCTCAACAGTTTAAGAGTAAATACACACTTTGTGACGCATCCAGATATCACTGACTGCATTCAAGTGTCTATCACACAAAACACTCAAGTTCAGTAACGCACTCTCAAACACAGGAATATTTGAGTTCTTAAAGGGCAGTAATGACAGCTTCATTTCACTCTTCTGAGCTGAGGTTTTTTCCATGCAAAGCTCTGGTGTCATCTGAGAGCATGGTATGGAACCAGCTCTCCCAACTGTAGAAGTAAATAGCTTTACGTTAGCAACTTCTGCTCAAAACCAGCTGTGACATGGTTCTTAAATAATTCACCAGGCTGTATGTTCTGTAAAACTGACTCATTAGACCACTGCAACTTTCACCAGACAATGTGAGCCGTTTATCAATAGCTCACTCTTCCAATTCTGATTAATTGCAGAGTTACATATAGAAATAATTACAAAAGGTGTAATAAATTCATTTAGAATTCATTCAGTGAGGCTGAGGCAAAGCGATCACAATAATGTGTCATAGGCAATGTCTTCAGTTCCCCAACTGGCAAACACAAGGGTATCTATATGTCTTTGCTTAAGCTTCTATTGCATTCTTAAGGCTTCAAAGGGCCTGCTGCATTCTGTAGCACTACAGCTAAATTTTCTTGACATATTATTGTCAAATGCCTTGAGAAAGATGTTTCTTTGTCTAAAAAGGTATGCATATGTCCTCCCATGTTATCCTCGGTGGAACATCTCTTCTACATTAAGGGGCTTGGTAAGATACAGTTGAGTATCTTTGAATAACTGAAGAAAAATCTAAGAAGTAAACTTTGGAAACTTCTGGGTGTTTCGTTATCCTGTTTGGGGGCTGAACCACCACAATTACTCAATTACATGCATCAGCATGAGGAAGAAACAGATGGTTTGAATGCTTGGAGAAGAGTGGGCCAACCATCACATGTCACTAGAAAATACGGTTTGGGGCACAGTCAGTACATTAAAGAGGCCTTAACCAAGCAGACAGAATGGTGCATTCCTTCCCGTGGATGCTGCTTTTGCAAAGAGCAAGGAACAAATAGCAAAGTAAAGAAGAACTTACATATGGTCAACCCCAGGAAATTCCTTTGTTGCTGAGGATACTTGTCTCTTTCTGGGAGAAAGGTGCTTCTTTGAGTACTTCTCTGCCCTGAAAATAACACATACTGTGTGTAGATAAGCTCACAGAGGATGAAAATATGTCACTGCTTTCCTCCCTTCTGACAATCTGTGACAAATATACTTCAAAACACACACTAAAACAATTTGCCTCAGCAAACTGGTATCTCCTACTGGCTATCACAGTATCTTATGAGGGTAAAGAGTTCACTCTTTTTATTTCAAAGACCAATATGTATGGAACATTATATTCAAAACTCCTCAGGTAAAAGTGACTGTAAGGGAATGACTTTTTGTTTCTTCTCCTAAGTGTCAGACACAAAGACAATATGATAATTTTATTTTCTCATTGCTCACTGGGCTGAATATTTGGGAGTGATGTGATCCATATATATCTCTCTGTATGTGAAAACACATTGCATGCATTCACAGAATGGTTTGGGTGGGAAGGGACCTCAAAGATCATATATATCCAACCCCCCTGCCATGGCCAGGGACACACTCTGTCAGCTCTGATTTTTTTAAGTTGGTTTTTTTTAAATGAAGCACTACAACTAAGGGCTGCTTCATGTATTTTTTTTGTCCAGTCGGTGTTAGGGTTACAGAAACCCCAGAATTTTGGGCGTTTGGTGTGCGTTACTGGAATACGTACTGGTAAACTACGATGCGTCCTTTCTAACCTGCACCTATAAGCATGTATTTACTCAGAATTTCTTACAGGGAATGAAGACAAAGGAACAATGTCACTGGCAGAATAAAGCTGGAGCACCTTAATGAAAACACTGCTCTTTTTATTGCAGATTTTGCCACAAGTTGCACAATTAACTAGCACATAGCTCAGAATATGAAGATCTGTGTGCTGGTTAATGCATAATTATTGATAATATTTTTTAAAATGGGAGGTTTTTCAGGAGGTCAGCTTGACCTCATCATACCAGATCAGCCTCAGCAGACAGCAAATACAAGGCAAACTTGCTTTTTCCAGTCAACTGATCTGAACGTAGGCCACTGATTCAGCAAGTGGCACAGTTTGTTAAAAAGTCTGTGTTTGTAAACTAAGAGCCATGAGCAACTGGTCAGCTAGGGCAGCATAGTATTTCCAACTGTAGTAAAAAGACAATTGATTTGTTCTAAGTTGCAGTAAACCTATGGCTTGTTAATTCGCACAATCAACACAGAATGCCACAACAGTATGAGCACTGCTTCTGCAAAGAATGGTCTCATATGCTCAATGGTGACCTGCTTTGACAGTTATTTCTGGCAAGTCAAATCAAGTCTATAGTCTGACATTAGTAAACTGACTCGTAGCTTATAACCAAAAAATGGGATTCAGGTTACAGTTCTGCATAAGCATGCTTTCATTTTTAAAGGCTGACAAAGACTTATTTAACATCAACATGCTTAACTAAAACACTGACCAGATTCTTCTAGGATCCATACTTGCATTGTGATAGGGGAAATTCTCAGATTTTATTTCTATCCCTTACACTGAAACTGGCCTGTGGCACAATCTGTCACAGCACAGAAATCAATTCAAACTCCTGCTCCTGTTTGTGAATTTCATTTGATGGTCCATGCTGCACTACCAGCACAGACCATCAAGGGACAAAGTAATAATGCAAACGCACTGGAGGAGAGCAGGTGCGACTGCTGCCAGAGGTGTGCAACTGGCGAGAAATTTACAGAGCAAGAGAAGCAATTTGCCTACTGATAAACACCAATCTTACAACCCAGACAGACCTCTTTCATTAAATAGCCCTCTCATTTGACCACAGCATCACAAAAGCCTGCTCGTGCCATACTCCTTATTGCCTAGACTTAGAGCTAGTGCTCAACCAGTTTCTCCCAAAACCAGTTTCTGGCTAGAGGGCAATGGCAGCACTCTTTTCAGAATGCACTCTCAACTAAACCCAAGTTCCAGAGTCCTTCCTCTCCTGAGGAGGAAGAGATCTACTGGCCAGAGCTTATAGCCAAGTATTCCAGTTGTTAATACAGTCAAAAATAAAATCCAAGAAGCCTTGATACTAAAAAAATTCGCCCTTGACATCAATACCTTTGCATAGCCCCTGTCTGGAACTAATGCCTCTCCAAGGGCTTTCTAGATGCAGATCTGCCACCCACAGCTACCTCGTACTCTGAATATGCCTTAAACAAGTTTTCCAGCTCCCCAATTCAGGAGCAGAGCCAGTCATCTCCCGGTATGCCTGCTCATTCTAGGTGCAACCAGAAGGGACAACTGGAGCTATTTGGTACTGATTGGCAAAGATTTTGAGCATATGGTTTAAATATTACCTCATTCGTATAGGTAGGTTAAGTGAAAACAGCAGCATGGTATTCCTCAGCCTTAGGAACTTCAACAAAAAAGACATAATAGACCTTAGAGCATACTGACACAAAAGCAAAAAAGGGATTCTCTGTTCTAAGTGGCCTTTTTCTTTAAGTGTTGGTGTACTGCCTGGTCTGTGGCAGCGTGGTAGAATTCTGTGCACCTTATATGGTTTGCTCTGAAATGGATGGTTCTTTTAATGACTTCACAGATTTTTTTCATCCCATCACCACATAAAAACATTTTCACGTAATTGTCTCCATTAACCGAAATCATCAGTGCACAGGAGAAACATCTTTGGTTCAACTTTGCTGTGAAAATCTTCACAAGGAATTATTATTAAGTGTTTTCCATTTTGTTTTAATTTCCAGCATATACCCTATTTTGTTTTAAAAGACAGAATGCCTTGCTTATCAGCTCACATTGTTTTGTTTGCCTTGTACTTGAATAAAATGGGTTTCAATTACGAGACTGCTGTTCTGATGTTGGTGTTACATCCTTTCTGAAGAAGCACAAATGGTTTTAAAACAAGCCTGGTAAAGGAACGAGACCCCGACAGGCTAGACAAAATTCCCCCTACCCTCCCCCTTTTTCAGAGTTCTAAATGGTGAAAAGAAACTCTGGAAGTCTTCCGCTTGTTTGGCAGCTAACAGAAAAATATTTCTGTTTGCACTTAGCAACACTCTGAATCAGGATTTTTAGCACAAAATCAGTTTACGGAGCCTATCGTGACACACCAGGCTCTCTGCAACAGTTTTACTCTGGCTTTTTGCCTTTTCAAAATCTTCCTCAGACTTAGAACTTCTTCAGGAAAAATTTCCACCACCTCCCTTTGGAATACTGCTTTTTCAGAGTATCTGGCTTCTTTTTTAAAAAAATAAAATCCAGAGGAAAGACAGACAGCAATAAAAACACTTCCACAGTTAACATGGGAAAATGGAAATACCATGCTTATGTAAAATGACTGTAGTACGTTGGGCATTTTTGCTTTATGATAGAAAACAGATCACTACTATCTGCACACAAAAATGAGATTTTTTTATTTTCTGACATTAATGCTATATTATACAGATTTTTAAATTATGAGGTTAATCTGAACACATTAAAATGCATAAAGTAAATTGCAAATGTAGAAATGGGTAACATGCAAAGGTTGTACCCTCTCAGAAGTATGGCCATCCTCTAAACTGTTATTTGAATCACAGAATCACTAGGTTGGAAAAGATCTTTAAGATCATCGAGTCCAATGAACTCACACAGTCTCTGGTGAGGCTTAGAATTAAAGCAAAGAAATTAAGATCTGATGATGCTTCAGTTCAATAGAAAGACATTAATTGTGGATCCTGATACTGACTACATTCTACAACTATCTGAAAACTTCATGCCTTATTAAAAACCAAAGAATGGTGAAAGGAAATAGCTGGTAAAACAGTGTCAAGGCAGCTGCCTTGAATTTTTCATCATAATTACTTCATAGACCTCAAACATATAAACAAGACTCATTAAATACATAAGAATGACGTTTTCTACATTCATAAAACTACGTATCAGCATTTTTAAGTCCTCAGAAGGCATTTAGCCCTCATCCTAATTAGATATGGTATTTTAAAATCTAAAAAGTGGCAGGGGGGAGAGGGGTATATATCTATTGTTGCTTTAGCAATTATGACATATTTGATTAGACTAAAATGATGCGTATAGGCTTTGAACTACATAATGCCAATGCCAGTTTCTGTCGTTATGAAAAAGGGCTATGCTAACAACAAAGTCTGTTTCATGTTCTGGTATTCCGCCTGACTATCTCCTCAGTCTAAGGGATGTGGCCTGAGGCCATAGTCCTGATACTGAGCTATATATAACACTGGCAACAAAACAAGTATAGAATTCTCATAGGAACTAGGGGAAAAAAAAAATCCCATATGCATACATGCATTAAATTGGAATGGTAAGACTACCTCATGAGTCTCATGCTGTACCTTTTGTAAAAGATCATTAGCAGACAATTGAAACCATAAGCAAAAGTTCACAGAAGGTTTACCAAAGTATACATAAAAGCAACTGTCTGCTTACCTACAAGAAACGTTTCTGACTGTCCTTCGCTCAGGAGAACGATTCTTTATGGGCCATGTGAGTCTCGGGCTGGATCTCAGCTGGTTACAAGAAGCTGTACATGTACATAATGAGACCTGCTGTTAAACGGCAGCTTCTCTCTGGAGAACAAAGAGCTGTGCTCACAGACATTTTGTACTTTGGCAAGCTCAGTCATCAGTGAAATGACATTTATTTTTTTTCATCTAGAAGAGTAATTGGGTGAGCAGGACTCATCAGACTGAAAGCTTTCCATCTCCCTGAGACAGACATATACTTAGCAGCTGTCTCCAGGAAACTGGAGATAACTTGGCAGTGTGCTGTAGTAGCAACGCATCGCTGCTTTTGAATTCTGGAACGGAGTTCAAAGGCACAGACTGCTCTGCCCTACTACTGGAGGGCAGAGAGCACATAACTTCAATGACAATTACATGGTATTTGTAATTTTTTTTTAAAAAGAATGACTGCAGTGGAAGCACAGAGAGCTCCGACACTGTAAAAAGATTAGAAGCTAAATAAATTTTGAGCAAAAATGGTGATGGCTTGACTGTGTCACAACACGCTTCCGTGGAAGTCTCCAACATAGCGCAAAACAGGTGTGTGCCTTCCTATCAGAGTGATGCTGAGCGGGAATTCGCTTGGCTAAACTGGACCAAAAGGAGTGGAAAGACACATTAATTGCTTATAAATAAAAATTTACCAAAGGGGAAACCTGTAAGCAGTTAAACAACTAAAGAGGTACTGAAGAGAAATAGGTAAGATGACTGAACGTGGGGCATACTTTCAACGGAAGTGATGGGCACGTGTAGCTGACAAAACACCACCATTACGTGGCAATTATTTCAGTATTGGTATTTGATTTGAAAGGATGATCAGGCAGGTCTATTTTTTGTCCCTACTAATTTCCATCAGATTTTTCTCTGCCCTGTTTTTCTTCAGTTGTATTAGGATGACATTTCAAGTATCAGTGCTCTGCAGGAGTTCCAGAAACAACCTGTGCCAGCGGCAAGAGAGACATACAGCATCTGAATGAATGCAAGGGAGCTTGATCAAAATTTCAGTCCCTTCTGGGTTTTTTTGTTTTGTTTTTTTTTCTCCTCCTGAATACTTGCTGTTTTCCTTTCAGATCTGGAAAGCTGGAAACTGACATAACTTTGGATTTTTTATGTTGTGCTCCTTTTCTCCTAGGATCTATGCCCTACTGGTTCTGGGAAACTTGTGACCTCTGCATTTTTAATTAGAACTCGTAACTTTTTCCATAGCAACATATTTTGATGTTGCAAACACAGAATCTGTCAAATCAAACAACTTCTGGACAGATGAAGTCCAATTATATATAAAGGCTGAGCAGCAATAGGGTGTATGACACCACATAGTTAAGAAAAAAAATTGAATTAGCAAAAGAGGGATGGAAGTCTTGGCTATGGTTAATTTTTAAGTTTGATCTTAGTAAATAATGAATCAATAAAAATATAAAGGAATAACATTGCATGCTGATTTAGATGCAGAACTGTTAAAACTAGTTTCCTTGCAGTTGAGAACAGATAAAATCCAGCTGTCTGATTGGTGTGCCAGTACTGACATGGTAAAAAGGAAATGAACTGTTGTCAGGAAATATTCTTGATGTGGAAAAAAACCTCACTCACAAGGATGAGCTGTAAAATAAGTAAGCGGTGGAAGAAAAAGAAATCCTCTGTGACAAAACCTGAGCTTCAATATTAACAGACCCACTAATGATGCAATTCAGTATGCTGGCTGAAGAAATACAGTGTTACACATGTATTTTCCAAAAAACATTTATTTATTATACATACCTTGCATATGCCAAAAAATACTTTCTTTAATAAGAAACTAGGATTTTTTTCATTCAGATACACTATTTGTGTGTTACTAGAATTCATTCACTGACATACATTTTTGGCATTACTGTTCTTGACATCTATGTGAGCTTTTTTTAATGTATTTCAGTGGCGGTACAGATTTGCACATAGCAGCGCTTCCTCTCACCTTTTCCTTGTAGACACGAAGAAAAGCACCACCAAATTTCCTTTCTAATATGAAAAACATCTTAGACAAAAGTATTATTCTGATTAACCTGACTTTCACTTACTCATCATATTTAGTTGCTTGTGTTTTCTTTTCGTGCTTTAACTATAAGACTCAGCTTCAGACCCAGAAAGCATCTTTCAGTGCCACTGCCAACACTATGCAAGACAATCACCCTTCTTCAAGGACACCCATGTTTAATCCATACAGACCAGCTGACAAGAGATATGAATGTGCCCATTAAGTTTTTAAAAATACATGCTGAACTGCATGAACACCTTCAAGAAGAAAAGGCAACACTGATGTGGGAATAGTTGCTTTTTTTTCACCCTCTGGTTAGCATTAGACACATGATTACTATTCCTTTGCCATCTGTTTCCACTTTCCATAAAAAACACTGAAATATTCAATTAAACTTGATGTGCTTTAACCTTGCATAGCAAATAAGGCCTTCCTGGGGTTCCTGGATCCTCCACTATCACAAGCACCTTGGCCCGAGTGTGTACTGGGGGAGAGTGGCACAAAAACACACGAAGATTTCCCATCAGGTATCTGGTATTTCCCTTCATCTCTCTTTAGTATAAAAGAAAACCAACTATGTTCAACATCACTGAATATGTACTTTGGTAGCATGCAAGACTGTCTAAACAGAGCATGAAAATAGATGATGTTACTTACACGGTTTAGATTTTCTGCTTTAAAATTAAATGCTCTATTTGTATAAACTCTCCTACTGTTGTCAGAAGAGGTAATTTTTCAAATTAAATGTTTCATCTCAGCAATTTAAGAAAAAAACCCCGAAACTGCTGTGAATGCTTTGATTTCCAAAAAACCAAAATTTTAAAATTTACTTAAAGCAAGATGGAACAATTTAATAAATCTACTGCTACACGCAACATTCATTTAAGCAATCTGACACCTAGTTTGCTGGTATTATAAGTAAGATACAGAAGGAGCATCACCATAATTATGTGTGCCTCAAAAAGGACAATATTATTTTTAAAAAACAAATACTATAACCAGAATATTTTGGAGTTAGAGAAAGAAAATTTCCAGGATATTGCTTTCCAAGTATAGATTGTTCAAGCTTACGCCTGCAGCAAATAGGCATGTCTTCTGTCAAAGCAGCTCAGTGAGAGAAGTTGAAGCTGACATTGCTTATACAAAATCAGCAGCATTCACTCCCTTTTGAGTTTGCCATTTTCCCAGCTATTTCCATAGATCCTGGCTGCCTCATGGGCCCTAAGGATGCCATAAACGTAAGCAGTCTTATAAATCTAGAGGGGGAAATGATCTGTCTCTTGTCTTAAGCAGAGAGCCTAGGAGAATGTCTATAGGGCTTTACCAACAAAGTTGCTGAAAAAAGAGCCGAGATTTGGGGGTCCTTGCCCTTTCCCAGCCCTCCTCCACCAAGATCAGCCTGCAGCCCGCTCTGTAAAAGTTCCTGCTCACCCAGGGAGCAAAATTATAAATCTTCTCCAGGGACACTCTCTTTCTTCTGCCAAGCCACTCATCAGACCGATGAAGCATGGAAACCAGAAAAAGTGCCATTCAGTAAGGGTTTCCCATAGCAGAGTGTGAATGCCATCTCACACTGCCTCATCAGCAGAGGCCTAGCCTACACGCTTAGGCCTTCGGTGTTTGGAGTGAGCTGTTATGGTGTAGGACCAGTACAAAGCATTTTCTGGGTGATTCATGCATTTGTGAAGCATGTGTATGTAATTACGTTTAAACAGAGTAACATGAGCACTTAACAAATGCTCAGATCCGCTCATCCCTCCGTTTATACAAGTGTCCATGGCATTACATTAATGGCATATTTTCTCCAAAAATGCTTGGGCTTACAACTGTTATGCAAGGCTTTCTGAGGGCTAATGATAACAGTATAATTTATTGGAAAAAACCCCTGGTTGCTATAGTATCTTTTTTATTGTTAAGTCACCAGAGATTGAGGTAAAACTGATAAATGTGGAGATTTTTCCAATAAACTAAATACAGGATATTAAAAATAACCAACTGCAGTACTCTTTTTCAGTTCACTTCACTAGTTGCCAGATTCCAATTAGCTTTTAAGTGAAACCTATGAAACAGTATGTCTATCCAATTTTTGTGACCCCTTCCAGCTCCTGTCACAGGTTTTGCATAGGGAGGATGTGAGGTTTAGAGAGACTCTGCACCACCTAGTGAGCCACTATTGCCTGCATCAGCAGAGGGGAAGCAGCTTGCTTGCACTGAGCTCCAGGTGTGTTTTGAGTGGGTAAAATTCACTCTAAGCACAAAATTCACAGAAGGTTTGGAAACTGCTGTCCCAGAAATACAGGTATGCTACTGTTCTTTTAGAAGATTAGGGCATCCATGATTAAAGGGCTCACAAATATCCTTTCGCCCTCTAGAAACTTGAATTTTACAGCTTCCTTCAATCAGAAGACAGCATTGGTCCTCCCTGGATTTCCTTTCCAGGAATGTATTCGTTTTCCCTTGAGCCCATACAAATTTCCCATGTTTCCAACATTCTTCGACAACAGGAGGAACAGTCATCTTCTCCTTACTCTGAGAGTGGCTTGTGTTGCCCCCTACTTCTCATGTTGTAGAAAGCACACTAGCATTACCTTTGCAATGTCTCTCATGACTTAGCAGAATTCTATCAGCTCTCTCCCTTTGTCCTCATTATTTTACTCCTTTCCAGACTAAAGTGTTCAACTATTAGGCTGCTTCTGATGAAAAATATTTGCATATTCTTCATTGTCCTCACCCTTCTTTAAACATTTTCCAGTTCTATCCTCCTTCTGTGGAATGAGAACCGCACATGTGTGCGTGGGGAATTTTTACAGTGGCAGAATTTATTCCCCAAGTCACCTTGCTTTCTTTTCACTGTTACAGACTAAATAAAAGCTAAACCCTCCATTGACTAATATAGGTTTATTTTTCTGGATTTTTAATAGTCAGCTCAAATTCAATTATTATAAATGTAAAATAAGGGGTTTGAGGATTTTTTTTTTGTTTTCTTTATCCTGGTGCACCGCTTCACATTACCTACAATGATCTTTATCTTTCATTTCACTTGACACATAATGTAACATCATCCTGTAATTCTTCAGAGACATTGAAGAGCCTAACATGAAATGGAGTCTCCTTGCAGTTTTCCCATTCCCATTCCCTTATGAATGCTGATCAGACTGGGTTCAAGACCCCTGCAGGACTTTCCAGGCTACATCAGCAATATCTACCTGACTTTTACACAAAACAAGCAAGTTAACAAGGCAGCTTATTTCCCACTCTGCAGCTCTGTCTTCAATCTTACAGGCTTCTATAGAAGGACAGCCTCAGCATACCACAAATGCCAATGAGAAGGATAACTGGGGAGTGTTCCCTCAACCAAAATTTGTTGTGGCTTTAATTTATACAGCTACTTTACTCATAGAACTTATGTAATTAAAGACTTAAGCAAGTGATACATGTACTATTGTACATACTTATAGTCTAGATGGCAACATTAAATATTTATAGATTCGCAGTTAAAGTTTACCTGTCACCAGAAGTTAGTTCATGCAGACACCACACCAAGGTCAAGTGAAAGTTTACTTGTAAGTCCCCTAAAACAAGAAGAAAAAACCACACCTTAGCAGTAGATTGCTTTTGTCACTAACTAGAAGAAATGGTAAATTTCCTGTTTATCGTCAGCAAGACTGAGGAATATTTTATCTGAAGATAACTGGTTTTACAGCCGATTCATAAATCTGCAGATTGCAGAAAGCCTCGGAATTACCTCTGTCAGTAAGTGGAAACTAATGGTGTCTCCTGAGAGAAAGACACTTGTATTCCTCCAGAGTCTACTGTACTTCATATACTGTAGCAGAGATAAAGGGGAAGGGAAGAGGCAAGATGAAGGTGAAGAGAGGAGAACGGAACAGGAAAGAACACATGATGAAGAGGAATCGTGGAGCTCCTCTGCTTTCTCTGCTCTTGCTTTTTGTGAGGAAAACAGGTTACACAAAGATTATTAACTTCAGTTCTATGATTTTACAAGTATTTCCATGAGGCAGTTAAACAATTAAATTCATAAAAAGTACCAATAGCAAGATTTACCAGTATTGCAAATAAATACTTTTCAGAGAAGTTCCTGTCTCAGCTGATTTAAATAATCACAGGTATGATTAATTCTGTGTGTCTTCACTTTAAATCTCTCCAGACAATTTTAAGTCAGTGACTGAAACACCTAAGTGTTGCATGGTTCATCTCAGTTGTGGAATTCAGAACTGTGTGCTAAGACTAAACGTACCACAACACTCCTGAACAATGATCATGCCATGCCAAGGGAAGTTTAATTGGGTCAGTCTAACCACCAAAGACTACCCGAAAAGTGACAACGAGGCTTAAGTATATCTGAAATCTTGTAACTCACTAAGAACTGGCTATTTTACTCAAGTCTGTAAGGAGCCATGTAGGATTCGCAGCGTGGAACCAGTGTGTCAGTAGCAGGCATCCACAACTTTGTTTTCAAAATTCTCTATAGCCCCTGTTCATTGAAAATGTGGCAGTAAATGCAACTGCTTGTGCCACAGCATGCTGCACTCATTCCTTACACTGCCTCAGTTTTTATTGCACACATCTAGGAAGCAGGAGGCACAAGGGGAATTTCTTCTTTCTATAAAAACACAGTAACTCACATGTCCCATCTTCTGAGTGTTCTGACTGCCAACCTGTTATGTTAGAGGGGGGCACCAGTGCAGAGCAAAGCAAAGCCCACCCCACTGTTTCTAAGGGCCTCTAACCTACAGGCCAGTGTTACCCATATTCTGAGAACATTTGTTGGATGCAATCCCGCTGGGATCATCAGAGGTGATCACCACGTTCCCAGAATCCGATCCAATTTACTGACTGAGAAGCCTGGGGAAGGCAACCACTTCATTTCAGAGCCTCGTAGCTCTATCTGCTAAATAACTAAGCCTTTCCAACATTGCCTTGTCTCTAGGGACTTAATTAACTATAAAATAAGAGGAACATGACAGTCGATGGTAGTGCAGTAGATGCGCAGAGGTTCTTCCACATCGCTATTTTAAAGTTAGGTGACCAAACTTATCCATCTGATTTTTCTGAACTTTGAATCTGGCTTTTTATGTCATGTCTTGTGAAAGACCACATACAAATATCACCTGTTATCTGAACTAGGTGGTGGGTGCTATTTTTGGCAGCATTAAATTGTTATAGAAATTCTTTATGTCCAAGATTCCTTAGTATTTATTTTGTAGTTATTTGCCTGTGTCCTCTGGGAGTCTTGGGCTGAGAACTTTCTGCCGTGGTTTTGTTCGGTATTTGAATTAACATTCAGCTTCTTTTTTGTGTCACAGAGTCATGCTTCCCCCACAGACTGAAGTTTGGGTTTCTTTAACCCTCTCTGGAGAACTTATCTGACATTAATTCCCTCAGCCTACAGATTAACCATTCTGACATACTAAAATCTTGTAATTTCAAAACAAACAAATGAGCCAATAAAGGTGAAACGTGACACTATCTGAGAATAAATGTTACACTGATGGATCAGCTGACAATGTTTCAGGAGCTACATGGAATTTGTTCTCATCTCCAAGTGGAAGTCAATGAACCTTGTTTTTCTTTTCAAGGGAACAAGTATAGTGAATTATTTGCTAATAGTAGATGGGTAAAGTATACTATCATAAATATATGATATGCGATATCTAAACATACTATGTCTATCAAAAGTTGAACCTGGTGATCTGCTACACTGCGGTTTCATTTTGTAGAAGGAAAGTCACTGTTCCTCAGGATATTAATTCCTCAGAAATGGCACTCCGTACATTGTTTTTTCTTGCCTGTAAAGACGAGTGAAGGCTTTAAACAGAGGAAATCCTCCTTTGTTTTTCTCAGCAGACAACACTGCAGAATTCTCTTCATTAAACAATATACAAAATTAAGAAGCTTAACTTCAGAGTATCCAGAAAAAAGAATAATAGTTGCTGTATTTGGAGGATTGCAGACCACAGAACCACCTCACCCACAAGAGAAAGACGAGAAAGAAATAGGTGCCAGCCTTACCAGAAACAGTACCCAAAGAAAACTAGAGAATGCTATATAAAATCATTTTACTATCCTTAGCTTCCCTAATAGCTCTGACTGCATCTGAATTTACTTCATGTTTTGCACTGCTTACTGTTCTTACTTTTGAGAATTTCAAGGGACAGCTGAATACTGTGAAAGGTGATTACAACTGTAATAAAAATAAACACATTACCTCCAAAATATTGTTTTAAACATCTATGTAACAGATGCTGATGCTTTGCCTTATGGTTAAAATGGATGATGCGTTCAGCATCTGTTACTGAGTCACCAGGACAGAGATTAGAATGTTATGTTTGTGTTTAGATTATCGGCTATGAACACATCTGGGTGACTGTCCTGGGATTACTGGATGAACTCTGTCATTCGTGTACTATCATCTTACTGATATCTGTTCCTCACAGGGTTTGTTGGAAATTCCACAACTACCTCCCCAATTCAACTAAAGGAAGGGAAATAAGAAAATGGAAAAGGTCAGTCTTCTAAACTAATCTTCACCATGTGCTTAACATTTACATCATTTATGTCAGCAGATGGCAAAGTAACCCAACGGACAGACTGGAAATACGTTAAATGATCACTTACATCAAAAACCATAGTCATCTTACTATATGAAAGGACTGAACAGGAAAAGGCCAGCCCTATAAAGGAAGCTGAGCTCCAATGAACAAGCAATGCCACTTCATGGAGACCCTCCAACAAAGTAGTGACAAGATCTGGTACTCTCACCATACATGATGTAGACTGACAGACCTCTACGACTTTGACAGAAATTACAAAATAATGGAGAAATCGGAGCAAAATCTCCTACATAATGGCAAAAGGTTATCAGTAGTAGCCCCAAAATAAGGCATCAAACACACTATAGGGTACTAAATGCAATCTTATTCTTGTAGCACCTTAAAGTCAACACCTACAGTTATCTGGGACAGGCAAACTCAGGCCTAGGCTTATGTCCTAGAGTCAAGATAAAAGTTAAGTAGTAAGTGACTGCTTGGGTTTTTGTTGGCTGGAAGCTAATGTGAAGGTACTAATTTAGTTTTCAAACATCCCTGCTGAAATACACACAACGGTCAATTGAGAAGAGTCCTTGAAAACCTCAGAAGTGAGGAAATGAGGAGTACAGAATGCCTCCCTCCCTTTTGGTATCTACGTTCAGGGAAGCTTTGCTGAAATGATGACAGGCAACAAGGCACAAATGCTTACGAGGTGTTAGCTATAGTGAGGGAAAACTACCAAAGGACACGTCCCTTTAAAAAGCTTCCTATTCTACTTATTCACTCAGAGATGGCAACTTGAAAGAATATGGTCTTCTGAAAGTGCCTGCTGTAGTGCACAACCTGAGAAATACATGCAGAGCTCTAATTTCTGTAAACACATTTTAATATAAAGCTGTTTGAACAGTTAGACAAATGCTTCAATTTAGCACATCTCTATCTCAGTACAAAAGAGCACTAAATTCTGAACATATCTTAGAAGATATTAAGGAGCCTCTTCTCAGAGAAGCTGGAGAAAGTCATACCTGACAACTGTCGCAAAGAAAAGTGTCGAAAGCCCTCTTTGCAGCAGGTGAAGGACAACACCAGTTTAAGTAGGGAATCCGTCACAGATCTGACACAAGCTCCAGCATAATTAAAGAAGGCACAAGACAAGTTGTCTACAAAAGTGTGTAATGTCAGCCAAGTCCATTCTTCACATGGCCTGAGGTCAAGGTTCAGTTTTGCAAAGGGATGCATTTTGACTCTGATGGTGCCATAGCTGACATTTCACTTTACTGCCAGCTTTGTAAAACTTAAACTGAATTGTCTTTGCTGTTTCTTTTCTATTGTGGTTTCCAGAGAGACCCACTGGCTTTAACAATCAATGTAATCTGGCATTTTCTAATTATCACTTCCATCTGCAGTTTTACAAAACAAAACTCTGAGGTAAAAAAGAGTAAACAACAAGATTAAGTTTTAATAAAATGCATTCATTACCTCTCATTTCATTGTAGTGAGGGCAATATGATTCCAAGAATGTGTTTGGTCCAGAAGTTTCAATGTCACTGAAATCTTAATCTTCAGAAAAAATGGAAGATGAACTTTGACTCTATAGACCTTTAAATAAAAATAGCATTTTTACTAATGTATTCTTCCCAAGTGCCTGCTTCTTCCTAGTATGTTTCCCATCCTAATACGCTATGTTTTTGCAGCTGGCAATTGACACTGCCAATGAGCCTTTATGTTCAATGTTATTTAATATATTCCCATCAGAAGGCTATTTTTACTGTTCAATTTCAGTATCTTCTTGAAGTGTTTTTGCATATAATGTTCATATTTTATTTTGCATTTTTCCCATAGGATAAGTAAATAAAGATTCAAACAACAATATTGAAAGAATTTAGGCTTGTTTGCTGAGAGAAAGAATTTCACAGAATGGAAAACTGCTTTGTTTCACCAAAAATAATGGAAAAAATGCAACTTCAAGTTTCAGACAGTTATACTGGAGATAACTGGTACAGCACCATCACGATGGGGCGTTTGCATTTAATTTTATAGGTATGGGAAAAATAACATGCTCCGTTATCATTATAAATGGTAGAATGAGAAGTTCTCAAGATATTATTATAGACAATCTCCTAAACAGCTACAGCTGGCCCTTCAAGAGGCAGTCTGTCTGCATCTGTGTGCACATGCCATTTTTCAATGATCGTGGCGTTTCCTGGCCTAGCATTAAGTGTTGTGGCTAAATCCATGCCACCTAACTGTCTTTCAATGCTTCAGCAGCATGTTCACAAGGAATCACACATCACACAGCTCTGTGTTCTGCTGTCACAGTCACAGAGTGATGCACCTTCGGGCTCACATCTGGAGGAAACACCAGCCTATTCTAGGGCTCAGGACCATTATTTGTGTCAAAGGCATTTGAGTTGGATGTTCTCACAATCCTCCCTAGATTTCCATACAGGCAAAACTCAAAACACCTTACAAGAGGGAATCAGTTCTGCCTGAGAGTACAGCAGTGACATCTACAATTCAAAGATACTTGCTCACCTAACTGCTTCAGTTCAGGCTGATTCACAGTGTTTGAAGAGTATATATCATTTACATGCATTTGCTCAGGACATATCTGCCATTGCTGCATTACACTAAGATGTAAATTTCCTTTATGCTATAGTTCACTCAATAAGTATACTCTGTCCCTTCCCCTGGACTGAGAAAAGTTTTATTCACATACAGGCAGTGTAAAAATATGGTGACCTCTTTAACAATCTTCAAGCCAATACTTTCTGCTGAATTAGAAAAATAATCTTATGTGGCTACAGAAATAATGTTTGTGTTTTATCAGTGTTGTTCCCGCCAAAGGCTGGATTATCTGTTTCACATCCATTTAAACACAGGAAGGTTATAACAGGGCAGACAGCAATCTGGACTTTATTGGCTGGGAAAACTGACCTCATAAATCTGACTTGATACATCTGTCCTTTCGGCTGTCTGCATATATGCCCATGCATCCAGTTGGCCATGTGCCTGCTCAGCGGTAGATCAGCTTCTGTGGCTACTGCACAGAGGATTTTCCATCTCCCCCCCTCTGCTACAAAAATAAATATATTGAATGAAGCGTGGAAAAGAAGACATGTTTATGGGTGCTTGTAGGTGCTTAAGAGAGACAACACAGTGTCCTGATGAACAGTCACCCATTCAAACTACCTAAGCAATGCTGATTATGTCTCTTCATCCATGTCTGACATTACTCTAATTGACGTACTTTCTGAGCACACCAGAATGGAGTGCATCACCACACAATGCTACAGGCCATTTCATATCCCAAATACCTCACAGATCCCACTTCAACAGCAAAAGATTAGCATCTACCACTTGAACTCAGTTAAAAATGCTGAACTCTCAAAGAGAACAAGTTTCAGATAGGGAAGGAAGGATCTGAACTAGTGAAGCCTAACTAAGAAATAGCTATTATTATGTAACAGTTTTTCCCGGTACATGAATTGGCTCAATTGCATGTACTAGCGTGAAATGTTTCCGTTTATCACCAAAACCACATGAGGTCTGATCATCTGCAGTAGAGTGCTGATACACAATAGCGAGTTTTTTGAGAGAAGTCACCAGCAATCCCTTTTTCCTCCAGCACTCTGGCCTTTCCAAGATTAAGGACTATTCTTATAGGCTTACACCACTTGCTTTCCATCAATAAACCAATTTCATATAATTCGTGAATACAAGGGAAAAAAGAGAAAGAGCATATTTTGCTCCTCGCCTTTTCAAAATGAAGACTGTCAATCTGTAACAATAGAAGTCCCTATACCAACAGGCAGCTTTTAAACCAGCTCATACTAGCTCGAGTTCTTTCTATTAACTTCCACTGGTCTCCTGAAGCCTTGATACAGACCTTCAGAAGTGCTGCTATTATACTCTACCTGGAAAAAGTGACACACTATGATAGAAGGAGGAACCAATTAAAAATTAAGTATTGTAATTTTAAAATGTCCCTCCTGCCTTAAATTTATTTTTTATTTTCCAATAGACACACAGGTAATTTCATGATTAATAAACATTTCTGTTCCATCTGTCTGACTTAGTTGCTAGACACATGTAACAGCAGTAAAACATACATCTAAGAAGCGTGGCATCTCTACTGATTTATGCTTCTTTCAGGCACTGTTGTTTAACTTCACAGCAGGAGAGTGGAGGATTAAAAACCAGATTAGCCTCCACACGATGGATGGATTTGGCAGTCCAGCTGCTTAGAAGGAAAGCAAAGAAGAATAGGCTCATGCTATTGATCCAATTTTCTGCTATATGCTAAGAGGACCCAGGAGCTTGATCTAATTTTACTATGACTCCACCTCCCAACAGCTCTTCTAGTAGTGCAGGATAAGATCATGAGAACAGCAGCTGATAGAATAATCCACACATTGATTTTTTCCCTGCTTACTCGCTATGTTTTAATTTAATTTTGTGGTTCAGCACTGGTTTCAGCCTGTGCTTTCTGAGTCAAGTAGAGTACAAAGTAAAGCAATGGGAAAAATCAAATTCTTGAATTTTGTCCAAATGGAATTGGACAAAAATAGACCCAAAGATTCTCATTGCAAATTTGACTCTGGAATGAGGGTTGTGTTGGGGTTTATTTTGTTCTGTTTTGGGTTTTTCTCCTTTTCACTCAGCTCTTCCTTGCAAGAAGAGCAATGTGAAAAGAACAGTGTTGGGAAAGAGAAATTTTCTCGTTCCCAGCCAAGCAGGTTAAAAAATTAAGGAGCCTGGAGGTTTTGAAGAACTCACTTTTGACACTGATGTCACAGAAGAAATTTAGTAGAGTGGGACAAGCAGCTGTCAGTCACCTTTTTAATAAATACATTCTCTGCCAGTCATGCTGGTACTTGGGTTTGCAGTCTCTCATCAGTGCACTATGTAAATGCTAATAATTTAAGTGCTGGACATTTAAAGGCATCACAAAGTTAAATATAATTCTAAAAGAAAAGGAGACATTTAAAAATAGCGGTGAACAGTTCACTTCCATTCCAGCACTGGGCAGTCTTTACATACCCTGCCTTCCCCATGTCTGTGATAAGTTTAATCAAGTAATAGTGTTTTCCACCACCTTGAGAACACAGTCCTGCATCATGCTTTCTTTCTGCTTTACCTGGAGAATACCCTTAGGAACCTAGGAGTTAAGATTTACAAGCATAGATGATAAGTTTGATGATTTACTAACAACCAAGTCTAAGGATGACAAGCTCCAATTCACTATCTCCCCATTCCCCAGCGTTCCATACAAACTGTAACTAACTAATGCCCTTTCCTCTTCAGCAGAGCTGTCACAAAAGCATAGTTTGATTCCCAAAGGACAGTGCTATACACTCGTTTGAGTAGCTAAGGAACTGATAGGCTATACGTAAACAGAAAACGCACGATGACAAAACAAAGACAAGGCACACACAACTTTTCACATTGGCCACAAGGATGTACAATGACTCAGGGCCCACTGAAGAGCTGCTCAAGATTAGAGCTGACTGAAGAGAGGTGCTCTTTGAATATCCTGCAAGTTATCCTGGACCTGCAGAGCTCTTCAGTAGCTGTTCTTTATAGGAAAATATTAAGCATATATGAGACTTTCGAGTTCTGCTCTTCATATAGTAGCACCTATAATTCCTAGTTTAATTTCCAAGCAGAATTACTTTACTCATCTGCATTTGGAATGATACAAACTTTGTAAAGGCTTACTGAATGACAAACACAATGTAAAATTGTATTTCCATGTGCCGAGGAGAAGAGTACAAGGAAAAAGCAAAATACCAACTGTCCCTTCTTGCATAATGAAGAATAGTTTTCAGACATGATGAGGTTTGGCATTTCAAAAGCATCACAGTGTAAGGAGGAGAAGAATAGTGCCAAGACACATAGCAGAACGTCAGGAACTCATGTAGCACCAATCCTTTAACACTACAGAGTCTTGGATATTCATGCAGAAGCCAGGCATGATGCTGCTACAAGGATATTATAGTCACCAACTATGCTGTATGGTCTTTCAGATTACAAGAACAAAGACAAAATAAGGTGATAGCCTTCAGCAATACTGATTATCTGCACATTCTTCCAAATAGTAATCACAGGATAGACAATTAAAACATCTTTTTATGGCAATGATTGCTCTAGTCTTCTCTTCTCCGTGTTTAGAAAGAGGATATGACTTGTGTGTTGCATTAAGGAAAGGAGTAATAAGGTGAATATCCAGGTTAGAACCAGTATCTGTCTCGCCTTTGGGGATCATCGGGTCTAAGTGGGCTTCTTCCTGCCATCCAAAGAAGACCAAGATGAGTTTCATAAACAAGGCTCTAGATGAGCTAACCAAAACACATGCCTTCTTCCACAGCTTACAGAACAACATTCTCATCGAAACATTCGGTGCTCCTCTGGACATGAGGCAGTGCCTGCAAGGTAATTAACCCATTGGTTCCAGATATAAAAAGCTGTGCAAATCTCATAGTGGTAATATATCCACTTAATCCCTAGTCTCCAATTCCTCAACAGCATGCAGAGTAAGTTTTTGTTTGCTGAGCACTACATGACCACATTATATAAAGCTGCTGCTAGCAGTATGAAAAAATATTAAAAGTTTAACTAAGACAATGTGTTTCAGAAGAATTTGCTTTCTTTGGAGCTGGAATGTCCCCATAAAAAGGCATGAACTGTACTAGACTGAGCTGTCCAATGATCTGCAAATGCTGCACATTGTGTCCTGGAGTAAACCCTGCTTTCTTCAAACCCAAATTGGTTTGGATTCCTCCTGTGCATGCAGAGAGCATTTTCATCTAATGATACAGCTGCATGTCTTAAACCTGCATTTTGATTTGTATGGTTGACTTTCACAGATGTACTTTCACTTTATAGTACTGCAAGTCCACTGAGCCTCTTCACCGTACCCTGGCAGAAGGTGCTTGTGAACGTGTCCCTGAAAAGCATTGCTGTTCCCAATTTCAAGGCTTGATCTACTACCCTGATTGAGATGGGGGGGAAGGAGAAAAAAAAAAGATAGAAAATTGCCCAGCAATATGGATGAAAATCATGGTGAAGACGAGATGATGTCTGCATTATTGAAAGAAAACCCCAGTGCATGAGTGTTACAGTCTTATGAGGGGTTGACTGCATGCCCGATTTTCCTCACAGCAATACTGAAAAGATGTGCCTTCATTCAGTTTTCAACTTACAATGCTTCTCACACACAGAACTATGACAGAACAACTTAACATACCTAAACACTCCCACACTGGTTCAATCCAATGGTAGCTCTGGCCTGGAGTTCTGTCCCCAACAGTGTCCCTAAGATGTGTAGAAAACAGGGCAAGTGCAGGGCAACTCACTCTTTGATATACCCTCCCAGTTTACTGCCTTTTTTAGTAGTAAAGCCAAGTTGTAACACTGGCAGGGAGTCCCAGCTTTTTACACTTTCACCAGAGTTATTGTTGTAACACAATACAGAACTCAGGTCCTGGAAGGCAAGTAAATACTTCTAGAGCATTGCTCTAATGGAGGGTGTCCCTGCCCATGGCAGGGGGCTGGAACTGGATGATCTTTAAGGTCCCTTCCAACCCAAAGCATTCTATGATTTCTATGATAAAGTTTACAAGATCATGAAGTCATTGATAAGGTGAATACAAAACTGCTGTTCAAGAAACCTGATATTATTGTTGACACCCACTGAAACTCACCTGTTCAGAACACGTACAGGAAAGTCCTTTAAGAGATGGTAGAGACCTTCTAGATAGTTCCTGTGACCTTTTCCAAAGACCCTTGGTATTCAGGGCCACTGAAGACTCCCTTAAGAACAAGCACAGCATGCCGCCTTGTAGCAACTGCCTGTAGGTTAGACTTGGATGCACACTGTTTTAAGTGTGCCTGTGCCTGTAGCGAGCCCCGCGGCTGTACAAAGATTCACTGCTGCAACCCCCAAAGGAGAAAAAATTCTGACATGACCATATGTAATTTGTCCACTAACATGGCAAAAAGGATGAGATTATAATACTCATCCCCTGAGAATATAAAATCTCTAAAGTGTCTGCCAACTCCCAAAGGTCATGAGCAAAGTATGGCCCATACTGGCAAATTATTCACGTTATCTCAGCACACGTTACGCACACGTGATGAAGCCAGACTTTGACAAGGAGACATAGTTCTATTAGAGCATGGTAGAAGAGCAGTAGAGAGCAAGAAGAGAAAACATGAGGCCTGTTCCACAGATCAGAGCTGAGAGGAGTCATTCTGTGCCAGAGTGGATGCTCCACTCTGGTCCCAAATCCTTTGCAGCAAGCAGAGGAGCAATGCTGGAAGCCATGGTTTCTCAGAGAATCTACAAATGATCTGCAAATGATAGGTCAGAGGCTATCCAGCAACAAGTGACCAGACCTCCTGAAAACTGGCCTCATTTCATGCTGACATTGGGTGGGTGAGTCTGTAAACAGCTATGAGCTTCACTGACAGTGCTAATGCCCTCCCAAAAAAGGATACCATTCTGAGACTCTGTGGCTCTTCAAAAGATTAACGCTAGCACTGGGTTAGTAGCATATAACCAGTCAAAAAAAACCCCAACCCCAAACCAGGGGAAGCATACATTCACTAGCTTTTGAAATGCTCCTGTCATGGAGGTGAATATGAAAGGTACACCAGACCACGTGTGCTCCTCACAAAACTGCACCAAAGGAGCTTGTTGTCCAAAGAGAGAGATGTCATACAAAAGTCCACAACTAGTGAACTCTTGACTGACATGCTTTATGTTTTCCACGAAGAATTCGGACTTCAGTCCAGGTCTGTTTCAGCCGAGGCAAAAAGCTACATCCTGGGAAAGAAAAACTTTGCAGCTACTAAGCAGAGTACCTTGAAACTTTTCATCCTCTCTCAGAAGAGGTTGGAATACATATGTTAGACCTGATATTCAAAATCTGTTGTTCCTCTAACATTTTAAATAGCATATATGCTCTTGCTTGACCCTCACTGCCAAGCAATAGCTGAGCATTAATAAAAAAGGTATTCCAACAGAAGTGTGGGCCTGGTGTATCCCAGAAGTAGTTGTAGTTACTATATCTTTCCAAGCAACTTTTAGGCAAAATCTCTGCTGAGTCTGAAACGCAATGCAAGAGACAGCTCTGCTCTGTCAATACGCCACCGCCATTAGAACTATATTCTGTCTGTAACAGCACTCCAACAATCAACAGACATTTTAGGTTTTAACAAGCTCAGGCTTTTGAGGTGTTTTAAATTATAGTCAAATAGTTTCTTTCTACAGTGCACTACATAACTAACCAAAGGAGAATGAAAAGATTAGTGCAAATCACTTCCATAATTCACCATAAATGAGCACTTCTCCTCACCACTTGTTTTGAATTACAGTGTATTGAAAATGCATCATGTACAGACCAATTTTCCGATGCACCCAAGCTACATTCTGTGTTATCGACTCAACTGTGAAGCCATGTGGCAGAAACAGTTAAGAAAACATTTACAGGAGACTGAATCCTACAGTAAATCAGTAATGAACTTGTTTGTCTGACCTATTTATTCATGACCCATAAGTGAGCCTCTGCTTTTTGCTAGTAACTTCTACCAAACGCATAACACTACAAAGTAATGCTACACAAACTAACAAAGACAAAATAGACCACTTAATTCCTGGATCAACTTTTTCAGTTTTTGTAACTAATACAAGAGAAATTGCATTGTGATCATTCCGTCCAACCTCTCGATTAACTTCTACTTAGCCAAACATGGGTAAGCTTTCTCCAGCTGAGTACTAAGGGAAAAGTTTGGTATCTCTCTACATTCAATTTAGCCCTAGGAAAGAGCTCTCAGACAAGTTTAAGCAAGATAGCTATGTTCTCTTTCCTGGAAATTTTTAAAACCGGAGATTATAAATATTCTTTTATGTAAACCAGGCACTGTCTTACATTTTGAATCCTTCATTTGAGGTGTTTAAAACTTCTCTTGCATTCACACCAAAGCACCTCCAGGACAGCTAATGAAAGAGGGTTATTTTTGATACAGTTTTTTTCATGTGGAGACTTTGTATTACAAGGAAGTATTGAGTGTAACTGCTTCCATACACATGTAAATAAGTGTCTCTGAAGAAAATAAAACTTGCTAGCCTCATCCCATCCTCCCTTATTTTCAAAGGATGTCTGAATTGTTTGATACTCTGTGGACCCCTTTATCAGTGACCCAACACCTCCCTAGAGTGTCAAGATTTTAGGAACAACAGTTGTACTCACCTGTGTCACCTCCAAACCCACAAAGATTTCTGAAATAAAAATCTTCAGTTCATGGAGGGTAAAAGCTAAGCAGCTTTTCTTTTTAAATCTGTGGTTCAGACCACTGTTAAAAGAGAAAAATGCATGACCTCTGTTCAGCGCTTTCAGCCACTCAGCTTGGAGTTGTCCACCTGGGATTGGGTGTTTTTCTGTGCACTGCTGGTGTGCCTCAGGGCCACACCTACTGCAAAAGCCAGAAACAGTGGAAACGTAAGAAAAGAGAATCCAAGCTAGCGCTTTTTCCCAGGAGGATGGGGAGGCTGTCACAGCTGCCCGTCCTCCTTGTTTCTATCAGCCTGCTGGTGTAAACACAGGAAGGACAAGGATAAGGTACAAGAGGAGGATTTCTTCAGAACAGAAATAAATGCTTGTGATACAGATCAGGCACAGACACAGTATATTATTAATTACTGTGTCTAAACAAGCTTTTGTGACTACCATTTTAAGAAAAAAACCAGGCAGCTCTTGCCAAGAAGTCAATTGTAGAGATGCTGAACACAAGTGTGTGCTAACTTCTAAGTAAAGGGGAAGAAAAAAAAAAAAAGGATATCTTTTTATATCTCCATTTTGATGCCATTTGCTACAGTCATAATGGGATATAATGCTCTTTCAAATTTTCCAGCACAGAGTCCTAATCTGAGGATATTCTAATGAAGCAAGACAAATGCTTAAAACAAGAATAGCCTGGCATTTCTGCAATCAAAAACGAAGCTGAGGTCAAATCCTGAGGTCAAGTTTTACAGGCAAAACTTTCAGAAACTCTCATGGCTGATTGTGTAAATAAAGACATCACACTTTGGCCTGTGACTGCTATCATGTCTGGAAAGCATTTTTCTTTTAGAAAAACAAAGCAATCTGCACAATCCTGGCAAATTGGGAAGGTAATTTTAGCACTTGAATCAAGCATTTTGTGCTGCAATTTCCTTATGGATATTTCAGGCAATTTTATATGCACATCACCTCCAAGAAACAGTCTAGCACTGAAGCCACTGTTATCTTTGGCACTGTGAGAAAGCAATTTAAGGTTTGTCTACTAGCTTAAATAAAATATGAAGATATGGTCGTTTCAGGTTCAGAAAGCAGCAAATCTATGTGGCAAATAAGAAACATCATTATCTCAAAGCTACTTTGCCTTCTTGCTCTATGCCTTTATGTAGTACCTTCCTTCCATACATCTTTCTTTTAAGGACAGGTCTTTCCAGTTAGCTGCCCTCTCCTGGATGGAATCAAAAAATGTTTGATTATTGCCACATAGATAAGAATGCAGTGGTCTGCTGTTCAATGGAGGCCAATTAAAATTTTTATCTTCTGTCTGTGTAATCACAAAGGTTACGCTATGACAGAATGAGAACTATTAAATTCTAAGGAGCTGCTTCATAATTCTCTACATAGTTTGCCAACTTTTTTTAGGGTAGAGCTTTTAGCCAACTTGCCTCCCCTTTATTTTTAACTTATAAAATGTACTTTTGCATTTCATTCCTGTATTTATCAGTGCTTAAAACACACTGTTGTATCCTTTTAAAGTACTTAATCCTCCTCTACAAACATAATGGAAACATTTCCATATCTCTTTGTTGCCTAAGGTAAGCATGTTTAAACACACAATATTACAGCTGTGGAAGGGTTCTTACCTAATCTTTTCCGCTGCCCCAAGTCAGGGTCAAATATTTCTTTGCTACTCTAGATCAGTGTTTGGCTGACCCCCATTTAAGACAGCTGATAAGGGGGACTGCTTGGTTTTTGCAGCGAACCCAGTCCACTGCTTCACGAGTTAACTATTGGTGTTCCTATAGGTTTGTTTATAGGCTCACGACATCAGTAAAGGGCTCTAGAGATTGTTTGCAAAAGGACCCATTCATCAGGGAGTTCAGAGTTTCTTTCTGAGTGCTCATCTTTACATTGAGTGCAAGCATTAAGATGCAAAGTAGAAAGGCTGAGGACTGAACGTCCCTTAAAAAGGTTTCAGTTCTTGACAGTGGAACCAGGAAGTTGGAGTTTTTTCTTGGTATTATGTTCGCCTAGTCATACAACCAATGCATGCTTTGAAACTTTCACTGCACATCTGTGCATCGCTGCATGGACCAGGCACCAAGCCAAAGGCTGAATTCCTACGAGTCCGTGCAGCTCCCACACGTTTACAGCACTAGGACCCAGAGGGAGCTTAATTTCTGTGAGTCAGTGCAGCTAGCTGAGCCCGGAGAGCAGTGAATGAGGCTGGAAAGGCAGAGGGAATGTGAATGGCTCTTCTGGCTTGGGAAAGTGTCCACGGACAGGGGTGCTACAGACTACAAAACAGCTTGGACAACCCTCCGGATTCCCTGTACTCCCGGTGATACTGCTCTGAGGTGAGTAACCTCACAACAGTCAGTTTTCACAAAGCAAGTAATGCGGCTACCGCACCAGTTGTGGAAGTTTGGTATCTTCAAAATTAGCCAATGCATTTTTGCTGTAGAGTGATTTTTGCTCTCTTGAGGAGGAACAGATCAGATGTCTTTGAAATACGGAGCACTGGCTGCTTAAAAATAGCATTTGCAAGAAAAGCATGGTTTAGCGAAACCAAAAACTGCATCTACTAATGCAGGTTAAACTGCACGCACATCTGGAAGGTGTTCATATAAGCATCTGTGTTTCAGCTTAAAGCTTGAAAAATATCTTGAGTAAGAACAGCTTAAACCTTAGCAAAATGTAAGTATTCTTCTCATTCTTTTTATCCAGGTATATGATAAATTAGGTTTTTTTAGCAATGTACTGCAGTTACACCTATGTGAAAATTCTTTACTGTCTTTGTTCTGAATATTAAGGCTGACTGAACACTTCTTTTTTTCTCCTCTACGCTAATTTTACTCTAAAATAGAACTCCTTCCTTTCTCTGCTAATATAAACAAATAGGAATTCTGGTAAATCAAAACATGACCGTCCCGAGGCAGAAACCTTTTAGCTACAGACATAGCGGTAGTTCACTAGAGACTGTATCCTCTAGGATGTCCACTTGGAAAAGCTTACAAACCACCCGCTGTCTGCCTGTTAGTGACAGGATGGAACTGCCAATGTTTATTGATTTATACAGGTTGATAATTCTCTTATCTGATACACTAGTCAGAGACAAAAATGGGGACCCTCGTCAGGGAGACAGAAGGAATTTCTGTGCCGAGAACAAAAACTGTTTGTGCTTCAGTTGCTTTCTTCACTTTAAATTCTCCTTATATGCTCAAGAAGTTTCAGAAAAAAAGCGAAAGTGAGCATGCTTGTCAGGCTGGTTTTTCCAAGTTGTCACAACTTCAAACTTGCATTGTAACTGCTAGACAGATAATTTATGGGCGTTTTCATGCATTAAAGTATCACAATAAGTTTTCTGGGCACTTTTTTGCTAAGCCAAAATAAAATGTGACAATTATCTGCAGCAAGATAGAGGGGAAGCTAACTTCCCTATATGTTCATATTCTTTGCACTGCTGAGCTGTTTCTGATATTACAGAAAGCAGGGTTTTAAAATAACCAGATCAACTACCATTTCAGACATATGTCTAAAATTCAGAAGGTTACAACATTTTCTGTGCTCTCCCAAAGAGGTTATAGTGAATGAAGATCCAAATAAACTGAAGTGTTCCCGTAAGTATGATAAGGAATATTTGGCTTTGAAATATATTAGTAATTGTGTATCTGAATCATTTTCTAACAAATCTCAGCAAAGTCTGGAGAGGAGCCATCCTGATGAATCTGTGCAGTACAGTAATAGTGATCTCACATCTTGATCAATCCCAGCCACTCATCCTAAAAGGATCTGTTAGTCTCGTAATAAGGTAGTAAAGAAAGTGACTGTGGCTTTCTTTTATTCATCCTCTTAGCTAAGCAATGTCCATTTTCTCAATCAAAAGCTGACGTTATCTTTTCAGATTACTTCATTTAAGATCATTGGAGAATTACAATGAACACAAACCAATCATTCTAACTCACATGCTAAGTCAAAAGCTGTTACACAGAATAACCAGGCAGTCTATGTAATCAGCAGAAGATGTTACTTTGAAAAATCAGGTTAGGAAAACACCTAAAATATGTGTTCAGATTAGCATTCTCAAGTCTGAAATGTCTCTCCTTAACAAGATATGCAGAACAAGGGTCAGAGAGAACACATTTCAAAACCAGATTATTTCAATCAATAGAGTAAGTCCCATAGTTTCCCCTATTGCTTTTCTGGTTTTCTGTTTCTTTACAAAATGTTTTCAGGACTAACAGAAAATTTAATACATACTAATAGGCATTGATTGAATTAAATTAAAGGCAAGTGGGAAAAGTATGGGTAATTTTAAGAAGCTAGCATAATTCTGTCGGGTTTTCAGTTTGTGTTTTACAAACAAACTCTGCCAATAAAAAAGAAAGGGTTAATAAAACGACTGCTTTCATTCCAAAAGATTCAATATTCTAACACCAAAAATCAATTCTGGATTGGTGAGTTTGATATATTTGTCGATCCCTCAAATCTCAGGCCAACAAGAGGTAGTGAAACTCGTTTCAAACCAGCTACAGCACCGGTGACCTCTGCTGGCAACTGCCCTCTCCCCACCGGAAATTTTAAGGCTTATTCAGAAAGTGACCATGAACTACAACATTTCTAGGTCAGCAGATACATCTGTAGAAATGTAAGGTAACACCTCTTCCCACAAAACTTGCCTCAAGGTAAAGAAAGAGAAAGGCATGTGTAACAACGCTAATACAACTGCATTTCTTTCACAGTAGGAAGAAAATTCTCCCTGTGATGAAATTGACTTGAACCCGGTCACAAAGACCAGTGTATTTAAGTGCCTTTCTATGACAGAACAATCCCCTGCTCTGGGATACACGTCCTATGGGATGCGTGGCTTGTTCTCCTGACACAATGCCCTTTGTGCAACTCTGCTGAATCCATTGAGTATTTGCTTGTGTGTGTATTTATATCAAAAATTATGTGGCCAAACAAAGCAAGATCTTTTTTACTATGGCCAAGAGATCATAATATCTACTAATGTGCGTTACACGTGCACTGTTACCTACCCAGTCCCATTAATATTAAAGCTAAGTAATTTACTTGGTGGAAAGAAAATCTCAGACCCTTGGTATAAATCTATAGTATCCCCCCCACACTGAATGTTGCTTGTAGTTATGGATGTCAGATTTCAGAAAAAAGTAAACACAAGAAAAGGTGCAGGATGATGAAAGGCCTGGGACATTTTCCATATTTAGAGAAACTACATTGATCACGATTCCTAAGTCTGGAAAAGAGATGGCTGAGGAGAGGTATAACAAAGGTATTTATAGTCAGAAAGGAAATGGCTGTTGTCTTGCCTCCCAGTTCAAAAATCAAGGAGCAGGATATAAAACTAGCAGGCGGCAAGTTCAAGGCAAACAAAAGAAAGTGGTTCCTCTCTCCATGCATAACCGAGCAATGGAATTCCCTTCCACAGGATATTGTAGTTCACAGGGGTTCAGAAAGTAATCAGACATACTAAAAGCAAAGACACTACCCGCAGTTCAGGAAATCTGTGATTCAAAAATGACTGCTGAGTGGGAGAGTACACCAAGAGACACTCACCATATGGTTGCCCTACTCGTACATCGCTCCCTAAAGACTATTAGCTACTACAGGAGACAGAATAATGACCTGGATAAACTTCTGTTCTAGTACAGATGCCTCAATCTTCTCCTTGCTGTTTTAGCCTGACTTGACCTATCCTAACAAGAAGAAAGGTGACTGTATATAGTAGTATGGGTTGGCTAGTTCCCTGATGAATGGTGATTCTGGCAAAAGGAAAAGGTAAAGACAGCATTCTTCATTTTAATTTTTTATTCAAGAATTACATATGTTCATGTAAGTTCCCACTACAGAAAACATTAATGCTGAGATTTACAATTGTTCAGGCAAATCTATCTGAGATACTGGAGAAAGGCCTATGAAAGTGCATTACTAGTTATCTTGTGAAATTCACTGAAATAAACTGCAAATGGGAAAATAGAATTCTATCTCATATCTTTACGGCCTGTTTATTTGTGGAGCTCACACTTTAACTGAAACTCACTATTGAACTCAAATCTTTTCTAACTGCTTTTGCTAAAAATATTATACACAGATCTAGGTAAAAAGTAGCACAGCAATATTACATCACTAATTACAGTGACAATGTACTTTTCACTCTGAGAACTGCATCACCCTGCAAAACAAAACACTACAAAGAATGGCAATGCAGCCAGTGAAACCTTGATGCCAAGAGCCGTTGGTATATTCTGAGGCTGAAAGGCAGAGAAGTGAGACATCAAACTGGCTTCGCCAACCTATCCCCCCAAGTGTAGCTGACTCGCTGCTGATGCGTTAAATGTGTTTCTCAGTCTACGGCATGCACAAAGAAACACTACAATTAAACAGAACTTCCTGTGTGCAAAAGTGGGATTTTGTGCCCACAAATTCTGCTTCTCTGAGTATTAAATATTTGTAAAGGAGTTACAATGTGCTGGAATATTAACAGGTGGCACTTGTAAACAGTTATGGGGACAGAGGAGAAGGGATGAAATCAAATCTAACAGATAGGCAAATGAAGATGTAAGATATTGGCAGGCAGAGTCAGAAGGTCACCAAGGATGTACACAGTTGGCTACAGCAGTTCACTAGTCAGCATGCCTCCAAATGCATTAGCTCCAAATGAAGCACACCCAAGTACACCACACTGCACAGCTGCTTTCATGTGTTCAGAAGACCAAGAGCCACAAAGATACAGTACTTGATTACCTTCAGGCATAGCATCTTTGTGACTAAATTCCCATGAAAGACATTCAGATTACACCATTACAACAGGAAAAAACATGCAAAGCACTGCTCAATATTTTGAGCCTGCATCCAGCTATTAAGATGAAAATTACTGTACGCATGTGGAAATCATATAGATTTCTAATAAATGCACACAGACATGAATGTGATATCTCTGGCATATTATCAAAATCCAAAATTAAAATGACTGCATGAGGTAGTTTGAAAAAACATACTTGACGGCTTCACTGCCAGGCTTCTGTAACATCATTTGAATTTCCTGTGCCATTGTTTAATTAATGAAACACCTTTGACTTTTCCTTTTTCTGGAGGCAATGTTTATTTCCCAGTAAAGAGCCTCTCTTCTTTTTTTTTCCTGGGCTCTTGTATTTACAGCAATCCTTTGAGATTTTCTGGCACAGCAGCTGACACTATCAGATGACCCAAATCAAGATCTATCAGACTCACATTCTCTCTTGCTGGGATCAGGTTCATAGCATGAACATGGGTTCCACATTTCATAGTGGTATACCCTGGAAGAAACTGTGAGATGGTGCCAACGCACAGCAAAAATCCTGACAAATGGCCTAGCCTGGATCTTACAACACAGACCCTAACGCAGTCTACCCTCAGTCTGACTGACAGTCCCTACAAGAATTATCTGAACACAGTCAGAAATACCTGCAGTAACCATCACCTGATATAGTTCAAGACTGCTTTTGTTCAGGGACTTTCTAAAACTTAACATTAAACACAGACCCTTAAACTGATTAAAAAAAAAAAATCTTGCCCTAATTTATGTTCCTGGCTCCAAAATCAAATTTCCTTTTCCCATATTGTCCATAACAATGTGCTAATAAAAAAATCAGATTCTGCTCCCATTGACTTGTTGCATATCAAAACTTCCATTGATTTCAGATTCAAGCACAAACACAGAAAAAAAATCAAACCTAAGGTAGGACAATTTCTGTGACTTTGTTTTGAGCCTTGGTTTACATATTATTGGCAAAATCATAATGACTCTTTCTGTTATGAAAATTTAAAGCTCCTTCCAGAAATAAAACAAATAATCGATAAATCTGCTTCTTACGCTCAGGGTTTGTCTTTGAACTGCCATATTTGTGAGAAATGTTGCTGCGTTAAAGGGTATGTGGCAAAAACTGAGTTAGCTCAGTTAACAGCTTAGTTAACTGCTCAGAAAACTGATAAAAGATTAGACTGTTTCTGACAGTTCTTACCTACAATGAGTAAATTAGCCCAGTATAAATACCCCTGGGAATCAGATTATGTCTTTGACAACTTTCTATTTGATAAGTATGGCTTTGCTAGTCTAAAAGTTACTACTTTGATTATTTTCTTAATCATTTCATACTTTTTCCCTCTGTATTGTGTAGGTATAAAGGTGACACAGATTCTTTTTGTGGTCCAGTTCACTGATTTACTTTGATTGTCTATATTTTGCTCTTTACACAACCATATGCTCTTAAAAAGTTCTTCAGAGGTTTCTGTGATAAAAATTTGCCGACATGTTTTTCTATTTTGAAACATATCTTTCATTTTTTTTAATCCTTTATGTGCTGGATGACTCAGGTATGAAAAAAATACCTGTGCTTGTTCACAAAGAAATTTGCCCTGTGGTGAATGACACAGTCTGCATGTTCCGAAATGCATCACTTCCTGCCCATTAATTCACGATCCTTTCGAGACACTGTATGTACCAGCCCCAGACCAACACGGTGTCTCAGGCACATGCACTACCACAGATACACAAATCGCTCATTTGAACCATTCGTTGAATCAACTCACAATTCTGATGAACATAACTATTAATTTCAGTCCTACCTAGGAATTACACTATCGCTAATCATGAAAATTATTACATTGTGGCCTTCAGGGAGGGTCTGCAGGGCACATCATCTGCAGTGGGTCTGCAGGCAAGAAGTAACTTGTCAAACTGTGCAAGTACGGATGTCTTTTGCCACTGCAGCTGTCCATATCCTTAATTTTCTAGTGTTTTCATATGTCAGACTGAAAATTAACACTTCTACACAGCAGTTTTTCAACAGGCGTTTTTCCTCATTAATAACATCCAAGGAGACACAGAGTAGCCATCTCTGAAAACATACAATTTTTTCTTCTTATTTAGATGTATGATGGAAACTTTCTAACTGCAATTGATGTACTGCTACTCTGTATAGGCAGCAGGCAGCTGCTGCTCAGAGATCTGTACCTTCATAGGTCAATTTGCTTCAGGGCAGGATGATCTACAAAAGAAAGGGTGGTGGATTTTTTTGGTTTCTTGTGTTGTACTTTTTTTCCCCCAAAGGAACTATTAATTTCCAGCTGCACTGTATTTGTGTGTCATATTTAGGACCCACTTAGCAGATTCTGATGCATCTGAACAGCAATATGGAGTTTAGGACTGCAACAACTTTGGAAATTCAATCCCAGTAACTAAAAATAGGGCATTTAAAAACTGAGATATCCACAAATGCATTCTACAGGGCACCTGCTAAGAAAAGTATGCTAATGTACGCTGCATTCCATGTCAGCTTCTGCTTGCATTTTCAGAAGTGCCTAGGAAACAAACTGCACTTGCTATTGTTGTGTTTAAAGTTGTGTCTGTTTGTTCCTAAAGTTTTAGTAAGTTAGGAAAACAACAAAAAAAATGCTTTCTAGTAATTCACATTTAGTACAGTTTCAAACTCCATTCAAATTTCACTGCTGTTTCTCTCTACAGATCTCAAGGAATCAAGTACATTATGCATGGGAAATGCTCAAAATCTGAGATAAATACACATGTATATCATGTTCTATGTTGTATACTTTTTTGTATGTTTCTAACCTCCTAAGAATTCTTGAGTAGCAGGAAAAATAAATGCATAGTTACTTTTTTTTTTTAATATTATTGCTACCATCTTCAGGCATCGAGAAAAGGACTAAGCATTGTGTTGGACTTTCAACATGGAAAATACTTCAGTGACAAACATAAATTAACTTTTTGTTTAAAAAACAGTATACAGAACAAATTAAGCAAGTCAGTTACACAGAGTTCCTTGGGAAGAAAATGGCCTTCAAATAATGAGAACAAGTATAGAATCAAGAACAAATCAAATTAGAAGGGGCCTCACAAGGTCATCTGTCCAGATTCCTGCTCAAAGAAGGATCGATGTACCATTTACTAGAAGACTAGGATTGAGTAGTCAATAACAAGCAGGAAACTTTCTGCAGTATTATTTTCTTGCAGAGAAGTCAATGCAGAACTCTGGGGATGAGCAGAGTACAAGCTATACAGCATGGATTCAAGGAATAGCTAGAAAAGGTACATAGAAGTGAAATATAATGATGATTTTAAACACACTGAAAACCCCTCTGGCACAAGAAAGCTGCTCATCCAAACACTGCAGAAAGATAGGAGAGTGGCTGGAAGTACCAGTATACGCTTATGTTGCTCTTAGACATTTCCTTAAGGATTCTGTATTTGCCTCTGTCAGAGTCAAATCAACAAGATGAGTCTTTCATCTAGTCCAGCACAGTCATCTTATGCACTGATAGTATGTTAAAGGGATTATCTTAAATGGGGAACAATTGATTATTCTGTGTTCTGATCATGGTGTTACTAGTTTCATTCATTCCCTCAGCAAAACTGATAGTACTAACTGCACTTCTTTATCTGCAAGGAAAAAGTACACAAATTGTTGTCAAGAGAAGTAAGTACAGAGAGAAAACCGCCTCTTTACCCTGTTTTAACTTTTTACAGTGGGTACAGCATGGAGTCAGTTATTTTTCAATCAATTATCTAACATTCATTCAAAGTTGCTTTATACTCACTTCTTCCCGTAATGAAGACACCAGTCCTGTAATTAAGGCTGAGATTCTTTGTTCATCTCTGGATGACCTTCCTCTATACCACATACTAGCTGTTTCACAACATGTTGTTTGCTTATGCTCAGTTTACCAAGTGATCCATAACGCTGTATGAAATTTTTTTCCTCCTCTTTGTTATACTTTTCATATTAACTGCAAATATTATTTGTTGCTACAGATCACAGACACACATGTTATATAGCTTAGGATCTACTCTTCTCTGATCCTCTGGGTTCATGTTTTTACTTCTGTCTTTTCACTGTATTAACACAAGCAGTACAATAAACAGCAGAAATAATGTTCTCTTTGGTGGCCAGTTTTTGGTGTCTACTAAATTTGCTCTGTGAGGTCTGGGTAACGTTCAGGAGGTACATGTACACATGTCTGTCCTCATAAATTCTCTAACCAAATGGACCTCTAACACCATAGCTTTTATTTTGGTCAGGACCTCTGCTGATCCTATATTTCCATCAAACTTGTAGAAACATATTATCTTTATCATGTTATTTTTATTTAGAAACCTCCTAGGCTTTAAAACCTCTAGCATGCTGTCAGATGCAACTGACACTCAGCAATTTCAAGGATCCTTGGCTTACGGCTTCACAAGACTTCACAAGTGTCATTTCTGTATTAAAACAGAATAAAATCAGGTGATGCTCTTTGTTGAACCCAGTTTGAAGTCTACGCAGCAACCAGAAATTGTGTGCTTCGTTATCTGTTACACTCGCGCAGTAGCACAGAAATACCAAGCCACAGAAACTAGGCATGCTTTCATTTTCCATGTCAAGAACCCTTTCAATTCCTCTCCTTGTTATTGGTCTTTCTTATCAATGCTATAAATATTGAACATCTCTGTTTCTGTTCTGTCTAGATCCAAATCCTCCCTGTCCAGTCATTCTTGCCAAACCTTCCACTCATCATTTTCTCAGGCACACACTGTAAACAGGAGAGTGCAAAGGTTCACTGCACAGCCTCACATTCCAGGACATTTTATATATGCTAAAAGTGTGAGTTTCTGGCTTTGCCAAAGCATGCAGTCTCACATGCATTAGAGGGAGTTTGATCCATGAGGTCTCCCTGGATGCACATTCCTGTACTCTAAACTGCCCTTCTGAAACAGAGTAGTGTTTTGAAGGACTGTACTAAAGACCACTTTCTTACTCTGTGTGATTTGCCAGGTCCATCCCTTCTCATTTCTCTCACTCCTCATTTTTTACCTGTAAGGAAATAAATTAGAAAATTATTCAATGAACTGTAAAATCTTTGTTCAATATTTCAATTTTTTAAAAGAATTCAAGTAACTTAAATGTAGTGTTCAGCACTTGACCCATGATCATGTCATCACTTGAAAGTGAAATACTTTCCAAGAAAATAGCACACTTCCAGTGACACAGAAAAACTGATGTAATATTGTTGGTCAGATTTAAAGTTCCTCTCTCTACCTTCAATAAAACAAATTTGGCAAAGCTTGTTTCCAAGCGACATATATTTAAACTCTGACCTTGTGCACAGAAACTAGGTACCTGATCATCTAAACTTCCCTCTGGTTTTGATTTTAAGCAGGCAGAAAAAGGTGTACATCCTGATTATCTGCTTTGAAACTAGCTTGCAACCAAAATACGCTCACAAAAGAAGTGGACATTTGCTAAATACAAAAGTAATTGGTTTCTTTAAAAAGATTTTAGTCAGAAACCTGCTAGGAATACATTACTCTGGGGGTGGGGAGGGTGGAGCAGCAAGCTTACTTTTCTTGTGTTAGCCTAATATTATCATGCATTCATCATCTGATGAAAACTATACTAAAAACAGGCAAATACCAAAGAAAAATCTACTGCTAGTTCCATGATTATGACAACAGTCTGTGGAGTCACAGACTTCAACAGCATTTAGGATTTTCATACTACAGATCTCATCTGGCTACAAATGTGACCTTTTGTCTCTTTCCAGTATATGCTCGTGCATATATCCTTCCTTCCAACTCAGAATCAAACTGCTTTCTTGTAACTATTATGATTGATCCTGACAATTTATTCAGGAGATAAAAGGATTAAGAAAAAATACTGTAATAAAATCAAGGCACACATCAAATATCCAGACAAAGGAAATATGTGAATACAGTGTTAAGTGGTATTACAGAATCACAAGGTTGGAAAAGACCTTTAAGATCATCAAGTCCAACCATTCCTGTCCTATGCTAAACCATATCCCTAAGTACCTCATCTACCCTTTTTTTTTTAAACACATCCAGGGATGGTGACTCAACCCCCTCCCTGGGCAGCCTGTGCCAGGCCCTGACAACTCTTTCAGTGAAAAATTTTTTCCTAACATCCAATCTGAACCTGCCCTGGCACAGCTTTGTGTGACATATGTATAATGACAGTAAATTTCAAGTACATCAGGTTATTTGAACGAACTATTATCAGCATACAAAACATGGAAATACAGATTGAAATCAGACTTTTCTTCATGTTTTCTGTGGAGCTAAGTAACATCTAGAGTGCAGACACTGTATGCTGTCCTGCCTGCAGAAGTGCTAAAGACTCCGTGAACATGTTCACTTGGCACTTCACCTATCATGCAAATGCCATTTCTATTTTTCGCTATGGGAAAATAATTGTAAGTATTCTCTTCAGGTAATTGTTCTCATTCTGTCCTGCACACCACTGAGTGATACAGACTAAACTGAAAAACAAACTAGAGTCAAAATTACGTGGGGAAAAGATTATGCATTTTATTATGCTTCCTCTATTGTGACTAATGACTAGACAACAGAGACCAAATCTGTATCAGGCACCTCACATGTATCACCAGCAGGTTCCCAGCTGACCGCAGGTTGTAGGTGCAGCATGTAAACTGTGGAGTAAATGTGCCTAGATGCTTTATGAAATCCAAATTCTGATGCTTGCATGGTTGAACATAAAAGGTAGAAAAAGGAACTATTTTTCGTTTATGTTACCCAGCACAGAAAACCAGAACTGGAAGTTGGCATTATAAGCTTTGTGTCAGTAACAAGTTTTACTTGCTAGGAGAAGTCCAGTGTGGATTTGAAATGAGAATTTACACCCCTTCCCACCCTCCCCGCTCACACGGGGGAGCTCCAAATTACCTGTTCTATAAGCAATGCAAGGCACAGAGCAGAGGATACAGAACTGAACTCCAAAGAGCAGCCCTGACAAAATCCCTCTAACCCCCTTCTCCTATTTCCTTCAGCTTTGTTTCTCTTTTCTCTCAACAATGCCACCTTCAACAAATCATAACATAAAAAGGAAAAAGAAGAATCTTCCATGAAGCTTTATAAATAAATTTATCAACTTGATTCACTGGAAAAAAAAAATAGAGAAAGAAAAGAAATGGTTTACTTCGTAATAATGGAGCATAAGGGTCTACTACCTGCTTTGCAGTCTGTGCTACACTGTATAGTACAGATGAAAAAATGCTTAATCCAGGTACATGATTTGCAGCCAAATGTCTGTATTGTAACTTCTGTATTATGTGATAGGCCACTGAAAAAGACTACCATGCCATGTTGTATTGGGTCACAAAATTATTATGAATACACTAACTGTGACATCGCATTAAGTCATTAGTGTGCTTACAATTTCCAATATTACAAATGTGATGGAACAGCTTCATACGACAAATATCAAATATTCAAAGCAAGCAGTCAGTAAAATTGTGCAACCATGTGGGTGCAAGAAAAAAAAGATGATTCATTTACAGATGTGCTGATGATAAATTTTTCGTCATTGCATGCAAGCTGGGGCACATCAGGAACCAGACAAGTATTTAAACAACCACCGTTATTTTCAACTGGAAAACTCCTGCAAAAATTTGGCATAACCTGTCTACAGCTTCTATTTGAATTTTTTGCTAGATTTAAGAAATGGAACCCACAGAAATAGCCTTTTAGGATTTATTTTTTCAAAATAATAACTGAGAAACCTACTGACATAAAAAAAATCCGTTTCCTTCCTTCTCAGGTGTGATTTTTGCTGCTAGTAATAAGATCTGCAAGAGGCTAGGTAGGTTGGTACTATTTATCTTTTCAAAAGCTTCTAAAAACATTTTTAATTCCCAAAGGCTCTGCAAATTATCTGTCCCAGAAACAAGGAAGCATTGCAGCACTGTTCAGAAAGAAGAATGTGAGAGGGCAGGTGTCATGTTCCAGTCTGTTCATCTGCACCTTACAGCATAACGTAATGTAAAGCTATAAAATGTAAATGAAGTTCTTCTATTTGGAGGAAGTCCTAGTGAAAATCTTCAAATTAATGCAATTAACAGCTTGACTGACAATATCCTTAATTTTTACATGGGTGATATTTTGAAACATTTCATTGAACTCAGTCTTGATTATGGTTTGGCATTTTCCTCTGTGTAGCCCCATGCATGGGGAATGCCATTCATACCAACAGTGAAGCAGAGCAGGATGACTCAGCTGAATAATCAGTTTTCTTTTTTCTTATTAAGAACCAGGTATTCGGCTCCCCAACTGCTAACATGATGATTATCGAGCTCATGTTATAACTCACGTAGTTTTGGTCACCCCTGCCTCACATTCCAAGAGAAGGGAAGTAACCTATAGTCTACAATCTGTCACTCCGCTATATGACTGATGAACACAAACAGCAATGCTCTACCCAGTGCTTTCTGCTCACCACAAAGTCCTTGTCACTTGGGGGAGAAATGTTTGCATTCCTGTTGCTTTCTGATCAAGATTCATCCCTAATTCGGAATCAACCATAAACCAATTTCTATCTAGACAAGTAGCTACTTAAATCAGAGCACCTGCGTTTTGCTAAATAAATCTAGCTACTCCTAAACTACAGCATAGCACAGAATATGCAGATGCACCATGTCTCTAATTTCCAATTGAAAACTTCACTGCACTTTTTTAACTAAGTTAACAGAAGGAAAAAAAAGAGAACAAAAAAAAGGGGGTACTTGCAAAAGTCTTAGGTAAACACAGAGATTTTTTTTTTCTCTCATTAAAAGGTAAACTGCCACAGAAATGCAGCCAGTGTACAAGGGAAGGATGTGATCATCATCATGAAATGCCTGCAACATAAATGGACTTAATGACAAATCTCAATTAAAGGCACAATGATTTGAGATAGACAAAAAACATCACTCTCCTAGCTTCCCATTAACTAGGTCTCCAAGCATGGAAAAGTCACCAGCTATCAGGAACAGTTTAGAAACTTAATGACAGTAAGAATGGCATTCACTGGAGACTGTAATCTTAACTCCAGTGAGCATTTGCCAGAGGCCTGACATGAAGAAACAAGTACTATTTTAAGCAGACTACAAAGCCAAGGGAAAGATTAACATCTGTCAGAACTGGCTACAGATGAGATTCTTATTGATCCTTAAATGTCATAAGAATTTAGAAAGGCTAAAAGGAAATCTAAAAGGAAACAATCACGTATCTGCGGATATTGTTTGTAAACTTAAAATACCTTTCCCAACATTTTGACTATGCATCTTCAAATAGCTGTGTGCAATGCAGTTCAATGTCACATGGCAGAAGAGCTATTTCTTCCAGCGTATTCTCTCTCAAGCTCAGCTTTCTATGAAAAGTAGGGACAGGGAGCAGTTTTGTTGTTGTAGCTAGTACTACTGTTACTAGCCTCCAAGCCATTGATTTTCATGTTTAGGCTATGTTGCTGTGGAGTTTGGTTTTGCCTTATCTGTGTCTATCCTTACTAACAAGATTAAGACTTTTAATTAAAATGCTGTAATTCTGGGAAGAGATTCCAAGTCTTCTTTTAGCAGGGTAATCAGTGTATCTGAGTTCAAGTTACCGTTTTTTAATGTTAGTTTGCACAAAGACAGCACTTCTGCATGCAGGCCATAACTCTTCATGCACACTGGTTTGAATAACATGCTCCACAGTAACAGTGTCAACAGTATTTGCATACCACAGCTAGCTACAGTGCTGCCTCAAGCTGGTGAGTTTACAGGTTTTGGAATTGCCACCCTTCTAAGTAGTTTAAGCAACCATAAAGGTCATGCTATAAACATATTTACATTTGTCTGCAACATTTTTTCCTTACTAAGCTGGAAGAAAGCATGATTTGAACAGCTGTATTGCACTTGCCAGCTGGAGCCTTAAATATTATTTACAAGTTATTATTTCTGTAGCTTCTTATTCCTACAGCAAGTTACCATTCCACAATTTTCACAAGTACCTCCTCCCACTCTGACTCCCTCTATCTTCTATAAAATACGGTGATACAGTGCTAAAAGAAGATTTCTTTAATCATCTCTGCAGTATCATTTTGATCGATGTAGGGTGAGAAAACTTGTTACAGCAGTTTAATCATCCTAGTTACCAGAATTCACACACATTCAATCAATCGACTGTTCTCACTATGGAAATGGAGAAAAGGTTCACACCCAGTATAATAAAAGATGGCACGGAAAACAAGAACGCTGGTAAACACAGTAACAGTAATCTTGTAATCAGTGAATCTCACAGAGAGCTGAAGAGGGAATAGTGTAAAGGCTTGCAATGATATCAGCGACTAGCATCGCTTTGCAGTTTAAACATTGAGATTTATTCAGACTTAGAACAAGCCCAAAGAAAGTTCTAGAAAAAGTGACAGAAACATGCAAGTGGACAACTAAGACAGATGCATCCTTCCCATAATACTTTTTGACTGTAGGAAAAAAAAAAACAAACCCACCATGTATTCAGCAACCAGGTGATGCCAGAAAAGAGAAAATGAATATGTAAGAACCCTAGAAATGTTCCTTATGCAAGCGTGTTGCCAACTGCAGATTTAAAAGAACCGTTAAGGCTGATAGGTTAGTCCAACTCCCTGATTCCTGTTCTTAAGCAGAGGTCACTGAAGCCTGAATTTCACTTAAACTTCTCTGCACTTCGTTCCTTGTTTAAAGGATTCCCATGTATAAGGGAGTAAACAGTACGAGAAACGATCTCTTCTTTACAAACACTTTTCTGTTGAACTGTCCTTTTGCACAAAATAACTATATGACCAGGACTGTTCAAAGACACAAGCATTTATTCCAGAGACAGCTGCAGAATCCCAGCAAGGGAGGACATCTTGCACTCTCTATCATCATTCACTTCTCTACATACTACACTGATCATCATTCAAGCTTTGTGGGAGGTAAGGATGTTGCAAAATGGTCAGACTCCAGAGGCTGCTGGTTCAAAATCCAGACAAACCCCTTCCCACATTTAAATTTCACCTTAAATATCATTTCACCTTAAACGTCTGGGCGGAGAAGAAAAACCTCCTACCTTAAAACATTCATAGCAGCTGCCTCCTCTCAAACTCTGACTTAAAACAAAGATAGAAAACTCCTAACCACCCACTGCTCACTGGATCTGTGCCCAGAAGCCCACATCATACCACTAAAATATGGGCCAAGTTCAAACTATCTCTGCTCTCTGGGATCATTAGTCAGTTTTTTTGTGCAGCAGCCGCCTGACACACTCTGGATGCTATGAGCTTTGCATAGTGCAGACAACTGGACTGTACGTTTCTGGCCTCATAGGTTTAGTGTCAGGGTCCTAAAGCAGAGCTGAGATTCTCAGGGCACTGGAATGAAGTAACCTCCTAAATCAAGTCACAGTACTTACTTATTCAGTACAAGGAAATGCAGTTTGATTTTTTTTTCTAAATATGTATCTTGTGCCTAATGTACAGAATCCACCATGTTTTGTTACTACCTCTACGGTTTACAGCAGTTGCCTAGCACTCAACTGTGAAATTTAACAGCAATGGGTTAATACAGAACTGAGTAAATACCTTCCACAGAAGATGAAAGCCAAGGTGCTTAAGATGAGATGGACTGCAGTGAAGACAGGGTAGGGCAGCAACTCTGAGGCAGCTGGTCTCAATGTATGGAAGGAGAAAGCACAGAGACTTGCAAATAAAGGAGAGGATACAGTCACAACACATGTGGAGCAGTCAGCACTTGAGGCTGGAAACAGAAAAAGAGTATGTCAAGACACAGGCATGACCAGTGGCAGGACTGAGTTCCAGACAATATGAGATTTTACCAGCAGGATCAAAGAGCTTGGTCCTTGTGTGTGCTGCCCAGCAAATCAACATAACGGCTGTTCTGTTTGGACATGGAATGCACAGGTCAGTCTGGCCCAGATGGAATGATACAGTGCAAGTGCATATCATGTGTGGTTGCTGCTGTATCATTTAGTCATAGTAGCAGTCACAGGCTGAATTTAGGAATGATAATTCCATTTCCTACTGCTTTTAAATCCATTATTCCATAAAGAAAGGTGCAAAAAAGGATTATGATAAGAAGGAGCCAGTATTCATATAGATTACTAACATGGACAAAACACACACTTGTTTTTCTACTGCTTGTGGCACACACACAAGTTCATGCACGCAAAGACACAACGAGCCAGTAAGGACACGGCAAGTAAAAGAGTGCAAAGAAATAGGATCTCTTTCCCAAACATCCTGAACACTTATGCAGATCAGCTTTGCAATGTTTTACTCTGCTGTCAAATAATTAAGACAATTTTCTAGACTGAAAACAGTTCAGAACAGAAAACAGATGGGGGGGGCGGGGATGGAGGGATGTAAATATAGAGCATTTTGCATGGTGTCAACACATTTACACAGAAACCATACTTTACTCCTAAGTGCCAAGTACAAACATATGGAGTGTGGAAGCACATGGGTAAAAATTCCAGCAGCACCAGTTTACAAAACAGCTCTGTCTCTTATAGAAAATGATGTAGCACCATTGCTTCTGAAGCACTAGAACTCATTAAATCCTGTTTGCTTGTTGCATTTCTCCAATCATACAGACAAGTGAAAGTATTAGAACAAATAGCTTAAAGGTGTAAGCAGTCGTAAGAACTTCATGTTTTCTTTGGTAAAAAAAGAAATGAATGTTTTCCTTGGTAAAAAGTAGTGCAGAAGCACAACTTGTGCTTCTGGAGAACATTGCAACAGTTACGCAGGGGATGCTGCAATCTGGTAACTCTTTTAGTGTTTCTCTGTTTTATACTGTTGCATTTGGCGGTCCTTACAGATTTTTTTGCGCACAGCTCTTCTACAGACTCTGTTCTTAGGAGATTTTACCCTCTGATTTCAAAGTTGCACCAGACTTAAAAGCGTCTTGCTGTGCAGAGAAATAAAACCCAATTTCCCACCTCTTCAGTGGGAAATTTTTAAGAAATTCAGAAACTACTGAAAAACTTTTGAAGTTTTTCTTGCACCCAAACTAAACTGCTTGCTTACTTTAGATGGTAAAACCCACCATATTTCATGTCTTTGTACTGGAGTAGTTACGAATTCAAAGGAAATCATCTTGAATGCAAATTAAATGGGGAAGGCAGGTGGTTTACAGGAGTTTGATCATCGCTACATCTTTACAATCTTCAGAACAAGCTCATGCTTTGCAATGAGAAGATAGAAACATACCTGCCCAAATCTTTCACCTCAAATATAGCAAGACAAGGTTCACTGGTCTCAATTTAACTCAGGGCATGTTGGTTTAAACTAAAATGTTAACATTTTAAGCTAATTGAAAGTATTATTCCCATATCTTATGTGGATTTTTAACAAAATGCCTTCAGTGTAGTTATAGTGAGTTAGGCACAGACTGAATGTGACTGCTGTGGGGTCAATACCCATTTCCAACTGCCATGAAAATAAAGAAGTCAATTTCTAAAGCTGTCCTCCGAGTTCTCCTGTCACCATTTCTACATTACCATGTAAAATACATCATTACAGAGAGAATTGAATCACTAAAAAAAGTAGCTGAATTCCACGTCTGGTGAAGGTAAATTAGATTTAGAAATCGGAAAGAATATCATCTAAGTTTTTAGTTTGTTTTGTTTTTAGAAAAAAAGGGGCTGGGGGTACAAGAGAGAAAAGTACTATAGCTACTGCTTGGCAAGAATCCTATTATTCATCACTTGTTACAGAAGTAACTTCTACTGATAGACCATAAGCTACTGGAGATGCGCATTTAATTAAAATGCTTGTAAAATGACAGGATATTTTTGGATGGAGTAAAATGGCACAAGAGTTTTGGATGGAAAGTCCTGTATGCACAGTTACAGTCTGTTTCAGTATTGACTATTCTCCACCATCTCAGAACTCTCTGAATTGAGCACTTCCATTCCGTAAGGTGGGAGTTTTATTTTGCAATCTTTGCTTTATATCCTTAAGAGTTTTTTAAAACGGAGAAATAATCCGACATTTTACTCTGAACTGCTCCAGCTACAAAACCTTTTGTTGAGTGCAGCCAGATCCTCAGCTTCAGTCAAACATACACTTTAATCTAGCCTCTTTTGTTGCATCCTTCCTGTATTTTCACTTGCCAAGTACAGACACACTTCAACTTCCCTTTTGTATTTTCAGAACTCCTGACCCATTGAATTACCAGTGATGCTTTTAAAACAGTTAAGCACTAGAAGATTTGTAGAAGATAAAATTCTTTTTTTATTTAAAGAATGAATGGAACAGGAAAGACTGAAACACAAACACATCAAGTATTAGAAGTCATGATGATCTTGGCCATAATTTCTGGATGCTCTCACATAAAGTTCATTTCCAAATTCAAGATCAGGATCATTATAGATGATGGAATCTCTCTTTGGGAATCTGATCATGACATATCAGCTAATTTTTATTTTCTACCTCATTTTTTGAGTCACCACTACACTACAAAGCATGTCCAATTGCTAAAAATAACATGTTTCAAATTTCTTTGTACAGTGGACAAAAAGTGAAAAAGGATAGCAAAAATGAAAATTATGAGCTTGAATAAAATTAAATGCTAGTATTGCTGTTAGGGTTCAGATGGTTCTTATTAATCAGGGTTTGGACAAGAATCAGGATTTATAATCCCTTCTGAATAGCTAGAATAAGACCACTGGTTGGAAAAGTTTACTGGCTCCTAAAGACATTGTATTTTTCTGCCTTAACTACTTTTGGCTTTAAGATGGCATAGTAACATTTTAGTCTGATTGCCCTCATACTTTTCTTTCTCAAATCAACTTCTGTTTGATTTTTGTAGTTTCATAAAGTCTGAAATTCCAGTTCTTTCATTTCTGGTCATTTCATCTCTGAAACCTCAAGACCCAGTATAACAAGTTAGACTCTTGGCAGAGCCAGCTCAGGAAAGGTGGGGAGGGAGAGAAGGACAGGCCATGCACTCGCCCTCATGCAGTTTCTTTGAACTCACTGCTGAGGTAAGACTGACAAGCCTGTAATTACCAGGGTCTTCTTTCTTACCTTTCTTGAAAATTGGGACATTTGCCAGCTTCCAGTCAACTAGGACCTCTCCAGATTCCCCAGACCATTGAAACAATAATTCAGAGAGGTCTTGCAATGATATCAGCCAGCTCCCTGAGTACCCTGGGATGAATCGTATTGGGGCCCATGGACTTACATGAATCAACTTATATTTATTAACAATTTTATAGGCATGGGATGGATTTATCTCATTTATGCTGCAGCAATTTTCCTGTCAGTCAGTGCTCAAAATATCTAGTCACTCCTTCGTGCCAATGAATTAGGATTGACAAAAACCTGCAGTTCAGTAAAATTCATAGATAGTTTAATGCCTATGTTGAAAGTTCAAATGTAATCATCACCTGTCAATCATTAACTTCATGATTTGTTTTATAGATGATAATATAGGCACGATGCATAACTGTACTATGCTCAGATAACTATTTCTAGCAGCATTTCTATTCCTTACTCAGTGTTATCAGCTTCACGCCATTGAGGCCACTGACTTCAGGAGAATCAGAAGCACATGCTCACTGTCACAAATGGAGCTGCATTCCAGTGCTAGTTTTCACTGCTATAGCCACTGTGACCTGAAGATCATGTATTGTTTCCCAAAGGAAGTCACATTTTAGGTCACTGCTGATGACTAAATTCCCATGAGCGTATTCTACATGTGAGAGTGTCAAAGATGCCAAATATTACGTTCTTAAAAATAGAAGTCTTGATTATGTTTTACAACTCAGTAGTTACAAAGTGAACCTTTTAAACTTAAGCTCTGTCTGTCCTGTGTCGTGAGGCTCTGTCACCTACTGCAAGAAATCACCTGTTGCTGCAGGCTGGATCTCTCCCATCAGATAGCATCACTCAGCACTCCGTGCTCTGAGGGAATGGAGTATCAGTGAAGGTGATGGGCAATAGACTTCTTTTTTTTCCTCTTCTGGGGCTTATCTGCAGAGGCACTAGCAACTGAAGTATTTATGTATTGGTTTGGGAGGATACTGATAAAATTAGGATGCTGCAAATAAGTCATTCCCATTACTTACGCCCCAATAAGTATAAAATGAATGCTGAGAAGTAGAGTTTTCCGAAGCCTTTCTGGTTTCCGATCTGGAGAATCCCCACCCTGCAGGTCAAGACTCGTGGTGCTATTTTTCCCTTAAGTACTCAAAATGGTCAGATGCACCATGGGCTATCAAGCACTCTCATTACTACCCTTGCCTAGACTAAACTTGAGTCAGAAATCTAAAGGTAGGTGTTTGTTGCACATCCCGTGATAATGATCACAGTAGACATGATGCACGCTCATTGCTGCAGGGCAGCATTTTTCTCAAGTCTACTGCTCTCCCTAGAAATAGGAACATTTCAGTACTGGAGGCATTTGGAACAAAAGGAAGTGTATGAGACACAGGTAGCTTCCAACTGGCTCTTCAGCATACATAAAGCTCTTATTTACAGGATGAGTCACTGTAGATGTAATAGAGGAATTAAATTTGAGTGCATTAGAAATTCCAATTTTCTTGCTCATCAGCTAAGAACAAGGGAAAGCTGAAATGCATTGCCTCTGACACTGCTCTTAGTCATTATGATTTCAGGATTCCCTTCAAGGCCTCTCAGGTCTCAGAATGCTTTTCCCTGAATTAAAACTGCTAAATTTTAATTCATATACCTGTTTGCATGTTTCAGTGATGAAGATGTGCCAGTAAATACCTTCCCAGCAACTTCAGCAGTAACTGCCTCCCTCATTTCTCTCTTATTACCAGAAGCAATGAGATAAAACTAATATGCTACTTGTTGCTTATTTTTGTGACCTCCATGATCCCATCTGCTGCAGAGACAGCCAAGCATATCATCCATCATTGCAAATAATGCCAGAAAACAAGCAGCAGTTTACTGGCTGCAAACCATCTGCCACCAGTAGCATTAGCACAGCACATATGCTCCATATTGTGACACTATAAAGAACTGCACACATTTCACTGCTGGGTCAAATGCTATGTAGTGTGAATTTCTTTTGACATTACTGAACAAAGCAACCACTTCTAATCTCTGAAATGAAGAAGTCTAATCAAATATATTCGGGACTCTACTGGCTCATTCAACATTGAAAACTACTATTTTCTGCTAATTGTGAATATTGGTTTTCTTCTATTTCCTGTAGTCTGAATTAGAAAAATGATAAATTAGATGTCTGTCCTCGTAAGCCTTCTGCAGGAACTGAATGAAACTTGAGAGTAATTAGGCTATTTACACTAAGGAGTTCACTTCAGAAATATGTGTCACCTCATAAATTCCAGATACATCAGTATTTCTGTAATCATGAAGACAAAGCAATTTGAATACCCTTTCTGCTTATTTTTTTTTTTACACATCCCTAAAATACACTAACAACTTCAAGAATGACAGAAAAGAACATCCCAAATTTCATCATGCTTTAGATTACCACCTTCTATGCCTATGTTTATTGCCTATGCTTATTTTTATTTAGAAAATCATTTACTTGCTGTATTTTATTGGGTCAAATTAAGCAGTAATTTATCTCCTCTCTTGCTACTGTAAGAGCTACCTCAATGGCATTGGGTGAATGTGCAATTAGAAGACTGCACTGTCTTCTCTATTAAAGTAAGGCACTAAAAGTATTCCGCATTGTGGACAAACATGCTTCATTTTCACTAACATTTTCAGACAGTAACAATACACAGCCCAAATTCAATTCCAGTGCTTCACTTTACCTAGTCAGGCATTACTGGAAGCAGCAAGATACCCGAGAAGCTCAAGATCTAAAGACAGACAAGTCTTCTATATTATCACTGGCTTCTGTACTCTAACACTATAATCAGTACTCTGTGTGCAGCAAATAGTAAGTGTCTGGGATACAAACTGAGACATAATTAAAACTTTACTGGTGTATTATGGACAACAAAAAGGCTTCCCAAAGCATTTTGGAAAACTATGTCTTTCAATTCAAGCAGCAGCATATTTCATGCAAGCTGAGGATGCTCCTACCTGTTTAGTGCTATGACAGCAATTCCATGTGGTGTCAGAGGTGTGCTGGTATAAAAATCAAGCCTTGGTCTTAGTTTCCACTTCATACTGGTAGATCTGTAATGCAGCAGTATGGCTTTAATTACCGATTGCTCCACCAGGCTTTTATTTATTTTCCTGGCCTTTCAAGTCTCACATTGTGAGATTCCACAAAGCAATACAATCACCACATTTACAGAACTGTATAATGCTAAGACAAAACACTTTTCTTCTCAAAGAAAAGCAAGAATACATTCCAACCAGACATGACGGAATTATACACTTTTAAAACACAGAGTGTATACTGATCTCAAACACACTAAAAATGAGAAATCTTTTCCTGCCCACCCCGGCCCCACTCACATTTAGCAAAAACACTTGGCAATAAACACTCAGGTCACATTGTCTGCAAAAGCTAATTGCAAAATTAATTTGACAGAAGGCTGAAATGCTTTCAGTGCTGAATGCACATCCTCAGCCCTGTAGAAAACTCTTCTGTGTTTCTGAGTGAAGAGTAAGTCATCACTCTGTCAAAATCCACATTTTTTTAACCTGTAATTTGGTGGCCTGATCTTGAAACTTTGAGGTGTGACTGAAAATTATTACTCCAGTTTGTCTCAAAAGAATGTATACTAAATTCTGACCCAGTTCGGTCTGACTATTGATGACAATTTAATTCACAGCACTTGGGGGACTCAGCCAGTATACCAACGTTTGGAAGGGATAAATCATCTGTGTAGAAATGTAAGAGACACTGTAAGGTAGGGATTTGACCTGAAGAAGATGACTGTGATTTAACAGTAGGATTCTCTCGTTGTGTAATAATAGCGATAACCATTAAGGTTTAAAGTGCTGGATGACTGTCAGACGGCCTAGCAGGGAAGCTTTAAACTTATTTGTGGCTAAAACTTCTGTTGTTCTTAGTCCTGACAAAACATTTTGCATCACCTCACAATGACTGTTCATGAAGTGCCATACTGTATAAAAGAACAGCAATACTCTTGAACCTGCAAAAAAACCTGGATGATGGTTTTCTAAGTACTGTTTCTAGTTGAAACAAGGCAGTACAGTGAGACTACAATTTCTGCTGGAAACTGAATTATTAGAAATGTACTACATTGGCAGCAAAGAACAACCACCACAACTGCTTCTCTTCGTTGTATGAGAAAAAAGAAAACTGTTCTTAATCTCATGAATGATTCAGAGTGATCTGAATGCCCTGGGGCTGATGGATACTGGGAAGTTCTTCTGAGTCCCAGAGAGTATTTCCCTACTGGAAAGCCATCCATTGTTCATAATACTGTGGTCAAATGTCACCAGAAATAAGGAACATTATAAAACTATGAACTTTCTGAAATGAAATTAGATGGTTTTGAAGTACATTTCAAGTAGTAGGCTTTCATCTGCCTCCCCAGCCTTTCCTACTGAGTCAATGAAAGGAGGAAATCAACCCACTTTACACACAAATGTAAACATTCCCCTGGAATGTAACAAAACATTATGTTGATGTTTTGCCAGTTACCATCAAATATATATAATATTATTCTGTGAAAACAGCTAATTTTAGAAGCACACATAACTGGAAAGGACCCTCCTGTGTTGGTCAAGTCCATTAAGCCCCTTGTAACGCTGCTTTTAGACTGTTCTGCTTTTACTAGTGGTGTCTTGGCTGCATGATTGCCAAATAAGCAAAGAAATAGGAGACTGATCAAATATATTGCAGTTGTTACCTTTTTCAGACAGCCCTTAGATCAACTGGTAAATACTGCATTTGTTTTACTATAAACCCCTATGAAGCATTCATGAACAAACAGCATTTTATATATTTATAACGTGTCACCACTCCTACTGGTGGTGCTGGGCCCCCAATTCTGTAATCCTGAATGCATGTAAACTTTGAAGAAATACTTAACTTCAACAGGATACTTTTTTACTCACTGGGAACAGTAGGTAGAGAGGAATAGCATATAGATGCATCAGCATCATTTGAATACTACTGCATCATTTACTGGATTCCACCACAACCGGGAATCCGGGAAAAAGTCAAAGAACTTACAAAAAAGACCTGCTGAAAATAAACTCTTTTGTGGTTAAAAACCAGCCAGTTGGAACTCAAGCAGTGTTTTCTTAGGGTGGCAGAACAGTTGGAAAAGTTGTTGGGATTATTTTTGGCAGAAGTCAGCAAATTATAGCTCTATCATTACTGTTGCTAAACTGTCAAGAGTTCACTGAAAGCTCTATTACTTTACTAGTAAATTCTTTTAAAAATACAGCATATTCAGTCAAGTAGCATGAAGCTCTGTATTTTAGAACTTACTTTGACCTGATGCTTTCATATCACTGTGAGTAGCCTAATACTTCAATCACACAGGTACAGGAGGACACGAGCCGTGATCTATAGACAGCAGTAAAATCAAAGGTTGGACCAAACCTTTGCAGAAGTGTCGCACAATGTGACGCAGTGAACATGTAACAGATTGACTTCTGTGCCCTGCACCGCTTAAAAAAGGGCTTGGAAGATTTCAGCTGGATTTTTAAAAATTACGTAGCTTGTACACAGACCTTGATAAGAGCCTAACCTAGTGGCTATCGTTACCGGCAGCCAGCTCTCCCATGGGCAGAGGTTGTGCAGGTGTAAAATTAAACCAATTCATGCTGTAGCCTTAACAGCGTGTTCTCCTTTGCAAATGCACTTGAATCCCCCTCTGAATCCTGCAGTACAGAAATATCTTATACAACCCTTGTTTACCTTATTAAATGGAACAGAGAAGCTATCTAAATATTTAAGATTAATAAAATACTATTTCTATCACTTTCAGTGGCACTCATGAATTTATAAACCATAATGTACTCTGCTGAGCAGCTGTCAATGCTGGATTTAACTGGTGAAGAAAATAATGATTTTCCTTTGAACTGGGGTCTATGTGACCACTCACAGTGGTGCAGGGATGCAAGAGGCTAGAACTGCCCTGCACCTAGCTGATGTATCAGGTGGAACATTACCATAATGACAACGTTACTGTACATGTTGACAAAAACTCAAAGGAGAAACAAAATTTGCTTTCCACTGGCTGTCCAGAGTGTAGGGTTGGATGCATGCTGGCATCCTCCTTCGGCGTCTCTAAAGGACTTTCAGCATTTGGAGCATCGTAAGAAAAGACAGCATGGGGGACAAACTGTGTAACTAAGACACATGCACAGCAGATCACAGACAGGGCATAGATAGGTTCATGTCCTGCAGGTACCACAAACGTGCCTGGTTTTGAGTGTTTGAGTATTGACAACAGGAGCACACCATTTTGAAGTACTAACAGGAAAAGGAAATGGGGCTAGTGATAGTGTTGTTTAGACCAATCTGGACAGTCAAGCAACATAGCCGCTGAGTTTTGCATTGGCTCCATTTGCTGACACATAAATTGCAGTGCCTTTGCATGTAATCAGACTTGCTTCCCAGAAAAAGAAGGGGGCGGGAGGGGTCTAAGCCTTCATTTGTCTATTGCTACTGTGCAAACAGAGCTCAGACAGTGGCATCAGCAGGTATCGCTTTACTCTGCTGCATCACTCCTGGTTTTGGTACGCCTAGAAGATGCCCAAGAGGGATCAGGAGCAGCGGCTCACTAAGAACTGTCTGGTAAAAGAAACAGAATAAAAGTAGTTCTGTCTTACAAATGTGCTGCTCTTCAAAGTCGAGAACTTGCCCTTTAGACATCTACACTGTAACAGTGAAAAAGGTGCAGTTCAGAGAGCTCCTGCTATCAAGTGGGGAATGGTACTGAAAACACTTATTTGCTGGCTAATTACTGAAACAAATACTTCTACTTCTAGTGGAACACTGAATAAGAAGCGCCCAGCCTCAGCTACGCCGTCAAACTGGCCCGATGGCATGCTGCACCCAACCCCAGCTCAGCATCTGGATGAGATAAAGACCTTGCTAGGGGAGCAGGTTTTTTTGCAGTATACTCAGAGGTAAGCACAATGCACACTCTTCTCAGAGCAGACTGAAATAGTCTATTACCAACTGAACACAGTAACCTGACAGCCACAGAAGCAGCATTTAAATGACACTTGACCAACATACAAGTGGAGAAGAAAGTTGTCATGTTAAACTTAAATCACTGGCCTGTCTTCTAAAGAATGAAGACAAGGGCATTTTTGGAAAAGCTTAGTTCTTTGACTAATTAAACAAGTTGCTACGTTGATACCACCAGCTAGCTATTGTCTGGCTAAAATGGGAGTTTCCACTATGGGAGTTTCCACTTATTCTGTCCTCTTTTACTCCGTCTCCAGACATCAAATCTTTTTTGAGAAATGCTTAGTTATAATAAGAGATGGTCACAGTTCTCATTTGACATCATCTGGTTTAGTACAGGTTTTGCACTTTTGGCACTGAAATTGTGATAACCTTTGTGACCAATGCTACAGATAACCAGGTACTACCAGCACTAGAATTAGCAGCTGTGCATGTCCCTGGAGGTTCAAGTGGCTGCATGGGGCATACACTATGAAACACTTCTGGAAAGCCCCATGAAAGGTTCTAGTAACCATGTGACAAAGTTTAAAAAAAACCCTCAAAATAACGTGTAAAATATCTGTGTCAGCAAAAAAGTCCACAAACTTCACAGTCTAAGGCATACCTATTCTTTAAATGTTAACTTTTCTATTTGTCTTGTCATCTAGTCCACTTTTTTAATCTCTCAGTTTCTATTCTCCATTAATTTAATAATTTATTAAAATATTCAATTTTGCATCTTCTGGGTAACTCCCAGGTATCCCAAATATATTTTGTCTGTGTTTGGGCCACATTCCCCACAGAATGCTTTACCACACAGAAAGGAAACACGTGACAAGTTGTGGGTTTTTTTAAAGAAGCAAGCACATGAGATCTTTCCAATTTTATGTTAGTGGCCTTAAAGCAATAAGCCCCACATAAGAAACTCAGAGGAGGAAGATAAATGTAGCTAAATTTTAGAGCAGTGAACGCTGTATAGCATAAAACCAGAAAGAGCTCTTTGCTGACATTGCAATGTCTCTTTCCTATAGAAGGAAATAATAAAAATAGGGTTTATGTATAAACACAATAGGTTGAGGCTGCTATGGGCATGTCTAAATTGTGCCTGGATTTTGTTCTGCAAACCTTTTCCATTAACATTTCTGTCAGGAAAGCTAACTCTTTAGAAACGTAATGAACCATCTGATTTTAATTTGGTGGTAGAACAAGGGGTTACTCTCTGAATCGTGCATAGCCAAGCTATTGAGCTACATCCAGCTCTATTTCCTTATACAGATGATGATGACTGCTCAAGCACGAGCAGCATGTGGGAAAGCAGCAATTCTCAGCCTTGTTTTAGGCAAATTAAGTAGCTTTGGAACAGTAAGGATTTTCCCTAGAAAATGTTTGTCCTTATAGTCATTTTATCCCCCAATTCTTTTGGCCCGATCATTCCACAGACAAACTGCTAATGTGGCTTTTGTCCTTTCTCTTCTCCCCTTCATGCAGGGACTGTAGCACCTTCACCCTCTTCAATCACTATCTTCACTTGGCATCTCCTGCTGATTTCCTAAATGCTTGTCATAGAATCATAGAATATACTGAGTGGAAAGGGACCCATAAGGATCATCAAGTCCATCTTCTGGCTCCACACAGGACCAGCCAAGTCAGCCTGCCCAGCCCTGCACAAATACTGCTTTCTATTTCATTTCAGGTCTTGCCTGAGATAAGACTTTCCACACAAAATCCTATGGGACATCTTAGGGTTCTGCATTTTCTACACCATGGTGCTCTAGGCAAAGATAAAGCCCTGGTTGAGTGCTTTAGTACTACCTGGGATTCTGGTCTGAGAAAGCTGAACAGAAACAGAGAGAGGGCACTTCAACAGTAATTGACCCACACCCAGAAAAAACATTAAGATATGCTGGGAAATCACAGTGTAACTGCAGAGCCTGATTCCTCTTTTACAAAACCCTGTTTGTCCAGTCTGTGTGCGGCTGCCTGCCTGCTGGCTGGACACAGTGTATTTCGGGGCCTGCTGAGACATGTCAGGCAAAACAAGGCAGAGACGGGGAGGAGCCTCACTTGATAAGGGCTTTTTTTCTGTTTATATCCTGTCTCTGCTTATTAAGTCTTCACAGAGGAAATACAATGTCTGCCCTTAACTGCAATTTCAGATCATTTTTGAATGTCTCTTATTCCCAGGATGCCTGCTGCTGATTCGTTAACCCAACATGTGGCTGGATTAGTCAACACATGGTAGTTTACCTAACAAGGTATTACGGCTGCTGGTTTTCCAGCATAAAATTGTTCTTAGTGAAGTTTCAGACATTTGTCTCACATTTTTCCATACCCAAACAGATGCGCCTACTCTTCAGATCAAAGGAAGACTATAATTGGTACTGGATCTGCTATGCTATTACATTTGTGGAGCTTCTTGCTCATGGCACTCTGAAGAAAGGAAGGTGTTTCCCAGTACATAATTCCCAGTACTACTGTCACAACCCTTTGAGCTATGCTATACCTTAGATGCCAACCCAGAAGTAGCTTGTAGCCCACAGTCCTCCTATGTAATACTATTTGTCCTGACAGGCAGCTTGAACATTAAAAAAATCCCATCTGCCCTACTGACATGTGATGCCTGAGCTCTTCTGGGAAGGAGCTTGGGCTTTATCTGCCCCAAATCAGCAATGCAGTGCATCCCAAAAGGGCAGAGATACAGCCAGAGCACTGGGGCCTGTCCAGATGGTAGGTAAGCATGGCTGCTGAATGCGTGATAATGGCACGATACACTGGGGCATCCCCCCCTTCCACAAATAGGTAGTCCCCACCCTAGCCCCAAAGAAACATCTGCAGACAAATTAACTGAATGGACATCTAATTTAGCCAAGGGACAGCTTCTACTCTCACTACACCGCAGGGTATTTGCAGCCAAGAGACCAGCCCTGGCCAAAAGGTTGCTGCAAAAATCATGCAAGATTTTACTCCTGGGAACATGCTGTCGCCATATGGTCTCCACATTAATAACACCAAACAAGTGCTTCACAAACAGTGTTCTAATAACAAATACCGGAGGAATTAATAATAATCTAGCTATTATTTTCTAATGTTCTCACTTTATTAAGAACATTTATGCTTTATGAATGAGCTCTTCCGGAAGAGCAACATCTGGCACCCATATGAATACCTGATGAAATCTCTAGGTTCCTGGGTTTCTTACAAATTTATGGTCAGCTATGGCATCCGTTTGTGCCAGCATGGCTCATAGTAACATTACATTTTTCTTTTGTTCTAGGTGCATAGCGTAATGTCCATGCTGTACTACACTCTGATTGTAGCTTTTTTGATCGGCACACAGGCAGCTCCAAAGTCTGAGGACAATGCTCCCCTGGAGTACCCTGCAGAACTCTCCCTTCTCAATACCCACCGGAGCAACAGACACCACATTCCCGAGGCAGCTCCACAGACAGCCCATGGCTACTCTGCTTGGATGACAGGTAGAAGAGAAGCTATAAATATTACCATGGACCCAAAAGTTTTTAAGAAGAGGCGTTTCCGGTCTCCTCGGGTGCTGTTCAGCACACAGCCTCCCCCAGTGTCAGGGCAAGGACAGAATACGGGATTTCTCAGCAGTGCAGGTTCTCTCAACAGAACTGCAAGGACCAAGAGGACCACACACCCCATATTGCACCGGGGAGAGTTCTCAGTGTGTGACAGTGTCAGCATGTGGGTTGGGGACAAAACCACAGCTACTGACATTAAAGGAAAAGAAGTGACAGTGTTGGGAGAGGTCAACATTAACAACAACGTTTTTAAGCAGTACTTTTTTGAGACCAAGTGCAGGGACCCTAAGCCAGTCTCCAGTGGGTGCCGAGGGATCGACGCAAAGCACTGGAACTCTTACTGCACCACAACACACACCTTTGTCAAAGCGCTGACCATGGAGGGCAAGCAAGCAGCTTGGCGGTTTATTCGAATTGACACAGCCTGTGTGTGTGTGCTCAGCAGGAAGTCAGGGAGACCCTGAGATGGACCGAAACCCCACAACAACATCCTCCTACCCCCCCTACCTCAGTCTGTAAATTATTTTAAGTTATAAAGGACTGCATGGTATATTTATAGTTTATACAGTACAGAAAGAACCTCATTATTTATTAAACTTTTTTGGAAATCTTTTGTGTTATGCAATTTATTTACTGGCAGATCTTCACGGTTGTTTCATTCAGCCCTACACCACGGAGGCTGTGTTTTAGCAAGGATCCCAAAAATAACTCTATGCTCTTAAGTTCTGTGCATTGGAGAAAACTAATCCCTAGAAATATATGGTGGAGCCTGAGGCCTGTGATAGGTGTTTAAGTCATTGCAAGCTGAATAAAGCTGCAGTTTCTCTCACTGTCTCCTATTGAAGAGCAACTGTTACCCTTGCAGAAAGAAATACCATTACAGTTTTTCAGGTCTGTTTCTAACACATCCTAGAGGGCACACTTTCACCCTTGCCTTCCCTCCTGCACAGTTATTTCTTTAATGAAAAAAGCAGACCTGACATTTGCTTCTTCCAGGTAAAACAGCAAAGAAGGGCAGCAGATCTCTAGAGAAAACGCACTGTGGTAAAATACTGCCAGTAGAAATACCCAAACCTAAGCAAGACACATTTTCTGGTACTATAATGCTGGTCTGTGTGAAGTGGAAGGCACCGAGACAGAGACCGCTCCTGATAATCACTGGTATGTCACATTTCAGCCTCTAGTAGGTGGTTATGGTGTGGGACAGCGATACTCCAGTGAGAATGTTTTGCTCTCTCCAGAACAACATATTTGCAATATTTGCATGAATAGTCAGTTATCTGAAAGGTCAAGGACAGGGCAGGCTCCTTACTGTCCTGTGTCCTCCAAATAATGACGACTTGTTCTGGAGCTGGGGGAGGCAACAGAGGCTAAGGAATACTTCTGGTGCAATCATGTAGGCATCAGATGCTCTGACACAGCAGCAGAACACAACAGCAGTGACTCCCACCCGCTAGTTATCACAGGAGACATTAGTGAAACACACAGTAATCTAAAGCAAAGAAAAATGCTGAATTAGAGCATAAACCCACCTGTGCTCTTTGGTGGTCCTAAAGCAATGGACAAAAGTAATAAGCCTCCTCTGGAACTGCTCTTTATCATACATGACACAATGCAACTAGGGAAAAATGGCACTGCTACCCATGCAGGAGTTCCAGGTTTATGGAGACTCACATGACTTTACTACTGACATAAAAAACCCGCAATTGAAAGTGTCTCATGAATGCCTTTAGTAATTCCAAACACGCGTAAGACTTGGCATTTCCTCAAAGTGCCCGGAGACTGACGACCTTCTACTTAAAGCAATCTTGGGAGCTGGCATTCCTTCCACATCCAGCCTACTTAGGAGTTCCTCTGACTTCACCTGAAAGCACAATCTTGCCAAGAACAAGGTACTACTACCTATAACACCCAATCTGAGGGAGGAAGAGCTATTGTTAAAATCTCTATGAACTACTGTTGTAGATCTGGACCTTAATTAAAATTTCTATTAATAAACATTATGGAGGGAAGTTTTATTTTGTCTTGTAGATACTGATGCAATCTATTATTCCACATTTACCCTTTCAGCTGATTTTTATTTTGTGCTCCCAAGACTGAAACTAGACTACTGGCTCATCTTTGATGAGAATCATCTATTGTGTTACTGACATTCCTTGCCTGTTCATAAAAGAGGTCTCAAAAGGGAGTGTGGAAGAGTGAAAATGACAGTTTGATACATTCATACTTGATCTTGATCCCACTGTTAATTGCAGAATCTGGAATTCCAGACGTAAGAGCTATAAGTCCAAGCCTGTAATCTAAATTTTAAGGGCATATGTCATTTCTTTGCCTGCATATATGTTCTTGTTATGCCTGTGTGACACATTGATGTGACCGATGATCTACTGAGTAGTGGTGAAGCACTGTAAAAAATTATTTCATGAGAATGAGAGGTTTTACAATTATAAAATAAGAAAAACCTGGAAAAGTGCATTCATAGGAGAAGCACTGCCATATTTCATTTTTTTTAAACTGTGCACTTAAGTGGCAAGATAAGGCACCAATCTGTGTGACTCCACCTGTAGCACTCAAGCTTCCTTCCACCTGCAGATATTTGTGCCACATTTCAGAACTAGGACGTAAAACAGAAGTTCTAGCCACTCTTGCAGTGTCTGGCGTCACACTTCCCTGTTACCTCCAGCAACAGAGAAATACTGGTGAAGCCCAAGCACAGGGTTTCATGCAGCCTAAAGAGTTTCGTATCATACAATAAGGATACCCGAAACAGCCAGAAATGAAGTACTGGACTGACTGCCTAGAGGCACAAGAAATTGTCATCTCTGGACGTGCCAGAGAGATAAGACAAATAGCTGCCAGAAATGCTTCTGCCTTGAGTGAGATGTAGGACTACACATTTTTCAGTGACATTTGCCACAACACATATGCTTCCAGAAAGAGAGTTAAATTATAACTCTCTGCTGAAGTCATGCTCAGTTGTCAACCCATGTACAGAGAGCTTGAGAAAGAACTTCTGAACATTTTCAGTTATGTTTTCAAACCCTGTTAAACATAAGGGTTTTTTTGAATTTCAATACATGGATCGAGGAGCACAAAATGAATGCAGTAATTGCTGTGTAGAAACTCACAAGTGCTACTGGTCTACAGCACAACAGGCTGAGTTAATAAAATCATAAAGAGGAAAAAAAAACAAACTGGGAGAGCATTTTTTATACCACTGTTGATACTCTGGAAGTTTAGCATTCCAAACCATAGTGAAGCCAATGACATCCTTTCACTTTCTTATTATTACACAAAAAGATCATCCTACATCAGAAACAGTGACACATCATGGAAAATTCCTCTACATAAACACACTGTGAGGGTATCTTAAAAGCCAGTGTCTCCCACATCATACTAGCAATTTGGTCTCCAAATACAACTCCTCCAGCAGGTGAACCAGTGTGTGTATTTGTGTGTATTGACTGTTCTGTTTCCTTGGGCAACATACATAAAGATAAAATTAGAAAAATAACTCAGTGCCAAGCTGTTGTTTCGGTTTGTTGGGGTTCTCCCCCTCCAAGATAAATTCCAACTAGAGATATCATCTCAGTTGCAGTGCTTTGGGTTTTGACATCATTAGGGTATGGTAAATTGTTGTACACAATGCTTTCTGGCCAGAGTACAGAAGATGGAACAAAACCACCTGTCTTCAGTTGGCTCTTCTGGAAAGTACACCCATGAGGTATGTCAGACCAACATGTAAGAGTGACAGAACTTTTAGATAGATTATGCAGATTAAATATAAACAGCAATGCAAGTTTATGTATTCTAATTTTCAATGCTCAAGTAATTTTGCAAATAATGTGAATTTATTCAGTGCTGTTGTTTGGGAAGCTGCGATAGACAGATTATCAACTGTGAAGACAGTTGTGTGAAGTCTGCAGCTTGTAAATATTTTCAGGAACTGTTCTTCATCAAGGTTAGCTTTTTTCTTTTTTTTTTTTCCTCCAATCAAGCATATGGTGGTCTACGTCTACCATTTTATTGTCTGCAACTTATGATCAATGTACAGCATCCTGTATTGCAAGAGAGGCCTAAATGCTTTTTTCTTTTACATACACATTTTTGTGTAACATCATTGTTACATATTTACTGATTGAGAAACTGGGCTTTGAACAGTGCCCCCACTCAGTAGCTTACAGTTCCTGCTGAGAGGGCAGTATGTTATAAACTCATTTGCTGGAGAAATCTGATTGATGGCAATTGCTGCAAATCATACTAAGACGTTATACAGCAGAGCAAAGGTGGAAATAAGTTTTCTTACATGACTTTAAGGAAAGAGGGAAAACCATTACAGGATTAATGCTAGGCAGGAAGTTCCTGGGTTCTGAAGATCTGATGCGATCAAACCTACACAACTGCAACAGAAGGGATGAGGGACTGAAGAGCCAGGTAACATCATAGCTCAACTTACACTGCTGAAACCCTGTTAAAGGCATGGTTAAAAACAGCTAACTTTGCTGTTGTTTCCACTGTAGCCAAGGAATTACAAGAGCATCCATAAATTACTTTCAGCTGTAAGAGATGCAGTTTCAACATACATGCTCATTCAAGACTGCGGTTCAGCATGGAGTCTTCTGCAATGGAACGAACTCGATAACCCCTCTCACTTATTTGTATAAAGTGACAACAGTCAAAAACATGTGAAGAAAGACCTCTACAAGTCAGCTTTGTTCGACCAAACCACTAACTTGCAGCACACTTCATTTCTCAAGAGTGCCCCGGTACTTACAACTTCTCCACTTCTTTCAAAAGAAGTGCTACGCACTGCTTGCTGGGTTTTGAACGTTTAAGAAATCTATGAAGTTTTAATTATTTATATGAGCTTGACAACGAAGTGCTTCCCTGAAGATTAAGTGCCTTCATTTCTTCTTAAAGCCTTACTTATAAACATAAGGATTGAAAACAATTATAACTAAGAAAGAGGAAAGCTACTTCATATAAAATAAGATCAACTAAAGGGGCTGCTATGAAACATAGTTTTATTGGAATAATTGCATAGCCACTCTTAGAGCAACCCGAATTCAATCTCTCCAGATTCTGTGAAAAGGAAAACAAGATCCTTTTACTTAAAAAATAAGTCACGAGACCGTTTCACCTTTAGCCAAATGCCACATACATGACACCAACAATTTCGCTACTGCTCATCTGGTCTCACTAAGGAGTGCAGATTAAACTTTGCCTGGAAGAAAACAGATCATTCTCTAGAAAGATAAAAGCAGTGTGGAACATAATCAGTTTCCATCACCTAACATAGGATTCATACTCTCATCACTGCTGTTATACAGTTTTGGTTTGATTGTGGTTTTTGTTGGTGGGGGACAGGAGGGGAGGGGGGCAGACAGACAACACGTCTGAAATCCTACTGGTTATGCAATCATTCCTACTGCTGAGTTATGCCAAAAGCCTGGAATGCCAGAAAGCCCATTGTAATGCCTAGACCTGCACTCACGTTACATACTTCACTGGGTCTTGCATTATTTTCACTTCAATTGCAATGCAGACAGGAAAACTTGACACTGACAAAGAGTGAGTAAGGTTACGTAACAGTCACGCTTTCTCAATATGCTTCCTTTGATCCCTTACACGACACTACTGCCTCATTATCTAATCCTTATTTAAACATCCGATTAAAGAGAAACGCTGCAGAAGCCACACCCTTGCCAGCTCTCCTTTAGAAAGCAACATCTTTCATTAGAGCCATTACAACCACTGTCAGGGAACCTACTTGCTGGGCTTGGAATTGCTGTATACTGCATTTTCACTTTTCTCTGGCTACCTTCTAAATTCTTTGTTCTAGAAAACTCAGTTTCTGTATGCCTACAAATAAGCTATTCTGATATGGTATCTCCAGCAATATATACATCACTGGACATGACAGACAACTGAATTGCAGCACTTGGTCTGTATAATCATAAAAGATTCTACACCGACACTTCACTCGTACCCTGCACCCAAATTGCTTTATGAAAAGAAAAGAAACTAGCAGAAACTAAGAAAAAAAGAAGATAGAATACCTCAGCACAGGGAACAGCATTGAAACTAAGAAAATACAACACAGAATTATTCAACTTCCAATCTGGACAGGATACTGTACAAGGGAATCATAACAGGACCAATGTCTCATTAGAAAAGTGGATGTTCCTTTGGTTTGGTTGGTGTTAAAAAGCAAAACAGCTCCATAATGGTTTAAAGAAATTATTACATTAGCTGCATTACCTTAGTGCTAACATTCAGAACGCTTTCCACAGTCCAATCAGCTGACAGCTTTTGGTAGTTCCTTAAGGTTAACATGCTGCACAGAACAGCCTCCCAGGGAGAATTGCTCCTGCAATAATTATTTTTACTTTATCAATCTATTAACCACTTCTTCAGTTTAATTTGAGTTGTCCTTAGAGTCCTTCCAGACTTCAAACAGCACCAAATACTTGCAAATGGAATCAAGGGCTCATAGCTTTTAGAGGGTTTCCCTAAACTCTCCAAGAAATTAAGAGGAATGATGAAGCTGCAAAGTTTTACTATGCATCTTCATTCAGCAAAGTCATAATTTTGCTACCCATTGCCCAAGCGATGGAGACAGTACAATGCTACTATAATTAAAGTCAGCAGGATGGGGTAAGAGATTCTGCTGTGCTTCTGCTTAACTGTTCTGGAGGAAAAATTTTACTCGCTTTATACCAAAAAAAAAAAATATGCCTAAAAATCCTCAAGAATGCCCATGTCTAAACCAGTTAAGTGGATTACTGTTTTCAGTGCATATGGCTTTTTCTTTTGAAGCATTGCTTTTGGGACATGTGGCTTCAAAATAGCATGTTCCCAAACCAGCATCAAAGCACAAGATCCACCATACTTTACAAACTGGTGCTTCAGTTAATATTCAAATTCAGTTACTGTGTGATGGCAGCTTCTGCCTGGAATAGGCAAGCCTGTACTGAATGCAATGACTCATGGATTGTCTCTTGTATCACTTCTATTTACATAATCCAGCATACATAGTGGCCCCTCTCCAGGCATTTATCAAGATCTTGCCCTTAAGTTTGTGATCCAAAGTGTGATCATTTGAACAATGAGTCATACAGTTGTAAAGCTATGCAATAATTAAACCTAGGTAATACCTTTAGCCTCTGATGAACAGAGCGCAGATGCTCTCAGCATCTCTTTGAAAAGCACATCTGCTGTTGCTACTGATCATAGGCATCCTCTGGGGATTTTGTTCTGTTTTCCCTTTTCCTCTTGAATCATTTGATTTGGTTAGATTCCAATTCTACTGCACAGAATCTAACTCTGAGAACAAGTTAAGCTGTGGCAGGAAGGAAGGAACATGCACAATCCAAATTAATTTCTCAGAGATCTATTAATCAATAAACAAGACTTATTACAGGTTCTAATTAAAACAGCACTGGTCTGATTTAGGCTTTAAACTGCATACTAATTCCAAAATTTCATTTGATATGTTGCAGTAACTTTCAAGCTCTATTAATTTTCACTTTGTATTGACCTGATGCACAGTAAAAAAAAAGTAAAGCAAAAAAAAGAGTTCAGTCTTTCTAAAAGTACATGCACTGTGAGCCTTTAGACACCATCGGGTAACATTTTAAGTGGTGTGGAGTGTGCTGAATAAGACAACAGTGTGTACAATTCACTAGACAATGTCCACCTATAACTGTAACATCCAACTTTTATTCTGTTTTCCCACACAAAGTTAAGAACACTTTTCAGAAAGTCAGGACAAACAATTTCCTATTAAGTTAGTAAACTGAGCAGATAGATTTTCTCTAATTTTTTCAGTAGCTTTAACATCAACTGACAACAACTACAAGAAATTTTAGCCATAAATATTGTTTAGCAAACATTAAAATTAGAGGCTTAGGTTAAAAATATTCTGGATTAGAACAGCCATATGTAACTAGCTAAGATAAAGAACTAAAGGTGACCAGAATACAGAAAAGCGTATGGAATGTTTCATTTCCAGAGACTATAACATCAGAATTGGTAGGGAGAGGAAAAAGAAGATTTCAGAATGGTAGAAATAAACTTAGGTGATCAGTAACACAGCAAAGTGCTGTTCTAAACTGGGACTGTTTACTGACTAATGACAGAAGTCCAGTTTTCTCATTCTAGGAAGACAAGAGTTGTTGGAGTTCTCCTTCAAAGTGCGCTACCAAAGCAGATCTTTGAAGCCAAATACAACAAACTTTGCAAGGGCTATGGTTAGTCTGAAGCAAACAACTTTTCAGACGTCTGACTGAAGCAAGTTATTAGACAAGCTACATTCAGAACGGTTAGGTACTAACACTATTTTCAACAGCCATCTAACATGAATCTCTTGCAGTTACTTGCCAAGTACAGCACTGGAATTGCTACACACAACTGTATCACTGAACTGCAAAAACCAGCCAAAAACTAGACAACATGCAGCTACTTTTTGTCACAAGACTGCTAGATGATACAGAAAAGATATCTATAACTGACAGTATCATCTTTTATCTTATCTACAATGAATTTGGCACAAATTTGGAACAAATATTTATCCCACTTTCCCTAAATTCAAGTCATCGTCAACCTTAGACTGCTTAGACATTGTCTAATGCAGGTGAACAGATGACTCATTCAGTGATTAATAACTTCCAATACAGCTGTCATCTGCAGCAATGCTTATACACTGACTACTGAACATCAAAGCTATTTGAGGGCAAATAAGCATAACCAAATTAACAGATGAGATTTTTTTAAACTGCAACTGCTCCTAGCTTCTTCAGCACTAGGCTGAAAAATTCTGTTTATTCTAAGAGTTTATTCCTTATGTTCATAACAATGTCATTCATGAAATAAAAGTATACTCTTGCAGCAGACTTGCCATTAATCTTACACTCTCATTCTACTCTCGCCCATTTTCCCCAATACTTTTCTGCTTTGTACCTAATCCCATAAGTCTTCATTTTCTATTTTGCTGCCTCTTTGTTTCTCAAACTCTCACCCCAATTAAGGTGGCACAGATTCCATAACTCACTCAGCAGGCAGGTGACCATGCACAGCGCGCCCAGTCAATCAACCTTGGCCTTCAAAACAGATACTTCTTTACCTAACAGATCTTTCCTGTCAATATCCTAAATTGAAACGGCAGGAGCCACTGCCTATGGTAAAGTAGAAGACCGAAGAATGAATACACATTTTAGCCTCCAAAACTCATGCAGAACAGGCCGCAACAATGTCAGTGCTCTTGCCAACACACTTCACTCTTTGCCTGACAGATCCTCTGTCATCTAACTACCTTGGATCTTTCCCTCATACATGTATGAAACACTGTATTTTGCAACTTGAACATCAGCTACAGTTGAAGGCAAAGTCATCACTCCAACAGCCTTCAGACAACCCATAGAAATAATACACTTTCTTGGTCATCTGCACTGCTTGTATGAGCACTCTGCAATTCAGTCCACTGGAAAACTGCTAAATACACCTCTTTGCAAGGCTGATCATTTCCAGATACCTTGTAGGTATAAAGAAGTTACTATATAGAAATGAACAATGATTCATGCTCATCGGAGGCAGGACTGAAAATAAACAAAAATATGTATACTTATTTATTTTATGTTTGACAGTTTCCTACTGGCAGCCTTCATAGAAGTACCACATCTCAATCAATCATTGTAAAGCCCTAAAATACTCTTTAAAAAAGAAAACGTGCACTTTTGAAAAGTTTTTTTGTGGCTTGGGTTTTGGGGGGGCAGGGGAGCAGTGTGTAGGTTTTTTGTTTGTTTAAATAAATAAAGTGGCTAGGAGGACAAAAAAAATGTTTCTGGGCTGACGCCAGTTGCTTTCCTGGCTTTTTTCCAATGATATTCAAATCAGGGGTTGTTCAAACTAGCAAACAGTAGTTTGCGGTTTACTCACACACACAAAAAATTGGAAGCTCTGGTATTTTTTTAGCACATATTACTAACAGGGTTCAAGAGCAACCTCTCCTCTGTCACGTGGTTCTGGCTGTGCATAAACATTGCTTTGACCAATAGGGGCAAATTTAGATACTTCCCAGAATGATTTGCTGCATTCTCACGACAGTTGCGATCCCAGACTGGATTAGATCCAGTGGGAAAATGTTTAGACAAAGTACTGCACCAAACAAGACTCCTGAGAGATGTGCCTGTGGTTTGCCTATAACAAAATAAGATTACAGAAAGACGTTAAAACATCTTTTGGTATGTTTGCATGTTTCAGAGTGAATGGCCTATTCACAGGGAGTATATACTCCGAAGAGTTTTCAGGCCAAAAAAAATTAATCATACAGCAAGCATGCAGTCATGTTCATGATCTATTACACCAACTGTTTGGTTCAGTTCTGTATAACTCAAATATCGTGACACTCCAGAAATGGAAAGCAGAAAAAGAGAGAAAGTAAATCGGTAGAAAAGGAAGTTAATAGGTGGCCCTCACTTCCAAACACTCTGCCCCCTGACCCAATAGATTTTTAGGTTTCGAGAATCCTTAGGAAATATTTAGCTAAAAAGACTGTACTCCTCATTCAGTGATCAAACATGAGTGCTAAGAATATGCGGACTGGGGGTTAGAAAGCACAAATGGCAGGACAGTGCAATCAGGATTCAGGTAGCACCCCTACCATGCTGCACTAGCCAGAGCATAACCAGCAGGTTGAGAGAAGCAATTACTCCACTGTAGCTTCCACAGCAAAGAAAAAAGCATGAAGAGCCAGACCACTGCAATCAAAACCACCACAGGAACACACCAAGAAGTACACGGTCACTATTACAAGGTAAAACCAGAACTCGGTGAGTGGTTGGCTGTGGATGTTTTGCCCTCTCAAACACTGCTATCTGCACTCAAATTTTACTTAAGAGATTTTGCAAGAGATTTGCTTTCCATTCACTGTAGAGTTATGCTGGAACAGCTGAAGTTTAACTACAGGTCCTTTTGTGCAATCAGGACCAACACTGCATGTAATGGCTGGCAGCAGAGAGTTTGTGTCCATCACCACTTGGAATTCTGTGGTAATTCTAATGCCTCCTTTAGTGTCTCAAGTATTTTAGAGACTTAGCTCTGACACCAACTTAGGTCACAAGTTGTCTCACTGTGAACAGACAGGAAGCAAAAGTATAAAACACTTCTACCAAAATATTTCTGACAAGAAGAACCAATGAGACAGCAAATACAGAAGCTCAACTTCCTTAACTGCAGTTCAGCTCCTTAACAGCCTTTGCCTTCTCAATGCCCAACACTTAAATCTAGCCTACGTCTCTACTCATTTCTTCTCACCCACTAGTTGAGAACAAGCTGCATAGCTTTGCATTATTGCATTCCTTCAACTGAGTTTTATCAATTTTTCTTCTTATTATTGCTCCATCAGATTGCTCTGAATAGCCGTTACTACATGCATACATTCACACAACATGGAATGAATTATATCTGCAAGTTTGACACATATGTTGCTAGAAAGAAACCAAATACAGGAAAATCTGATTTAACCAAAAGAAGAGCCCTCCCTGAAAATCCCATGCTGCCTGTGGGTCCAATGTACTTCATAAAAGATGTTTATACCCCTAAAAAGAAAATCTGACAGATTCAAGTCAGACCAAAGGTTTGCTATTTCAGCACCCTGTTTCCAACAATAGCCAAAATGGGATGCTTACAGAAGAAAGGCCAGTTGTCTATACTTGCTTAATAGCTAGTAAAGACCTGGATACTACTGAAGTGCCCCAACAAAAGAACATGCTAAGAGCACTACAGCACTGAGATCTATAAGATCTGAAGAACCTAATCAATAGCACACATCTTGCCACTCACTAAATACATACTACTTACGCTTTTACAGGGAGAGGGAAAATAGAAAATATTATCATCAAATCTCAGAATCTATGAGAAAAAGGAGGACTACAGCAGGATAAAAAGATACTAGCGAGCAGTAGCTGCATTGTTACATTATCCTCATAAAGACAGCTTCACTGAGAGACAACTGCAAATTCGTATTCATTACGTTGTAGTTACAGATGTTATTACCCTCCCGAACTCACAGAGCATCGATATTCAGACAAATCTTTGTCTTCTTGAACAGGCTTAGATTGAAAGCAATCCACACACACCATTATTTATTACACTATGACCAAAAAGCTATGGCTTCATAATTTAACTGGGGCTAGAGGATATGCTATTACTACCATGAATCTGGGAAACGTGTATCTCGGAAGAACGAATGCACTTCAAGGGTGGAAAGAGCTCAGTCCCTTCTGAATTACGCAGAAGGATGCGGCAACATACATTCAGCTGCACAGCACAAACCTACTACAGCAGGAGGCAAAATGCTACAGAGTAGAGAGACCAGTACATACAACTCCTCACAATCCTTCTTGCCGTGTTGACACATAAAGAATTACTTGAATCATCCATTATCATGGCCCGCATATAACCTGTCCCATTATCAGCAAATATCATAGGCCTTACACTCTGTCACACCTTTGGTACCTCTGTTATCAGCCACCTTGAGCTCTATCACTTGATAAGTGAACGATACTAAGGTATATTATCAAAAGATTATTGTATTTGTTCAACTGACAGGGCAACCTGTTCCTCTTTTAAACAACGATGGGCCCTCTTCACACTGCTGCAGCACAGATCCTGTTCTTGTGTGGCACAACAGTAGCTTATACAGAACTCAGAATACCCGATATGGAGGCAGCAAAAAAATCTCACTACTGCCCACTACTGTGGCACTTTTGTCCAACAAAAAAAAAAAAAAAAAAAAAATTATCATATTACTCTTACATTTGAAATTCAGTTCCAGTTTTGCTGTCTGTTGTTTTCATTCCTTTTCCCCCTCCCTTAGCATTTCACCATCTTTATCCATAACATTTAAGCTTGTATTCCAAAAGCAGACACAGCGCTCGGCCTGTGAAAAAAATCACCAAAAAACCAACCTTTATTTCCCACAATGAAGACCCCGAGCATCTAAAGTACATTTGCTTGTTATATTAATAGAACTCAGAAAATTGCTCTACAAAATTCCTAAAAGCGAATCAGCCAAAGTTAAATTTGGCATCCACACAAGTCTCAAGTTATTTTTTTTATTACTTTGACAACACTCTTATGCTATTGTCTCCCGGTTCATTTTGCTGCTCGTGTATTTATTCCCCAAAGAAGGAAAGAATGGTATTCCTATTCTCTGAATAAGGACACATCTTGCTTGTTAGTGATTTAATAATTTATTTTCCCTTCTTCTTGAATTATTGGATCTTCGGATCATGAGGCTTCAAATCCTTCTAGGTCTTGTCCTTCCACATGAGGGCACAGAATTCATCCTACTACCTCAAAGTACAAGAAATAAGACCAAAATTTTACCAGCAAAGGAGTTGCTTTCAATCCTTGTCTTTTCTGCTGGATACTGTAAAGAGAGCCTTCAGAGATCACAGAAAACCTGTTAGTTTCCTAAATCTCATTTAGCAACACAGAAAACCTGAGCTTTTCAGTGCCAGCACGAGCAATGTCGTAACACATACCCACAGCTCCACACGGCTCTACTTCATTTTACCTGCATGCACCTAGCGACAAAATAAAGGCAAAATATAAAGAGGGTTACTCTCCTATAAAGCTGCTTCTGAAGGAACTCTGCAGTGAATTGAGTACATTTTCATTTTCTTCCTTCCATTTTATCTTCTCTGCAACATATTTTTCATATTACTCCGCACATTCTATTTCCATCTGGTTTCAGCTTTTGATTAGAAACTTGGAAATCCAACTTCAGCAGCTCAATGCAGAGACCTGAGCTGCTTCCAGCCACTTTCCTCCTTGGAGGATCTTAATTCAGTGGTATGGCTCTTTTCACTGTACCTCTGCCCACACTGGAGGCTATATAATTAGTAAATAATTTGCAAGACTTGCAAAGAGCAAAAAGCCCTAACTTCGGCAAATAAAGGAGGGCTTTCTTATCCTGAGAGAAGCAAAACCAACAAAACAGATGATACTGCTGTAAAAACATTCGCTACACAAAGTGTCATTATAGGGAAGCTCCAAGTTGTCAGGTTTATCAAACAGGATACAACACACACTTAAATGTTAGTCAACAGCTTCATCAATAATATAGAACCAAGAGTACCTCAGATGTCTGAACTCAATCCAGAATTCACTACAGAGTCACCAAAAACCAACGCCCAAGTTACTGCTCAGAAGAAAAGAATTCAAAACGTTCAGTTACAAGCACAATTTCGATGGGATGTTCTAAAACTTAGAAATTAATCAATTGCGTGTGACACAAGTGTGCTGAGAGTTGATCATAGCCTTGTGGAACAGGAAATCCTATAGCTTAAGTTTTACACACTTACAGAGCAAACCAGTTAAGGAAAAATATATAATTAAGTGTCTTGTGAAGTTACAGAATTATCGCTCTGCCTGATGGCATCTGGGGGATTATATTAAATGTCCCAGAGTGGTTAAAAAGAGACAAGATGGCAACAAGACTAAATCTTTCCTCTTTGCTTACCCAAGAGTAATTATTAAGGTTATTAAGACTCAGGGCCATGTGCTTATTAAAGTCCAATTCACATGAACTTTTTTTTAGCACTGCTTTTAATAAAGTATTCATATGCTTCATTCTGATAAAGGATTCATATGCTCTTGTAACATGGGTATACAGGATATACATGGAAAGCAACAGATTAGATCAATGTTCCTGTAGTAAAAAGTACTCAGGTTTTTGCACTAATCCCATTAACACTTTCTAAGCCTAACCCAACAGCACTCCAAAGAACAAGAGCAGCATCTGCCACAAGACATTCTCCCTCTTTCCTCATCCATAGGAAAATGGATGGAAGTACTCCTATTCCACACTGTGCCTAGCTTGCTACTGGACTAGGATCAAAGGAGCACACCTTGCATTTGAATGGAATGCAAAGACATATGAGCTGCCTCATAGATCCTGTGAGGGCTTGTACAACAGCCTTCAGCCAGCTATTAGCAAAGCTTTTGCCTCCACAGTTTTTCCCTGCTACAAGAAATGTCATGCATGCATGTCAGACTGTCAAATAACATGTCCTACCTCAAGCTACTCTGAACAGTAAAAACTCCCACTGTGACTTGATACTCATGAGGAAACAAGTACAGAAAGCCAAAAGTGACTGGTCAGCAATACAATTTATTTTCTTAAAGAAGTTTTTCCCAACTTCAAATTGTTTAACTCAGTAAGGGCAAAATGGCAGCCAGCTAACTAAACAGCCAGCCAAGACCATTTATCTGTCTCACAGTATGGCTCATGCACCCCTCTCTTGATCAGAAAGCCACGTTTTCATGTGCTTGTATTATGCTGGGCTTATCTGGAAGCCCATGCTGCTGGGAACTGAAAAAACTACACTGCTGTTTGGCTGGCTCCAAGTTCCTCTCCCTACGGCAGGCATCCTTTCGCCAACTGAAGTAAGCTGAGCACATGTGAGTGGATACTGAAGAGTTTAAGGAACTGCATGCAAGAAACCAACCAGGGCAAGCGCAGCTAGAGACAGAAACCAAGACCAGAAACTGAAGTCTCAGTGAGAGGAAAAAACCCAGTCACTAAGTAACCAACATCTATCTAAATAAATTACATCCACACATCTGTTCTCCACTTCTTTCCTATGCTTTGAGGACAGCGGCACAGGAATCAGAAACTAAAATGCTCCGCACAAGCAAGATTTGTAGGAGCACAGCAGTAAGGCGCAGGTTAGAAAGGTGAAAGGGAGCCAGGACCAGGACCCAACCCCACAGAAAGGGCCGCATGCCCAGCAACAAGAGACAGCAGCTGCCAAATCACACCAAGCCAGCGGTAAGACCAGAACTTTCTCGAGCAGCCGCCACAGCGGGGCCTGCCTGGGGAAGCCCCGGGCCCTAGCAGACGGGCGGCCCACAGGCCGTTCCCAGCCGCCCCCATCGCCAGGCCCACACACAGGCTTACCTGCTGCCCCGACGGCCGCGCTTCCCAACCTCCCGGGCACGCCGCCGCGCCCCGGCCTCCCGAGCGAGCAGCCACAATCCCTGCCCGGCGCCGAGCAGAGGAGACCCGGGCTGGTACCACGCACCACCTGGCCCTCGATACGAGCTGGCTCCAGCCACTTGAGCGTGCATGCGCCTCAAGCGAGGGGCCGCAGATGCAGCCGGGCCTGCTGGGGCGCAGAGAGCGGGTCCTGCGGCCCCTCCGCCACTGGCCGCGCCGCGCCCAGGGCGGGCCGTGGGGCTTGCCCGCTGCTGACAGCTACACGGCGGGGGGTAGCAACCCGCCTGAAAACAGGCAGCGGCTGCGGCTGCCTTCTGCGTCGCACTGCACAGGACAAGGGGCTGAATGGAGCCACCACCGAAGGAAACAACCACTGTGACCTGTTCGAGAGCCAGGCCCGACTTCAGACAACGTTGTGTAACTGCTGCAGGACTTCTTTCCCGGGTCTCTGCCACACTGATGGGGGTGAAGACCCGTCCAGTGGGAACCCCTGCAAATCCGAAACGATCTGAGCAACGTGCAGTGCTTGTAATGGCAGGAGGCTGTCGTCTGGCTGAGGGGGAGGATGAACTACAAATGAAATTACCGAGGGAGAAGTATAAGGAGAAAAGGGGGTACAGGACTTGAAACACAGAGAATGCCAAAGTGGTGGTGGCAGAAGCAGAACAAAACAGGTATTATGATGTGAAAGAGAACAGGATGATGGGGCAGGAAAGGATGAAGACAGGAAATTCTTTGAGATAGCAGGCAATGTTGGAAAGATTGCTCAGCTGGGCAATAGCTCCCCTATGACTAGGAGAGCGTCATTGGCAAAAAGTAGGTGTTCCACAGTAGATAAAAGGAGTCTATGTCCTTAGTGGGAAATTAGACTCACCAGAAGGCTTGTAAATTGCCCAGAAACTCAGTTGCAGCTTCTAGTTTAATTTCACTGACAACTGAGAGTGAAGATGCTGTGAACTGGAGCTTAGTTGTGTCTGCTGTGGGGCATAAGGAGAATTACTTGAAGCTCAGACAATCAAAGGCAGCCTGCTCTGGAGACAGCTGCCAGTTCTCAAGCAAAGTTTGTTTTACACATACACTACAGTCATCTGCTGGAGATGATTTTTCAGTTGTGCTGTGCAGAAACATCTGGACTCAGCCTCCTGCTAACAATGGATTCTGCAAACGGAGAAAATGCCCAGGGCACCGCCCTGCTCTGGGGCTGAGCTCCAGGATGAGAGCCTCAGAATGGTGGGGCCTAGACACCAACACTAGGGAGGCCTTGATCTCAGAGAGATGTACATTCACTTTCTGTAGCTGCAAAGTAAGTAACACTGCAGACAGTGAACAGGTTAACTTTGTGGGGAGGAGAAGGGTAGGTGTAAAATAGGGGGAGCTTGTAGGGAGAACAATACGTGCTCCTGACAAGTTAGAAGCCATTGCCCACAGTACCATTCAGTGATACAGTGTATGCATAGACAGGGGAGCTTGCTGTATGCTTTTAAAGCCCAAGTCATGGAATTGTGTGATAGATGATTTGTGTGTGTGTGTGCACAAGAGAAACATCAGGTTACAGAGAAAGCCTAGAAAATTTGATCTGCATAAATACTAAATACTAAAAGTTATTCTTACAGGGTCATGTCTATAAATCATGAGCTGACTCATTAGCACAGAAGACTTAGGTCTGGGGTTACTGTCTCTTAATTAGATGCACAGTAAATAAGCTCAAAGGCCTTGTCTTTGTTGCATGTTTCTGAAGAAAAATAAATATTTGGACCATAATAAAAACAAAAGCACCAATCCTTACTCAAACCTCTGTGCCTGTTTTACACATTGGGAACCAGATCAATGTTTTTTTAATTCTTTTAACCACACCTCTGAAATTCTGAAGTGCATTACTAAGTATGGGGTCTACTGGCAGGCCTGTACTGTCTTCAGGTTTTATTACAGATACTTTATAGAAAGGCTGACAAATGCTGTTTGTTTCATTTCCACAAAAGCAATCTTTTTAGGGTATCACACTGTACTTGGGTAGGGGACAGAACTAGAGCAATACAGTGGGAGCAGACTCCAAAGAATAAATTAACTCTTTGGACATTATCTCTATTTGAGGCTGTATTTCCTTTTAAACTTCCAAAATATTCCACATTTCTGTGGTTGATCCATGTACAAAGACAAAACACTACTGCAATCACTCAGCAATCTTTAGATTATTTCATCCTAATTGCTTACATTACCCATAAGCAAAATTTGCACCTACTCCCCCACAGTATGCTGTTGGGAAAACTCACTAATTGTTCTACCAAATGGATACCAATAAATTCTACTAATCCCCATGTTCAGTTCTGTCCACTGCTGCTCCTGAGTAAGCATCCTACCGTTCTGAGCTTTACATATTCTGGAAGAAACAGCTCAAGTGCCCTCTAGTGTGCTTTCAGAATATCTAGTCAATGCTTTTCCCACTTTTGGAAGACGAAATGAGAGGGTTTGTATTTTGTTTGAAACATTTTTGAAGGTCCATAGAATTTATTACATAAGCCACTGTGAACTTGGAAAAATTTATGGTGATTTGATTCTTATTTTTTTAAATTGCTGAATGTTTTGGCTAGTTTCACAGGCACATTACCCATTTTATCCCCAAAATGCAAAATAACGCTTACTAAACTTGTCTGAATTTTTCATGACCACTATATCTGCTGATGAAGTGATGCTGTTCTTGGGTTGCTTGATACAGATGGGTTTAGTGCATTGCCAACTGGGGGGGGGGGGGAGGAAGAGGAAATTACAGTCCTTCTGCTTACTTTTTCAGTTTCTTGTATTTACAAACTCATTAGATATTTATCAAAGTAAACATTACTTTTCTTTCCACTCTTTTTTGACCACCATAAAAATTTTCTGAAAATGCTCAAGTGAGTCTTACTTTTCCCTTTGAATTACTCTCCTAACCGATTCAAACGAGTAACGGACACGCTCTAGACCATCCCAGAGCATATGTTTCTGGAAGCTTTCCTGGCCATGGTGCAGTCTGAAATAAGCTTCCTGTTTATGCTAGTAACTTATATAGCTTCAGCAGCATGCGCACCATGAAAGCTAATAGACTCGGGCACCAAACACGTTGGTTTGTTCCAAACTGAAGGCAGAAATGGAAAGAGTACAGGCTCTTGGACTAGTGTCGTCATTTTCCAGACACCTTCCAGAACAGTGAAATTCTCAGAATGGACTTGAAAGAAATGCCAGATATACAACTATATGTTCTGGTCATACCAGTGGTCCATCTAATTTTACCAGTAACTGCCAGTAAATGCTTCAGGACAACAGCTTGAGCATGTAAGTGTAAGAATAGGGGGAGTGCTTTCCTAGTACTAGCCATCTGGAATTCAGTAATGTTTGTTTAAGAAGAACAGGAAAAGAAAATTTAGAGTGAGAATAGTAGGAATAAAGGACAGCCCAAACTATCCCACTGTGGAATGATTTCAAAGGAAGAGTCCTGTCATTTGGCTCATCTTTACACAAACAAGAACTGGGCCTCTCAAAATGTCCTCTAACAGTTCATGGATGGTAATGAACCTGCAATATCTTTCTCCTAACAACTTCATCCGATTTCATTCTTAGTGGCCTTTCCTATTACTTCTAAGACCTGGGAAAATGTAGAAGTCTATTTAAAGCACTGGCAACTTTCCAATCAGCAGTAGCAGCTGTGGCTGGGATCAGTGGCTGTCCCCAACAGAACTTTTCTCTCATACACGTAGAGTATTACAGGATGACTGATCAATGTTTTCTTCAAATTGTCTGTTTCATGTGTTTTTATCCTTAGCCTTATATACTTTCTTTCCCTTGAACTCTTGCATGTGCTCCACTTTCATGTTGTGTGTCTGTGAGCCAGTTTGGCCTTTGAGCAACATATTCCCCTCACATGACTGTGCATCTATTTTTGCACAGTTTTGCCCACCCTGTAGTCTCTTTGAGTTCATAAATAAGTAAATCCCCACACCGTGAGAATTTTAATAATCTTTAAAAGTCAGCTAGTAACGAACTCTAAAGAAAACAATTTTGATGTTAATCTTCATTGTAAAGTGTGTGTCCTGATACCTGGAAATCTTTTGAGGAGCAGCCCAGCTATCCCTCAGCTGTTGGTGGTATACCAACATTACTGCTGAATCATTTTAAAACTTCCATTAAAATAGGCTGGATGTTTCCCTTGTCTGTTTGGGTCTTCTCAAAATGTTTGCTTCCTCAAATTTCCCTTTCAAAAAAATTCTGAGCAAGAGAGGTGTAAGACTGAAGTTTCCCTTTAGTTTTGTAGCTTCATGCCTGTGAATAGAATTCCCACAACATGCCCTGTTCATGTAATTTTGTAACTATGAATAGTTACTCTCATTTTTTTTTTCTCCTCAGTAAGTCCTTGCATCAATTTGTTTGGTTTTAGTTACGCATAATGGCTTTCTTTTCATTCTTCTGACATGCCTAAAATTGGTGTGAATTGTGACATTTTCAACTGAGTAGCAGAAAGGCAGAAAGAGAAGAGGGTTATAAAATTCAGTGGAGTTTTGTATACGTTAACATACAATGAACAGTGATTATAGACATGGGCAAATTTGACTTAGCATTAAAAAGGAAATTTTGGTCTTAGTGGTGGGTTCTTCAGACAAACTTCAGTCACTATCAGCACCTAACGTCAGCGTTGAAATCAAAAGTACCTCAATTTGACCAGATACATGAACAGTTAAGTACCTTTATGAGTTGCCAAATATATCTGAATTTGTATGAGTGCATTTGCTCTGGAAGGACATCTTGTACATCTCTACCATGTTTGCAGTTGTTACAGATGCAGCAACTTTGAATAAATAGGACAAGAATAACTTTGGATACATAATTTTTAAGAGTTCCTTCTCTTCTTAGTTCAACCACTACCTAGCAAATTTCCATGGGAGATGCAGGCAAAACTCATCACCACCACATTTTAATTGAGAAGCAAACATTTACATGACAGAATAAAGCTCTTACTGGACTTTTCCCTTCCATTTTGTCCTTGCAAAGGAGTAACTCGGGGTACAATTCAGAAAACCTATTTAGGCTCTGCAGTCAGTGACTGAGATTCTGTTCCTCAGCTTATCCTGCAGGGATACTTACATTTAGCTGATGCTTAGACTGCAGACCACAAAGTTCCCACAACATTCATAGTGCATGCAAAGAAGCTGCCCAGTCAGAGGAGTGGCATCTTCTCTCTGCTTATAATCCCAGAAGATCCACCAAGTGGGCATTTTCTGAAGGTGCCTTATAAGTGTAAAAAAGGTTGAAGTCAACATGGTGCCCAGCAATCTACTCTGCGAGTGAGGAAGAGAAAGGCACTCTGTTGCCATTCTTTCAAATAGCTAACTTCGGTCACACTCTTACCATTACATGGCTGGTAAAATGGATCAAATAGCAAAGAAATAATTTAATTAAGTAATAAAATAACTTATTGCTAAGTTGTTGCATTGAAGATACCTTGCAACAGAAACCAAAACTCCTCTTAGATAACTAAACTCTGCATCCAAATATTCTTCTGATACAGCGTAGGCAGAGTTTTTCCGTGCCAAGAGAAATGACACATTTCATAGTAAGGGTGTAGCAGTCAGCTTGGTTGTCCCCCATTCATAACACTACCTAAATGCTTCTAGTGGTGTAGCTCCAAAATATTGTTTGTTTCAAAGGCTGTCTTTTTTTGACTGAAAGCCATCAAGCACTCTGTGAAATAGGAAAAAAAAAAAAAAAGCTTACTAGACTTGCTGTTCCCTTGTTTTCATCTATTTAACCAACAAAATGAACAAATTCACATTCTTTAAGACAACAAACAATACATGCTCAGATGCCTTGGGTTTTAGAGAGCATTTTTCTGTGGTACTAAGCACCTGCTACAGTTTATACATTACCTTCTGCTGCTGTCATTATATAACGAACTCAAAAAAATGTCTAAATCTCCATCAGTTCCTAGCTTAAAGAAGTTCTGTGGAAGCAGATACTTCTCTTTAAGGACATCTAATGTCTGCTGGGCTACCCCAACCACCATCATAATGAGACGCAAGCCCTGCAAGGGCTACTCTATCCCTGCTGCTTATGGTCTTCATCTTTTGTTGGAGTGACGATGCCAGCTAGAGTTAGATCTGAATTGAAGCCAGAATCTGTTGGTGGGAGCATGCCAGGCAATACAGCACTCACTCGTTCCCCAGTATCTGACCCAACTCACAGAACTCAGTGGTGGAACGGTTATTTCTCATCATGTTACAAATCACCACTGTCCTTTGTGTCAGTCCAATGAAATGCAGAAAATACGTGGCACGTTTCACCACTCAGTTCTCTGATTTCACATTCCAGTCTTGACGCATTTTTGAAGGACCACAGAAATGTGTAGTTTAAAACCTGTCTAGTAAACTTCCTTGATCTTGAGGCATACGCTCTGAATTTAAGTAACTTTCTCTTTTTTCCACTGCCCTTTGGAACAGTTTCCTTCTCCTACTTGGCTCAAGCAATTTTCAAGTCAAGACAGCAGCAACAGCACGTTCCATCCTGTAATGCAGATTGTGAGTTGGGGCCTTTGGGACCTCTGTGCTGACTGGATGAATTCACATGTGCCCCCCAAGCAAGTGCCCCAAGGCTGTTCCTGGAACAGTTGGTAATGCTTGCAGTACCATACAGTACTCTGAATTTCTGCTGTTGAGAGACAGTACAGGAACCCTGTTTCTTTCCAGGCAAAGAGCAGAATCGCACACCCTCCCCGACATCATGGCATGCTCACAGTAATTAGCAGAGCTTTTTATACGCTTTCTCTAACAAACAGACCCAGCCCAGTATGAAATAAGTCACTCTTAAACCCCCTTTTTTCTGTATTGGATTTTAATTCCCTAAAGAGAAGAACAGATTTACACGGGAGTAAATCACAAGGTTGGGCTAGGGCAAGTACTGAAGAACTTACAGTCCTGAGATCATCACTCCAGTAGCCGAGTCTCTGCAGAAAATCTCCACTTTCATCCTGAGCCTCATGCTGGTTGCGATATGTGCCTCCTAGACCTGTGAAAGCACCCTGAGCCCCAAAGAGATGAGCACACAGAAGCCAGAAACTCTGGAAAAACAGTCTTTTCATGCATTACTGGGCATTAAGACCAGGGAGCACTGGCAGTGTCTCAAGGCATTCAGCCTGTAAGAATGAGGATTACAATGTCAGCCCTTTGCACTGAGAAGTCTGTAGATACAGGAGAAAGGTACCCGTGCAAGTATGCTTCCACTTCTTGGTATATGCAGTCCAAGAAGCATTTTCAGAATGTTGAATCCCATGCTATCCTTCCCTGCTATACTTCTATTTTTACTTACTTCACATTCTCCACTATGGCCAGTGTAACATATTTAAAGAATAAAATTAATTTTTGAGGCTGGAAGCTTGGGCCATATTCTTTGCATTGCCCAAATAACACCTGACTGACAGTATGGGAATGCATTTTAGGATATTATAGTTTCAGAGTATTAAGATCTTGCTGTATAATGAGATGTACAGGTAAGGATCTAACTTTATGCTTTTTCCAGCAGTGCATATAATGAGGTTACTAGTTTCTACCCTGTGGTATTTTTAATTTTGAAGTGAAAAGTGGCCCACTGTTTGATTTTGGAGGGATAGGGTTCAGATTGGATAGGGCATTATTATCGGGGGTGGAAGGAATGCTAAGGAACAACTGTTTTTTAACATAAAATGTATAAGTGAACATACCACAAAATAAAACAAAACATTAATTTGCATCCTTTCATTTTAGGCCATGGAAAAATGTTTACTACTTCAGACCAGCGTGTTCTCCATCACAAAGCAGCATCGTGAAGGTGAAGATGGCTCCTCTCGAAATAATTATCATGAAGAAATCTACCTCAGTATCTCACACTTTATTATTACTGGCCTGGTTTTTTAAGCTGTGGAGGGTTGTGTTTTAAATATATATATATATATATTCAGTAACATGAAATCAGACTGTGCACAGGCAAATGCCATTCACTTATGTGGTCTAAACATATTCAGTAGTTGGTCACACTATAATCCACAGCGGAGACTCTTAGGCCGAGGCCAAATAAGTGTATCCGTGCAGATCTGTTCCAGACCCCCTAGGAGTCATCACAGAATTCCATACTTCATTTTCCATGCTGACCCAACCAGGCAATTTAGCTCAAAATTGTCTTAGCCATCATACATAGCAGAGGAATTCCTTTTAATTAAACCCTGAGCAACACTTTCAATAACCTGTTTTTCCTTAGTACTTTTTACAGTTTGACACATCATGTCATTACTCTCTAGCCCAAGTTCCCTGGCAAACAAAGCATCCTTTACTCTTCTAATCCTTCCAGGGAAATGAAGCCAAATTAAAACATTTCATAGGCATTCATTACATTTTATTATAGATAGTTCATGGACCTATCAACATCAACTGCCCAGAACATGCTTGCTGCTTAATGAGTGGCAGAAACAACTACATTTGCTTTTTGTAGCTGTCCCTTCTTGTCTATGGACATTGATCGGGGACAAAGTTTCCTTTCTGGGCAGCAGTTTGTTTCAGCACAAGTCAAGGAAACACTCCACTTGTGAGAACCGATGTTGCCGTGGCAAAAAATGTGCGGAAGGGACCCTTCACAAACATGCAAGCCACCTCCTCTATTACATATGTTTGTTTCCTTTGATTTTCTGGAGGGGGGTGCATTATTTTAACTTAAAGTTGACAGGAGATAGTTCGGCTATGGTATGGAACCTTATTTCTGTTTTTACTTTGGCTAGGGAAAATTTAGTGGCACTGTTCCTTGGGAACACACGCAGTCACACCTAGGATGCTGTGATTGTTTACGTGAGCCTGCAAACTATGTCATCATCAGCTTTTTGGCAGATATGCCCTGCTCACTGAACTTACACACACAAGATGGTCATTTGTATAAATATTAAAGACCGTTCACCTGCACCTTGCAGAGGAACTTACCTTAGTAGGAAGAGATGCTGAATCAAAGTGGAAGTGTGCAACTCACATAATTGGAAATCTATTCAAGTAGAGAGAAATCAGGCCCAGGGAGGCAGAAAGAATATGCAAAGAGTTGTATTAGCCAGTAATTGGATGAATGCTTCTTATTTGTTTAACGGAGAGCTGGGAGAGGACTGAAAAAGTCAAACTGGGTCCAAGAGCTGCTTACTGGGAGAGAACAGAAAAGAGAATGTGGTATTCTTCTATCCTCATTCCCGTTTTGACCATTAAGGGGAGGTGCTAGAAATAATATCTGGATCATGCAGGCTGCAGAAATCAAGTAGTTTACAAGATCCTGTGATTTTACAGACTTGCAATGTTTTATTCTGAAAAACAGCTTTCAGCAATAAGCCAGGATTTGAAGCAGAGCAACTTCTGGACACTCCTAAAAAGGAGAAAACCAGGTCAGTGTAGTTGCCAGGGGATCCAACTAGAATTCTCAACAGCCCCATACAAGCTTTGCACCCTGATCTGTCATGCAAGTTCCTGATGAAAAACAAGTAAATATATTTTTTAAAAATTAACAAGTGTGGAAGGAAACAAAGGAGGAGACTGTTTGTTCAGACAGTTGGAGAAACACGGTCCCTTCTGACCTCCTTTGTAGTCCAGGGAGCAATTCCTGAGCTGCATTCTGAGACAGAGGCAGTGTTGCCAGGCCTAGGATTCCGGCAATTGCTCAGTGGAAATGGAAACAGCAATACTGGTGCCAACAGTATGATGCAAGTTTCATTGTCCCTGTCAGAATGGGAGTACATTATGGTTTCTGGGCTGTTCACTTGGAATATCAAGTCAGTTGTAATTCCATGTAAATTACACATTTAAGCCAGGAAATAAGCTTATTTTTTTAAGGGTACTCCTCCTCATTCCTTATGGCCTATGTTTCTTCTGAAGGGCTATTTTGGACTTTGAATGGGGAATTTGAACTTAGCATGCATAGAAAGAGCTGAGAAACAGGAAACCTGAACAATCCTCTGCAGAGCTAAGAAGCACGCATATGAGTGTTTTGCTGTTCAGAAAGCATGAGACTAGAATAATTGTAGGTGCATGCTCAGGGAACAGTTGAACACCAGAAAGAAATGACAATGTTGTGTCCTCCTAATCTCCCAAAGGTCAATGGGTCAGCAGAGAACAAGCTGGAAAACAATTAAAAAACAGAGGAGGAGTAGGGCAGATGTGGAAGCAGAACAGTGGAATTCAGGCCCAGAGGGGTGCATTTTAAATGTTGTAATTCTGAAGTCATTCTTAGGGATGACCCTTATGGGATTAAAAACTCTGGCTTTCTTCTAGTAATTTAAACTAAACAGCACTTGCTCAAGAAAGGATGGTTTTGTTGTCCATCTGTCCTTACAAGTGAAAATAATAAGGCACGTTGAGCACTATCTGGGCATCGCGGGCAGCAGCAGGGTGGCGCTTCTGTCAGGGGTTTCCAGCAGGCTCCGTAAGGGGAAAATGGCCCAAGCCAAACCGTCCCTGCCTCAGGGCCCGCCTCACTGTAACTAACCAGCCCAGGGCTGTTGAGCCCAGATACGTTCGGTATGGAAACGCGGGGTCTGCCCGCCGCTGCCGAGGGCGCCGCGGCGGCCGCGACACCCAAGCGTTTACCCCTCCGTAGCTCTTCCCAGGCGCGGCGCCACGGCGGCAATCACGGGCGTCACAGACGTCGTGACGGCAGCGCCAGGCTCGCGCGCGCCCCGCGCGCGCCCGGCTCTGGCTCCGCAGAGCGTCGCGGGCGCCGGCAGGGGGCGCTGCCGCACGCGAGGCGGCTCACGGCCGTCCCCGGGGAAGGCGGCGGGGGCTGCGCGCCGCGGGCCCGCGCTCCGCGCCGGCCATCCCAGGGTTCGAGACCGCGCTGGCAGCAGCACAGCGAGCAGAAGCGACCGAGGCCGGTAACCCGGGCCCTGGGCGTTCCTTCAGAGACCTTCTGATGCCCGGTGGCATCGCCGAATGTCCGCGGCTTCTGGCTCTCTGAGCCCCACTGGCGGGGGCACTGCAGGCACATCCTGGCTTCATCTGCAGAAGGGGCCAGCGCAGGCTGCGAAGCGCTGCCAAGGGCTCGGCGGTGTTGGCACTCCGAAGCTGTACCCAGCTGACAAGGGCTGGGGAGAAAGGGCGAGATACCCTGCCGCTAACTCTAAATAGTTGGTGTTGTCTTAGTTCGTACCCTCTGTAGAGCAACTGTGCCAGCACTTGATTAAATCTGCTCTCCTGCCTAAATTGGATTCCAGTGGTGGTGAAAGTAGCACCCATTGAATCTAGTGAGGAAAAGCCTCTCCCCTCCAAAACGCAGGGGTCCTGCTGCCACAACTCCTCCTTATACATTCTCTCAGACTCTACCATGGACCTCCAAAATCTGTTTTACGATCATTGACTCACAATAAGCTCCAGTTCCAGGGGAAAATCAGACAACTAACCAACCTTTTCTGAAAAGAGCACCTTTAATTTTAGTCCTGGTTAGCTCTAACCAAAATAAAGGCACCAAGAAGAACCAAGACCTTCCTCCTCTTGCCCATATGCACACACAGAAACCATCCCTGCCATGAAGAGCACACACACTGAATGGATGAGACAAACCAGGGCTCACAGGATACGTCATCTGTGCTGGATCATGCAGGGAGATACGTGTCAGAGTTCAGGACAGGTAGTGTGATCCTCCCATGACCAGTTCATTGTCCATCCAGTAAAGCTGTGGATAGTAATTTAGGTAGAGATGCCTTCTGCTTTCCACTGTTGCTTACTCACCTGTTTTCTAGATTAAACTGTTTTATTAACAGCTAAATTAAAACCCAAATGTAAATCTAATTTGCTGCCCTTGGAACCCAGATTGCAATTCACGATTACAGAAATTCACAAATAGTGTTTACTGAAAGCCAGATTTTTGTTTTTAAATCAAGAGAAAAGGAAATAAAAATATTTTTCCTCATGGTTTCCTGTTACCTAAAACTGCTTGTAAGTCCTAGGAACAGACTTTGCTAGACATGGATACTGAGGAATCTAAAATTCCTGCCCAGAACTGTGTGAGAAATTAGGGAGCTCTAAAGGACAGCTTTTCAAAGATGGTATTTTGATCTGCTTTGAGGAATAAGAGACACTCTGTGCTACAGAGCCTCCACAAGAATTTGAGCTTAAGAAGCTGAGTAAGAGGAGCGGGACCAAGACTGAAGTTTATAGGCTAAAATTTTGTCCATGCGCTGTTTGTTGCCTCCCTTGACATAGCCCTGGGAACACATTCTAGGGAAAGAACAATGCAGAAGCAGCTAAATCACCACTTCGCAAATGGTTTTAAAAAAAAATAATCACAAAGATTGAATCAAGTCCATATCAAGTGATCTCACACTTCCTGAATACAGTCAACAGCTGGACAAGAGAATAGCAATGGAATATTAACATAAATGTGTCTGCAACAACAAATTACCAGAAAATCCCAGCCACATATGAGTATACACTGATGCCACTATTCACTATACTAGTTGAAACTGCTAGCTGCAAAGAGCAAAACCTTCCTGATAAATTTTCCATCAGTTCAACTGTATTTCATTCACTGCAAGAATTACATAGCAAGGAGACCTACTGCTCATAAAGGCTGAATACTCCATTTCTAAACTTTTAGAGGAAATGAGAATAAAAATTACTAGAGAAGTAGAGAAGCTTGATAAAAGAATTATTTAAAAACTATCTATTTTGACATCCTAAGTCAATGCAAAACAGCTCCCCTTTAGATCTGAAGCAATAAAAAAAATCTAAAAATCTATCAGGGGAAAACTAGTCTTTTGGTACTGTATGATACATCTCATTGTGGTTCTTTTGTCTATTCAAACGGATTCATGTTTCTTTTATTTTAGAAGGAATATATTAGACCGGGTAGATCGATACCATTCAGCACAGCACCACCCCGAATCAAATAAGGGAAATGGTAGGGCTTTGCTTTGTGTCATACGGTAGGTTGACTATTTCTTTACATAAAACCTAATAAAGCATATCTCATTGCAAATGAAACAAGAGGTTCTTACTAAAATTCTCCTATTGCAATTCAAATAAACTATTTGAGATGATCTTCCCAAAATACTGTCAGGATTTAAAGCAGCTGAATATAAACAGTGAAAATAGAAACTACCTCCAACATCCTTCAGTATTACTGGATCATCACAGCTGAGTGCAATTTGAAATAACATGACCCGTGCATCTTTTCCTGTACCTTTCTGCATGGTTTCCATACACACCTTAGGAAAAACTGGTTCTAAACATGAAAACAATATGGAGAGGTGAAACCATACAATTATTTAGTGCAGCACATACCAGGAAATACCTGCTTTATTCATTAAAAATTGAGAGGAAATTTTTAACGTAGAAAAGCCACGTCTCAAAGGACTGTACCTTACCTTGTGCTCCCTTGTCAAAGCCCCACAAGCAGCTTCACACTCCGAGCTTCTGAAGGCTGTGAAGGAAAACAGTGGTTGAAAAAAATTCTACGAGGAGAAACACATAAAATTGGAACAACAGAGTTGGTACGTTTGGTCAAATACTGAGAAGAAAAGCAGAAGCATCAGTGATTGTAAACTTGAGGCCCTCAGTTTATGAGTGTGAGCGAAAGCAGCGCTAAGGAGAACAGCTCTGTCCCCGCTATTCTCTGCCTTCTTCACACATCGCATTCTCAATCGTGCTTATAATTTTGCAGGCACGCTTTCTAGTGTCCGCAAAACTTGAGCGTCTAATTTAAAGGCCTGAGCCTCACGCCACACCCGTGAGGCCGAGCGGGAACCGAGTCCACGTGGGAGAGGGGTGACTGGGCCCGGCCTGGCCCAGCCGCCAGCGCCGCTCGCACGGCATAACCACGGGCAGCACCCCGCAGCCGCCCGAGCACAACGGGAAACACCGCGGTGCAGCAGGCCCGGCCCGCGCCTCCGGCCGCCCCCCCGCCTTCCCCGCCGCAGCGCTGCCCCTCTCCCGCGTGCCACCGCCTCCCGAGGCGGCCCCGGCCCCGGGCCCGGGCCGCCCTTCGCCGCGACCAGCTAGGCACCTGCCTCCCGGCACCGCCCCGCTCCCCGCCCCGCTCCCCGCCCCGCGCGGAGCCGCCAGCGAGTCGGGCCGAGCTGCCTGAGGAGCCGCTGCCGGAGCCGGCGGCCGCCATGGGCACGGTGCGCGGGGGAATGCGCTGTATCAAGATCTTGCTGTTCATCTTCAACCTGACCTTCTGGGTGAGCGCCGAGCCGGGCAGGGCGGGGCGGGGCGGGGCGGGGCCGGGCCGGGCCGCCGCCTGTGGCACCTGCCGCGGGCGCTCCCGGGCCCCGGGCGCCTCCGCGCGGGACTGACGGCGTCGGGCCTCGGCGGGCGCGGCCGGGAGCCCCGGGGCAGAGCGCGGGCGGCGGGCTGCGGCGGCGTGGGTGCCCCGCGGCAGGGCGAGCTGCGACGAGGGCGGATGCCGGGCCGGGCTGCGGCTGCAGCGCCCTGCCGCCCTCTCGACGCGGTTCCTCCTGCGGCGTTGCCTAGAAGAGCCAGCACCGCTCGGAACTGGTGATTTAAAGCCGTGGCTGTTTCCCCAACAAGGAGAACAGGAGGCTGAGGTTCTCCCAGCATCCCGTGCAGCGTATTGCAGCGGAATACTTCACAGCATCATGATGCTTTTTAATAACATAATCTCACAGAGTGAGCCAACAGCTGCTATTACTACAAGTTCATCCTAAGTCCTTGCATCATACTGCACTTACTTTGCTGGAAGCTACCCTAATGTGGCGATGAATAGCATCTCCTGCAGAACCCTCAAGAGATGCTATGGCCACTCTTACCTGATTGCACCCTTTTAAAACTCCCAGAGTTCCACAGCACAACTGAATTCAAGCTTTTTCATTTACTTCCCTTCTTTCTATGTTCTCCCTTCCAGTAGCTTTCCAGTTTTTCACACGGGAAAACAATTAGCAATATTATCTTCTGAAATGTCTTTTTCTTTCTGATTCACTGTTTTGAAAAAAAGTCACAAAATAACACTGTTCAGCCTCTCTGGAGCGAGCAGTTTTGGGCTTTTGTCTCTTTTATGCTTGAAGCACAGTTAAATCAAATGCTTTTCCCTCTTGGTGACAGCACTGCAAGCTCCAGGGACACAGTGCTGCTGTGCTCGGGCTGTAGGAGCAGAGTGATGTTGCCCAGCTGCAGCTGCAAGTCAGTAGAAGGACAAAGCTTTGTGTTATGCTGTTTCACAAAAGTGACAATTACTCTGTTTTGTTATCTGCCTTTTCACTGAGATGGAAGAAACCATCTCCTCAGCTGGGCTGGGGGCATTAATTTCAAACACATCCAAACTACCACAGGCACAGAGAAGCCTGGACTGAGTGGAGTGAACTCCTAGCATGCTCCAGCAGTCCAATGGCTGAGCCCATGCCTGCAAGCTGGCAGGTGCAAATGCTATGACCAGGGTGACAGGGAAGCTTCACAGTGTGCGTGTGACACTTCTGCCAGGAAAGCTGAAGGTCTGACTACAGTGAGGTTCTGAGGGTTAGGAAGAAGGGCAGAGTGGGTTTGCAGCCTGTCTGTCCTTATCATGGGCACTCACTTCCCCTCTACACACACACATGCACAGCCTTGCTCCATTCCCCACTGCAATTCAGGACAAGTTTTGATGCCTAAATGAGCTTAGAAAGTTTGAAAGCCACTCGCAAATTCAGAAGCACCACTACATTGAAGAGAAGGAAAGAAGAAAAGAAGATCATCAAACTATAATAGGAATTCATTGTTACCAAACACTGGCAAGTGCTTCCTGAATTTTCTGACAGTGCAATCCTGAGCTGGGGGTTTCTGAGAAAGCATAAGGTGCCAGTGATACCTCTATGATGCTTTCCAGCCAATTGTTACTAAGATTTTGACTGGTTTGTTTGTCTTCCAGCTGGCAGGATTGGCTGTCATTGCCTTTGGTCTATGGCTGCGGTTTGGTGGGGTTATGGCAGACCTTGCTTCAGACAAAAAGTCTCCAGAGTATTTCTTCATGGGTAAGTTAAAGTGCCTGTGGTGAGAGAGTTTAGAGGCTAAAGGTTTCATCCTGGGGCACATAACACACCTTATGCATTAAATTACATTAAGGCAAACAATTCCTGATCTGAACTACACAAAACAGGACACTCTGGCGCTGTGTGTCATGTGCATGATGGCTTCTCTGCTTGGCATCAACTTGGGCCCAACTGAACTCTTCTCAGCCCAGATCTAATCATCACATATCCTCAGTGAATTGTGCTAATGCTGTTGGAATAGAAGTTCGGATGGGTCAGAGATTCCTGGAAGGTGGGGTTCACTAATACATCCTTCCAGAGTTTTGACCCTTTTTTGTAATAGGCATTGTGCTCTGGCATTCCTATTAAAGAAAACCAAAACCTTTTCTGCTGCCCTCCCTTATTACAAATCTTGTTAAATACTGTTGTGACTTCTAAGCATCTGACGGAGCAGCCATTCGGTAGTCTGAGGCTGTTAACAATCTGTGACTAAGGCAGTGGTAAAAGAATTGTGATAAATTCAGTAATGGTCTTTTATTTCTTTTTACAGCAGCAGCAAAGGCTGCACTTGATGGTTGGGCTCAAGAGCTTTTCCTCTCTAGGCGGCTTCATATCCTAGTCCCCCTTGTGTGTTGGGCCCTTCTCACAGGCACTCTAGGAGTACTGTCTGTTTGGCTTTGTGTGTGTGTGCCCTGTGACATGCATTCTGGGTGACTGCCAGAATTCTGCATAGGAGTTCTTAATATGGAACACTGTGCAGCACACAAGGAGCTGAAAGAGCACACCAGAAGGCTGAAAGAGAAAGCAGATCAGCAGTAATGCTTGGAAGTATAAACATATGGAAATATAAACATATTTTTTTGTATATATATATATATAAAAATAATTTCTTTAGCTGTTGTCCCACTGACCGCTTTTGTGGCTGCCTTGTGATAACTCAAGCCCCTGAGATCAGATCAGCTTTTGTGCCAGTGTTTGGAACAGTGCAGCTGCATGCAGAGTTTGCTTTGTAGGTTGAAGCATCACCATCTTGTGGAAAACATTTTCTTGCTTCTAAAGAGCAGCACATTATGCTCTTTTTGTACCTGGATTGAGCTACCAGCTGAAGCTAACCAGCTTCTCTCTTATGCTTCCTTGTGATGATTTTTTTCCTGGATCTGAAATGTTGTTTTAGTTTAAAATAATTGATAATTATATCCTTGCATTTTCCATTAGGCTAGAATGAATCTCCTTAAATAGCCTTGTTCTTTACCAGCAGTCCAGCTGTCTTTTCTGTCCGCTGGAATAGTTTGGGCCATGACCTGGCAACCAGGCCTCTTCATCTTTTCCAGCCACTGAAATGTTTTTGTTGGTTTGAGAACAACTCAGAGGCAGGAGTGCTGAGGTCAAACACATATGTGTTCATAGTTTTCTGTTGCTTGTGATTTTGTGTTCAGTGTTCGATATTCCCCACTGCAGCTTGTAGTTTTATAACCTACAACATAAAAGGTTGGAATTGGAACTTTGACCCATGCAGTCTCCATCCGCTTTATCTTACACTGGAATGGCCTCCAAAACAATATCCTCTCTCTGCTGTTCCCCAGCTTCTGGAGTTCCCACTGCAGTGGCAGGCATGACAGTATTTTATGTTACTCCATCTCATTGTACATTCTTTTGTGCCTGTGCTTCAAGTGGTGAGGCAAAACTGTAGCTTTCCTGTTCTATTGCTGTTCAGCTCTAGTAGAGTTCATATATTCCTTTCTTAGCTGTACTTGAGAAAAAAAAAAGAAAGAAAAGAGTTTCAGCAAAGGTAGCTGGGCAGTTACCTCTTTTATCTGAGTTGTCTGTGGCATGTACTGAAGAAATGGAGAAAAGATCTGTAGAATAAAGCGAATTCCCTTGAATTGCTTGTCCTTCTTGGAACGCCTGTACCAAGACTCTGCTGAGTTTTTCTGCTGGGCAGGAAAGTCTGCAGCAATCAGAAGGAAAACAGAGATGCTTGCGTGAACCCAAGATGTCAGCATTGGTGTCTCACTATTAATTGGTCCTTAATCAATTCTTTGTAGTAGTGCTGTTCTTAAATTAAAAAATCCCTAAAACATGGAAGCAAAGACAGAGTGTCTGCTGCGTGCAAGCTGAGCATCTGTGAAATGAAAACTAACCTGGACTTCTAAAGGGTCACTTCAAGGCACCTATTCTCCCCTCATTTCTTCTGGTGGATGAAGAAGAAAGTCTGTTCTGGTTCCCTGGGCAACATGGAGGACAAACTCTCTGTATCACTATTAAATGAAGTGCAGAGGGCCACATCACTGCCAGTGGCAATAAAAATTAAGTGTATGTACTCAACAAGCCCCATCAGGAATGGTAACAAAAAACAATGAATGTGAATGAAGCATTGCTTCTCCTGCATAGCCTGAGCACACAAACTTTCTACTATGTTACATTCTCTTTGCTTCAGTTCCATGATCCAGTCTGTGATTCAGGCGTTCATCAGAGCCAGAACAGCTGTGGACAGAAGTTTCAGAGTGGCTGTGGCTTTTTCCTGGGGTCTGTGAGAGCATGAGTGATCATCTTGACTTTGAAAAGTACAGTTAAATGGTGCATGCCTTAGGATATGAAGTCATGTCTGGAGTTGAAGGATATTAGTAGTTTTTCTCCATAGTAGTGGGTGCCCATACAAACAGGAGTTGGCCAGCAGTTAAATCCATGTAAACTGCAATGCTCTGCTCCTGTGCCCCATTTCATTCTAGTTCTGTTCAGGTATTTTGGAATCAAGCATTATGGCCTTAGTCAACACTATTTTCTCTCCAAAATCCAAAGCTTCCAAACTCATATCAGCCTTAAAAATGAGAGCTATTGGAAAAGTAGTCAGATACAGGACCTCTCGTCTTCTGCAGTTGAGGACGAGTGGTTTAGAAAAGGCTGATGGTTGCCCTGAGTGGAAAATGAAAGCTGCTCCACTGGAAATCTGTTTAAAAAATATGACACCACTATCACCCCCCCTGACTCCCTGCCCTCCACCCCCCCCCAAAAAAAAAAAACCAAAACCAACAAACTTTACTCAAAATCAAGGCTGTTCAAAAGGCGTCAGTCTGTGCTGGAGCATAAAACCCAGCAATCAGTGTCTAAGAGTCAGTATCCTGCCTGGCAGACTAAAGGCAAGGCCACCAGATACTTAGAATTCTGACAAAGCAACCTAATTAAGCCTAATGGAATAATCTGTCCATCTGCCGCAGGTTGGTTGTTTTATGTTTGCAATATGCTGAGATTCAGGAGGCTCTTAAGCACGATAATTCACTTTATGCGTTTTGTGTACTAAACTCTGCTCCTGGGTAGAACTTTCTCCCACCCTACTCTGTTTGTGTAGCTACGTAAAAGCTACCCAGTTCCACACAGCAGCAACAGTTGAACTGACAGTTACACCATTTCCTTCTTTGATGCGCCCTCTTCTTCCTCCACCCAGCTGCACGTCACCCTAATGCTGGCACCCTGGTCGTGTTGCTGTGAATGCTGAACTCTTGACAGCACTGCTGAGCACACGGGTCTCCCTCAGCCCACCTCAGTGAGGGATCAAACAGTTGCATCTGATTCCATTCAGACAGGCACAGCCTGAGCCCCGCATCACAGGCTTTTCCAGAAACAGCCACCTGTAGCAAGTGTCCTGGGTGACCAGGGATAAACCTATTGCTGGTCCTGCATCGAGGTGTCTCCTCTTGCTGTAGGAGCACACTAAACTCCAGGCATTCTCAGGCTTTTTTCGTTACATTCTTTGTTGTTCATGCATACTCTCTCTGACAGGACTAAGTCTGCTCTAGATGCCAGTCTCTATAGAAGAACCAAACCAATATAACCCATTGTACCTCAAGGCAAATGTCCTGAGTTGTGTTTCATTCTGGCAGAGCTGGAAATATAATGGGGACTGTCCTCTCTGAAGAGGAAAGCATTTTGTCTGTTGGAAAGAATAAAAGAACAACAAAAAAGCCCTTCAGTCCTTCTTGGGCTGTGTCACTTCAAAAGCATTTACAGGTTTTTGACTGAGTTGACTTGTTTTGTCCCAACACTTTATCTGCACTCGGGTAGGTAGACAGTTATGTGCAGAGTCCTAACTTTTGCTGCTGTGGGGGCTGCAGATTCCTGTGAATACATTATGGCCATACTCCACAGGGGGGTTTTCTGCTTTGGGTGGCTTGGAGCCTGTGCATTTAAGCATTAGAAGTGTGTAACTGTTGTTAATATCTGCATGGAAACATATGCGTGCACACAGGATTATTCATGGTGTCCTAATGTAGACAGGATTGCAGAGAATTGTGAGAGGATTTCAGAATGCCAAATGACTTGAGTATTAAAAAGGCAGGTGAAATACAGTATCAACAAAGCAAAAGGACAGAAGTGGTAACAGATAATCTAAGCAGAATAAACACTGACAGACTTCAAATTAGCTATGACCACACAGGAACAGATGCAGTCAAAAAGGCATATAAATGCAAGCAATTATTAAAAGAGGAAATGAGAATCCAACTGAAAAATTTCATTGTCATAGTGGTACATTTCCAGTGCACTCAGTGTCTTGAGTGATGTATGTGGTTCTGGTCAAAACAGATGCAATAAAAATAGAAAAGTACTAAGAAGATTAACAATATTATTATACTATGCACTATGAACAGCTTCCATATTAGGAAGTTTGTCACACTATTCACATCAGTAAATTGTAGAATCCATTGCCACAGGAGTCTGTGAAGTTCAAACATGATAGTACAGATCCACCTGATACAGCTGTGTTGATTACATCTGACTTCAGGGAAGTTCGGTATAGGGTGAAGTAGATACTGACAGAGTTATTGGAGATGACTAAGAAGGTAATAGCAGACATACTTTGGCTTATGTGAATTTAGGACATAATTATTTAGGGTTGTGAGATGCATGTAAATGAGATATGTAACAAGTGCTGGTGTTCTGTGGGAAGGGAGAGGCACTGGACCAGGATGCTACACTATGGTGAGGATGCTTGTAAATTGAAATTTAGGATTTGTGTATCAGCAGAAGCCTATAAACTAACTGGCTGGTATCCATAACACTTTTGTGGTTCCAGGAAGATTAACCATAAAATACCTGTTGAATTCACGCAAGACATGTCATCATGTCTGTGCATTGTACTCAGATTAAGGGTATGTTGCATTTCTCCAGAAATTCATCTTCCTTCAGAGGACTCTGCCTCTCTTCTCCATGTTTTGTAAATCTATTTTATTGATAAATATACTAAAAATCTATTAACACAAAAATGGTGATCTCTAGTAACAAGGCTGTTCTGGAAAGTGACTTTGCTACCACATGCAACTTATAAAACTGTCCCTGTCTGGCCTGTTATTTCCAATTCCCATAGGTATTTCTCATCTTTTCCAATAATGCATTCACACTACAGGTTCCTTGGTGTTCTACTGAGGGCTTGAGAGCCTCAGTCCTTCAGTGGACAAACACATCTGCCTCCCAGACTGTAATAATGCCCATAAACCCCAGGAAAATCTCAAGTCATGTCCTGGGTTCTAGGACTCCTGTCATCACTGCCTCTGGATCCCTTATACCAAGAACAGACGTGCTTGTTTTCTCAGTGGAGTTGACAGTTTGTTCAGTGTTAGTCAGTCAGTCCAAAACAGAAAAAGTAGAATTGTTTAAAAAGGGAAGTGACCATAGCAGCCAGGTAAACAAGAAACCCATGTGAAATAAATCCAGACAGAGAGACAGTGTACATTTGTCTGCTTCTGCTCTCTGCAGTAGGGTCTAGACACAGATTGGTATCTGAAAACTATCAGTAGGATTTTTGGGGAAAAACCAAGAAACAGCTCTGGGAGTGAGTTCTATTCCAGACCCTAAAATTAGATCTCTACCAGCCTAAGTGGTCAGCAGAGTATGTGATGGTGTGTTGTCTGAAATAAGAATGGTTTCTCACATTAGTAGGTTCCTGCCTGCATGGTTTGTGTTGTAAGGTTTCCTCTCTGCCCATAAAACATTGGTAGTACTGCCTGTTCTGTGACTCTGCAGTGGAGCACAGAGCAGCTCTGGTTCTAAGGACACAGTTGTTACTCTGCCCAAGTGCCATAAGACATACTAAAGAACTGGTGACTTTTCCTTTCAGATTAGTTCTGCATGGATTTGCATGCTACCTTGAGAGTAGGTTTTAATTGTGGTTTTTAACTGTTCTAAGGAACAAAGAACAGGTGTCTTGCAGATTTCATTTACCATTTTTTATAAAAACGGGGCTCATCCCTCCCTCACTCTTCACACACGTAAGAACATATTGCAGTCAGCAGCTGTAGAATTCCATTATTCTCTTCTATCTAGACTAAAATGAAGAAATTCTGTATTCACTGCTCATCACAAAGGTTTTGTTCGCCCAGAAGTGACATGCAGAATACCCTTTATCCTTCTTGAGGTGAGTCTTCACAGTTGCAGATCTGCTGTCTCCAGGTATAGCCCCAGTAGGGTACATGTGCTCACAGAGGGAGGAAATAGTATCTTATGGACAAGCTCTGTGCCATGAACGGAGATACCAACTGAGAGATCTCTGCTGAGTTGTGGATTTGCCATTCTTTGCTATTGGGAGCCATAGGTTCCTCTGAGATGCCAGTTAACCCTCTAATTCCCCTTGCAATTGCAAAGCAGAGTCTCCTAGAAAATGCTAATCCCTCCTGTTGGAATTTTCACAGGGAATACCCCCATTTGACATTTTCCTTTCAGGAAATAATGATCTTCCCCATGAGATGAATTAAAAAATTAAGTATATAGAAAAGCTGCTGCTTTACTGCTTTCCAAATTTGTTCTTTGTAAAATGAAACAATGGCTGAAGTGCAAGGCTCCCCCACCTCTTTTACACTCTATTTTTAGCCAGAAGGGAAATCGGTTTGCTATTAGGTGTTCTCTTGACTTGCTGATAAAAGCAGAAGTGTTAGTTTCTCTTCACAGTTTACAAAAATGTCTATCTTTGTGTGTGTGTGTTTTAGCACTGATAAAACCACCCCACAGCCTAAAACCTGAATATTTCCTTAGAAAAAAGGTCAAAAAAACACCCCATAGTCCTATGACACTTCATTTTTCATCCTCTTGTGTTTAAAAAGAAGCCCGTATTTCCTCCAGTACTCCTCACAGTGATTTGTGTCCTGGCTGTGTCTGTTCAGATCAGCCAATTTTCTGTTACATTTTGCACATGGCTTTTAATTCTTTGGAATGCGCCTCTTCATCCCTTTGCATTCAGGAGCTGAGTGTCTTGCTTTGTGGGTCCTGAGTGCAGGTGCAGTAAATTTTAGATGGTAGGTTTCTACCATTAGGTGCTGTGTTTGCCCTCCTTGATGCCACAGCAGCGTGCTTGTTCTCAGTATTATCTCTTCATCTGTTGTCTGCTCCTGCGTGGGCTGTGCACTGCCAATGAACTCAGAGAACAGTTAGTTGTTGAATTGCCTGTCCTCATCATTAGCAGACACAGATCAATGTGACAAAATTAGGAATCAGGCAATGAAAGGAATAAAGAAGAGGTAAGAGGAAAAAATTCACACAGGCCACGAACATTTGCTTCCTTTGTTCTCATATTTTTTGAACTTCTGCTGCAGAAAAAGCTACAGCTAGAGAGTCTTCTCAAAATTTTCCACTTGTCAAAACAAGCTCTACCTTGAACGGACTTGCACACTTCCTTTTGCCTGTGGTGAACTATTTTGTGCCAGTTTCCAGCTATCAAATGTGTTCCGTTTTGTGACTGTAAACTGTCTTTTTTGTTTCTCTGCTGTGCTGTACTTGCCAAATTGGGAGGCAATGCCAAGACTTTCTATTTTACAATGGAAGAACTTAAGAATAGAAACTGATTAAGGCTTTGCTTTCCATCCTGCTTGTTTGAAAGGAACTGGCTTTAGTGCAGCTTAGTTACTTCTGACACATAACACTATTGAATAGCAATATGTATGACACTAACACCACCAAATTTCTGGATTTGTCTGCTCTGCTGATCCTAACTGGGCTAACTTGACGGCTGTCAGTGCATGCTGTCTCTAGGTAAGGCTGTGATTCTAAGGGGTGCCATGCATTGTCATCCTTTTTCTTTCCTTTCTAGTGAGTCTCACTTTTCAGTTTAGGTCTATTCCTATTATGAATTTGGGGTGATCATGCCTCCATTGTTGCCCACAGCATACTAGGAAAAGAAATACTAGCTCTCTGTCATACATCTGCGATGTTTCTGAATCTATTGCCTTGATATGCTTCTCAGAAATCATCTTCTAGTTGAGCACACCTGGATCTGGGTGCTAGGAAACCTCACAGTGCAAGCTGAGAAGTAACCTGGTCTCTTCGAATATTTTTCAAGCTACTCTTCGAGTGTCTCATGCCTGTATCAAAGATCACATGTGTGTGTATATATAGTAGGCAAGTAAAAGCATCTTTAGTTTTGTGGAATTTTTTAAAGTGTCATCATTATTTTTCATCTAGAAATAGCTCTCTCAGTATCAGCAGCTACTAGTCCCAGGCTGAGAAAGGACAAAGTCTGAAACAAAGTCTCCTGAACAGATGGAAGAAAGTGGTTTTAAACTCCGCTGGCTTAGCTGTGGGGCGAGACACAGTGAGACTCACAGTGTGTAGTGAGTGGTGTGAGTTCTTCCTGTAAGACGCCTTAAAAGGGAAGTTCTGATTGAGGTATCGGTTTAGTTGTGAGTCATACAAGTGAAATGTTAAGTCTGTTTCTCAGACAAATGCAAATCCAAATTCCTGAAAATGGTCTCACCCCGAGCCTCAGAGAGCTTTGTCTTTGCTAGCCAGGAAGCCACAAAAAGAAATGGGAAGATTTCTTTCCAGTCATCTTAATCTAAAAGTCTCTCTGCTAAATTGCCTCGTAAGTAATTACAGGGATTAGAGTAGGGAGTGACATGCAGAAAAGAGTCCAGGAAACATCTTTGTAATTACACTGTTTGTTACCATGGAGATCTCAGAAAATGGCAGTTTGGGTTTTTAGCAGTTGAACAACAGGTTCTGCACCCAAAAGAAGTATTTTGTCTTTTCCAATTCATCTTCCACAAGAGGCTGACCTTTCTCTCCTGAGCCATTTATATCTTTGTACGTCCATCCCTCTGTAAAAAATAATGTGATGTGAATATGTGTACAAGCATTAAAGCAAACTTGGTCCTACTAAGTTGCAAGATGTTGAATATTAAAAATCTAGAAAATATAGAATATGAACTGCCAGCAGTCAGAAACAAATCCCACATATCTGACACCACAGACCTGGAAAAGCCATATTGATTATAATTGGTTTATTGCCATTTAGCAGAATGTGTTCCTTGGCAGCAATCATCGGCACAAGAAAGGCACCAGGGCAAGAAGGGTGGAGGGGATGAGAAGGATCACAATAGTGGGGGTAGATAGCTGGCCAGTACACAGTGACTGGACAGTGATGCACTAATGAATGGGTAGCAGGCAGGCGTTTGCCTTCTCCAAGCAGGCTGCATCTGTGTCCAGAGATGCTCTGCACTAGAGTATCGATTGTGCTTTCATTTTCCTAGTAATCACTTCAAACAGTCGTTTGTAGGGCCTTCTTGTCTAGGTTGTACAAGGCCTGCAAACAGTAAATGCTAGCAGCTCTGTTAGCCCTAAGGATTTGGGTCAGATTTTAAAATGTTTATATTGCTAATTGAGAACACTAAATGTTCTCACTAAAAGTGCATAGTCGAAGTTGGGAGCAAGGCTCACTGTGCCCTCTAGTGTGCACCGTCTGTAGCTCCACTGTCCCCGCATAAAGGCATGAGGGAAATTAAGTAGCAGTGGATTGGTGTGGCAGATTTCTGTGCATCGTTAATTTTGTCTACACACGGGTAACGCCTTGTGCTAGTAGTCTCCCGTTCATTCAGCAACGCGGTCCCAGGAAGATGTTGCCTAAGGTGTCTAAACAGCCCCCTGAACGATTCACTAACTGTGTAACACCTAACTGTGCACCTCCGGGACATGGAGGTGATGCAGCATTGCCACTGGCTGCTGCAGAGCCACCGATTCTGCCTGTTGAAAAAAGGCAGTGGCATGGTATCCTGCAGTTCAGATGAGGGCAGCCAGCATGCATCATAAGGTGCTGTTTGAAGGTCATGCATGCAAAGTTCTTGGCCTCTACTACTTCTATATACAATCAACTTTTTAAAATACCTGATGTGATTTGTCTGGTCTGTCATTCTATCTGCTTTCAGGCATGTTTTTTCAAAGTCTTCTGATCATAATTCAGCAATAACATTAGTCTTTAAAAACTGCTGATACCTCGGAGGGGAAAGGAAAAAAAGCCAAGTAATGGTGCTGGTATGTAAAGCAGATACTTATCATAAGAGGAAGATGCCACGCTCCAAATCACCAAACTGTAGACGAGCTTTCATTCTCTGCAGTGACCACACTAGGGACTAGTGCTGAGCTTACAAGCTTCCACAGGCTGTTCTTCCTACTCATTGTTTTGCCAGAGGGTGCAAATTCATTGTTTCGTTCACTTCCTCTAACAGCTTTCAAGGGGTTCCTGCAATCATACTGTTCTTTCCAAGAGCAATCAACTTTTTTCCCAGTCAAAGCACTGATTTCAGAGGAACACCACACTGTAGTGCCTGTACCTTTGCTGAAGATCTTCAAAGTCCTTTTTTATGTACTGCCAGGCAACTGATAGAGCATAGCTGCCAGGTAGTTTTTTTAAGTTCCACCAGCACGTAGCAGTACAGCACATTTCCAGCCTTGTGTTTCACAGAAATAGGCCCTCTAGCAATGCTGGGGTTTTTTGTTTGGTTTTGGGGGCGGGGGGGTTTGCCTTACGTGTCTCACTGAAGAGTTGTAAGGTGATTCTGGATGGTATGGTGTATGTTCTTCCTGGATGGAGCTGCCCTTGGGACAGGAAAGTTGGGAGGTGGAAGTCTTCTCATTTGTTTTTATGAGATTCTCCAAGAATTCTGAAGAAATCACTGGTGTCTTTTCGTGGTGAGAAAAACTCTTCTGTGTAACAGGTGTTCTTTTTGAGAGCCAGAGACCATTGTTACTTAAAATATGTGATTTTGACAAAAGAGGTAGCATGATTTTGGAGGAGAAACCTTAATTCTTGTCTAATTCTCATTTTTTATAGGTCTCTATGTATTGGTGGGAGCAGGGGCTCTCATGACCACAGTTGGATTTTTTGGCTGCTGTGGAGCAGCGCGGGAGTCTCAGTGCTTACTTGGAGCAGTAAGTACAAGGTTTCAAGGGCCTGGGCTGTGCAGAAAAAGTATATGCCTTGTGTCATTAGTGAAAAGATCTTTACTGTCCAAGACCTGAAATGTCTTACGTCCTTTCACTCGCTAATCAGGCATCTCTAGCCACCATGCTATTGCAGAGCTTCCATACACGAAGTTCCATTGCTTGTCTCATATTTCTTGGCATCACTTTCTGTCTTCTCTGAAGCTACCATCTGAGCCACATCTTTTCTATTTTCACCTTTGTTTCCCTATTACAAGAAACCTGCCTTGACACCCTGTTACAGACCCTGCTTACCAGTTTTCTTTCAGTTACTGTGTGGACTGTTGAGGTCTGGGCAAGGATGAGAGACTGACTCACAGTCCATATAGAGCAGAATTGTACAAGGTATATTAATATGAGATTCTCTTCTTCCTCTGCAGTTCTTTGCTTGCTTGTTGGTGATATTTGCAGCTGAGGTTACTGCTGGAGTATTTGCCTTTATAGGCAAGAAAGTGGTAAGTAGCAAGCAACTTCTATTGTATTAATGGGGCAGTTACAGATTTCAGTGGCGACTGACCTACAGTCTGGCTCTTGCATAGGAAAACTTTCCAAAAGGCTTTTTCCAGGAAGACTCTCTGACAATTGACTCTGGAGTCAATAAGACCTCATGTTGTTGCAAGTCCAGAACAGGATGCAGTTTTTGCCTCCCCTCTGTTAAAGAAAATCTGATTGTGTGGTTCAGCCTTAACATCCACAAGGAACATCAAGTAGAATACGATAAGAAGGGTACTGCTTGGGAAAAGGGCAAATTCAAGCACCTAACTTCTCCAACTAACACTGTTTAATCAAAACACAGAATACAGACTATGTATATCCTGACCCATGCAGAGACCCCCAGAATGTCATCAGGCCACAAAGCCACCTAACTCTCCAATCACTGTACCTCAGTTTTACCTGGCATGATTTTCTTCTCTGAAGCTTGATGACACAAAGAAAGTCTGATTTCTGCAGGCAATACAGGAAGCCCAGAAAATCTATGAAGATGTTTATGACGACTATATGACAAACCCAGGGGGGAAGGTCAACAGAACTATCTATCACTTCCACGTGGCTGTGAGTAGTCCTCCTGAACTTTAATACCTTGCACTACTACTCTACTGTCACATTATCCCTTAACATTCAGAATGCCTCCTGCTGAGGTATGGAAGAGTAGAACTTAGCGTTACTTAAAATGGAGCCAGAGTCCCACAACCTGGTTTCCTGATAGCTCTGTCAGGATTCCAGTTTTCAGATCCCAAGTGAACCCTACCTTTGAAAGTGAAAAAGGCCAGGCTTTTACATTTCAGCTGATGCTTCTGGTCTTTGTTGTACAGAAGATCTGGCTATCATGGCCCTTTTGGGTATTAAAGTCTATGAACAAATACTCAGAAATGCAGACACAGATAAAGAGGTCTGAATATCTCTGCATTTGTCAAGGAAAAAACTGTGACCTGCGTCCCAGGACCTACAATGGGGCAGATCTCATCACTGACCAAACCAAGTAGGTAAAGAATCAAAAGTGCATGTGTGACTCAGTTCAGACCACCCAAAACGTTAGTGTCTGAATCAGAACCTGTGACTTCCCAAATCCTATTTGTGTCCATCCTGTATCTACACTGCTTCCCACTGAGATCAAGGCCACGCTTTGTTGCTCCTTACAGCATTCCCACGTTCTTTAGAACAAACATTTCACAACCTCAGACCCTTTTAACCTTCTGCCATAGCTGTTATTTCTGACCCAAAGAGGAATTCCAAGCATTTTGTGGGAGATAGGCAAACAGGAAAAACAAACCCTATGAAACACTGATTTATTACTGTTTCCAAACCCAGGACTATGTTTTGTCAGAAATAAAGATTCCAGCATTCTCTGTTGTAGCTTTTGTCAGTTGCCCATAATTCTACATGCACTATTTGAACTTTCTGCTTTCTCCCTTTAAAAACTCCTGTTTCCTTGTAAGCCAGGGGTCTGCTTTTCCAAAACCCACTTGTTTGCTTTGTTATGAGACGCTGTGTTAAAAATTCCTTCTGCAAGTTTTTGTTAGTACAAATTTGTCTGTTTGCTAAGGCTTCAGACAGTTGAAACTGATTTTTGGCCCACGCAGTTAGAACCCCGAGGAAGCAGTTAATATAGGAAATAAATTTATCACTTGATCTTTCAGTATGAAATAGGTCTATCATTTTGTGGTGGATTGACCCTGGCTAAACGCCAGGTGCCCACCAAAGCCTCTCTGTCTCTCCTCCTCCTCAGCTGGACAGGAGAAATAAAATACAAAAGGCTGGCGCATCAAGAACATGACAAGGAGACATCCTTCAGTAATTACCATTATGGGTAAAACAGACTCAAATTAGTTTATTACCAATCAAATCAGAGTAGGATAATGAGAAATAAAACCATATCTTAAAACCACTTTCCCCCACACCTCCCTCCTTCCTGGGTTTAACTTTACTGCCAATTTTCTCTACCTCTTCCCCTCAGTGGCACAAGGGAAGGGGAAAAGGGGGCTGCAGTCAGTTCATCACAGTCTGTCACTCTTTCCTCCTCGTGGGAAGACTTCTCACACTCTTCCCCTGCACCAGCATGGGTCCTTCCCACAGCCTACAGTTCTTCACAAACTTCTCCATTCTGGGTCCTTCCACGGGGTGCAGCCCTTCAAGAACAACCTGCTCCAGTGTGGGTCCCTCATGGGGTCATAACTCCTGCCAGTAAACCTGCTGCAGTGCCAGCTTTTCCCTCAGTGGGTCCACAGGTTCCTGCCAGGAGCTTGTTCCGCACAGCCTTCCCACCGGGTCCCAGCCTCCTTTGGGTGCCACCACCTGCTCCAGCGCAGGGTCCTCCATAGGCTGCAGGTGGATATCTGCTCCACCATCATCTTCCATGGGCTGCAGTGGCACAGCTTGCCTCACCATGGTCTTCTCCAGAGGAATCTCTCCTTGGGTGCCTGGAGCACCTCCTCCCCCTCTTCCTTCTGCACTTACCTTGGTGCCTGCAGAGTTGTTCTGCTCACCTGTCCTCATTCCTCTCTCCTGGCTGCTGCATGCTGTTGTGCTTTTTCCCCTTCTTACGTCATCCCAGAGGCACTACCACCATCACCAATGGGCTCAGACATGGCCAGTAGTGGGTTTATCTCAGAGACATAGATGAAGCTTCTAGCAGCTTCTCACGGAAGTCACTTCTGTAGCTCTGCCTGCTACCACAACCTTGCCATGCAAATCCCTTCTTTGATTCTTCATATCTCTCTCTCTCTCACTTAGCTCCAATGCTGTGGTAAAGATAACATAGAACAACAAATGGGATTACCCTGTCCGGAGAATATCCAGATGCCAAAGGCAAGTGTCTTCTGTTCTGGTCCTTCTAATCACTTTTTTCATGTCAATTGTTTAGTAAAATTGGAGACATGCTGTAAGTAAAAGAGAAGAAGAAGTTCCTTTTTACCTTGAAAATTCCAGCATGAAATTCCATATGAAATGGAGCAGAGCGGAGCCAGAAGTAAGTTGGAGGTCATATTGAACATGTCCAGCCCTCATTTCTGAAGCCTGCTTGTAGCATCCCATAGTAGCTGAGACAGTATTCCATCATCTGAAAAGTGGGAAGGATGTAGCAGAACAGGAGTCTGAAATTAAAAGCCCAGTGAAGGCTGAATTTTGGCAGATGCCTGCCTTAGTCATGCACGGAGACTCCTGACTAGAAGCTTTGTTGATGTTAAGGAGGGTACTGTTACTTCTGTCTTTCGTGGAATCTACTTGCGAGTACAATGTCAATCCAAAGGGCCAAACTGCTTGCTTTAGCATGACCTGTCATATAAGGGGTTTTAAATTTAGGGGAAACTGACTGTAAAATTACTTGGATGGCTCAGCCTGTGCAGGCAACAGGTACAGATGTCTCTCTCAAAAAGGGAATATGCTATGAAAATTAACCAGCAAAACACAAGACGTAGATGGAAGAAATAGGACAGCGACTGCAATGATCTTTATCATGTTTACCTTCTGTACAGTGAGAACTGCTAACAGAATTGGTTAGAGCGTATTCTTCTGAGTAAAAAAAATATTTCATATTTTTTCTAATAGAACTGCCTGATTGAAATCCAGAATGTCATTGATGCTAATCTGCATTTAGTTGGAATTGTTGGAATCGCAATTGCTGGCATCACAGTGAGTAAATCCATGTTCTCACTCTTTCAAATCTATATTTGAGACTAGTATCCTGTTGTCCCTTACTTAAAGCTTTGGGGAAGGTGTTTTGCACCACCAGTGAGATTCCTCAAAGGTGCAGCTATTCTTTACCAGGGTTGGTGTGTCCTCTCTCTGTGAATTGCCCGCATCGACTCAAGCAGACTTGCGTGACTTGGTTTTACCAGATCCTTTTGTATCCTTAGACAGGGTCCAAAGTATCTAATGGAAATCGTATTTTGTTGTAATAGTAGGAAAGGGGAGTGCACATGAACCAAGTTGAGAGGCAAAAGGCCATAGCAGCATTTCATCTATTCCAAAACAACAGCAGACTGATGCTTTAGGCCCTTTGAGGATACATTCCTTGGATTTCCTAAGGAATAGAGGGTACCTACACTTTGTTTAGAAATGGCTTGGAAAATGCTGGCTGTAGCCTTGATACCATGTGAAGCATAGTTTATAAACAGATTTTCTAGGCCATAGATCCAGTGATCAGTATGTATTTTTTTAAAGGAACATTATTTAAACTGCATAGTTTTCAGACCAGCATTTCTTTCCTAAAGGTCTAGCACCTAGTTACAGGTAGCTGTTTAATCGAATTGAGTCAGGAAAGCATCAAAAACTTTCCTCGCAGTCCACCTTCTCCCCCGAGGGTGCATCGCAGCACTCCCGAGCTCTGCTCCGTCGTGACGGGGCTGTGACCAATAGATGTCACCCGCGGCAAGGGTATGGCAGGAGCGGCCGGTCTGTATCAAACACAGGCTTTGACAGAAAGCATCTCCCGGCACGGGGGTGCCTGCAGCAGTCTGAAGCAGCACGAAGAGCCAGAATATTAGTAAAGCAGCACACTTTTATCTGCTTTGAAGAGCAGAAGGCTCATGGACTTATGTGGACACTTAAAAGCAGATGAAGGGTTTATGTCTGTAATAAAAACTGTAGCATGGGTAAAGGGAATTAAACAATCCTGTGATTTGTATAACACTTGAAGGTGTACTCAAAAATACACCAAGGCAACATGGGTGGAAAAAAGTACCAATAACCTCACTGCTCAAAAAAGATACACACTAGAAACATGAACAACTCTTCACACCTCAGATATAGCAGAAATTACAAAATTATAACCTGTTTAGGAGCAGAAACACATCTGTACATTTTTCTGTGCTTGTTTCTAACACTCCATGGAGTATGACATCATTAGCAACAAAACTGCAGGAGGCAGCTGCTAACTGCTTTGGACAATCAACCTGTGGCAAAGAAAGACATTTCTGCAGACTCTGGCAACACCCGCTGCTCCCTGTGTGTAACAGTCTCCCTGGTTAACTAGTTCCCTAACATGGATAGTGGTTTATATTTAATGTATAGCCTCGAGTAGCACCTGTTAAGAGCTCAGTTTTCTCTGTAAAACCACAATGCTCAGCACCAGTTTCAGAGACATGGCTCCTCTGCAATCATTCTCTGCTCGTACTCAAACACATATATGATATTCCACATAGAAGCATTCTGTATCTCAAAACCTTTTGATGCAATACTCAGCATAATGCCATGAGCGACAGTTACTGATGTCAGTGAAATTTATGTTGATAATATTAAAGTTTGGGCTGTTGCACTGGCCTTAAGATTTACAACAAAGAACAGTGAAACCTGCATGAGCAGATAAAATCTTGGCTTTGAGTATCAGTGAAATTTTTTATGTTAATTGTCTGGTGTCTTGGAGTTTGTAGATGGAAGCTGTCACTTATTGCTCTGCCATAAGAACCTTCAGATTGTTCTGATATGCAGGCTATTTTATAACTGTTTTGTAAGTGGATCCCTAAATCGCATCCCTTCTCTTCTAGATCTTTGGCATGATATTCAGCATGGTTCTGTGCTGTGCGATCCGTAACACAAGAGACATGATCTAAAACTTTCACTGCACAACTGTGTACCAGGAGTTCCAGACTAAGCTTTACAAGAAGTGCTCTTCTACCCAGTTTAATAATTGTAATGCATTTTAATTAGTGTTTTAACATACTGAGAGCAAAATATCCCACTAGGTGAGCAGGTGACTTGTATTAGTTACGGTAAAACCAAAGTGAACAAAAAAGGATTTCAAAATGTCCTTTTTAATGAAACAAACAAAGGTGCATCTAAGACTAATTTGATTTTTAATGTTTGTATATGTCCAATTAAGAGTTTACACATCTGTAGACGTTGTGTAAGCACACACATATCTCTCCTTGCAAATATATATGCACATGAGCAAGGACCTGTATATGCAGTACCTTGTTTAGGTAAGTATGTGAAAATGGATCATGCTGTGTGTGCATGTTTGCATGGATATTCTTCCAGAGTCTCACTACACACACCCCTAGCTATACAGTGCTTGAAACCCTTTCATAACGAGCCCCTGTTTGCCAAGAATTAGCAGAGGAACAAATGCCATTTTAAAAAGTAAGACCTATGATCCATTTTGTAACTGTTCTTTCCAATGCCCAACAGAGTAAATTAATAAAATTGGACTTTAATAAAGAAAAAAATAACACCTAATGACCTGCTCCACCAAACTTGAATTCAAGTGAGTAGACCCATTGACTTCACTGTCATGCAGAAACTGGACCCTACATGCAAGTGCAGATTGCTCTGGGGGAGGAAACATGTCCAAGGAGATCCAGGCTAAAGGAAGAAGGGGAAAGAGGTGGAAAGCTGGCAAGATAATGCAGTCATTTGGGAGCAACTGTAGTATAAAGAGTGCTGAAGCTTCCCAAGCTAGCCTGAGACACACACAAAAAAATAAATCTGTGAGTTAAAGGGCACATTAAACTCTTCATTCAGAAGTCCCTTTATCCTCTAAGGCTCTATATGGTATATATGCTGGTGCAGGAGCGGAGCTTATATCCAGAAAAGCAGCAAGCCTTGCCAGATACTCTGTAGAATCCGAATGGCTTGTGGAAGCCAACTGAAGATTCAAAACAGTCAGGGAAAGACACACAGCACTTTAATATCTTCTGTTTCTGCTTCTGTGACTATCACAGCTTCCATGGGGCTCTTACCTCAACCTCTCACCCTTTCTTACAGGTGTAAGGCAGGAAAGAAAGATGGGACATTTCTCCAGAGCCATAAAATACGGTTTTTTAGTGACACTTTTAGACTGCATGTCAGATATAAAAGTTACACTGTGTGCTTGAAATACCTCAGGGCTGGTGTTTACATAGTCTATTTCTATATTTTTATTTTTCTATTTGTCATATTTATTCATAAGAGAATGTTCCTTTTAAAACAGCCTAGAAGGGAGAAAGGTTGTCCCCAGAAAGGGGAAATAAATTACATCAAAGGCTCAGAATCTCTCAATTTTTGGCTTACTTGGAATAATTCACCATTTCAGAGAACAGCTTTTTACTAATAGCCACATAGCAGCTCTGTCTCTCTGATCATCACTAGTTCAGATTTCTGATGCAGTTGTTCCATACGTGATAGGGAAAAGTTCAGCTCAACTACATCTCTCATTGAAATGGTCCATGATGTCTAACAGGACTTGGTGTTTACAAGTCATGGGGTCTTTATTCCACTGGAACACGATAGAAAGAAATGGAATTTCAGAAAACATATTCATTCTAGTGCACGTGTTTGTGTGGAAAATACATCCCTCATGATACCAGCTCTCATTTCCCAAAGAAACTCAAACTCCCATGACTCTCCTGTTACTTCACGGTTGGAAATAGTGATGCTGTTCCATGTATCCAATTTAATTGACACATCTTGCTGTCTTTCACATAGGTCTCTCTTTTCAAATTGTTAACCAGACTGTGACACTGAGACAGCTGTGCACTAAACGCTGGCTATGCAGCAGGCAGTTTCCTGGCCCAACTGCCAGGGAGACACTGTATCATATACCAAGGAAGACTTAAGCTTGCATGACTGTTCACAACTGATTATGCCATGTAAAAGTAGGGGTTAGGACCTTATTCTGCAAGCATCAAGCCAGGAAAATAGGGCCCGTGTGCTGTCCACTCCCTAGAAAGGCTTAACAGGGAAAATGACACTCGCAACAAGTCCATGAGGGTTCCAAGCTGAAACTAGGAAAGCGTCTCACAGCAGACAACTGACATAGCCAAAGCAATGTCCTGGATCCCAGGTACACTTGAGATTGTCCCTACAAATAGATAATGGTATACAGCTGGTGTGTTTTCTCCCAAGGTAATACTGACAGAAAGAAGAAACCTATGTGCAGTGTCATTTTGCCATTCAGAGCAAGATAGCTTTCCAGGAAAACCAGTACAAGTAGCACAACAGGGAAGCCAGTGGTTCAGTTTCCAAGATTATTGCTCTACAGGGATAGAAATCTTTTGCAAATAAAGCTATTTCCTTCTGTTACACCCCCCCTTCTGATGACAATAATTTAAGTGCATCAACATATAATTGGTTTTAATTCCTCAAATTTGTAGCACCAGAATGTAGTGATAGGACCAGAGTTTAGTCTATTTGTTTACTGCTCCTGGAGGAAGTTGGAAGATGCCCACTCCTGCTTTTGAGATGCACTGAATAAAAAGGCAGCTTGCAGAAGCTACTGTTGCTTTCCCGGCCCCCCACTCCCCCAGAAGGACAAAAACATCTAAATGCCTTATGAAAGCAGGAAAGGGTTGTACAGAGAAACCTTCCATAAATTCAGGCTTGAACAACCTAACTTTCTGCTGAAGTGTTTTGGGTTTGTGGTGGCTTGTTTTGGTTTTTTCTTCCCCGAACAGTGGATTTGTTTTTCGTAGCTTAATTACTGCTTATACTCTGGGATGTACTGCTATTTAGGTATACAGGATACTTGCAATGCATATCCAGAACAAAATAATACCAATTACTGGTTTAGATGTCTAATTTATTGGTTTAATTTAAGCTGGATATCGTGTTATGCAACTACTAGTGCCTTTAACAGAATCCAGAGGTAGATCCTCTGTTGTTGTTTCCTGCTGTTGTGAGGTGCATACTACATCTGCAGTTTTCTCTGCATCATAGTAACTGAAAGTCTTTTTTAACTCATTAAGGGACAGAAAATGCAGCTTTTCTTTCCCTGTCAAAGCTGTAACAATTTTTTACTGTTGCTTTTATATCGTAGCTACTTAACAAGTCCCACTTCCATTGGCTAGCTTTGTCAGCCCTTTTTAAACGCCCAGATGTCACAGCTGGGGTTATGGCTATCAAAACTGGATATATAGTGCCCACGGTTTGTTATACTGCTGCTCTGTCACTTCAGCTCTTGGAAGTGCAAAATCTCTGATCTTTGCTGGCAGTACAAAATCATTTCCAAGCAACTACAACATATGTCTTCAATAAGAAAGCTTTTCAAAGATAACTAAATCCAAAGCAGTATCTAAACTTCCTAAAATTAACAAACTCCAGTGCTTGGATACACCAGGCACATGGGAACTGAAAGTCAGCAGAAGTACCCATTCAGTCTTGTCCTTTGCACCTGTTTCAGAGAAAAGCGACAAGAGCAAACCCCTCCTGGTGACAGTGCTGACAATGCACCACACGCATTTTCTCCTGCTGGCAGTTTGTTCTAAAGCATAACGGTGTAAATTGTTGGCGTCCTTATGATATTTCTAAATATCATTATTCACATTTTCCTGGTCTATTTTTTTTAAGTATCTGAGTTCAGTGCAAGCTGCATTTGTTATGGAAAAACTTCAGCCAGCTTTGATGCCTTGCAGAGAATGTGCAGGAGCTGATGAAGCACAAGCCTGTAATATCCATACAATGAAAGTGATAGTTCCGTAGCAAATTGTATTAAATAGGTGTTGAAAAAGAAACTGAGTTACCTTAAGCCCTCAAAAATGCTGTATTTTACAGCCTTTGGAGCTACTGATTAACAGCATCAGATGCTGTTCATAGAACACGCATGTAAATAAAGCTTTGCAATCTTACTTCTTCCTGTCCATTGGTGTTTCAGCCACAAACACAAACCACTTCCAATCGAACGCGTTTGTTTCTATAGCACAAGTTCCGATTTTGGACCGAACTGGCGTACGGGCAGCTGCAAAGTCTGCGGCAGAACCAGCTCTACCGCAGCTTTCTTTGAGGGAAAACCCCACCTTCTCCTGCCGCCCAGACCGGCTTTCGCGTCCCTTTAGTCTTACGTGTCCCGAAGCGGCATTTTATCGGCTTTTCTGTCTTGCATTTCAAACCGCTTTCTAATAAAGATAACCTGAAGCAAGCGTCTACCGGAGACCTCCTCTCAGTGCCCTTGGGCCCGCGCCGCAGGAGCCAGCCCCCTCCCGCCGCGACAGAGCCGCCTTCGCCTCACCTTCTGCATCCCGGCGCTCAGCACACCCGGGGCGCCGGGGCCGGGCGCGACAGACAGTCCCTCGGCGGCGGCGCTGGCGGAGGTGGCTCTTCAGGCCGGGGCGCGAACGCGGCGGCAGGGCGGGTCCGCCCAGAGCTCTCCTGTCACCCTGAGCAATGCAATCACCCCGGCACAGGGCCGCGGGCAGCACCCGGGGAAAGGGGCAGGCCCCGGCCAGCTGGGCGCCACGGGAGGCGGGGCGGGCCTCGGCCCGCCTCAGGGACGCGCGCGGCGGGCGGGCCCGCCCACCGGGGCGGGGCAGCGGGCGGCACTCGCTTCCCATTGGCTATCCGCGCTGTGGCGGTGTCCTCGCGGCGGCCGAGGCGCGGGCCGTGCCGCCGCCGGGTCCCTGCTCCCGGCTCGAGGCGGCCGACAGACCGGGCGGTGTAGCGGCGCCACGCGCTAATTCGGCGCGCGGGGCGGGCCCGAGCCTCGCCCCGCCTCCTCCCCTCCCCTCCCCCCAGGCCGCTCCTCCTCTGCGCCCGCCCTGCCCATACGTCATCCCGCAGGGAGCGGCGCAGGGCGACGGCGCCCCCTGGCGCCTGGGCGGCCCGGCCGCTTCTCCCAGGTGGGGCCGCGCGGGGCGCGAGGCGGCGGCGCGTCCGAGGGAGTGGGGGGCTGCGGGCGCGAGGAGGGGGGATGGTGTCGGGGGGTGTCTCGAGTGGCGGCAGCGGGTAGGTAAGTGCCCGCCAGCACCGGGCGCCGGGGACTCGCCCCGCGGGGCCGCTGGCACCGCCGGGGGGGTTGAGGCGGCCGACACAACACAGCGGCCCTGAAGGGACCCGCACGCGGCGTCAGGACAGCCGAGAAGCAGACTGTGGGCTGGTGCGTTTGTTCATCGCTGAGGTAGGGCTAGGAGCAGAGGGCCGTCATCTCCTTCCCCGGAGCGAGGGGGCTGTAAGTACAACCCGCAGCCCCCAATTCCGCTCCCGTGCGTGTCAAGCGTACCCAGTGAAGCCCAGTTCACGGAGCGAGGCAGCGGCACGCCTTCAGAATAAAGCTGAGTGCTCTCCCGTTTGCAAACCCATTAGGAAATACACCTTTATTTGTGTGTAGTCGTGAGCAGAGGTACGTTTCCACCGCCTTCCCTGGGAAGCTTACGTGTTACAGAGCTTCTGTGGCTTCGTGCAGTAGTTTGTCCTGATCTTCTCATGAACACAGTCACTGTAATCAGTGTTACATTTACCACACTTGCAGCTCACAGCCACAGGGTAGGAATAATAAGGGATGGTGTGGTGAGGGCAGCCCGGAATCAGTGCTGTTTGGTACAACATCTCTTTATATGTGCACACATTCTGTGACAGAGAGCTTTTGAGTAGCAGCTTCTTGCCATTGCTGTCCTACAAAGAAAAAAAGAAATGCATTGTTTCACTGCAGCATACACCAGGACCAGGAGACTTCTTTTGATGTTTTCTCAAAGGTGCAGAAAGCAAATCTTGTTACGCTTTGCCTGGTTCTGATATTTTCAGTGTACTTCTCTGCCCCCATGGATACATTCACCTTGCTTTTATGGTTTTGACTGGTCTGTTTGCTCGGAGCAGTAGCAGTGCTGTGTAGTCTTTATTGGCTACCTACTAGCCAAGGTAGAATTTAAAATGCCACGTTGAAGAGTGAAGCCCAAGCATAGTGTTTGGCATGCCTACACGTGAGACACTCCACAGCTAGCTGTCGAAACAGTAGTGAGAGTAGAAGTTACCCAAGTCATTTACATTAAATGAGAATAACTAGATACAATCTGCTTCTCACCTGTTCCATCCTGACCCCACAAACTGCCTAGAGAGGCTCTGCAGTGGCAGCAGCTGGCAGTTGTCTGCTATGCCACTTGTGTTACAAACTCCATGGTTCCAGAGGGTTGGCATTTCCCAGAAAGCTAACTTGAAAACACGATGATGATACGGTGGTTTTCTGTCTGTGGCAAACACTCTTAGAATTGGATCATTTACACACAGTTTCCCCGTGTGAATAGGCACTTGTTATGGAGTGATGGCCATTATAGAAACAACTGCCTTAAAACAGAGTAACGCCTTATACCCGAGTCATGCAAAATCCAGCGCAGATGGTGGTGTTGATGGCCAGGCAGTAGGCACATTCCCTTTTCTCCACATGGATTATATACTCAGAAGGAGCACAAAGCGATGCTGTTTGACTGAAAGTCAGGCCAAAGAGGAGAGACATCACAAAGAAGGGACTCATGCTAGATGTGGGGGAAACAAAACAAAACAAACCCTAAGTAACAATAGATGCACCTTCCAGCCCTTTTCTCAGAATTTGACAAGAAGTTACGATAGTCGCAGAGTAGGAGTAATCTTGGCTTTTTTAGCTACAGACTGACAAATTCTTTCCCATCTCAGACCTTTAATTGAAATAGTACTAACCACTAAACAGAAAAGAAGGGTAATCAGGCCATTAACAACATGTAACACTTTCCCCCACTAAAGCATATTACGTGGAATGTTGACACAGAAAAATAAGAGCCAAAGGATTTGAAAATGTGATATGTTGAGAGAATGTGAGCCTTAGAATTAACCAGAGGTGCCAAAATAATCTCACTGGATTAACAACAGCAAAAAAAAATCTAAAGAAAGCATCATATAAAATGTTCAAGAGAAAAAGAAACAGCTGTGCATATCAGGCATACCACTGCATTTTTACTTCCCAGTTGGCTCAGAGGCATGATGAAATAGGAACACTGCCAAGAATTAAGCGATTCAAACAAATTACAACAAATAACATAGGCAAAGAGTTCAAATCAACGAATCCCCGTTTCATCTGTCTGTTGTGCTGACCTAATTTCTCAGACCTGCAGGGGATCCCAAGAACAAAGCTTTGATTAGCTCAGAAACAATTCCAGGGGCTACTCTATAGCCTCTAAACTGCAAAATTTAAATGACAGTGTCTAAAAAACGTACGGACATCACCCTATAGTCTCTTCCAGCCGTCAGATTCCCATAGCAAAAGCCGTTCATTACACAGTCTGATTTACCCTGTAGGGGGAACAATACAAGTCTGGAAAGACCAACCTCTTGTCAGCTGAATTCTTCCCTATTACAGGAACCTGATTCTGCCTTGAGCAGGGAGAGGCAGTGACCCAGCAGAAGATCTGTGTGCGCTTTATACTCTCCAAGCTAATTCCAGGCTGATCTTACTGTTTATATAATCACATCTGAATTGCTGCTTTCTTATCGCAAAGTCATCTATTGAAAATTCATACTGAACCATAAAGCAAATGTGATAGGAACAAGTGTTTCCATAATATTCTAACCTGGAAACTGGAGATGGAAATCTAATTATTTTAACAGTCATTCTCTTCTCAGGCTTTTAAACTAACCACTGCTTTAAAAAAATGATTATTGATTAATTTAATCACTACATAGGCCAGCAACACAATGACAGGAAGGCTAGCATGGAAATGGAGTCATCCCCCATTACATAGGACTAATTATACACCTACATTTTGCAGAAGTTTAATGAAGTCTGGTTCACTCAGTTTGCTCGTCACCTGCAGTTTAGGCACAGCTGAGATGCAGTGCTATGCACATAAAATAACAAAACTCAAATCAAAGCAATTGGTCTGCAGCGTGGTTACGTACATCCTGACTTACCTACCCAAACAAAACACACAGAGAAATTATCTTGCTTGAACCTGATGAGCAAATACTAAAGTAACAAGTAATTTCACTCTGAAATACTGACAGGGGAAAAGCTTTTAAGAAACCACTCTTTGTAGCACGGAGAGAAGCAAAATACTGTACCAACACCAGTGAAACAGATGTTGAAAGATGAGGGAAAACCACTCACATTTAGGGCTTTGTGGAATACCCAGGAGGAGCAAAAGAAAGAAAAGGTCAAGGCAGCATGCAAGTCTTGCCCTGATTCAGCACAAAGCACTATCCTCTGCTGCTTCTCCAGCATCCAGCCAGCCTTCTCACTATGCTGATTCAATGCAGGGCTGTCAGCACCTACCTTTGCAATTAATCACCTAACTTGGACTTTGATCAGATGTCTTATGCAGACCAACCACACTCTTGACTTACATAGCCGTAAGAAATATGATGAAGTTGAGTTTGAGCTGGTAAACATGGTCACTTTGGGGTGTTAGAGGAGTGGCCAAGTCAGTCCTGATTAGCCTTTAGCTAATTCCTGAGTAGTATTGTCTCCTTTTCCCAGGGTTTTGGACTGCTGCACACAGCTCTGTGTCCTGGACTAATTTTCCAAGGGGGCTTTTTGGTAACATGATAGAGTTTTTGTTCCACTAAGACCAGCCAAATGCTTTCTGTTTTCATAGAATCTTTAATTATGGGTTAACTCCTACCATATAACTGCTCAGGAATTAAATATAACTCTTTCTGGCTTAAGGGCATGAGCAGAGCATTAAATGTACTCCCAGTAACATCTGTCCATCTACACTTAGCAGCAGAAGTAAAATACTGTTATTTTGCTACTACTGCAATACATTATTTAACTTGGTATTTTTTTCTGACATTTTAAATGCAGTTAAACATACAAATTATACGAGTATACACATACATACACCCAGATGTAGATAATTGTGTGTATATAAACCCACATACACCCCCACTACATATGGGTGTGTAAGTTTGGTTGTTTAAAACTTTTATCACAGAAAAGAATGTTTATTCCTGGAAAAAAAAAATCTTATGAGTACTTTAAAGGAGACAATGATCCTGAAATGAAATGGAGACAATTCATAAAACTAAACCCTGGAGAGGACAAAAGTGCCCAAAGTAAGAACAGAGAAAAAAAAGTAGGAATACTGCAGGTGACCCATGCAGGCACATCCGAAGTAGGTGCATCTGATTCTTTTCCCTAAAAGTTTCAGTGATTCACAAGCACAGCCTTAGGCAAATGAACTTTATTTGTATACACCGGTTCTGACAGGGAGACCACAACATCCAGGTTTAAAGTGTCCTTAACTTGTTCCTGTAAGAATATAGTCAGGGGACAGATCAGAGTATGAAGGCATATATCCTTTGCAGCTTCAAAGGGCTAATCTCTGATTTGAGAAAAAAAAATGGGTGTAACTGGGGTAGGGGTATTCAGATTAGGGTAAAAAAGGATTAAGAATTTGTTTTAAGAGGATTTAGGGAAATGCCCACAAACATAAATAGCAAAGAAGAAAATATAACAATATTTGAAAGTCTATCACAGGGATGATAAAGTGACTGTAATAACAAAACCTATAGCAATAATAAAAAAAGGTGAACAAACACCAACTGCTGTTAGAAATTTAAAAAAATGTTAAAAATTGACATGGGAAGCTGGGGACTAGGAAAAAAACCTTTCAGCACAGAGGCTAACGGTAATGTCAAGGAACATTACTAGATGTAGACAAGCAATTGATACAGAATAAGTGCAAAGTGTGCATTAAGTACATATGCCTTTGAAAATGTAGTGACTGAACATACATATTTGCAACAAATTATTAAATTCTTAAAGGAATAAATATTTGTAAATCAACAACATTACCTAGCCAGTGCTAATTTCAACAAGTTTTGGGACTACTGAGGAAGTTTCAAAACATTGCAAAAAGTGCAAACATTATGCCAGTATTTAAGGAGAGAACGTTGACCCAGGTAAGTCTCACCCAGCCAGCCTGACATCTATCCCTGATAAGTCAGGTAAAATAACAGAAAGTTGATACAGGATTTGAGCAATAAAGAATTAACGGATGAGAACATAATTAATGCTTGTCAAGATGGTGTTACATAAAATAGGTCATGCCACACAAACCTGATTTCATTCTTTGAGGTGATTACAAATTTGGTTGTTAGGGCAACTACATAGATGCAATGTCCTTAGTTCCATCTGTCCAGGGCCCTACTGTCATGAAGATTTAGAGCTGTAAGGCAGAGTCCAATGTTGTGAGTGCTGAATGTTGGGAATTATTAATCACTTGAGCAGGTAACAATTTCAGCAGTACCTTTATTCAGGGCAATTTTTTACCCAGCCCCTGAAGGTACTGCAGTGTATTATTACATAAATACCTGACCAACTATTAAGAATGAAAATTCATTTACCTGGAAGCTCAAAAAGTTAGTCTATCTCAAGATTAATGTGACTACTGCTGCTCACACACAGGTTACCTCTACACTGATACGGACACAGAACCCCTTGGCTACTGTTGTCTTTGCTGGCATCACGTTAGCTTGCCCACTGTAAGACAAAGATGCATTAAACATCACCAGAGCGATACACACATCCGCTTCTCTTCAGTAATTTATACAAACTGTTAATCCCTGATTGTCCCTCCTGGACATGACCATAGAGTTTGTTCACACTGACCTCTCCGAACACTTGATGGGAGTGAGATCCCACTGCCTACTGGGAACAGCAAGGCAAAAAGACTGGCAAGACAACAAAGTCCAGCATGGCAATCTATGAGTGCCCAAAGCTTCTTTCATAGTTTCGTAAAATCCATGGTTAAAAGTCTGATGCTTATGGATCCATTTCTTTGGTTGTCCTTCTGCTGACCCACAGACTATTCAGAGATAGAAATTTTTTATGTGTTTGTAAAGCCATCAGCTTTGTAGCCCTGTTCTGGAACAGCCAGTTACACTGTTAATTATTTATCTTTAACCTTTCTGTTAACTAAACCAATCCCTTCACTGACATCAGTTATTTTACACTTTCATTAAGTGAAAGACAGTATGCTGATGTTCTACAATAAGTGTTCCAAGTGATCTCTGTAAACAGAATTTAGTAATCATAAAATCCCTGGGTCCATTACCCAAGAATCTCTCTGATGGGCTAGAGAAATTCAGTACCTACCAGAAGTTTGAATATGCAGTGCATTTAACAGCAAAGAAAACAGACCAGAGATACCTGGTTTTCAACCACTCACATAGGGAAAGCCTTTCTTTATACAGTGATTCCACCAGGTATGAACATCTTGCTGAATCTCTCACTATTATCCTAAAAAAAATCTCAACTTTCCAATACATCCCCAACATTCTGTACTAATGAAATAAGCTAATCATGGGGAAGTTTCCTGTGGCTAATAAAGCCACAATGGACAAGTGATACTAATTTGATATTTGATTATTTTATGAAATACCCAAGACAAGCATTAGAATAGGTAAATTGTTATTTTTCTCTTAGAAAAAAAGGAAAAATAGTTAAAGTACTAGAGAAAAATAAAATTGCCCACATGCTAGGTAAGAACAACAGGAAGAAACCAAGCAGATGTGCTAGGCCAGAGCACTGCTCATCCTTCCTGAAGTATTTGTCAGAAAAGGAGCTGGAGAAGTGAACTGTGTTAGCAATATGAAGGAAATTAATAATCCAAACACTTGCTTTAAGTTACTGACAAACACCCTTTTGGAAGTTGCACCACTGAAAGTAGTACAGTGGCATTGGTAGTCTTTATCATTATACTCTTGCTTGGAAGACATCTCTTGGACATTGAAGACCACATCCTCCTTAAAACTGATCAGTGAAGACCCAAAGTAAAAAGAAACATTAGAAATATACACTGTATTTCACTGGAAATAGTGTTAAAAGGAAATATTCTGTTTAATTGATAAGATTTATTGGCACAGGTTAATATACACTTTAAAACCCTGGGGAAAAGGCATTTAGAAATAAGCTTATCTTGCTTTTACTTTTAAATAAAGCATATATATATTTTTAAAAATCCAAAAATGTTACTTGTAGTAAATGGGACTGATCAGTAAGAAACATCACAGCTACTATCAGAATATAGTCTTTAGTAACATTTCCAGAGATAAAAGCATCAATATTCACTGTTATGCAAACTGGTAGCTTTGGAATTGTGTAGTAATTGAAGGATTCACAAGCCAAAGCACATGTATTTACTAATTTTCATTTGCTTTTCCTATGCATTTGGGTTAACGCCTAACCTAAAGTTAACATTTTCAGTTTTATTTGTATATAGTTCATTCACATAAGGCAGAGTATGAGGCAAATATGATTTTACAACCTACCTGGTTGATTACATCTGTAAGCATTCTATAGTGGTACTTGTAATTTTGCAGATGGATACAACGCATCATGACACTCGTGGTATCAGGAGGATTTTGTGCTGCACTATGGATTTACAAACCTGCCACAACAGTACTGGAAAATAATAAGGTCCTAACTGACTACCTACCCTATGAGTCTAGATGTGGGCAGCACAGACACTTTTTTACCTTTTCAAGAGGACTTTTTTGACCTTCAAGACATTTTAATGACAAGACTTACTGTGACATGCAGGAACTCTTACAATAGTTACCCAACATTTTTAATTCTTACTGCTTACATTTCCTGTAATTTCTCAGATACTGCACATAATACCACTATACTGGGAATCATGTTTGGTAGATACCAATGATTTTTAATGTGTAGTCATGTAAAGTTAAAAAAGCCACCATTTAAATCCTATTTTTTATAGTATAGGAATCCTATTTATACGTTATGCCTTTTTTTCATTTGATCGAATTTACACTATTTAAGCAGATGTATTCTAAAACTTCAATGTTCTGCAAACGTGTGACAGGATCTTCCAGTAAGAAAAGCCATTCTAACTTCTCAGACAATTAGCTTGTGTAACAGATTTCATTTAAAAAAATCCAGTATATTCTTTCAGATCTTTGGAGAATAGTCAGTTACATACAATAAAAAAATCATTATTACTATCAGTGCTCCTAAAGATAAGGCATAAGGAACCCAGACTACTGGCTGATACATAAAATTGCTACACAGAATGTGTTTTGCTACCCTCTTCAAATGAATCCAGGATTTTGATTTTTCATAACATTAAGATGTACCTGTTGTTTTATCTTCAGGCTCTGAATCAGGTTTTCATTGTTACTGTGAAACCAAGATTAATCAAGGCTTAACACAGAAATGCATGTTATTCCAAACTATTCTCTTGCGTACGTGGCAGAAGCTGTCAGCCCTTAGGAAGGCTGCCTGATGATTTATATCTGTTCTAATACATAAAGCAAAAACATTTGCTTCCACACTTCATGTTTCAGATAAGCAATTTAATGACATCTTAACATTGTTTTACCATCTTAAAATATGTGTTCATATTTTATTCTTTAGCAAGATTTCATCTCTTTTTAAAACAGAAGTAAATCTATTGAAAACTGTTCTAACATACTGAAATAGTAGCTACTGAAAACAAAACAGTCTAAAAAGACAGTTCTGACAACCTTTAAAATGAACGAAAGAGCAAGACATCTTCAGGTAAAAGTGCATGCATTTTAACATCTTCAGTATTTCTTTCACTAAATAATTTTTAAAATTACATATTAAGAGTAAATTTAAAATAAGAAAACTGAATTTCTTTAAAACCAATATATTTAAAGCTAGATTATATTTTTCTTCTGAAACAGCTTTCTATGTAGTTATAATTATTTCTAAATTTTAAAATAGGCTAGTTGTCTCCCAACTTTCATAGCATAGGGAATTAAAGATAGAAAAGGCTCTGCAGGTTGATGGAGTTATGTATCTATAAGGTCTATGTGTATAAATGAAATTAACATAGTACACTAAACATACTGAATATGACAAAAATGCAACAACATACTAACTCCAAAAGAATAACACTACTGTAGTTGAACTAAACAAATAATGCTAGGGCACTAGTTTTTTATATATTTTAAATAAAGAGCTTTTCAGCTTCTTTCATCTTCCTTTTCCTGTCCATTTTAGAAACTGCAGTCCATCCAGCCTCTCGCATTTTTCTCATGGTTGTAAGTTTCAGTACAGAGCCTGGAGTTTTCAGGTTTGATGTAGTTGGTTTCTAAGGAGGAAAATAAAGCCATCCATTAGCTTCTATAACAATTTGATTAACTGTTTGTTCTGATCTAAAGAAAAGCTAAAGTACCTTTTTTGGTGTCATGGCACACAATTGTGACGCTTGAGGATAATCTTTGTACAACTTTTTAAACATTTCTTCCTCCGAGACTATGCTCTTAAATTAAAAATAAAAAGTTAATCACACTATGTTATAAACATTTTCTTTCCCTCTTGGAATATTAACAGTATGAAAAAGATGTTACTATGAAGCCTTGTCAATAAAAGCAATGTAAAAAAATCATCATAAGTTACTACGTATTTTTTGTATAGTGGTACTCTGTCATACAGTTGCGAATTACATACATATAAATACATGAAAGAAACAATGAAGTAAAAGTATACACAGAAATATTGTCTTGGATAGAGCCTCACATGCTTCATATATATTCTTAAATACAGCAGTGTCCACAAAGAACTGCTAAATATGCTATTTGTTTTCTCATTTTTACCAGGAGGTCGCTGTGTTCAGAGCTATCTGAGTGAGCATCCAGCTGTAGAAGCACTTTTTGCTTTTTCCTCACACACTGTTCTGAATGTGGATTTGTGCTTTCACTTTTCAGCTTATGTACTGGAGGAGTCTTTATAACATAGGCCTGGGAAATAAAAAGTGGCATTTAGAATTACATTTTCAGTGGTAATTATAGAATCTAAACTGTAACTCATAATCCAGTTTACAGACCAAATATCCAGGAATCAGCTAGAGAGATGGTGTGGAACAATCTGAAGCAAAGACTGAAACAGAGGGGAAAATATTTTAAATGCCCTGGATTTGTTGCCCAACAAGGATAAGGAACTGGAAACTGGAAGAACTGAGTTTTGTGTCACACTAACTTCATGCTCATCTGCAGAAATTCAGGTTATTCTGAACTGTAGTCACTACATGCAGACTATAACCAGTATTTAAGAAAATGCAAACAAAACTGCAGGAAAAAGCTTTCAGAAAGACATTGATAGTGACATCAAGAACAAGATTGATTTAATTAGTTTTTTCACTAGAAGTTAAATTTCTTACTGCAATGGAACAGTGCAGTACTTTTTAAGAAAGGATAATAAAAAGTGGTAATTGTTTCTATTAAGCTAGGAACATTGTATGTGCTTCTGACAGGGTAGAAGCATAAAGTTTTACAGTTACGATAATGCACTCATGAATACTTGGATAATATTTACAACCTAGACAAGCTATCTTCTGTTCCATAGAGAAAACTGTGCCTTTAAAAACAGACAACAGTTCTCTTTTAAGACTAAGTAAAACCATTCTAGAGATATTACTAAATTCACAGTCCCTTTAGGACAGGAATTGTTACTGATCATGGATAAAAAAATTAAGTAACTGAGCAAAAAAAGTGACAGTGTGAGCTCTTATACAAACTGCTTTCTAATATCACTGTGGAACACTTTTTTGTTACTATCTAGCTTTTTAATCCCTGCTTATCACAACCACAAAAAAATCTATAAAGAAGAAAGTCAGAAAAATAAAACAATTCACTATAAAGAGTTGCAAACCTTTAGTGATGGACTACCCAAGGGACTTTTTGCAGATACAGAAGGCAGTAATTTTTTCTTTTCCATCATGTTGACTTTTACAGGAATATCATTTTGAGACTTCTTATTTTTTACATTAATGGATGCACACTCTGCATCTAAATGAGGTTTAGGAGTCTCAGAAAAATGTGTTTGTATTTTCTAAAATTAAGAAGAGGTTTACATTAAAAGCATTTCAAGATCTTTTGTTAAGTCTACATAATTTATCATGGACTTTCATATATAGATATTACCAAATTCTAGAGTTACTGATAAGGTTAAAGCTACTTTGGGTTTCTTTTCATATTCAGGAACCATATTTTGGGGCAGTTCTTTTGCAAGATTCTCCTAAGAAAAAAGTTACATGAAAGCAAGTATTTTATTTCATTTTAATTGTTTAAAATCTTCTTGGTATAATTACAGAACACAGTCCAGAACCATTCTTTATTACAAAGTACATGCAAATATGACCCACATTTAGTCAAAGTGCAGCATTAAAAAGACATGACTTCTCTAATTGCAGTTTCATATCTTATACAGTTTCTCCCATCTTTAAGGAACCTTCCCTTTTTAATGGGAAAATATGACAGAATTTTTATCACTGCTGTATTTAAAAAAGAAAGATCCATATTTTCTAGTTATTTCAAAGAAACCGAAATCATTCTTGTTTATTGAAATAGATCTTCATTGTATCTTTAATTCAACTTTGTATTTCTTTTGCCAGGTAAAGAATACAATACAGCAAATCACAAATCCAAAATGGTTAAGGTTGGAATGGACCTAGTGACTAACTGGCCTCCAGTCAGACTTTGTGCCGCTCTAATTGCAATTCCTTAAGGCCTGACAGCTGAGCCAGTTTTCAATCAACTTTACTCACCTAGCCCATGCTTATCAGTTTACCTATAAGGATGTTATGAGGGACAGTGCTGAAGCCTTACTAAGGCTGAGAAACATCCAGTGCTTTCTTCTCCTCATCTGAAAGTCAGTCATCTCATCACAGAAGGCATCATCTTTCAGGGACTGAGGTGAAGCTGACCAGCCTACATTTCACCAGACCCTCCTTCTTGCCCTTCCTGAAGGCAGGAGTGACATTTGCTTTGTTCAAGTCCTTAGGAACCTCTACCAGTCACCATGACCATTTGAAGATAAGCGAGAGCAGCCTTGCAATAATAGTGGCCCACTTTTCCTCAGCCTTTATGGGTGTATCCCATCAGATCCCATGGACCTTTGTATGTTCAAGTTGCTTAAGGATTCCCTAACCTGATCCTCCTCTACCAAGTCCAAGTCTTCCTTTCTCCAGACTCTCCAGGTCCCACTAATTACCACAGTCTTTTCCTTGTCCTCTGTCATCAGAGCACCTGCCACATTCAGCAGCAGGTCCTATAGAAGCTTTTCTTGTGCCCTTCACTTACAGGTTTTACCTCTAGGTTGGCTTTGGCTTTCCTGATATCCCTGGAAGTTTGGACAGTTCTTCACATGGTTTTGATTTCTCCCTGTTCCCCTCATACTTACCAATTAAGGAGTAATGCAAAACATTCAATATCATCATAAATGAGACAAAAACTTCAGAAAAATATCAAGCTCTTGAAATCAGACAGCAAGTGAGAGGAAGACCTAGAATCAAAAACGCACTTCACAATTGTTACTATTCTAGAGATTAAGAACAGGCCAAGCACGTAACCCATACTGCTACATTAAAGTAAAAAACTCAACAAGATCCACCACCTTCTCTTCAATTTCAGCTTTAAGTTGTTCCTTAAGGGATGACAATTCACTTTTCAAACATGACAGCTCATTTTCCTAAAAACAATTAAATGAAGGATAGGGTTAACAATGCTTAACCTAGAAAAATAGCTCAAGTGAAAGAGTAATTAACAGTGGTATTCATTATAAACAAAAGAAAATTCCATTTGTTCAATACAGCTAACATCCATAAAGTTAGCATGCTTGCAGGTATTGTCAACTCATTTCCAAAATGATTCAATCACTAGAATAACAGATGATCAAAGAAGCAGTTAAAAAGAAAGGACTGATGTAATTGTAGACTTGAAGTTTTGTTTTTAGTTAGTTTCAAAAAGCTGAAGTAGCACTCAAACAGGTACTTGACTGTTAAAGCTAAGAACTTAAAACACTCATGAGAATGGGGGGAAGGGGGAGTGGAAGTATGGCATGGAATCCAACTATTTAATACAAAAGATTTTTATTCAGATATTGAGTTTAGAACATGATGCACTATTAGGGAAATTAGACAGAAAAAGCAGAGCTACTCCAATTTAATTTTAGAAACATCTGGAGTATTTTAATGCGCATAAAACATCTAAGAAAGTAAGTAAACAAATTGGTGGGTTGATTTTTATTGTTCAGTCCCACCAAAGCAGACACTTAATCCCTCTCCAAGTGTTAACAGGAAAAAGTCTAACATTATATTTATAATTATATTAAACATAAGAACAGCAGCCCCTCTGTATAATTATCTAATGCTGGAAAATATGCCTTACCAGTGATCTTTTTGATGATAAATGCTCTTGCTCTTTTATTTTATAAAGTTTTAACTCTGTATCTTTTTCTTCAACCATTTTATCATATTCATGCTGCATTAAAAACAAAACAAACGCAAACATTTGACTACAAGTTACACTTATAGATCTATCTAGTCTTAAAACATTATTTTTTTTTACCAAAAAGCTGCTCTTCAGAAAGCACTATGAACAAACATTGATGCTTCAGCAGTAACTGTCATCCAGAAAATGCATATGCAGTATTATGTGGGCTGAAAGAGAATGCTTTATCTCTAGGCAGCACAACATAAAAGCTAGCTGTATTGTATTTATTAAATACTATCTGGGTAATTACTCTGTTTTGCAGTGTATTAAGAAATGTAAATTATGTTAACAAACTGCTGAAGGTCAGTAAGTCATCTCATAAAGAGACCCAAACTGATACTGAAGAACACTGCGTTAGGATGGTATCAAAGGAAGCCTGAATATAAAAAATAAATCCTAGAAGTTTAGATAAATGCAATTTATCTAGCAGTAGGCATGTTTTCAAAATCTGAAGATTAATTTTTTTTAGATGATGAAAAGTTAAGCATGTGTTCAACTTCTTTTTCCTAGACTCAGGCCTTTACTACAAAGTGTCACTATAAGTTGTAAAATTCTGGGTTTGAAATGTTTTTACTTACAGTATCACATATTACTAGTCACAGAAATCAGTAAAATCTCTTACCTTGTGTTTTTCCATAAGTGCTACCATTTCAGTTATCTTGTGTTGGCAACGGATATCAGTTTCTCTCTGTGTTACTGTTGCTTCATCAGCAAGCAACCTCAACTTTTCTACCTGTTAGTAAAAAATTTAGTTTCATTAATGAAAAGTTATCAATATATTTAAAAAATACATAGTCTCATTTAGTGTAGTCTTCAGTTCCTTTTAAAATGCATTTCAAATCTGACATCTTTTATATGTATTGTTAAAATGGGCAGATAAATTAAAAGTACGTCCTTTTCTCTGCAGCAGACAAGTGTCATTACCAGCACTCTGCCCTACTATTTTGTGACACTGACATCAAAATAATGCAGGCAAAACACTAACATGGGAAAAGTTATAACCTAATTTGCTTATGCTGTATTTATACCAAGAATAGAATTTCTCTGAACAATATCTTGACAAAAAGAATTTTTAACTGGTTTCTTATTTTTAAACAGTAGGTATTAAAAAATACTTCAAGAATCTAATGTACTAAAGGTTTGTTCTCATGTTTTGTTCACACTGAACATCACACAAGATGTTCAATTTGTACAACCACTATGGAAAAGCAAGGATATCCCTTCATAAAACCATCATACATAAAAAATATTAAAAGCTGCAGTTAAAATCAACAACTCTCACCTCTTCAAGAAGTTTATTTTCATTTACTGTTTTCCTTTCAATGTCTTTTTGATAGATTTCAACTGTTTCCTTATGCTGCTTGTCTATATTTTCCATCTCTGACTGTAATTTATTCACCTTTTGAGAATGCAGAATTATTGCTGTTATTTCTTTGGGAATAAACATGCCAATGATTTTTTTTCTTTCCCCTCTTATTTTCAGCACTCTGATATATCTCAGGTACATGACTGAAGTATTGCCTATATAGTGTTCAGCTTTTTTCATAAAGAGTTGAATTTGGCCTGATGAGAGTTAGAAAATAAAAGAATGGCAACACCACAATGGGAAAGCCAGCCCATACCAGTTTTGTGCAGCCCAGACAATAGAACAGACCCAAAGCTAGAGGCTAGTCAGTCACAAAGAATTGTTCCAAGATAAGGGAACCATCAAATAACAACCTGACACTATTCTGTCTTTTTTACAAAAGATTCTTTAGCATTGCTGGCATGGAATGCAAGGTCGGAAAATGAAGCATAACTGATAGTCTGCAGAGACTTAGGAGTATGACTGTATTATGTTTATAATTAAATCTTCCCTTTTTCCACAGTTAAAGTTTTTCTAGAAATAGTTTGTCAGAATTGTATTTGGTTCTAAACCACATTCATTCCTTTTAACTGCTACTATTAATGAGAATTTGGTATGAAACCAATAGGAAGAGTTTGTTCCTAAGAAAACACCCTAAATGCTGTGAATTCATTGTGTGGAAGAACCACTGAAAACAAAAATCATAGAATCAGAGACTGGTTTGGGTTGAAAGGGACCCCAAGGATCACAGAGTTCCAATCCCCCCTGCCACAGGGAAGGCCATCAACCTCCAGGCCTGGAGCTACGCAAGTTTGCCCAGATCTTAATATAAAAATATTAAGATCTTATTCCTTCCCTTATAAAGCTATTTAAGATTGTTTATGATATATTTTCCTCCCAAGTGTGCCTTTTTATTATCATTAAACCTACCTTCCCTTCATAAATACTTGTTTTCTTGCTTTCTGCAGTCATTTTCTTTTTCAACATCTTATTCTGTGAAAACATACAAACAGTATATGTTAATAAGTCAATAGAATTATGTAATGATTTAACTGCATTAAGTAGGTCAGCTTTCAGCAAGCAAAATATCTATGTTGTGCAGTTCAGTGTCCAAGTCAATTCTCCAGAGTGCTCAACTATTTAAACAATACTGTTACTTCAGGATATTATGAAAGGCTCTTCATGCACAACAGAGGACAAAAAAGAGGGTGCAGAACAGGATGAAAAACTAAGATGATGCTGATAGAAAACGTGCAGATGTTATAATAAAAAAATTCTATGTTATTTAGTTTTACAGTACAGTTATTTACAGTTTGTCCTAATGCACAATCTTCTCTACCATTAGTGAGACAGGTCATTATTTCAAGTATATCAGTGATACTTTAATGAAAACTGTACACGTTTATTAAAGACATTATTTCTGTAATTGCATTTTTCAAAAGTAAGCATAATTTTACAAATCAAGTCATTCCAAAGGTGACACATTAATATGCTCTGTTTAAGATAAGAAAGGAAGCATTGTTGTAAGTTGTGCAGGTCTACCTAAAGATATCGCAACAGGCAAAAGCCATTGAAAAGTTAGTTACCACAAAATGCCATGTTTTACACATTCTTGACTTTAAAATCTGTACATACCTCCTGTTGCAGCTCTTCAATGCATTTGTTTTTATTTTCCATCTGTTTCTTTAAATTATTCAACTAAAAAAGATATTTCAAATATTAAACTCCTAAAAAATAACTGTTAGACATTACTGTTAATGTTCTTAAACGTGCACTCGCACAAGTCTGATGAACTCCAATGGGACCGAATCGCATATTAACATATTACAAAGATTGGAATTTTAACCATAAAGTACTGCAAGAAATTTGCTAGCCAAATACCATCAACATTAATAGCAGTGAACCAGTTCTTCAGCAGTTTTAGTTTATAAAGAAAAAAAACTAAGCAACTTCGCAATTTAAAAAATAATCTTCTATGAAGTTCTCTACAATCCAAGTAAAGAGTGAATTTTCATACCTTATTTTCTAGGCTCTTCAACTGCTTTTCTTTTCTGAAAATTTCATTTTCAATATTCTTAGCCTGGAATTATAATTGTAATCTTTGACTTTTACAGTAACATTTTGAAATCCATTGTGACATTAAAAAAGGGGGTGTTTTCAAGCTACAGTAAGAAAGTATAAATCTTTTTTTACATATTTAACCCAAAAGTCATATTGAAAGCTAATACTCCATCCATCACTAAGTGGGTACACAGAAATTTTTTGAAAAAGCAGGTTCTCTGTTGGCCTGAATTTAGACTTTTAAGCCTCAATGTGAAGAACAAACATCCCAGTGAAGTCCCTTGACATAAAAGGGCTCAGCATAAGTAGGTATGTTAACTCAATTGGTAGAAGCACTGAAAGAGAGCCTCTGTAAGAGGTTACAGCTCTATGGTAGAGTTTTGAGGGGTGTGCGGGGTGGAATTCTACATTTAAATTTTGTCCTACAAGTTGTTATATATTTTCATCATGAAGCACACATGGCATACGTTTTCTTCGCTTTCATCCAGTTTACTTTTAATCTCTTCACCTTTCTTTACCATCTTCTCTTTCAAAGACTCCAACTCATTTCTAAATGCAAATGAACAACTATTAGTGAGTACTTAATTTGTTTTCACTACTGCTAAACACTATTCTCTACAAAGATTGCTAATACTGATGAGAACTTCATAAGCTGTTCAATGAAAAGGCTCTTAAAAGGATGCAAAGTGACTGTAAATTAACCCCTGACCTTTATATACTTTAAGTATGGAAAGGTGTTCTCCTTGCCCGAGAAAAATAGATTCTGGTCTGTAACATCATAATGCATCCATGAAACATGTTTATTGAGTCACTGGTACAGACACTAATTCAGAGAGTAATATTTAACCAATTCCACTGTTTATTTAATACATAACCTTTATTTTCATTTCCTTCACACCCAAGATGTTAATGCAGAACAGGACAGCTAATTTCTAGAAAAATCTAGATGGCCCAAGCATGAAAATTATATAGCTATATATAGCCTAAAAAACCCACAACCCATTAAACTAAAAATCACAGAAAGCACATATGAACACAACATTTAGACTAAATCTGAAGAAACCAAGTCTATTTCCTTTAATAACATTGTACATTAATATTTGTTTTTTCTTGCCTTAGCTGGCCATTTTCTTCCTCCAAGTTTTCAACTAACTGCTTTGTACTTTCTTCTTTTTTTCGACTAACCTAAATAAAGACCCATGTAAATAAAAGGAATACAATTTAAAGTGCTATCTTAAAAATCAGACATCTTAAACAGTATCTTGACCTGCCTTATTCACTGCAATGAAGAGTAACTACAATTCTTTGGTATTTAAAAAAAAATTTAAAATAGTCCAGATGCTCTATAGAAGCATGGCACCTTGCAGTTTACCACAGGATTTATGTAAGTTGAATGTTGTCCTTTCAAAACAGCTGGAAATTTACAACTTGCCTCATGACTTTCTTGCACTTTCTTGAGTTCTGCAGCCATACAACTTTTCTCTTGTACTATTTGTTCTTTTTCTATTAAAAGCTTATTGGTATACACTGTTAGTTGTTCATTCTTTAGCCTAATTTAATACAAATGGTCAAGAGAAATAAGAACAGGTATTTTGAAATTTCCGCTTAAGTTAAATTTCCCCATTACAAAATATTACTTCATACTGAAAGTAGTCCAGACCCGTATCCACAGATTTAAGCAAAGTTACAGTGATGGAAAAAGGTGACAAAAGAGGGAAAGAAAATTCAAGTCAACTTTTATATAAATGGAATATTGTTGACAATGTAGTTTAATATCCAGCCCAATGCAGGGTTAACAATTAATTCAGAAAGCCTTCTCTTCATGCTAACCCTACTAACTTAATTCTTCATAACTCAGAGATATGGAACCATTACATACATATAAATACAGAAAAAGTAATTTATAAATCTAAGTACATAATGTGCACACAAGTTCAAAATTTTCATTAAGAAGCAATCATAGATCATTCACTGCCTATTATAGTGACTTCTATGTAACACAAAAAGAAAGCTAATACTGTATTTTCAAAAATGATCATACGCCTCTCGTTCAAGATCTGTATTCAGTGTCATAAGCTGTTTTAAACAATTCTGTTCTTTTGCAGTTGTACTAGTCAGCTGTACTTTCAAATCATGGATTTCTTTCTGCAGAAGATAAAGAAAGTGTTTTGAGTATACATATGTAAACTACAAGTCATGAAAGCTGTCTGAAATTAACTGTAAACACAAAGTTTTAAGATAAAACAAAACTGCATACATTCTGTAAGTTAACCAGACTGTATCTTTACATCTCTCTGGTGCAACATGGAAGTAGTGCGAAATACTGTACTCTGATAGAAATACTAAGTGTGTCCCATACTGTAAGCCTAACTAGTCTGCAAAATTACTGACAAAATTAGCTTTCCCTGGACATTAAAGATATTTGCTTCAGACATCATAAGCTTTTGCATTCACCTAAACAAAACAAAGCAGAGAGTTATAAAAAAACCAGTTCTAGTACTGTGTGATAGAGTAAGTACACATTGTGGATGCATCCCAAACCACAAAGCAAAACTCTTTCCTCAGAAAGTTGCTGCCACTACAAGATAAACTACTTTACATTATGAAGCTTGTTTATAATACATAAATTCTTTGAATACTGTTTCCTACAGATAATCGATGATATGCTGATACCACAGGCACTAGGCAGGCAGTTAATAGAGGGGGGAAGGGGAAGAAGGGAGAGCTAGAGATTAGTTTTCAACTAAACTTCTGGAATTTTTATCACAGAAGGCTACAGAAGCAAATAGGATGAGGAGGTTCAAAAACAGGCAAGTGAACATGAACAAGTCCATAAACTTATAGCAAAGGCAACTGACAGGGATGCGTCCTCAAATATCCTTAACGCAGGTACTGTAGGAATGTAAGAGGAATGAACTATAGATAATAGTCTCCTCTCCTACATAGTACCTTTGGTTGACACTGTCACAAACAAAGCAGTGCATTGAGTGGAGCACTAGCCTGACTGTGCTATTTCTAATGTTCTTACATACAAGTGATAATGTGGAACTTAAATGATTACAAAAACATTACTATCACTCTTTATTCAAACCTCTCTGATTTGGAGAAAATTTTTTGTTTCTTTTTCTCTCTCCTGCAAATTTTCTACAGTAGCCTCAAGATCTTTCTTCGTCACTTGAAGTATTTCAACTTTTTCCTGTTTAAGAACATTAATGAAACTCAGTTTAGAAATTTCAATGCAGAGTATATAAGGAACAAAGTTATGTGGTAAGATGCAGACCCGGTTTCACGCTATCTTACTTCAGCTGATGAGTTTGTTAGACTTGTATATAGATTGTAACTAAAATAATCCTGTATTAAAAGTGTACTCATATCTTATACTTATGTAACAGAAAATAGGCCTGTGTGACATTTCAGTACAGTTCATAGAGACCAGAGCTAATTACTTCAGAAATCTTCCCTATAAGAAAAGAACACCCACGGAAATACATGGAACAGGGTGTTTTAACTCAAAAGACCCTTCTGCAGGCTCTTAAATGCTTTTTCTGTAAAGAGACATGCATCAGCAGTACGCAATGCTTTCTAGATACTAAATGTTGCAGTATGGAGGGCACCTCACCATAAGTAGCACGCCACAAACAGCAAAAGTTATCACAACAGATTTATTTAGTAATAAGCCTATGAAACCTATGAAATTGCTAATTAGTTTCTTTATTTTGTCACACAACCTTTCCACAAATTCCATGGCTCTTCTGGCTGGTGCTGGAAGCTTGGTTATCCTTTAAACACCAAATTGAGGTTAGCCTTAACAACACTTAATTTTTAGAAGACTGTTATGAAGCTAGCCACTTGAGGAATTATCCTTACTGTTAGGAATTTGTTGATCCCTCATCAGCCTTTAACATCCTATCCGTGGTCCTCAAGATTTAAGCTCATGTTCAATAATAATGAAGTATTTTTCAGAAGGGTTCAGAACAAGGAAAGACTGAGTGCTAGGCATAACTACAAACGGGAAATCTTTATGTCTAGATGGATTAGCATTTGAATGAAGAAGGAATTGACCAGAAATGTTGACAAGGTAAAAACAAAAAAAAGCAGAATCAAGTCCTTCAAAGAAAACATTGAAATAGACTAGTAAAGAAAGCTTAGTAGCAACATTAAGGCAGGCTAAACTGTGTTTATATATGGCATTTAAGATACTAAAAAAGCCAAAGAGACTTCAAATGAAAAATAAATGCCATGAGACTAATAAAATTAACATTTACCAGTGTTTCGGACAGCTCTTTGAGTTGTATTTCTTTCTCACATTTTAGTTTAGTCATCTCTTCTACAACACATGTAATGTAAAATTAATTGAACAGAAATAACCACATATTTAGCAGGCAATATAAAGCATTCATCCTTTTGCAGTAACCCATTCTCAAAACTCAGTGGATTAAGTTCAGAAATTGTAGAGCTAAATTATAACCTAAATTACAACATCTAAACAGAGTTGAAAAAATTATTCAGAAAGACATTAGAAAATATACATATAAAGAGAAACTAATAATTTGTCTTAATACAAAGCCTACTGTGCTTTCCACAATCATGGCTTCAAATAAACCGTGCACTGTAAGAATGTTTACAAAGGCATAATCTCCAAGTATTGACGCATCTACATTTTTCCAGAATAAATCTGGACTGCTGAACATATTCACATGGATATGCTGAAAAGGAAACTGCTTATTAGTAACTTCAAAATGCTTTCTGTGTGCACATACACATAACTGGTGTTTTTTGCAAGTACTGGATACCAAACTCATTTTTGCTCTGATTTTCTCATGGGTCACATACCAACTTGTTCTAGACAAGCATTAGCAGTTAACTTCTGAACAGTTAACTTCAGATGCCCTGAATGCATACAAGGACATCAAACTAACTTTCATCTATCATAACAGAACTAGAGACATACTATGCACGCTGGGAAAACAGTGCTAAAGATAGGTCTCTTATTCTGGGGGCTAAGAAGCACATGTCTAGAAATCACAGGATTTCAAAGCAGTATCTAAAGCTAACGACTGTCAGTGTGATGCTACATCCAATGGGGGGGACAGTGGCCAGCAGGAAAGCTTAATACAAGTTATTTAGTGTCTGCTACAAGCTACACTAGTCATTCCTGAAATCTACTGTTCAGCAGTCTAACATTACCACTCAAACAGGTCTACAGTACTATCAGTCTTAACAGGAAGAGTGCAGGGAAAGCAAAATTACTTCCAGTAGAACCCACACATATATGGTCTTACTACTGGAGGTCCGCACAGCACTGCTGTTTGATTGTTGCCAGCTATAATGACTGCCAAAAGGGAGTCAGATGAGTAAAAATAAATTTATGCATTCCTGACAGGTAGAGGGTACTGCAAAACCATTTTTCCAAGTAACAGGGACAGTCTATTTTCAGAAAACGTTTTTAATACTACCTGGCTCATTTTATTTCCACAAATCTTACCCAGTTCAGCAGACTTATTTTTGAGCTCCAAGGTAAGTAGCTTTGAGTCATCTTCGTATTTCTCCAATCTAAGAAAGTTATAACAATAAAACAAAACAAATTTGCATAGTACAAAGCACCACACTTGCAACTTAAAGGACAAAGTCTTACCACAAGCATTTTAAGAACATTTGCCTTTCAACAGACATGATATTAAAATCATGTGTCAAATTCAGTAGTTTAATAAAGTACTAAATGAGGTTTCTCAAGTATAAGATGAGGTTACTGTTCTCTTGGTTAAGAGCTACAATCCGCACACAAATCGAACAGAATAAACATCCTCAAGTGCTAATAATTCAAATAACCAGACAGGTGAGGGACTTTAGAAGACATATGAGTGATTAAAAGACAACAGTAATTTCACCAGATCACATGTGAAATCTAGGTTTTATTCTCAGCAGCTCAGTAATCTAGCATTTTACCAATAGTCATTTGAATTTCAACTATTTAATTTACTTATTCTGCTCTTTTTGCAGCAAGCTTTTCAAATTGGAGATAGAAGTCTCAAACTCTTCTCTCAGGGATGCATGCAAGGCCTTAATTTTTTTACATTCTTCCACCTGTTCTTCTTTTTCTCCAGTGACCTGCATTAATGCTTTCACTGTAGTCTGCAATTCAGTTTCTAAGCTCTTTTGAGTAATCTACAAAAAAATTATAAAATTCCTAAGCATGTTTTATAAGAAACAGATACATTTTTTTCTTAGCCAAAGCATCAGTAATTACGCAATTACTTGTCGAAATATTTATACTGGCAAATAATAAGCAAGCTGTACCTCTGTTTTTTGCAATGAAACTTTGGCCTCTTCTAGTTCTGCTCTCAGATGTTCTTGATTGATCTGGGATTGCTTTAACATTTCTCCTTCATGTCCTAAGCAAAAAAATATCTGCTTAAATTTAAGAAAAATTGGATATTTACTAAAAATTATTGCATTCCTATTTTACAGATAAATAATGTATTCATGTTATTGTTAACAAAAAGACCCCCAAAGATGATCATTCAAATCTATTAAGCAACAATAACCAAAACACAAAATCACACGTATTTATAAAATGCAACAAAATACAGACACTTACATGTATCTAGCATAAAAATGATACTAACACCACCTTCTCTGCTCCCCAGGGAAGGGGAGGCTGAAAATTGCCTCTGTTCTAAGGAACCACAGAATGTTAGGTGTTGGAAGGGACCTCAGAAGATCATCCAGCCCAATACCCCCGGCCAGAGCAGTATCACCTAGATTAAGTCACAGATGAACATGTCCAGGTGGGGTTGGAATGTCTCCAGAGGAGGAGACTCCACAACCTCTCAGGGCAGCCTGTTACACTGCTCTCCTAAAGTCCTTTTCATTTCTTTCTTCCCCACATTTTGCAATACTTTAAAACCCTCAGAGCTACATGGATTAATGATCTCATTGGTAAAAATCAGCATGCAAGGAAGTTGCCAGATTTTGGACAACAGCAACACTTCCCCGTATCACACACAGATTACCTAGAACCAGCAGGAACTTTGGTCTCATCACTATTAAAGCAACGTGGTTTGCATCCATGGTGAAACAAAGGTACCTGCATCATATACTATAAATACTTTGTAATATGAATGGCTTAACAACACTGAAAATCAGTTTCTGAAAAGTAAGTTTCCTTGACAGCACCTGATTATAAATTCACAGAACTCATGCAATGTGTTTTCCCCTTCCAGTTTTCAAAAGCTTTCACTGTTAGACTCACCCTTAAAAAGAACCATTCAGAATTAGCTATACTTTGAACCCCAGGTAAACCTTTGCCTATTCACAAATAAGATTCCATTTAAAATCTGTAACATTTTGAGGGGTTATTTGGCAAATACACAAAAATTTGTCCTGCTGAACTCAGAAGGCAGCTACTATTTCTGGACTCCTGGACAAATATTTTATCTTGAAACCCATTCTGAAACACATTTAAAACAGTAACCAGGAAAAACAGTTCTATATTACTGAGTCATGTTTACTATACTAGTCCAACTGAAATGGAAAGAATCTCCAGAACAGAAGCAGTGTTATAAAGTGTCCTGGTAAAACTTAATTATTACAGAAAAGGAACAACAGTGTACATGGCACCTTTAGAGTAATATAACATGTTCACACCAGAGTATATTGAAGAATAAAAGAAAAAATCCCTTGCAATGAAGCTGCCATGTCAATACATAATCAGGGCAGAGCCTAAAGAGAAAACCTTTGTGATGACATAAGGGCCTAGAGTTTATACATATGCAGGTTACACTACTGGTCCTAATCCCACATCAGCAGCTTCGGTTCAAAATGAAAACATGGCCTGCAAGGCCCCAGAATCCTGCTGCTGGCTAGTAACAGCATACAATTATCATAATCTTGTTTCTATAATTAATTACATTTTAACATAGCAGAGAACACTTACTTTTTGCTTCTAGTACATCAGCAATCTTATTTTTGGATTCTTGCAGCTGAGTCTTGATGTCTCTTATTATATCATTTTTCTCATTACTCTGCATGGTAAGAACTGAAATCTAACAAAATTAAAATATAATAAAGCCTAAAAAAGGACAGATTCTCATTTTTTATTTGTGCACTGTGTATAATTAACATACATACTGCTCCCATTCAAGTTAAATGAATTCAAGTTGGTCTTAGCCAAGCATTGATCAAGTCATATTACTATGGACAAAAAAGCTCTTCCATTCAAAACGAAAACATCAACTCCAACAGACTAATGACTCTGGAACATCACTAAAGTTAGTGGAATTTGTGGAAGTGTGGCTCCAGCTATTTTTTATGCTTCTTCACAAGCCACTTAAATAAAAGCAGGTGCATGTATAGAGAACAGAAAGACTACTCAGTGTTCACACTGTGCTTTTAAGTTCTGTCACCAAGATGTCACATTTTATTCCAAATAAGTAACACAGAAGGAACATACCATCAAAAGGTCATTTGCGATATTGATTTCTATCCTTCCAAAATGCAACTAATTTACACACAACCAAGCACATTTAAAGTAATAATTTTGATGTACCAGTCACAAAAGCTAAACAGAGTTCAAACATTAAAGAAACTGCAAGATTTGTTTAAAAAACAAAGCCATACGTATCAGATTGTATAACTCAGCCAACCTGGTTTTCCTTCATACTGACTTCCAGCTTGCATTCTTTTTCAAGCTTGCCCACTTTTTCTGCTTCTTCTTTTACTTTTGAGATACAATAAAATCCATAGTTAATATACTAGCTAAAATATACTCCAAGTTAAATATAACTTCCAGTTTAAGATTGTATAGCTTTACAGTTATAAGCAATTTGTTTCCTAAAGAGTAATTGTTGATGTCATGTTTGAAATAATTTTGTGGAAAGCTGACAGAAAAAATAGTTTGATTAGAAAATAATTCTGCTATTCCATGTATTACTTATGATGAACTATTAAGACTAACAGAAATGCACATGTAAAAATGAAGCAGGCACATAGTGCAAATACAGCAAATATTTAATTAACATTTCTGTAGCTACACACTGGTGCATTACAGTTTTAAAAGAACCAACTACATAAAATAAGCAATGATTTCTAGACTGTACTACACACAAGACTTAAGACTTCAAGTGACTATTAGAAAAATAATCTTCCAAACCTGACCCAAAAGGAAAAAACAGACATTTAATAGCAGGTGACATGAATAAAAGGTGGTCCAGACTGTCACACTGTTATCAGTCCACAATTGTAGCATTTTGTACCTTTCTGGTCTGAGACTGCATGCAATAAAATCTATGAAGTACAAAATTGCTAGGCCCACAGCATAAACACAATAAAAAGAATTCTCACATTTGAAACACATTTCCAATCTGGTGTTCTCTGCTTGCACACGAAGCTCCTCAAATGCCATTATCATTCTCTAAAAATAAAATTCAATATATATTCATATAAAACTAAGTACTTTCAGTAGTGAAGAATTACATTTATGGATTGTAAGTGTCAAACAGTATTAAAAGTTCATTCATATTTGTAAAAGAAATTTTGCATAAGCATGTTTTGAGTTAACAGAATTTTACAATTATTCAAAGTTTGAAGTTTAAGAATTTCTTTACAAAAGATCTACACAGTTTCCAGAATTAAATATTTTTACTCGTTCATGTTTGTAGATCCCTAACACAGAGGAGCTGTGTTTTTTCTTAGTTGCTACAACCTATAATTGTTATTTAGCTATTGTACAACATGCCTTCTGATTTTGCCTAATAGCAAGTTCATCACTCCCAAACAATTATGACTTTCATTTCTCTATTAGAAATACACTGGGGTCTTCCACACTTGAACAACTGACAACAAAAATATGAAGAGTTAGTTTATTTGGCAAGACTGCACCTCAAGTTAAAAAGCTAAAAACTCTAACACAAGGAACATTCACATCTTGTACTACTTATTCCACAAAAAATCACCAGTTTCCATAATGAATTTTGTTGTTCTGTGTCACACAAAAACTGAAATTCATTTTCTTTGTTCATATTTAGTTTATATTTCACTTTGCACTAAACAAAATTATCCAGCAGAATAACCCTAACATACCTGACCCCAAAACCTGACTGAACACAGCCTGCTGTAGTGGACCCTGCTTTAGCAGAGGAAGCTCTCCAGAGGATGCTTCCAGCCTCAGCCATTCTGTGAAATCACCAGATAAGTGAAACAGTACAAAAAAGAAGGAGGAACTTATTGCAATTACCTAACACTAAGCGCATCACACATATACAGATCATATGTATCTACATCCCAAACACTGTTGCATTTTATCCAATGAATGGGCCCTACACAAAACAAAAATACTGTATTAAAATCCCCTTGCAAAGGGGCTGAAAACCTGACTTTTTGTTGGTTCTAATCACTTCCAGAAAATGCTCTTTGTACAAATAGTATCTCAATATACCCATGACACTGATCACATTTGAGCCTTTTAACAAGCTATGTCACTTACTTCAACATTGTTATTAAGTTCCACATATAGTTGTCTTGTTTCTTCTCTTTCATGTTCATCTATCAAATTAAGAATGCACCATAAAGTTTTCCATTTGAAAAAGAATGCCAGCTGTCAAAGTCATTACACTTAAACAGCAAAACAAATCTAAAAAGGAATTATAGGCTCTTTTCTTATTTAAAAAAATAATTATCAAACAATACGGGTAAAAATGTATATTTCACTGCACATCCAGCAAGCTCAGCTTTTCAAATTTCTTTCCCAATCTTACTTTTTCCATTAATAGTGTAAATCTAGATCAATTTATAGAACAATGTAGATTTTGACAATATTTATGTTGTTCAATATTAATATAACAATATTAATATGACATTAGCGTTTTTAAAAACATTGTATGGTTTGGCACTGAATTTCTTCCCATCAGCAGAGGTACTGATGACCAAACTGTCATCACCAAATTCTAACAATACTTCAGCTCTTTCTTTCAGATTTGTAATTGATAAGGATTTGTAAGGAAGCAATTATAGAACAGTAAGAAACACAGCTATCAAAAAAGTATATCTATCCACAAGTGTTTGTAGAAGCAGGGCTAAAAAGAAACAGACATTTAAGTACCTGGAATCAAGTCAGATGTTAAGAATTATAATAATTCCAAATTTCATAATGAATAAAAATCCCGAGTGAAGAACATTTTAAAACCTCTGGAATTCAAACTTTAAGTTATCCAGCTGTCTTGGCTTGGTTAATTCAGTGAGAAAAATGCCACTTTGTCATTTCCTGCGGTTTAGATCTTTTTCCCTACAAATCTGTAACTGCTCTAAACAGGTGAAGGCCAGCTCTAGAAATTTGTTAGAGCTGGGAAAAGTAACTAGAGTAGATTCTACTGCCTAAACACAGGCACAAAGTGCCACTGCATATATCTTAATATATTCAAGGTATCAGGAAGGGACTGAAAAGTGCCAATGGACTGACATAACTTCAGGAGACATGCACTGCTCTGGAGAGGCTAAGCAGGTTTGGTTATGGTGCTCTAAACCTGTATTAGTGTTTAGCCACCTAAATAGCTCCCATGCTTGCAACCTTTTAGCAACCAACCATAGTGGCTTCAGAAAACCTATAGATTAAGCACTAAAACCCCCCATGTTTTAGACCTGTGGCCTCACTTCTAATTTTACTGATACAGAGCTACCTATAGTTTTTATCTCAACCAGAGAATGTGTTTGGAACTGAATGATAGGTTTTTCCTTCATGAAGAGCTAGAAGTACATTTACTTTCATAAATCAAAATTTGATTAGCATTTACATTTGGTGGATTTCTCTGTGAAGTGAGTGCAGGTTTCCTTAAGCAGACTACACAGATGTCTTGAAGCGCTGTTCCTAAGAGGGAAAAAAAATTCCTATAATATGTTGTCCTAGGAATGCATCCTACCTTGCATACTTAAGTAGTAGCAATGTAAATTCTAAAGGTCATCAGGGCAGTTAACAGCTTTACACAGGTTGCCCAGAGAAGCTGGGGCTGCATCAGGCAGTGTTCAAGGACAGACTTTGGGCACCCTGGTCTAGTGGTAGGGATTCCCAGCCCATGGCAGGGGGTGGAACTTCCCAACTCAACCCAGGCTGCTAGGGGAAGCTACATAGAATAGCAATAGAGTTCTCAGCACAAAAGCTAATTATTTTGACAAAAATATGTTTAACTGTATTACTTACTCTTTTAAGAGATCTTTATTTTCACATATCTCATCTTCCAGTTTTAAACTTAGTTTTTCATTTTCAAACTAATCTCACAGGGAACAAATACAAAACCACATTGTTACTGAAAAATACACTAGAAATATACTTTTTCTCAAATCTCACAAAAATGTAATTTTCTGCATCAAATCTGCTTTATCTGCTGTTACATGCTGAGCTATCTTTTGTTAGTTTGCATGAAAGACATAAACAACAATTTACTAGCAACTGAAACGGGTATGTTATTCACACATACCTTCACACACTACATGTGCAGACCCCTACTTAGAATAAGTATTTTCTCAAGGCAGAAGTCAAACAATCACAGACAACTGAGGCTACCAAAGCCAGTGCAAAGGACGAAGGACCAACAGTTGCTTAAAACGTGTATTTTTGTCACAAAGCTGCCCATCACTACCAGTGAAATAAACTGTGATAAGACAGTGCACTACTTCCTGTATGTGCTGAATACAGAAATATGCATGACCATACTTTACACACACCATGACTATGAAACCTTTCTCAGTCTCTGACAGGTTTCTGCATACCCACAGCATGATGTGCAGGTAAATAATAAAAAGATGGAATGCACATTGTTTAAGAGAAAAAACAGGTCTATTTCATATCTAACCATTTGGTTTCTTTGAAGCCATCACATTAACAGTTAAAAATTTCTTCAGCCTCTGCAACATTCTTTAGTATTTAATTCTAAGTATATTTTCATACTAGGTCAGGAAGAACTTTCTTGTCATTTAACATCAATCATATTGTACAATACTAGCCTGCAATTCTTGGATGGCTTTACGCTGTGCTTCAATAATCTTTCTGTTCTCTTGCAGTTTTCTTTCTTTCTGCTTTAGTTCTGATTCTACAGTTAATTTCCACCACTTGATCTTCTCAGCCTCTTTGTAGAGTTTTGAATACAATTCATTCATTGTTTCTATATTCTATTAAAACAGGTTCCACAATTCAATCTCAAATGCTATTTAGTTAGCAATGTTTTAGATATGTACTTATCTCTTATAGCAATATTTTAGGGTTTTTTCCACAGTTGGTGACAGAAGCTTATATACAATCAAGAACCAAAGTTTAAATCTTTATGTATCCACTGTGTGTCTATCAACAAACATTACAGAACAAGTAAGAGACTGACTATACTTTAGTAGTTGCTCAGACTAGAAGTTTAGTCTGAGGGGATATGAAAATCCTTAGAACTGAAAGACCTATCTTCTATTTTGTTGCAAACTATATTTTGTATCAGGAAAGTACAAGAAGCTACCACAAAAAAATAGAAGATAGCTTTACTGCGCTATACTAAAGTGGGGAAAACATTGGTGTAGACTGTATGAAAAGAATAAAATGCCTGAGGAAACAATGCCGCTCAATTCATTATTTTACAGATAAAATAAAGCCAGACAAGGCAACTGGTAAAGTCTCTTATTTTCCAAAGGTTATCCTGACGTCAATGCTCTGTTTTTCAGACTATTCAGAAGCAGTATCACAAGGATATTTTAGTGACTAAATCTTTTTCTGATTAAAGCTCTCAGACTCCCCTGGTACTTAAACAACAAAAACAAGCCCACAACAAAACAAAACACAAGACTCCAAACTTGGAAGTCACCTTAAGACTTAAAGGTTTATCTCCAGGCATGTTCATTGAATTACAAATATCTCCTCCAGAAAACAGAAAATTATTGCTGCCCTTTGACTACTTCCTTTAGCACTGAAATATCTACCAAATAGTGCCCTAGGCACTGTTTTGAGAACAAATTAAGAGGCCCTACAACATTAGATAAGTAGAGTTTATACTTAGCTGACCTCTTCATCTACCTCAGAGCAAAGTTTTACTTGATGTGAAATCGCATCTGAAACATGAAGATATTTGAATCAATGCTTTTCTAAAAGGAACAGTGGAACTGTATTTAACAGTGTAACAGCTATGAAATTGTTAAGCTAGTCATAAGAACGTTGAAAACATTTTGAAAATTTTAAAACATTGCAAGATAAATGCTTATTTTAGTCTTACCTGAATCAGTGTTTTCACCACGGTTCAGTGTACTCATTACAAATGGCAAATTAATATCATCATCTGGGCATTTGTTAAAACCCTGCATAAATTTAAAAATAAGTTCTCTTATAGGTAGATTTATAAAGGATAATAAAACCCTGAGAAGTACAGCTAATGCGAAAATAGAATTTTCCATTAACTAATCAACTACCTACAGTTTTCAAAGCCCAATGTATTGATGATTCCTTTGGAAGACTTACTTTGCAGTTGTAACTGTTAGTTTGCTTTATAGGCTAGGTTGGTCAAAGTGGATGCTTTTGATGACATGAACTTACTAGCTTAACATCTGAGGTCAGAGTTGATGAAGCTCTGAGCAACCTGATCTAGTTAAAGGTGTCCCTTACTTACCGCAGGGGGGCTGGACTAGATGGCCTTCCATGGTACCTTCCAACCTAACACACTCTATGATTCTATTGCATACTTGCACACAGTTGCATGGTACAGGCTCATTAACCAAAACTTTTTCAAGTCCAGTATTTGTTACTGATTTCTTGCTTTATTCCCAAGAATACTCCTAAAACAGATTTGATTACATTTTAGCATGAAATTTTCTTTTTACAAGCTGTTTTATAAGTCACAGAAATTTGTTATCTAAACATATTTCATCAGGAGCCTCGAGATAAAAAACACCTTGTTAATTCCACTTAACTCAGAGCATGACAACAGAACATTTTTAAAGCACACTTGATCTGGTGGGAGCAACAAATCAAAGCCAGTAAGGGTATCAACCGGTGTACTCCCCCCTTACTGTTCTGAGTTACCCACATCAAATGCATTTATCAGCAGTAACGCTACGCTCTAGGGGAGGATCCTCTTCGGGTTTGACAGAAAAAAGTAGAAGTCTCTGAAATTAACACCTCAGATGCCGCCCACACACACACACCCCCCTCCCCCGCGCCACCTTTTAACAGCTTGCAGAGAACTGAGCTCAGCACACATGCTTCCACGCATACCAGGGCGGGGGGGGGTCAGGACCTCGCTTGGGGACTGCCCAGAAGAGCCGCTCCCCACTCCGTCTCCCCGTGGAAGAAGGCCCTGCACCCTCTCACCATTCTCGCCCCGCCACCCGTTCATCAACCATCACCTCCAGAGCGACGCAGCACCCAGGCAGCAGCACTGTTTTACCTTTCCCAGACCCGTCGCCCGAGCGCTCGTCTGGGGTTTGACTGCAGACACCTGGCCACCGCTCAGGCGCGGCGGCACGAACAATTTAAACGGCTTTTCTTTCTCCATGGCCTCAGAGATTAGGGCGGGCCTTAGGGCCGACACCTCATGACGGGCACGCTAGCACCCCAAACTCGTCAGCAGCTGAGGCAAGGCAAAGAGGCGGGAAGCAGAAGCGCGCGGTCGAGGCGGGAAGGGGCGCGGCGCGCGCTAGGCTGCGCGGGGCGGAGCGCAGTCGCGGCGCTCAGCGGAGCGGGGCGGGGTTCTGCCGCGGCGCCGCCTAGTGCAGGTCCCAGATCTCGCAGAGCAGGGAGGTCAGCCTGGGGTCCTTGGTTCTCCACGTCACCAGCACCTCAGCGTGGGTGTGGTTGAGGGTGCGCAGCTCCGTCAGGCGCCCGATGAGGCGGGCGAAGTGCTGGGGGTCCTCGGGGTGGTGGATCTTGGAGTACTTGTAGAGGATGCCCAGGAGCGGCTCCTGCAGCTCCTCTACGTGTCGCTTGTTCCTCAGGAGCGGGCGGTCTAGGGGAGCGCGGCGGGAGAGCGCGGTTAGCGGGCGGGGGGGCCCGAGGGCTCGGTGGGAGGCGGCCGGCCGCGCCGGGGCAAGCGAGAGCTGGGGAACGCGCGACGGGCGCTCGCTTCCCGCTTTACCTGAAAAAAACACGGTGGTCGCTACAAGCAGCGCATATTCGGTCTCGGTCACTTTCAGCTCCCCCATGCTTCTGTAGAAGTAAAACAGCGCGGTAATAAACTCCTCGGTTATACCTTGAAAACGGAACAGATAACGGGGACGTTACCTCGGTGCAGAGACGGGCGCTGCTGTTCACAGTCATCTCCGGCCTGATCCCATGAGGCCGCCGGCTGCCCCAGTGCATGAAATTAACAAACTTGGCGAAAACTGTCAATACCTACAGCAGCAACAGGCTCTGTACTGGGGAAGAAGGCTTGACCCCAGAGCGTGAGCAAACACCGCTTCTTCCCTGCACGAGGATGTCCCGCCTGCACGTGCGGCAAGGCGGCAGGAGGATGAGCAGCACCAGTGGCCGCACTGACAGCGCTGCTCAGTGTGACTAGAGCACATCCAGCACAGCAACAAACACTGCGAGGCATTTCAGTTCTGAGAACTACGTTACCTGACGTTGTGGTGGAAGTGGGACTCTCTTCACTGTGAGACATTTCCATGGAATAAACATGGCTCTTATCAGTGGCTTGGACATGACAACATGCCCCATGATCAGAAAGTCTCACATGACCTGGAACAAGAGAGAACACGGCTCCCAGACAACCTTAATGGGACTTTAAATATTTGTTTGCATCTATGCTGTAGATGTACATCTGAAGTTGTGTGATTTTACTTTTCCCCCCAAGCCCATGCAGGTAGAAAAAATTGTTCTTTGGCATCCAGCACCAGGTTCATTTGTTGCATTATCGTTGGTCAAAGTCTCTTGTGTTCAACTTGACACAATATATAATCCATCATTAATATAGCTAATATAATCCATCTACCCATCAATACAGAAAAGTTTTACTCTTTGAAACCAATGGGAAGAAAACAGAGGTCAATTTTTAAGATTTTTTTTGTATGCTCTTTGTCAAAAAGGGCCTACAGAAAGCATGTAGAATTATTGGTACTATTCTAAGTACCACTGTGCTTGAATAGGAAATTAATTGAGATTGAATTAAAATGAGTAGCCGTTGTTTCACAACAGTGGAACCGCCTACAGGCATTAAGGGAAAGCTTGTTAAACTTACCTGCACTTGTTGACGGTTGGCATTCACTGATTCTTTGGTTATATATTTGGGCAGAACGCAAAAACATTGCCTCAACTGTTGATCCTTTTAGCAGAGCTATCTGATCTTCACTAGCTAAACTTTCAAATCCTGCAGAGGAAGATACATGCTAACAGTCAAGGAAGGCTGTGGCTGCCTGTAAGCCCCTGAAGTGAGTTGATGATTTATTTTACTTTTTAAATAAATGCCTATACTAGAAAGGAGTAGCCACAGTCATAAGATGCATAGATGCGAAGGCTTTGGCACCTCTTGATAGTTTGCAGGTTAGACACAGAAAAAGAAAAGGCACAGTTGTCAGTGTCCTGTGTTAGGAGATTCACAGGAAGATAAAAGTAAAAAAATGGGACTCAGTAAGGCTTTGTTGAAAATTTCTTCCTAATATCTGATATGTATCACATGGCCTAATACCTTACTAATTTGCTACATGGCTTAGTGACTGGGTATTCTCCCTGTTCATTTATAACTGATCTTTTATAAAAATTGTGTTCAGCTTTTGACCAACTCATTACCTGCTCTTACAATTCTAGAGACAAGGAACTTTTCTGATACTCTTCTTAATCCAGATCAAATAAGGATACGTAACAAACAGCTCACCCATTCTTTCAGGTCTCTTCCACAATAGTACTAAATTACATTAAATATTTACTTTCAAGATAGCAATTGACTTTTGTCAATGTTTTACAACTTAATGTGTAACGTAAAAATTATAATCCCGCTTGTCAAATGTTTTGTGACCTTTACATCGAAATTCAGTGATTTTAATGGCATTTTTGAACAGAATCTGAATGGAGGCCTGTGACTAGCAGTGTTCCCCAGGGCTCGGTGTTGGGTCCAGTCCTGTTTAATATCTTCATTGACGACCTTGATGAGGGAATAGCATCCACCCTCAGCAAGTACCTGATGATACAAAGCTGGGAGGGGTGGCTGACACGCAGGAACACTGCGCTGCCATCCAGTGAGACCTGGACAGGCTGGAGAGCTGGGCAGGGAGAAACCAGATGAGGTTTAATAAAAGCAAGTGTAAAGTCTTGCACCTGGGGAGGAATAACCATCTGTATCAGTACAGGCTGGGGGTGACCTGCTGGAGAAGAGCTCTGTGGAGAAGGACCTAGGGGTCCTGGTTGATGACAGGTTGGCTATGAGCCAGCAGTGTGCCCTGGTGGCTAAGAGGGCCAATGGGATCCTGGGATGCATCAGGAAGAGTGTGGCCAGCAGGTCTAAGGAGGTGATCCTCCCCCTCTACTCTGCCCTGGTCAGGCCCCACCTGGAGTGTTGTGTCCAGTTCTGGACAGGGATCTCCTGGAGAGAGTCCAGAGGAGGCTACAAAGATGATTAAGGGCCTGGAACAGCTCCCGTATGAGGAAAGGCTGAGTGAGCTGGGGCTGTTCAGCCTGGAGAAAAGAAGACTAAGGGGGGACCTAATTAATGTTTATAAATATCTTAAGTATGGGATGCAGGGGGAATTGGCCAACCCCTTTTCAGTGTCTGTGGAGACAGGACAAGGGGCAATGGCTGTAAACTGGAGCACAGGAAGTTCCACACCAACATGGGGAAGAACTTTTACACAGTGAGGGTGACAGAGCCCTGGGACAGGCTGCCCAGGGACTCCCAGGTGGAATCTCCTTCTCTGGAGATATTCAAGACTCATCTGGATGCCGACCTGTGCAATATGAGCTGGGGAGCTGCTTTGGCAGGGGGGGTTGGACCTGATGATCTCTCGAGGTCCCTTCCAACCCCTGTGATTCTGTGATTTTCCTTGGTTCTTTAATGAAGAAATAAGAGTACCTGCCTATTCCTCTGTTCTGCCTTTTCCTTTGAAGGAACATAATTTTTTTCCTTTGATGATTATAATAAAAGGCAAACTGTACTGGACCTCAGAGATTGTGTTGAAATAGTAATTCTCTCAAGATGGTATTTTTAAGTCCACATGCTCTCAGCTATATCAGAAATAGCAATCTAATCACAGCAAGTTTTTGAATTAAATGCCTCTCACTTGTGCTCATGAGAAGTAAATGGTAACCTTGATCATTAGAGTTGGAAGGTAAAATAGTCAGTTGAGTGAGAGTTTTCTTAACACTTGTATTTTTCTCTGATTTATGCCATCAGTATGGTTTATGCCTCTTAAAAGAAAGTCACACTATTCTGTTAACATTTCCCAAAGGAAGGAACTTACCTGGAAGTCTTTTTGTGAAATCCACTAACACTTGTACGTGGACAACTGCTGTCTCAGAGAGACGGAGAAAACTTTCCTCAGGACTTGCAGTTTCTTGTAGCTGCACAAAAGAGCATTTAGACATCTGATACAACCAAGATACAAGTGCTTAGGATGATAACAAGTTAGCAATGCAGGCTAATTGCTCTGTATACTTACGAATTTCTTTGCTTCCTCAAGGGGAATTGTGTATTTTTGGTGTGCTGCTACAATGTGGTCTAGAAGCTGATGTTCCCCTGGAGTAAGTTCCACCTTCTCTGGGATCTGTTAAAAAATAAACCAAGCCAGTGACAATGATTTGGAGCAGAAATAAATAAGAGATATTTTAAATAGAAAGATATCCCACTTTTCCAGATCTTGTTGTTGAGGATACATGCTTACTATTCAGTCCCTCATCTTCCAGTTTTACATTGCAGAGAAAACTGCTCTTCTGTTTGAAGTTCTTCCTAAGTCGCTTTGACTTGCATTGCACTTCTGTCAGCAAACCTGTGAGGTATGGAATTGTGCATCAATACACATATTTTCAAATAATTAGTTTTAGATCTTCACTTTTATTGCTAAAGGTAACTCAGGTTTTGCAACACAGGAGCCATTGCCTACAAGGAACAACAGCTTCTAGAGAATACAGCAATGTGTTATTCATTAGGTGAGATGTTATTCATTATTCAGTATCCACCAAATGCCTAAGCATTTACAGTCTTCTTACATTATCTTGTTTGTGGTGCTGTGACAAACAAGCATGAGATTTTTCATTAAAGCTATTGTGCAGGCTGCTTTATGTTTATTTTTTCCAAACACAAAAGCACATCTGATAGGCATGCTGCTGTCCTGTCAAGGTTCAGACTATTTTGGTGTCTCTTGTCAGTACTTTCTTTTTTCCTTGTAATGTCTTTGAACAGCAGTCCTCTTCAACGGATTTCCTAAGCATTGTTGGCTTCTGCAGATGAAGACACTACCAGTGCTACAGACTCCAAAGTCACATTTTCCTACAGATAAGTTAAGCTTAGGCCAATACCATTTAGCTCTAATGAGGAGAAGGGATTGACTTTGGAAAAGGTTTTGTCACAGCTGAACAGTAATGGAAGAAACACTTACATTCTGCTAGCATTCCCACAGCTTTGCACTTCTTCAAGCGACATTCCTGACACTTCCTTCGCATGTACATGTCCATTTCACAGTGGCCACCATTCTTGCACCGATACACTGCATTTTTGGTTATGCTACGTCGAAAGAAGCCTACAGACAAGGACCAGGTTATAACTGAAGGAATCTAAGGAGTTTTATTTCATAATGATTGTGGTGGCTCTGCCTCAAACAGTGGCTGAGGACCACACACCACTCCCAGAGGAGAGCCAGACAAAGCCCCAGTGGGTTTGGATAAACACCACAAGAACAAGAACCTAGGACAAAGCACAGTGTCACTCAGTGATAACACAGAGTACTTTACCAACCTGACAAAACACCAAGCACCACACCAACCACACTCAGACTGCACTGGAGGCAGCCAGGAGCACCCCTCACCAACCAGCCCCTTTTATGGGAGAGTGATGTCAGGTGGTGTGGAAAACTGCACAGGCTAAATCAACTCACCTGTGCTGACTGTTTGGGGAGGTTAACTCTGGCCTGGCCGGAACCAGGACAATGATTTAACAAATTAAAGTGTCTTTTGGTGTATGGATTTTTTTAGCTTTGGTTTTTTTGGTGGGTTTTTTTTACAACTGAAACACTACCTTGATTTTAAATTTGCTTTTTAACAACATAGTTAAGTCTTGTTCTTTCGATCTAATTCTAATCATGATTTCCTTACCCGATTGAGACAGCTCCCATGTAGCACATTAAAATATAAGTAATCAGTAATTATTACTTGTTTTAATTTAACTTTAATAGTAAATGAAATTAATAACACTGAAGGAAATAATAACATATTGTCACGAGGAAGTCAGCACCTGCTTAAAGAGACACTATTCTAGTGAATCATCAGTGCAAAATTCAGTTGCATGTAACGCTCATATTAAATAGACTTTTTGAAAGCATTTCTTAAGAAAATATTATAAAAATGTGTTCTGGAGTGTGTGGGAGAAATGCTCCTTAGACAAATTTAAAAGCCCTGTAGAAGCCTCAACTTAAAACACAGTGAAATCTATTTGCTTAAATCGCAGATGTGGAACATAGTCCTGGGTGAGACAGAGATCAGCCTCTTCTCCTACCTTTACAGCCTTCACAGGTAAGCGCGTTGTAGTGATAGCCTGAGGCTTTGTCCCCGCACACCACGCACAGCTCCTCCTGCCCCTTCAGCCTCAAAGAAGAGTGGTTTAATCTGGGCCGTTTTAGTCCTTGGTACCCACCATCATCAACGTGGGGAGCCATGAATGGGGGTTTGCTTAATTCACAGCTACTGATGATACACTGCCCGTCGCTGTACTGAGCATCCAGGCTGTATGCACTGTACTGGGACTGAGAAGGTTGTGACTGCAATACTGGAGGAGGAATTTGAACAGCTGAGTATTGGCAGTATGGAGCAGTCTGAAAATCGGTGTCTTGCAGCTGATAGTTGATGTGCTCTGGTAAAACATCTAGATACAGAAGGAATTGAAAATTAAATAAAAACTTGACCAATATCTTGACATCAGCTACTTGAAAGCTTTAAAACGTGCCATAGATTAAAGATTTAATCATATGTATTAGAGGAACACATTTTCAGAAGGGCAGTCTATCACCTTCTTTTTAAATGTGCCACACGTGGTGTTTTTAAGTGAAAACTCAGATGTACCAGAAATGGCTTGGTAACCGGGCAGGATCACACGGGTGCCACGGGAGTCTTGTTAGTACATAACTGGGTATCACTTGCCAATGATGATATAGCTGCCTTACACTTAAAGGTTGTTTTTATTAATTGTCTGCTATTTTGCCATAAATAAGTGAATTTGTCCATGAGTGAAATGTTTGTTAGTCATACATATTTCAGGCATCATTTTGAAAACGTCTCACGAGTCCAAGAAAGATGGTCTAGAAATTACAAAGGTAAAAACTACTGTGAGAGCAGCCTTTAAGCTGAAATTCAGTACAGCAAAAAGCAGGGGCTTGTTTAGTATTTTTCCACATATAATCCTTTATAGTTATGAAATTTTATTTTAGAAAAATCTATGTACAGATTATGAAGAAAGCTTCTTCCTGCCTGTCTGCAGAGTTTTAATTTTATCCATCCTTCCTAAACATACACAGCTGTATTGAAGAAAGCTTGTGCAGTATGCATCGTGTTTCATTCTTCCTTTGGGATTATTCAGATCTCTTTAAAAACAAATTGGAAAGTTGTGGGGTCTTTTTAAGTAGTTTGGTGGTCTTTTCCTTCTTAATGTACTTTGGGTACTGCTTTTACTAGTCCAGAATCAAATTAGCTGCTGCAATTATAGAGAATAACCATTATCTTTTGATAATGTATCTGGAGTAGTGTAAGAAGACCTGTATCTTTTCCATGCAAGCCAAATGGACACAGCACCAGTAATGTTTTTATGAAATGGACAGCCAGCATGACCATGCTATGTACAAAAATCTATATGAGCACATGCTAATATATTTCAATACTTTTTCAGTGTAAGCTTGATAGTCAAATGTTGTAGCTTCTAAGAGCTTGTAAAAATAAACTAAAATTAATTGAATGATGGAAATTTCCATGGATGTTCATTTTACTAATACTGCTTTTTTCATAAAAATATAAAATATTTTAAAATAAATAAATATAATTTTGCTTTACTCACCATAATACTGTATGGGCTCAGGAAGACAATAACCATCAGGTACAGTGACAAATGTATTTGCCATGTTCTGCTCCAGACTGCACTGTTTCATTCACTTTGCTACGTGATAGCCTTAAGAAGGCAACCTAGAGAAATGGAAAAGAGAAACGTTATGTTGGAGAGAATTGCTGGGTAGTTTTAGCTGCAGAGCTAAACCCAGAAAACTCCAGACTATGAAGCAGTTTGCAGATCGTAAGGAAATCAGAAGTATGTTTTTTCAATGACCCTGCAAGATGTTTAATTGTCCTAATAATATGGATTCAGGACAGAGTCTGCTCCTAAATTTCCAGTTATATTTAGAACTCTTTTGCTCCTAGTTTTACACAAAACCATGTGAGGGAATCAGACTAACCACTGGTAAATTTTCTAGTTCAAGAAGGGATTAAAAGGAGCTTCACTGGATAGAAGAAAACTTTGTATTTGCACTAATATGGATGCTCTGTTTCTGCACAGAGATGGGTTTTTAGTGAATATGCTTCATTGAATTTTTATGCAAATTTGAAGCAAGTACTTATAGGAAAATAGCCTGGAAATTCCAGCATAGAATATCTTTTCTTCCCAATGTAAATATTCTTTCATGCAGTAAAACTCAACTTTGCCCCACTTAAGCACTGCCTGAGTTACATTTGGTTCCAAGAGCCTGTATTCCTTTAAGAGTACAAAGCATCGTGTGAAGACCCAAAAAACCAGTCTCATACAGGATATGTAGTGCTCCAAAGAGCTTTTCTGTGCCGTTTGATTCCTGAAGGAGCATGGGCTCCTGGTTGCTTTGATGTTCACCATAACAAAGTATACTGCAAGCTCATAGTCACACCGTTGGTGCAGAATAGCTATTGTACTTTGAGATCAAAACTTACCTTGTTTTTCAGTAATTTTACTTTATAGAGAAGTTGTGAAGAAAGTGTGTTCTAAAAATTCTTAAAAGCGTTTGGGGGGGGAGGGAAAGGATGTCTGTATGAACACTCACATCGGCTGGGTTTGAGTTTACAGGAGTGTATAGACAATCTGTGGTATTAGCAATCAAGTGGTAATGGTGAGGTCGTTAGAGAAGTAGGAAATATTTTCCTCACCACCTTGTCCCTCTGCCTGTCTGGAACATATGAGAGCATTCTTGGTTATAGGTATGTTGTATCTGACGCCCATTGAGCAAGGACTACCAGACAGTTTGCCAGTCAATTATTCATAGGCTTTCCCTGAGCAGGCAGCAAAGATGGAAAAGATAAAAAAGACAAGTAAATATTTGGAAAGGACAGCAAACCAAACTCTTACATGTGCAACAGGATTCTCTGTATATGGCTCTTGCAGAATTTAGAGCAAATTGGGTTTAAAGATCTTCCTTGAAAGACTCCCAACTTGGATTTTATGGAATACCTATACCTAGCAACAGATGCAACAATAAGTATATAATTTCACAGAATCTGAATTCAAGTCCTGTCTTGAAAGGCACACATCCCTTCCCCCAAAACAGGACATACCTTTGGAACTGAAAACTTTCTCTTCGTGTTGTCAGCAGAAGGTGAAAAGATGCAGTGGGGCTGGAATGCTGATTTTTTTGTTATCTCTGCTAGTAAATATTTGTTTGAAAGAGAAATGACTCACTGAATCATGAGGTCCTTATCAGTGAGATCAATTTGGCCTGGACAAAGTCTACATTTTTCCAAAAAAATGTGTATTTGCTGCAGAAATGTGTTTCTTGATTCCAGTACTTTCTTTAAATAAAAATAATAAAAGAATAGAAACTTAAATACACTGATGCAGTCAGATAAAAATACTATATTGGGACTATGAAGTACATACTGCCAAATACAGGGTGGTCAGTTGATTAAACATTCTAAATCTCAGAAGCAGAATTTCATTAGCCAGTTTCCTCAACTTTCGTATTGCATGGGAATGGATTTGAGGATTTAGCCCTTCCTACTGATTTTTTAATGCTAATCAAAGCTATCAGTTGCAACCACAGAATTCCACGTTTAGAGCGAGACTTTGTAAACTGAAACTCTTAAATCAAGAGAATGTTATAACGGTATCCATAGTAAATCCAGTGGTTATTTGAGGAATGCTATACTGTCCTGAAATGAGACTTAATGTTCATGCACAGACAAGACCATTAACTGTTTCATTTTCTGACAGTTGAGAATTTAGTGTTAACAAGCTTGTTCTGACATAAAATAGCAATGGGCTTTAAAAAAATATGAAGAACAGAATAAAAGATGTAAGGAAGGAACTTAATTCTGTAGGACAGGAAAATTCTTATTATTTATAAGATTGACTGTCATAGCATGGGATACAACGTCTGCCTCACCCTTTGTAAGAGTCAGTCAGCAGTAAGGAAGCCCTCCTCCAAATTCTAGGAGTCACTGAAGTTTCATGATGCATTATATGCTGGTCTCTCAGAAGCCATCCCTAGTCTCTCACACACCTCAGGGGAGTGAACCATGGAATAAAGGATACTTCTTCAGCCCACATATGCATTAATTATCCCTTTGCCACACAGGCAAGCACAAAGCTTAGCTACAGGCTGTGGAGCTGTGCAGTCCTTCACAGAATGCAGCACACACAGCCAGCTGTAATTTTCAAAACATAACTCGGACACATTTGAAATAAGATTGGAGTAAGAGGTTTGGGTGTTTGAAGCAATCACAGTCATGCCATTCCCAAACCAAAATATTTTGTGCCCCTTTTTTCTGTGTACTCAAAATACAGCCATACTTTTGTGTATGTCTGCACATGCTCTCTCCTGCTTTTCCTTCTCCTGTGCTTTTGGGGTGCTGTTTCTGCTGGGTATTTTCACATGTGAAATCCTGGTAATTGCAGTGTGTGTGCTTGTTTATCATTTTAAAAGCCTCTCCAAGCAGGAGCATTACTTTTTTTTCAGCAAGATGATGTGACCTAGGTTCTGGGTTGCTTAAGGACATTTGAAAATGTTGCCTTTTTACAGCCTAAGTTTGACAGTTTATCAGTTGATTGAACTAATATCAATCAATATAACATGAAATGTATGTTCATTCAAGGGGCTGGTTATCCATCTAACACAGAGATTCAGCCACACTCAGTTATGAGTCCTAACTTAAAGGCTTTTCAGTTTAACAAAGATGGAAGCCATTAAAGGAAAAACAAAAGTGTCTTTATTTGATAAAAGAAGAATCCCAAAGGAGTCACTTAACAGAACGCACATGTCCAGGGTAGAACACATACTGTACATCTACTTATTGTTACTTATGTTGAAAGGTCTTGGGTTTATAGCATTTTTATTGCTATAAAAGACCATATAATCAAATAACAAATAACCAACTTATATTATCAAATTTATTAAGATGCAAAACATTCTTGTAGAAGAAGCTCCAAGGAGCTCTTTAAGAGGTATGTATTGACAATACTTTAAGTGTAAATATTTTGACAGTTGAGTCATGGGGAAATTCCTTGTTTACAGGGAATTTTAGGAACTCAAGCTGAAGGTCTTCAACATTTATTTAACACACCTTGTGGCATGTTAATGGCCATGCAGTGGAACCAGGTAGCACATTGCATTTTCACTATTAATGGCTGTACTATTTTTGCTTCTGAAAAGCTTGGGATAATTATTTTTTAATTTGTGAAATTTAAGCCAAAAATTAAACACAAAACAAATAAAACAAACCCCCAAAAACCGAAACCTGAGCAAGATCAATGGCAACTTTGTGCGATACCAACTTTTGTCTGTTTCGCTCAAGCAATTCAGTAATCACAGATAACTGTAATTAAAGAGTTATTTTGCAGGGGAAATTATAGGATTGCTTGATTGACCCTATATGCAGCTTATATGCATTAATAATGTTTTAGCTGTTTCTCCACGCTTTAATCTGCCAAGAAGTGCCCCCCAAAGCTGCAGTTTGAAGAAATACCTCCTTTTTTTCTCATTAAATGTGTTCCTTCTGTGTCGTATAATAACCGTAGCAGGAATTGGCTATTTCACTAATGGACAGCAGTGCAATTATCTTGAAATCTTCCTCTGGAGTTGTTACCCCATGAATAATTATTTTAAAGGTATCAATTTTATACATTGTGGTTGTTTGAAACTTAAACTTTTCCAGGAACTTTGGGGAAAGGAAAAAAAAAATAATTTTACTTCATTCCATGTGTCAAATTAAGTAGAGTTTGAACAAATTCTTGGCAATAGGATACCAAATAAAAAAGTGCATGTTTTCTATTGTCATTTAATCAGCTGTTTAAAAAGAAAGAAGGGGGGGGGGGGTGTAGAAAATCCAATGCCTGAAAGATTTTTCACATAGCAAACTGATTTATGGCTACAGCAAGAATTTATAATCCCAGAGCATTCAGAGAAGTAAATGAAATACTCACGGTAGTTCCAGAGAGTTTCTTGCTTCCAGAGCTGAGTCTGCTGGGCTGTAGCACTGATCCTAGCTCTGAGTCCAGCTGGAGCAAACTGGGCCTTTTCCCTATTTATCAGTTTCTGTGCACACACACCAGGCTCCAGACACTCTGCAGAGCAATGCTATGGCTCTGAGACACAAACTTCCCACACAGCCTTTTCTGAGGTCGAAGCAAGGGCAGCTGCAAGTACACATAAATCAAATAATAACTGGGTCATCAGGGACAGAGGCCATGGGGACCCTCACGTCACTGCTTCCCAGAGTTCTCCCTGTCCCTTTACCAAATATTCTGCGTTTTCGGTAGAATTCGAAATTCTCCCATTTTGATTGCTTAACATCGACATGTCTGAGTGTTACTAGATAATATTCATTTCCTGTGCAGAGAAACAATTGCAGTAGTGCTGTTTGGAGATACCTACATGACATAAGAACAGAATTTGGAAACACTCGGTTAGGCCAGTGTCTCCAGACACAAACAACTCCTACCTCCCCATTGTGATTCCGACACACATGGACTGATGTGGCACACACAGGGCTCCTGTGTGCCCCGTAATAGACAGGGGTTGTTGGCAACTTCTGTTGCCACTAATTTTGCCAATTTTAATTCTTAAGGTATTTACATTATGAATAATTTCTAATAAATTAGTCCTTCCAAGATGAGGTTTCCATAAATCCCTGCACCTAAGATGTGATCTCTTGGGTAGGGCATGTTCTTCTTTGGTATCACGTCAGCATGTTGTCTCCCTGACCTGATGCACAGCAGGGTGCAAAGGAGGTGGCTTTTCTCCACTTAACTTCAGGTACAACCAGTTCTGTTATATACTCCATGGAACTAGATGGCAAAAGGAAAAACTAATTTCCTGTTGGTTATCTTACTGCAAAGCCACTTAAAATAGTCTTTAGGGACAATGAGTTTTCACAGATGTGTGGCACAATGCACAGCCAAGTGACATTACCCTTCAAAGGAGAGTTGTGGTTGTACTCCAGAGAACAGCCTCCTGCTCACTTCCACATAGTCTGGCTCAGTGATGGAACCTGTTAGTCTTTGCAGGTGGAATGGTTGAGCCTAGCTTTCAAGAACAAAAAAGACTGACTCAAAGATGGTATTTGAGCATCTTATACAGTTGGGGTTTTTTGAGCTTTCAAACGCTCTGCATCGACTGCGTGTGGTGACAGAGGGTTGGAATGCATAGATTGTGCAGGAGAGACAAGGATAATGATCTTGTAACTTTAATTATGATCACCATTTGTCTTTCCAGTAAAAGCAGCCTTATACAGCAGCTTACTAGGATGTGAAAAAAAACTTCAGTGGTAAAAATGAGTGAATTTGCAATTGTCAGAACTAAGATTTTTTTTTTTTTCATAGCAGCATCTCTCTCACATATACCATTGGCTTTTTCATCCAGCTTTTCAACCTTTCTCACAAAAGTTGGAAAAACAAGCAGAGGTTTGTAGAATATTGCCTGTAGCTTTTAAGTACTACTTTTTCTCTTTTTTTTCTTTTCTTTTTCTTTTTTTAGTACTTTCCAGATAGAAGATTCCTTACTGGTAAGCTGTTAGAATGTACCTACGGGACATGGGTATTTAAAGACTATTGGCTTTGGGAAACTTAAGTCTGAAGCCCAGTTTTTTAGAAGGCATCTAATTCCCCTTCTGTTTAGTGTTAAAAAACCTTGTGGGTTCAGAGGAAATTCAATTTCTAAAATGTGTATAAGAACCTAAAATATAGGTGTAGTACAAATTAACCTCAATGCCACATAGTCATTTGTTCCAACCCATGTGCTATCTTCACAGCTGTGGTAATAAAACTGCATGGTCATACAGTGATCAGACCAGGTCCATGTTCAGAACATATATTTGCATTATTTTAACAGTTAGCTTCTCCTAGTTAGAGTTAGACATGACAATAAAAATGGGAGACCTGAAAGGCCACCTGAGTCACATAAAGAACTGCTGTAAAGAGAAGGAAATAAACTGTTTTCTTTCCTCTAAAGAATCAAGAAATAAAAAGCTTATTTAGGAGTAAGGAAGATTTAAATTAGATACTAGAGAAGACAATTACAGTAGTAAAAATAAGTTGCTTGTACAATCTTCGTCACTTGGATGTTTTGAAGTTCAGCTTGGGCTACCTGATAGAACTTCGGAATTCTTCTGAGTTATTTTGATCTGTAAAGGAGGAGGAAGGACTTCTGAGGTCTCTTCCAGCTCTATTTTCTGTTATTTTTCCTTGCAGATGTCAGTTTTGTAAAACACTGATAAATTCTCTCTGATCAGTAACGTGCTTAGTGCCATTTTAATAGGCAAAGGAAATAAAAACTTCAAGCAGGCGAGAGGGGAGTAAACCAAGTGTTACTCACAGATACAGACAAGAAATAAGAGCTGAACAAGTTCATGTCGTGATCCAAAATCTCAAAGTGCCCCCGCAGTGGAGAAGGGACACACATGTTTTCTGTAGAAAATAATCCGATCTGATGCGATCAGTCTGAGCTGCACACCTTGCACTGCACGGCTTTCACAGCCACCCTGTCCATTGTTAATGCAGTCTAATCCACATGGAATGCCTGCCTTTGTGCAGTTAGGTCTAAATATTTCATCAGCACTGAAACTGCAGATCAAGAAGGAGCTTCCCTAGATTGATACCTGTTGAGAGAATTCATTTCCAAGCTACGCAGAATGTTTTGTTCATCTGAACTAGATTCCAAATCTCCATAGCTTGTTTGGTATGGGAACAGTTAAAGGAAATCATATCTGCTCCAGCTGGATCTTCTCTGCATAACTGACCCGTTCGGCTTCATCTGGTATTGGATTGTTTACGTAACTTCAGTAATTAACCACTATCAGCCTCATTAATGAAACATAAACCACCTCTTCTGCTCATTTATAAGGGATTTGTCAAACAAAACTTGAACAAAGGGCAGAATCTCAGCAAAATAACAGTCCTTCAGAAGCTACCAAGACTTTGACTAGGAGTCACTACGGTCACTTTGTTGTTGTTTTTCAGTAAAAATGAAACAGAAGTGATGGCATTGTCTATTGCTTTTGGCTAACTTTTCATAAAAACATCTGAGATCTGTCACATGAGGCCAATGATGCCTGGACAACTATTTTGGCCATTTCAGTACAAAATACTGATGTTCCAGCTCATTACTGTAAATCATTAAATGATGAAAGCAAGAGTCAAATGCTAAACAATTGGGAGCCTTTGGAAAACTAATTGCAAATTACAATAATCGTCGTTATATGCAAGTTAAAGGTTATATTGAAATATATATTATTTCATTATAGGACTAATTAAGTCTCTGCCATTAGTAAACTGTTTTGAACAATACTGAAGAAAGTTGAGTATTAACAATCCATTTTGTGTATTAAAATGGTCCAACTTAATCTTTGCATACTTTTCTTTTAGAGAAATAAAATGTTTTAGAGGCATAAAATACATTGGCAGACAAACACATGCCAAAAATGTTGTCTTTCTGAGAGCTATTTGCAGTTACAATTTGTTAAGGAACTCAGGGAAATAAACACAAGCTTTCTGTTCACCCCCTTTTCTGGATTGTTTATTGATCTGCCAAAGGTGCAGTGGTTCTGGCACTCCTAGGATTTTCTGTATGGCACGGATGAACCTAAGCCCTGGGTGAGAAAAAAGCCCCACAAAGCCTCTTGACCAACATTTCTGCACGTTGGTGTTATCGAGCACTTCTGGCTCTCAACAGAGAGAATGATCTAATTTGAATAGGATGTGTGTCTGTGGCGTGTGGTGGTTTTGGTTGTTGGGCCACATATTTCAAGACAGTATCAGGTCTGGGAGCCCCAGCAGTGGGAAATTGTCCCTTGTATTCAGCACATCCACCAACAATTTGGATGTGAAACTTGAGGACAGGCAAAGGAAGCTTGTGTGGGAGTGGTACTAAACTGCACACAGGCATCAGGTAAGAGGAGTGTTGCAAAGAACAGGAGGGGAATGGGATTATCTGTCAAAGGTGACTTGGTTCAGTTTATGTTGTTATATGCCTAAAATGTAACTAACCAAGAATTTTGAGAAACAGGCTTGTTTTGCTGACGTTATTTGCCTATTTTGCCTGCAGCAGAGAGAGAACCTTGGCTGGTTCACTTGAAACTTAAGACTGTGAGTGCACACATGTATGGCCTTTGTTGGATGGGGCTCCAGCCAGACTGAAGTGTTTTAAGATCCAATGTAATGCTTCTAATGATGAAACAAAACATTTAAGATGCTATTTGGGCTACCAGTTCACCCAGTACTTCCCCTGTTCTGTAGGCTTTAAACATGTACTAATTTTTGTAGCTCCACGCAACAAGGTTTGTGTGTCGCTTCCTTTGAGTGCTGGTTTGCAAAACTTTTATCTTCCTTACATGTAGCTTTTGTAAGCAGTACAGTTAATTTGCAAAAATTAAAGAGAAATAGTCTTTACAGAGCAAAACTGTGTGTTTCAGCACAGGAATGAGAATGAGACTAGCCAGGGAACTTCCATCAGGCAGCACCTTTTCCCCTGAACTTTTATATAAGTGTTCAAACATGAAATTATTCAAGTATTCCCCCAAAAGGGGTGACAGGGAATCTATACAGTGAATAGCTCACATCTAGCATTGTAGAAAGTATATGTTCATTTGGTTAGTTTAGTGTTAGATAATAAAAACACTCTTCTGCTTTGCATCAAATATACCAGACAAATCATCACTGCACAATCAGAAGGGAGGAAACTCAGGAGAAAACAAAAATTCTCCTAAAGTTCTTAACTGCTTTCATGGGATGAAATAATGGGACACCATAACAGATCAGAGAGGAAGAATGCTTTTGATCTTCTTAAGACTGTTTTTTTCTCTTAATCGTGAAGCTGTTGGTTAGTTTCACTATGCATTTGCTTACAGCCTTTTCACAAATCTTTAAGAGCTAAACACTTGACTCAGGTTGAGTTTTAATGCAAGAGCCAAACTGCTTTAAATTTACTTGAAAATCTCAAGACAGCCTATAAAATGTTCCTGTTTATGTGTGCATTTGCTTAGGCTGGGTGTGCAGGGCAGTCCCGTGGCAGGAAGACCAAAGTTGGTCAATAAAATGCTCCAGTATTCAGCAAGGCACAATGTGTAAGGAAGTAAAGATACCAACTAGAGCTTGATCACAACCTCCTGCAATGACCTTAGAACTGATAGTTCATAGAGAATACTTGTACCTTTAAGCATTGAGGTTCTTAAATGACTGCACTTCTTTGTAGGTACAGCAAAGAGACGCCAAGTGCTGGACCTGATTTCCATAAAGCTGAACATCTTGACACTCTGGATTAAGCATTGCAAAGTAATTATTGTGGAATCTCTTGGTCAGCATTTTATCAGCAGTGGAGTCTTTCTGCTGAGAGACTGAAATAGCTGGATATATCCATTTATCAATGATAATGTTTTCCTTTTTTTCCAGCCTGGATTCCATCGTAAGGACATTTGTTTTAACAGTAAAAAGAATATGAGACTCATAAAAGTGAGTGCTGTAGTGCAGTGGGGCACTCTTCAAGATTTATCAAAGCAGGATAATTAGGATGAACAATAAGACTGAGTTTCTTGGTGATGACTTTTGTCACAGAATGATTCTGTTCTATGCAACAATAATCCACCTTGAAGTATAGTTTAGGAAGTGCAGGAAGAGGATTCACTTGGCCTCCCAGTCTGTGAGTCTCTGTGCCCCAGATTTTGTTGAGGGCAGTACCAGTCAGTTTGTGACAGTAGCTGATGACTCTGTTCAAATACCATCACTTAATTTTAAAAGCAAGCAGTCAGAAAGTGTTGTGGTGTGGTGTGAGAGGGAAGTCTGATTTGCTTCTTAAAAAAGCTATAGCTGCTGAAATATTTGGCTCTTAGGTACCAAGTTTTTTTGAGGAAGGAATTGTAGTGGAAATGAGAAATACCACATTCAGCTTTTGAAAAGCTACTGTTTGCTGCATTACTATGTGAGATTTGCTCTTTCAGAGACATAACCAACATTTTTCAAACTGTGCTCTCATCACACAATTAACATGATTTTACCTGAGCTCCAAGAATTGTCCTAGAAATTTTCCCTTTATTCTTTTATCTGCATTTAGTGGCATTTAGATGCCACTCCGCCTGTCACAGATGTTGCCACTTCCTCTGTGCATTGTTATCCATCATCTATTCCACTTCCAGTTTCTGGGTAAGTTATGGGCACTACTCGGTGCACACTGCTTTAACATCCTCAGTACTGGTGCCTGGGCTCATCCCAGCTTTACAGCTACTACATTGTGTTCAAGACTCTGTCCCATATCTGTTACCAACCTCTTTTATTACTTTTTCTGTGCTTTTGGTGTGTCTAGATTTCTTTCCTTTTTTATTTTCCTAGTGCAAGCAAGAACCTCCTTAGCTGTACTCAGAAACACATTGTATTTATTCCATCACAGAAATACTATTCATGATTTTTCAAAAAGGGCCCAGAAATGGTTTTGCTTCTGCAGCAGCTTTGCTGTTTTGGGGAGCCTCGGTATGCTTCTATCTGGCATATGCTTTTCCTGCTAGAACAAATCCATGTTCTGTTTGACAAAACACAGCCATGTGGTTAAGAGTTATTAAAAGCATTAAAGCATTAACCTCTTGTAGCCTCATTTTTCACTTTGTACACACACATAAGTGTTTAATCGAATTAAAGTTAAACACTACAAAGTTTGAGAGGCCAAATTTATACATTCTCTTCAGTTTACACAGAATTGATGTGATAAGCCAAAGGAATTAGAAGACACCACTACTCAGAAAATGCTCATCCGTTGATTTGTTTAAGCTCTGTTGCTACATACTAGAACTTTTGGTGACAAGCATTCCCAGCATTTAAATCAAGGAGCTTTGTCCTACTGGGATCCAATCTGTGTCCTGGCGCCACACTAGCTTATTCTACTGTCCTTCAGAAGTTGAACAAATTATTCTGTGTCAAAAGATCTGCTGGGGAGGGAGTGAGCCGCATCCCCGAGTGAGAACACAAGACCAAGTGCAGTGCTGGGTGGTGGTGGTATTGTAGACTCCTGTCTCCTCATTCTGCAATTTAATTTCAAGGAGCCAGAATCCTGCAGAGGGACTGCGCTGGCCATGAAGTGGAAGCCTGATACAGCAGTGCAGGCCCTTGTCTCTCTTGTTTGTCTCTACCTGGCACGCAAGGCCAGGATGTCATCTCCAAAGCCAGGGAAAAATGAGTATTAAATCAGAAGTATAAACACAAGGAACAGAACAGGCCAGATACACAGACACATTCAGACATACAACCCAGGTGCAGCTTCTGCTGCGGTGTAATGATCCGTCGTGCTGCGTGCACAGGTTGGCTGGCTTTCTAGGAGGTGTGAACAGCGATTCCCAGTGCTGCGTTTCTACATGGCTCATCGAACACTTCCACTCCATGAAGTGGAGTTCAGTGGAACCCTAGAGATGGCATGTTTGATTTCACAGAACTTCCTGATGTTGAGTGAGGTGAAAGGTGGGAAGGTACTGAACTAATATGCACGCATCATTCCGTGTAGCTGTTACCAGGCCTGCTCCTGTGTGGCTGCTCAAGGGCTCTGCCAAAACCGCTGTACAGGCCGAGGCTCTAAAGGCAGCTGCAGAACTGGGACTGTCTTTGGAGAGAAGCAGCAGTGGGTACTGAAGAGCACAGGTAGGGTCATTTGAGGACATGGCAGTGGGGACATCAGCGGGATGGGGAAAGGAGCATTGACTGCAGCTTAGGGCAGGGCAGTCTTTTCCCAAGCATCAGCAGGCTGGTAAATGCACTAATATTTGTCAGTGGTCCAAATGTTCATGAATTGCCCATTATGGAAAAGGAATTCTGATAACAAGTTGTCTTGACTTTTTAGCATTCCCTAGTAAGAAGAAAAATAAGGACCAATAGGTAAAGCATGCTGTAAAGCATGATCCAGACCTCCAGTTCCACACCAGTTACTGTAAGGCAGCTTTACATTCCTCAGATTTGCAAAATGTACCTCACACTTTGCTGATTAATCTGATTCTGAGGAAATGCTCCCATGTGGCCTCCCACTCGAGTCTCTTCCGACTGTAGGAATGTTTTGAAACGCTCGCTTGTATAAAATCACCTTACTCAGCACTCCTGCAGTGAGACTCTGGGATCATAAACTTTTGTCTGATAGAGCATCCTAGATTTTTCTTATGTGTCAGTCTGAACGGGAAATTAAACTTGGAAGATGACGTGAGTCACAGGGACCCTGTCAGAACATTACTGAAAACATCATTAGTGCGGTTGGTAACAGTGAACAAAGGAAGCTGTGCAGCACAAGGTTAAGCAAAGCACCGAGGACATCGGGACCACTAACAGTAGCTTTAGTTGGCCAATAAATATCAAAGCGGAGAGTCAGCATGACGAAGGTTGTTATTCTAACTGGAGTAGAGGATGTTTACTGCTGAAAGGGACAAGCGAGCACACGAGATAAGATGACAGCTCAACAGATCCCAGCCCGGCATTTATCGCGCGCTATTTAAGGGAGCATTAAACCAGATAACCGGGACCCCTCGGGTCAAGGATGCCCGCCCTCCCGCAAACATGGGGAGGAGCGGCGCTCTCCGCCGGGCTCTGCCGAGGAGCCGCGACGTGAGGCGACCGACCCCGCGCGGCGGGAACGAGCGCAAGCGCGCTAAGGGCGTGGGGCGCGAGCCGCGGCTCTCCGTGCCGCCGGCGTCCTCCGCGCGCAGGAGCGCGCCACCCCGCGGCCCGGAAGGGAAGAGCGGCGCGCGGGCGGCGCGCTCTGGCGGCCGTGCCGCGTGCAGACGCCGCGCGTGCCGGGCCGGAAGCGGCGGGGCCGCGCGCGGGCGGCGTCCCGGGCGCCGCAGGCTCCCGTCTGCCCGCGCCCGGCGGCGGCCGGGAGCGGCACCGGAGCGGGCCGGGCATGGGGCCGCCGCGGCGGTGAGCTGCGCTGCTCGCCTCGGCGCCCGCCATGAGCTGCACCATCGAGAAGATCCTCACGGACGCGAGGACGCTGCTGGAGCGGCTGAAGGAGCACGACGCCGCCGCCGAGTCGCTCATCGACCAGTCCGCCGTGCTGCACCAGCGCGTCGCCGCCATGCGGGAGGCGGGCGCGGCGTGGGCCGAGAAGGTGAGCGCGGGCGGGCGGCGGGGGCGGGCGGGCGGCGGGGCGGCCGGACCGACAGCCGTGTCTCAGCAGGGCCCGGGCCCCGCGGCGGAGCAGGCGGACCCGTCTCGGCTGCGGCCGCACGCGCTCCTGTCGCAGGAGAACACTCAGATCCGTGATCTGCGGCGGGAGAACCGGGGTGAGCCCGCCCGCGGGGCCGCGCCGCGGGACGGGGTGGGAGGCGAGGGCTGGCGGGGCGCCGCCGGGGCGGTGCGTGCAGGGCCGGGGGGACGGGAGCGTTGGCGGAGGGCGCGAGGCGGCCCGGGGGAAACCGGCGGGGGGCGCTGGGGCGGGAGGGGGCTGGCGGGGGTGCATCGCTTCGCCTTTCGCCGGCGTCACTGGATGCCTCGGTGTGGAAACGGCTGCAGGCACCGGCTACCGGCGGCTTCTTGGCTAGCCGAGGGGTCCGGACAGCCGCCTGCCCCGGTCCCGGGGCTGCGCTGCGGTGGGGCTGGACAGGTGGTGCCGGGCTGGTACCGAGTGCCGCTGGGCATCCAGTGTCGCTGTTGCGAAAAGGTGCTCGTAGGTCGTGGCGGTGACGTAGGGTGTTTTGCAGAGCTGTGGATCTCGCTGGAGGAGCACCAGGATGCGTTAGAGCTTATCATGAGCAAATACAGAAAGCAGATGTTACAGCTGCTGCAGGGGAGGAAAGGTGAAGATGCTGAACCGGTCTTGAAAGTTCATCAGGCCAATTCCTTGGTAAGGTGGGACAGGGACAGGAGAGGGTTCAGCACCCCTGTTCCCTGTCTCTTGCTCGCTGCTGTACAACCTTTGTGTCCATTCCTGGAACATCTCTGCTCTGAAATACACCTTCTGAATCTCGTCTCTGCTGGTATTTTTTTCTCTGTTCTTTTTACAATGCACAGGTCCTGACAGGTATCACAGAGGACAGTGAAAAGCGTAACCCTTTCACAGCCTGGGTGAAGGCATCTTCTTTATGCACTAGGTGGTGAATTCCCTCAGTTAAGCATCATGCAGGTGATTCTCTACAGTCACATCAAAGGCATCAGAGTTCTACTGTTCAGTAATTGTAATGAAAGGAGAAGAACCTCCTAAATCTGTGAGCTGTGGTGTGTTTCATTCTTAAGAAATCACTCCCAAATGTTTTTAAATCTGGGTACTCTGTGCAGTGGCCCAGAAGTGCCCCTGCATTCACGTTGTGCGTGGTGATTTCAGAACGGTGAGGTGTGGATACTGATAACTGCTGCCTGTTTTAGCTTTAGGTGTCTTAATAACACACTAATAGCATTACATCTCTCTTAAAGGCTTATGAATTCAGTCAGGCATTTGTTAAAATGCATTTTTATGTGATCAGGGAGCAGCAAGCTGATTCAGCCTAGTGACATCTCCTATCTTGTGGGTTTTTAAGTTGGCATTGGAGCCAGCTTAACCCTTCGCACAAAGTATGTGGCAACTTACTCTCTTATTTTGTACTGCTTAGGTTCTCTGAAGTTATAAGTAGTGTACCAATGTCCTGCTTCCCGTGCTTGCTTAGGGGCATGAATTTCTCTGTTTATCAAGATTTAACACTTGAAGAAAACTTCTAACATGGTTCTCTGGAACTGCTTTTGTGCCATTATAATGGCGTGGAAATACAAAGCTGAAAAGGCTCTGGAAGAACCTTTGATGTACTTGGACTGTCTCCACATCCAGGCAAAGTCCTCCGTGCTACAGACTTAAGTCCATGAGTTTTTTCCTACCCACCACTTGGAGAGCAGTAACAGCCTTTCAGTGTTTTTTAAAGAGCTGTATTGTAACTATAATAATTTTTCAGGAAAAAACCCCACTTCATTCCTTGGTCCCAGGTTGTTACCCAAGTCTTTTGTATTCCTCCATCTCTATTTCAGATGCTCTGATTTGTTTATATATTGTTCTGAATAACGGAATTCAAAGCTGAGCTCTCTGCTCTGGTGATGCGTTTATCTTCCAGGAGCAGTGTAATAACTACTGATGCTTGGAGAAAAGAAGCTGCACCCTGTAACATTACCTGGTATTCATCAAAGTGCTTTGTGATAACCTTGTGTTTTTATGCTACGTTGAAATACTTTAAAACCTTCCAAATTCTGACCTTTATACTTCTTGCCAATTACTGACATGTTTGTGTTTACGCCTTGGAATTTCTCTCAGTGCTGCCTTTGGAAACGGAGTGCTCTTCCAACAGGAGCTGCTGTGGTTTTACACCTTGGAATTTTTCAGATTTAATTGTATGTGTATTTCTGAGCTTCAACAAAAGGTGTCTTCCAAAGGATTAGAGCTGTGTCTAGACAGATAACATACAAACTGCCTCAGGAGGCTCTGGTCTTACTTTAGTTTCCTTGCTTGGCTTCCTTCTGAGACAAGGCTCTTCACACTGTTACTTAGTCTTGAAATCTCATTTGCTTTTAGATTTGGTGTTCTTGTACATTCAGGGTCAGGCTTATCTAAAAGCAATATAAAATTTACTGCATACTAATTATATTCACGTGAACCTGAATGTGTTGAATCAGTCCTTGTCACACTTGAAATTGCTTTTGTCTTTGTGAGGGTGCCTCATCTTGCTGACTGATGCAATCCTACCCACCCTTTCCATGGGTTACTCATGCTAACGGACGGTAAGGTACATGTTTCCATCTTAAAGATGTTAGAAAGGATTGCAAGGGTTAAAATTCAAAATAGGAAAATAATCCAAACTCAAGACAACAAAAGTAATTTATGTGGAAGGGATTAATTATTACTGCTGCTTTTGCCTGAACATATTGAATATATTACTTTTATGTCTTTCAGGAAATTGAAAGTCAAATAGACAGAATATGTGAGATGGGAGAGGTGATGAGAAAAGCAATTCAAGTCGATGATGATCAGTTCTTTAAAGTTCAGGAGAAGCTAGCGCAGTTGGAGGTAAGAACAGACACAGTTGCTAAGGATAGATGAAGCTTTGGGAGTCTCTAGACTTACTCTGGACTTTCTATGTCTGTATGTGTCAAAAGATTTGTAACAATCAAAACTTTGGGGGTGGGGTCAGGAAGTGCAGAATGTGATCTGTTTCAAGGTCTGGATGCTTGTGTATATATGAAGCCAGAAGCAAAAGATAAGCGTTAAATGATGTGGTTCCCCTTTTGCTAATGCTGTGTTAATGCGTGTCACAAAATCAGTGTTTTATTTAGCTGTGGAGGTATGGGGCTTTTTAAAGATGATCATCTTTTAATTGTGAAGAAGCTCACTTCTATTTCAGCAAAAATATTGATTTTGCAGCTTGAAAACAAAGAGCTGCGTGAACTATTGTCAATCAGCAAAGAATCTTTTGAGGTGGGGAGAGAAGATCTGCCAGACTGTGAAGCTTAGGTCACAGAATAACCTTATCTCCAAATCTTGACTTCAGAGACTTATTACAAAACTACCCTACAAGGACTGGTTTTCGTTTGATCTTTCAGGTGCTTCCTTGTATGTTTGTTTTATCTTTCGAAACATGTGGGCTGTTTTCTCTGTGTTTTTCTGAAATTACATACTGTTGATGGCAAAGGCTTGCATTACTGTTCTGTAATTGCAGCATACAGATGCTTAACAGTGAAGTATTGGATGTGCACTCCCTTCTGATAGTTTATTTCCTCTCCAGTTTGTAATTTTTTACGAGCTTTAGTTAATAATTCCAGCTGTGCAGATGGCACTTAAATCCACCTTGTCAGTCGATAGAGAATATATTACAGGTTGTGATGATTTGATAGAAGGAACGAGAGATTCTTGCATTGTAAGTGGTAGGCACACATGTGGCTCTGCAAGCACGAAGCAGGCACACAGAGCTCTTGTTTTCCTTTGGAGAGCTAACACTCAGTATTTGGCTGGGTTAACCTTGCTACCTGGGCAGCTGCTTAGAAGCTGATCAGAACAGCAGAGAGCCAGTGGAGCACTTTATGGCCTTCAGGAAGAGTGAGTTGCCATCTGCCTCAAAACTGAGCCAAAACCAATGGAGTAGGCAGGTGTTTACGGTTATGTCACAGGTAAGTCTAGTATCAGATGTTACATAGCTGTTACAACACTGCAGAACCCTGTACTAAGTGAAACTAGAGTTGCAGTGCTGTAGGGATTTATCATAGACTGGTTTTGGTTCTAAGTTGTTTAAAGACCATCAGGTTCTGACTGCCCTGCTGCAGGGACACTCTCCACTTGACCAGTATTGTGTATTTTTAATGACACTTTTATATAAAGATTTCTCTCTTACCCATTATCAAAGAATAATCCCCCAAGAGCAGTAAACATCTAATTTCCAGTATTTGTTTTAATTTTGATGCTGCTTCTTCCCAAGTGAGAGTTCTGATGAGATACAGAAGGTGATCTACATTCCTGTGCTAATGCAGAGACGTTTTCTTGCAACTGTTTGGAATATCCAGCAGGATTGTTCAGCTCATGTCAGGGGTTTCTGTACAGGAGTATCCTTGTATACAATCCTTTTCTATTAGGAATTGTTTAAGAGGGAATAAAGGCCCCCAACGGGCACTATCTTCTCCAGCGTGTTCTGTTGTGTGAATACGAGGTAATTCTGCCTGGTCTGCGCCGACACAAGCCTGTCCCACCCCCGAGTGGAACGCACCCCGGGGGTGCTTTCTCTCATCCTACCGCCGGAGCGGCCTCACAGCCCCTCCCTACCGTCGCTGCCGCCGTGCAGGCTGCCGCCGTGCAGGCTGCCGTTCCGCTCCCCCGCCTTGTCGCTGCGCGGCCTCCGCACGAAGGAAGCTGAGCGGCAGTTGCGGGGACGGCGAGCCTGTGGTTACGTGGCCGGGGCGACTGGGCCGGGTGCCGGTGCGGCCGCTGTGGTTGAAGGCGTTCGGCGGCACACGGGCGGCCGGGCCCTCACACGTCGCTCCGGCCACGAGGCGCGGGCCCGGGGCGCTCTCCTTCCCGGGCGGGGCCCTGGCTCCCCGCGGCAGCCGCCGGGCCGGGCCGGGCCCCGCAGCGGGCCCCAGGGGCCGGGCCGGGCCAGACGCGATCGCGGTCACGCCGCGTCGTCCGGGGGGAACGGGCGCCGCACGCGCACAAGGCGCTGTGAGCGGGCGCGCACGCGCGCCACATGGCGGCGCGGCCGGGCTCGGCGCAGGCGCGGCTCCGCCCCGCCGATCTCGCGAGAAGCCGGGATTTATTCCTACGTGCTGTGCCGTGCTGCTCATGGCGGCGCTGGAGCGGGGGCGCTGAGCTGTTGGGGTGAGTACGGTCCGCGGCGGCTCCTGGTGCCGCCCAGGCACCGCCCGCGCAAGCGAGGGGACGTTGGGCCTCCCGAGAGGTGCTGAAGGAGGCAGGGGGCGCCTCCGGGGGCGCCTCCCCCTCTTCTCCTGCCCCGGCGCGGTGAAGCTGCCCGGAGCCTCCCCTCGGCGGCGCGGAGCTCGGTGGCCGCGGGAGAGAGGGCAGGGCGGCCGTCTGACTAGCAGGCCGCCGCTCCTGGGGATGGGGGTACCGGCGGCCGCGGGTTGCTGGGCCGTGGCGGCGTGCGCACTCCGCTTCCCGGCGTCCTGCGGGCAGCCGCCCTGTCGCCGGGGCTCCTGGGGGCTGGAGTCCCCCCTGGCCGCGTAGGCGGGGCTACGGCCGCGGTGGAACTCGCTGTCCCGGCGTGCTGCGCGGCCCGGCAGGCTGCGGGGCTCGTCGGGGCCCGCAGGCCGACTGGCGGCGGGCCGGCCGGGGGCGGTGCCGAGAGGGACTACGGATCCCGGCAGGCCCCGGGCGGGGCCTCGCTGCCGGGACTCCTGGGGCCGGGCTTGCGCTGCGCCGCGGAGGGGCGGCGGCGGACCGCGGCTCCCGGCGTGCCGCGCGCGTCAGCCCCACCCGGCGCCGATCCGAAGCCCCCGTCCCTTTGTGTGCGGGGGAGCGGCCGCCATCGCCCCCCTTTGTGTGTGGGGAGTGTGGTGGGCCCGGCCACTCCCTCCGCCGTGCCCGCTCTTACCGCGGGCTGGGGAGCGGCGGCCCCTTTGCGCTGTCATAGTGCAGGCCGCGGCCGGCGTGCCGGCCTCCTCCCGCGCGCGGCGGCCCCCGCTCGGCGCGCTGCCGGCTGGGGCCTCTGGCACCGCCCCTCAGCGGGGCCCGCGACTCCGCTCCGCGGCCACCATCTTGCTGCAGCGCAGCGAACAGGGCCGCGCCGGCTGCCCCGAGCTTGCGGCGCCGCGGGCCCCTGCCGAAGGCTTGCGGGGAGCCTCTCTCGCTCAGGGTCCGATTTCCCAGCGCCTGGATTCCTAGCAAACACGGGGCTCTTCCCCGCGCGCCAGACCCCTTAAAAGAGAACGGATCTTTGGGTTTATGATCGTTCTGTAGGTATACGTGCCTTTACGGGTGTCCTTGGGAGTTCTTTAACTTGCCCCCTCCCCCGTAGATGTTGGGTTTTTTGACGTGAGAGTGAGCTCGCTTATCTAGCGACGTCGGCAGCTGATCTTCTGGGTGTCACCCGTTTTTCGGTGCGCTTGAGCTCCGTTCAGCACTGCTTTCTGGTGCTAATCTGAAAAGATACGAAACAGCTTTATCATCTTAATCGCTGTGTTGTGCATGCATACTGAAAATGCAAGCTTTTATCTTTATTGAATTTAGTCTTCTTCGTGTTAAGAGATGGCTGTTTCTAGAAGTATGTGTTCTGGTCTGGTAAAATACCATTCTTGTGCTTTTCTGGTGGAGAAAACAAAACAGTGTTTGTAATGTGGCAGGTTCTACTCCTGGGCAGTACAGATAGTTTCTAGCTGTGGACAGGTCTATGTGACTTACTGTCCTTTAGCTAAATCTGCACCTGGAAGACTCAAAGAACAGGACTTGAGCAGTTCTTCCCTGTCTTGTATCAATCCTTTCAACTGTAAAGATACAAATGCAGAACCCAGTGTGACTTGGGGGCTGGGCAGCTGTTTAAGGTGTTTACCATTTGAAGGAGTATTTATAGTAGCTGAATTAAAAAGTAAAGAATTCAAGGCAGACATGCATAGTGAGATTTGATTTTTTTAACTTGAGTTGTGCTTGCTTGACCATCCCCTTTTTCTTTCTTTTTGGTAACAAGTGTAGTAAACTGATCTTGTTACCAAATCGAACTGGCTTCTTTATGGAGTGAATGCCAGCTTCATTTCCCCCAAACTTGGATGTGGAGATGTGCACTTGAGATTGGAAATGCTGTCCAAAAAATAATACTGTTCAGAGAGAGATTGTGTTAACGGTTGCCTGACTCTAATATGGAGGCATGTGAAAAGTCTGCTGATTGTGTTACTCTTGTGTCTTCTGATTTACGGGTTTTTTTTATAAATGAATCTTTTCATGCAAAAACCTTTCATACCAAATACTGGCTCGTGCTGCCCTCATCCAGTGTCGTACTTGGTCTCATTCGTGTTTGTGTTGTGGTCTCACAACAAAAGTCGCTTCAGCCAAAAGTTTTTCAGAGTGGTGACTAAAGGAAGATCCTTCATCTGGAGGAGAGGTCATTGAAATACAGGCTTCTGTGAAAGCTGGGTGATGAGTTGGCAAACAGCGTTGTGTATTTTGGGGTTCTTTCTTGTAGTAGCTGGATGCAGTCAGCTTTTTCACAGTGATGAGAATTAAATGTCTTATGATCATGTTTCAGTCGTTTAAGTGACTATTTCAAGCTTGCTAAAGGGAATTCAAAAGTCAGTGTAAATTGTGAAATTCACTTTCCCACTACAGTGCAGAAATAGGCTTTGTCTGTATTTTCGCTGATTTGGTGTGGAATCTATGGAAAAACTTGGGAAAGAGTTGTGCTCTGATGTTTTATACCTTTAGATTACTGTAAAATGTGCAAGTTTATCCATAGGTTCATAGCTGCGTTTTTTCTTAGCAGCTTTTGTCCACAAAAAAAAAACCTTTTTCTTTTTTTAATTCTATCTATTATGTAAGGATCAAACTCAAATTAAAACTTTGTTTTCAAAAAAGCTTCTGTTTCTACAAGGTTTCAGTTTTATCTGGTAGGTGGCAGTTTGCCTAAACTGCATTCTCATGAAAAAACAAAGTGGTACTGGAAAACTTCAGGAGCGAATTAATAATTATCTAGTTACTGCTGTGGAGAGTTGTCTTTGCTGTTAGCTACACAAATATATATTTCTATATATATTTTTATATATATATAATATCAACATTTTTACAGATTCTGTTTTAAGAAGTCTAGAGAATGTCTCTGCAATTACTTTACATGCTGTGCTGAGTAGTCCTTGACTTGCCTTTTGGTAGAAAAATGACCAGGAAATTCTAATTCTTCCTCACACATACATTCTACTGCTACTCTGAAGATCTGTGCAAGCAATTACTAATTAATTTATGACACAGCACCCATCTAAAGTTATTGATAGGACTAAGACTTGCATTAAATAATGCTGCTGTTCATAAAAATGAAGTTACTGTTTTAATGTACAAGCTGGGACCTTTTCTGAAATATCTAACTGTTTCTGAAGAGTACGAAATTGGAAATAACATATTGTTGGCTTGGGGGTAGAGTTTCTTGGAAAACAAAACTGAAAATCAGAATGCCAAAGAGATCTGTGGGACAGTCTTTCCTATCGTGTATGAAACCTGCGGTATTAAGGTAGAGATGCACCTGTTTGTAGGAATACCTAGGACTGATGTGTCATCACTTTTGAAGTGATAATTAGTGTATGTCTTTTTCTGTCTCCAGTATGAAGTGGAACAGAACAGAATTTACCACCTGAAACTGCTGCTTCAAGTTCAGATCAGGAAAAGAATATACTACATTGTAACAACAACTCAAGACCAAAGAAGAGGAAACTTACACTGAAGATACAAGGCTTGATCTGAAACAAGAAGTTTGTGCCTACTCAACAGCTTCAAAAGAGCACGTCCCAACGCTGCTAGTAGTCTTTGTTTTCTCCAGTGCTGTATTGAAACTGCCCAGGGCAGCAGCACTTGTATTCTCTATTAGCTTGATAGATCACCTTCTCTTGATATCTTTTTTCTTCCTCTCTCTCTCTCTCCCCCCTGTTTTTTTCTTCTTTTTTTTTTTTTCTTAATAACAATCTTCATCCTTAGAAACTTGTGCTGAAACAGAAGAATCGGCTAATACTACTGAAAGTGCAATATTTGAATATCACTGCGAGGTCAGTGCTTGGGTTCTATGAAGTTATATCTGTTTCTAAATTTATTAGGAAACAAGTTGTCAACAGAGGAGTGTGGGGTTTTTCTAGCAGTTCTTTGGTGCTGTGTTGGTTTAGTAGTAATGTGGTGAGTTAGGTTATGGTTACTGTTGTCCAATAAATACCCATTATATCATAGGTGCAAGCAAGCCTTGTTTGTGTGTCAATGGGTTGTAGCCTATCACTAGAAGTTTCTTAATGACAGTACCCCTGGTGATAGATATAAATGGATGCTGTTTGGGGGGGGTGATTGTTTTTTTTTTTTGTGAGGCTGTTATAAGGTTTGAACAGGTGTAGGAATACGGCAAATAGCTGGAGAGACTGCCAATATCATCATGTATCTCTCTACTGCAAACTGTAGTGGCACCCTGAGGAGTGTATCTCTGAACTTGTCAGTCTTCAGATGATTGATGACGAGTTCTTTGTGCTATACTAAGTCATTTACACCCAAACTGTTCAAATAGTATAATGCAGTGCTAGTCTTTGAACAAGAGACTAGAGCACTGTGTTTTCTGATCCTAAAATAGGCTATTCTGAACTTGATTTGTAGGTGGATCTTTGTTGTGTTCTCTGTCTGATGTACCTTTAGCAGTAGTTTGTTACTTAATGCCTGTGGCAGGGGTGCACGTGTGTTTGTGCTTTCCTTGTATGAGAGATGTGAAGGGGCCATTTTGTAAATGACTCAAAAAGCACTTGTCACACTGGTTCTAGCTCTTGGAATGGGTTAATGTTCTTGCCTGTTATTCTACTGGGAAAAGGTATAACAATATAATTTTCCCTTCCCCCACCCACTCTGCTTACAGGAAAAATGCATTTTTTAAAAACTATTTCAAACTCTGTGATGGCTTAAAATCAAACACTAGCTGTTGCCTTCCCACAAGGGCATCATCTTATGTACAGAATATCCTAGGGATTGCCTTCCTCAAAAGCTGAGGGCTCATGTATTGGAGTGATGCTCTTTGATCATTACACTGATTACCAAACAGGATAATAAGACATGCTGTAGCTATACCTGTTAATAAGTTGAGTAACTTGATGTTGGTATTAGAATAAGAAGCCATGAGCATTTTACAAGTTGCTCAGGTGTCTTACCTCCACAAAAGATAATGCTGACTAATTTTTAATCTCTCTTGCTTGATGCAACAAGAAGAACAGATACAGTCTGTCTGTTTCCAAAATACATATTCTGGAAACTGCATCAAATAAACCCCTCCAGTACTGTATTTTAATGTGCGTACTGACAGTTTGGAGAGGGTTGCTTCAGTAGTCTTTCTTGAGATAAAGTATTTGGTGAGGTGTAATACACTTCAAACCCAAGTGTAATACACTTGGTTTAAATGCTAACTGATAAATAGAAATGGCTTGCTCTAAATATGGGGCTTGCAGGCTTACTCATCAGAAGGGAATGAGTTAGTGAAGGTACCCGTGCCTGTTTAAAGATCGAGCCTGTGCCTTGAAAGAAAAAAACATCCCTGCAACCAAAAAAAAGAAAAGAAAAAAAATCGTGGATACAAGTGATTTTATCAGTTCAGTAGAGCTTTAACTTTTCCAGTTTAATGCTGTTCTCATGTTTTCTCAGTGTATCTAGCACTTGAGCTCCTACACCACAGAAATGTTACTGTAATTCTCAGTATTAATTCCATCACTGTGCAGTAATGTTTAAATATGTAAAAGGACTTTTTTGTGTGAAAGACTGAATAGACAAAGTAGGGACAAATTTTGCAGGGCTGTGACCCTAATTCTGTTGGTTCATAACTGTTGCATTTTCCTAACTACTTGTTTAATTTGGAAGAGCTGATAATTTAGATATTTTTAGGCTCTGATGTGAAACACTGAATGTGGGTGTACTCTGAGGTTTGTTTTGGTCTAAGCAAGCCTTATTTTGGGGTTGTATTTCTGGCCTGTTTTATAAATACGTTGCCTGTCTAAATTTTAAAGATTATTGTTTTACAAAAATTTGACTGTTTTGATGTTTTTAGTCTATTTTTAAAAGTGCTGGAATTTGCTTCTTACAGTAACTTCCACAAGTGTTTTGTGTTTGTCGTTCTGTTATGTGGGCATGGAGAAAGGAAGCTTATTTTAAGTAGAGTTGTGTTTTGTTGGTTTTTTTCCCCTGTGCTTTATTTTAAACAGATGAGCTTTGATCCAAACCTGCTCCACAACAATGGACACAACGGGTACCCCAACGGTACTTCAGCAGCGCTGCGTGAGACTGGGGTTATAGAAAAACTGCTGACCTCTTATGGATTCATTCAGTGTTCAGAACGGCAAGCTAGACTGTTCTTCCACTGTTCACAGTATAATGGCAACTTACAGGAGCTCAAAGTAGGAGGTAACTAGGCAACTTTGATAGCTTTTTGACTGAGTAAGATCAGTTTCATTGACTGCCATAGAAAATCCTTTTATCTTGTGGCTTGAACAGATACATGCTGTTGCTTTTGGTGGGCTAAAGAGACAATTGAGTAAAATCTAGCGCTTCCCATGAGACCTGTGCAGCACCTAATCTTTGTGCAGCCTGTGTGAATGGGATTGTGGCCATTCTGGAGAAGGTGTGGTGTCAGGTCCAACTTGCATAACTGAGATGGGAGCAAGTGCTTAGACTGTGGAAGGATATACCTAACATACTCAGTATTTACTTTTTAGAATTAGTTTCAGGATGGCCACTTGCTTTTCAGAATGGGGAGGCTGCTACTTCATGCTTCCAGTTAATATTCCAGTGAAGTTCCTAAACTATTTAATGGTTTATGTTCAGTTCAGTGAAGTCTGCTGTATAGTGGGCAGGGGAGGGAATTGTTGAGGGGCAAGCCATTACAGTAGAATAGTTCATTAGCAATAGTTCAGTAAGCCAGATAACCAGAGAAATATTTGCAAATACAGTGTCCATCCTTGTTAACAAAAGCACCTGAGTGTTACTTTGTGTTTGGCTACAAGCAGGGAATTATCAATTGTAACCATGTAAAGATTAAAACCGAGCACAGACAAAACTCTGTGATGCCATTATCATGTTTGATGTCTTGTAGATGATGTTGAGTTTGAAGTGTCTTCTGATCGCCGAACTGGAAAACCCATTGCTATTAAATTGGTGAAGATAAAACCAGAAATATTACCTGAAGAACGAATAAATGGACAAGTTAGTGCCTGTTTTGTATATCTGCATAATTTCCAGCTTTCAGTCCGGTATAGAAGGCTATATTAAATTAGCATGCATCATAATAGCTACATACATTATTCGGCTACACTGAAATACATTTTTGTTGTTTTGATAAAATTCAGAGGTTCAGTTTCAGCTCTTACTTCACTCTGAACACTTCTTAGACTTGACAAGTGTTCTTTAAGATTGAAGCTTTGCAGCATGGCATTCCCTGTTGAGTTAGACCAAAAGTGCATCCCTGATTGTATAGTAAAGGATCCTGACATTCATTTTGTATTCAGTGCTGCTCCTGAAAATGACTAGCAATGGATTATTTTTTTTTTGACTGGTAGGTTGTGTGTGCTGTTCCTCACAATTTAGAGAGTAAATCTCCAGCTGCCCCGGGTCAGAGTCCAACAGGGAGTGTATGCTACGAACGTAATGGGGTAAAGCTTACATATTTTACTTGAACTTTTTGCTGATCCATCACTGTGGTCTATAAGAGAAAAAAATAGACACAACTTAATGTAGACAATTGACACTGCTAAGAACTGTAGTTCTTGGCAAAGAAAAATAAAAAGCATGCTTTGGTAATTACTATAAAAGCAAATGTTAATTTGACAGCTTGCTTGCTTATATTTATGGAGAACTTTTATACAGAGCCAATCAGGTGTTTTCCTCTTTTAAAACTTTTTAAAGCTTAGAAATTGACATTTAAAGATTGACACGTACAAAACTTTGAATTTAAGTTGCTTGTTACAGACTCATCTAAACAGCATAATGGAAGAATGTTTTTGCATGCTGAGCTTGACCATTTTCAGTTTTTCTGCTAAATTTATTAAGTTATTAAACAACTGTGTTAATCTTTGACACTCTTCTGCAAATAGACTGATATTAGTCATTGTTAATTTACAGGAAGTATTTTACCTGACTTATACCCCAGAAGATGTTGAAGGAAATGTACAGCTGGAAACAGGAGATAAAATAAACTTTATAATTGATACAAATAAACAGTAAGTCAGTATTGCTTTTCTGCCTTCATACTTTATTTTAGTAGTCAGGCAGCAATTCGTGCCTGTTCTGAGAAATGGAATGACATTATGTAATCAATCCTTTTCTGCTGTGAGTTTAAGTTGTTTCAGGTTTGCTCTGTTTACTTTTTTCCTCTTTAGTACTGGTGCTGTAAGTGCTCGTAACATTATGCTATTAAAAAAGAAACAAGCCCGCTGTCAAGGAGTAGTCTGTGCCATGAAAGTAAGTGATACTTTAGCTTTAAAGTTTCATTTAAAAATGAAATGCTATTCTAAAAAGTGGTGGTGTGTAAGCTGGGTAAATGGTTTAAACAACTAGTCTTTTGATAGTCTTAAAGTCATCTTTATTTTCATTGATCTCTTTCTTGTGGTAGGCTGTTAGCTGTGTGCACTCATAGGTCTGCTATGCTGATGTGTCATGGCCTTTCATTGTGTTTGATAGAACTTAGAAAATTTTTTCTTAGTATTTGAAGATACTAGGAAATTTATAAAACACTTTGTTTTGTTCTTAGGAAGCCTTTGGATTTATTGAGAGGGGTGATGTCGTGAAGGAGATATTCTTTCACTATAGTGAATTTAAAGGTGACCTAGAAGCCTTACAGCCTGGTGATGATGTGGAGTTTTCAATCAAAGACAGAAATGTAAGACGAAATCCAGTAAAATCTGAAGACAAGATCCTGGGGCATAACTGGACGACTGTTTTCTCAAATTCACTTTTAAAAGAAGAAGGGGGGTGGAGGTTTGTTGGAAAATATCTGCTACCTTACCACTTCTCTGTGGGTGTCTGACTGATTTTGTGCTTTTAGGGTAAAGAAGTTGCAACAGATGTTAGACTGCTGCCTCAAGGAACTGTCATTTTTGAGGATATCAGCATTGAACATTTTGAAGGAACTGTAACCAAAGTAATTCCAAAAGTACCCAGCAAAAACCAGGTGAATATCAGAATTTACTTTAGAGTTTGTGAACTGTTGCATTAATTGTATTGAATTCTAGTCAAATGTTAAAAATGTTCCCCTTTCCATCTAAGAGTCTGTGGCATAAGCATCAAGTCAGAGTAAAAGGAGTAAGCTTGCATTTGACCAGTCACATCTGTCAATAGGAGCCACAGTCTGCTAATTTTCCTAACAGTTATAAAGAGCACAAATTAGTGTAGTGGTACATTGGGGAATATGTGTTTTTAATGTTTCAAATACTTCCCATTGAATTTTGTGCATTTAGGCTGTATCTTTAAGGCAAAAAGCATAGGGGAAAGGGGAGAAAATACTTCCTGGAATAAGTCTGATTGATGGGTTATGGTGAGTGTCAACAAGTAATGAGGCTTTTGACAGCTAACTCGACGTTTAATGTTTGTCTTTGAGGAAAGAGTGAATGCAAGCATGGTTTTAGGCAAGTCTGTGTTGTTTTGGGGAGGTTTGAGATGGGGGGTTTTGTGTGTTTTGAACACTTAAGGACAGTGCTTTTCAGAAGTGTTCTAAGTATGGTTATAAATTTTAATTCTTGAAATAGTGTTCTTTGGCAATATGTGCATGGTGCTTTAAAAAAACCAAAAGCCCACCACCAGCAACAAAAACTGGCTTGCATTTGTCTATGGACAAGGGGTGGTGTAAATGATGAAGCATAGGGGTCTGAGTCCAGCAGTTGTTTGGTGCCATCTGTACTTACATGAGCATTAGTATTTCTGACAGCTATTCTGTCAGCAGTTAATTCTGAGTCTCGGTGCCTACAGCTAACTTCTCTGTTGGGCTTTCTGTATACTAGAGTGATCCATTACCTGGCCGCATCAAAGTGGACTTTGTGATTCCTAAAGAACTTCCATTTGGAGACAAAGATACAAAATCCAAGGTGACCTTGCTGGAAAGTGACCACGTTCGATTCAATATTTCAACAGACAGACGTGACAAACTGGAACGAGCCACCAATATCGAGGTTCTCCCTAATACTTTCCAGTTTACTAATGAAACTAGGGAAATGGCAAGTATCTTTTATTCGTTCTTGAAGGGAAATGAAAGTAAAATATGGGGGTTTGTCTTAATGTAAAAATCACTAGTGTCTTCCATTGCCTTTTCTGAAATCCAGTCCTCAGTTGCGTGCTTCAAACAAGGTGCTGAAATGGTATAAAATTCAGAATTAAAAACTCTGCATCTTTTTTTCCAAAGGGTAAAATGTGAACTACAGAGTAAATGAAATCATACTAAAAAAAAAATAGACCTTAATTTGCCTTCTTGGATTGCTAGCAAGAAGTCTTTTTGAATTTGATGGGTTTTGGCCACTCCCTCTCTGAGTTCAGCAGAGGGATAGTGAAGAGCTGCTTTCTATCACACACTGGAGACTGAATTACAGGGACTAAGATGAATGTGCTAATCAGTGTTAAAGAATATCTTTCATTGCTGTGATTTGGAATGTTGGTTCTGTTCCAACAAGAGTGTGTAAGTTTGCCTTCCTTTTCGATTGGAGCCCAATTACAGTGCTGTAGCTGCGATTTAGGGACACTTTGCTGTAAGAAAACCACTGAACTTGGACTTCACCTTCTTGGTTCTTGAAATTTGATCCTATAAGCTACTTATATTGCTGCTCTGGCTAGATAAAACTTGCCTGCCTGAACTGACCTGTCACTAAGGCTGCAAATATTGGCTACTTCTAGCACTCCATTTGTAGAGGTTACCACCAGGAAGGTTGCTAAAATATTATGTAACATGTTGACTGTAATAGATATGAGTCTTGTTTGTAAGAAAGCTTTTTAATGTTTTCTTTTTTGCCTGGAAATCTGATGTTTTTTCTTCTAAACTTCACTCTGACCACTGGTTTTATTTTGTGTTTATATAGGTTCTTGTATGTTTTGTGTGTGTTTATGTATTACATGCCTGTACAGATGATGTATGTATTTGTAAAGTTATTCTCTTCAAGACTCTGTTCTCTGTGTAGCAGTAATGTCATGTTCCTTAACTGTAGTCCTTGTTAATGGCTTAAATGAATCTTTCCAGTTAGTGAGAAATTGACAAACTATGACTGGTTTGTGTTTCAGGTTTACTGTAGCTTTTAGCACTACAGTTGCAAGGAATCATATTGCATAAACCAAGAAGTGTTGTCATGGGATTCAGGCCTTGTGTTCAGATTATTGCATGCTGTGCAGACAGATGTGGGTACCTGCAGACAGGCATCGCATAATAGTTGTAAAATTGTGACTGTACATTTATCTGTTCTCAGGGTGTGATTGCAGCAATGAGAGATGGCTTTGGCTTCATTAAATGTGTGGACCGGGATGCTCGCATGTTCTTTCACTTCAGTGAAATTATGGATGGAAATCAACTCCATATTTCTGATGAAGTAGAATTTACTGTCGTTCCTGTAAGTTAGATTAACACTTATATGAAATGTTAATTTTTAAAGAAATTATGTGCAGTCTGTCTAAAATCTGAATGATGTTTTTCAGGATATGTTGTCTGCCCAAAGAAATCATGCTATAAGGATTAAAAAACTTCCTAAGGGCACAGTTTCTTTCCACACCCAATCAGATCACCGTTTTGTGGGCACTATAGACAAAGAAGCTACTCCAGCCAAAGCCACAAGCCCAAATAAAGGCAAAGAGAAGGTAATTCTGCTTTTCTACTTGTGAAGTACCTGTTCTGTGTTCCTGGCTTCCTTAAATTCTGTAATTCAACTCTTGGAACCACTGTCTATCATATATAAATCTGAGCTACATTGAATAGCTAATGACGGCAGTCGGCGAAAACCTAACTCTGTGAAATGAGGTTATAAAAGCATTGCTAATGTTTGTGGTGTTGAGGACAATTTCCAAGAACTTGATGGGAAGTTTCTTTCTACCTCCTACTACATTAGATGCTAGGTAGAATTGGATAATACTAGGTTTCTAGGGCTAGAGCAGAAAACTTTTACCGCTTTGTCATGCTATTTTAAACAATACCAGAATAATTACATTTACTGGCTATGGTGATGATACATTCTTTCCTTTAAAAAAATACTGTCTACTATCATTTAAAGGTGCGTACTCAGAGTTGGTTGGGTTCTTCCCCAGTTACTGAGCAGTTACTGTATACCACTGTGGCTCAAGTGGGCAGTGCTTGCATTGTATATAGTAAACTTGTTTGCTTACAAATAAGATGCTGACTGAAGAATACTGATGTCTTGTTTTTAGGAAGCTGAGGATGGAGTAATTGTTTATGATGACTGTGGAGTAAAACTGACCATTCCTTACCAGGCCAAGGATGTGGAAGGATCTGTTAATCCCCAAATAGGAGATAAGGCAATATCACTTAATTTTACCATTGGGAAATATTTTTTCATGCATTGTGAGATGTGAGGTTCTCTTTGCCTTGTTACTGGATTTGTTCATCCTCTCAGAACAAATAAGGGACAAAGTGTCTCTGTGTAATGCCACCCATTTATGTTCTTCTGTCCTGGGTCTGAGTGGCATAATCTTCTGTATAACTAAGAAAAATACCCTAAACCCTGTTGATAAATGTATGGGGAAAAAAAAAATTCTTAGTATGTAAATAATGCTTTTTAAAACAAGGAATTCGTAAAATTAAGACTGGACTTTGCTTGTGAATAATCAAGAGGAAATTAGTATCTAGACTTTGAGATGAATGTTGAAGCGAGAGAGCATGCCCTTTAAGCAAATTAGGAATGACAGATACTTCTGGGAGAGAAGGGTCAGAAAATTAATTACCTGGAGAGTTTAGATACTGGTTAGAGACCCACAGCTTTGAAATCAGTTATTTCAGGGGTTTGGTGGGTGTGGCTTCTTTGGGTGTTTTCTGTCTAGTATTGATACACTCCTCTTAAACAGGTGGAGTTCAGTGTTTGTGAAGTGAAGAGAACTGGTCTGCAAACAGCTGTGTCTGTCAGAATGCTGGGACGCAATTACAGCTCTAAGAGGCTTTTGGGATACGTGGCGGCCCTGAAAGATAACTTTGGATTTATTGAAACAGCTAATCATGATAAGGAGATCTTTTTCCACTACAGGTGAATGACAGGGGGGATTTTTTATTTGTTTGTGGGTTGTTTTAGAGGGGGGGTGTGTGGAAGTTTGGTAGGGTTGGCTGTTTGAACCCATTTGGACTTGACACACACTATAAATGTGCTTAGTGTCTCAAGTTCCATTCATTGTCTCTGCTGCACTGATTTCAGGCTTTTCTGTTAAGCCAGTAGTGTTGGTGTTCTGTGCCTCTGAATCCCAGGCTAAGAAATACAGTTGTATGTTTGAAATGCTTCATTTTTATTGAAAATGTGAGGTGCTGAGCTACTTACTGAAGTTAATCAGAAGCTATTTAAATGTTGGATGAGCATCGCTATTGTCATGTAAATGGTACACAATTCTTTTCCTGTAGTGAATACTGTGGTGATATTGATAGCCTGGAACTTGGAGACACTGTTGAATACAGCTTGTCAAAAGGCAAAGGAAACAAAGTTAGTGCAGAAAAGGTGAACAAAACACATGCAGGTAAGACTGTACCTGGTATTTTCTGCTTAGAAGACTTTTGTCAGGTGCTGATAGATAAAGTTTACTGGTAATCTTTTTGCAGTTTGAGCATAACCAAGTGGATGATGCTTAAAGTGATGACCATTGGTTTCCTGAAAGCTGTTGCCTGTGTTTCCAGAGAACAAAATGCACATTAACTCATTGGACCTTTACCATACTCTGCCCTCTTCAGTTGGGGGTTGTAAGAAGAGACCTAGTGGCAGAACTTGCCAAATTAGTAATTGCAGTAGTAGTTTTCTATTCATGTGTTTGAAATGTCAGTGTGATTTTGATTAGAAAAGCTCTCATTGCTGTGTAAAAGCTGTTTGTTTCACTGGGTGACAAAGTGCAATGCCTTAGGTGTCTTGCAGTGCAAATTGTTGGCTCCTGGTCAACCTGAATCGCTTATTAATAGTGTTCAAGGTGTGACTAGAGCATTCTGCCCTTACATGGTCTGTTTCTTTTCAGTGAATGGAATCACTGAAGAAGCTGATCCAACTGTTTACTCTGGTAAAGTAATTCGTCCTTTGAGGAGTGTAGATCCTACACAAACTGAATACCAGGGCATGATTGAAGTCATGGAGGATGGTAAGACTTACTGCTTTTAAATTCATAGTGCTGTGTGTACACACAAGAAGCGTAGAGTTTAATAAACTGAAAATAGAGGTGTTGAGGATGATACTTTGCACTACAAACTGTATTTGTACTACCAAGCTGACAATAAAAGTATTGTTTCTGATATTGGAAATAAATTCCAAATGCCTTTAGGTAGGAAAGGACGCATCTCAAGTCTGTCTTGTACCTTTTCCTCCTCTAGGTGAGATGAAAGGAGAGGTCTATCCATTTGGAATTGTTGGAATGGCAAACAAAGGTGACTGCCTGCAAAAGGGAGAGACCGTAAAGTTTCAGCTCTGTGTTCTTGGTCAAAATGGGCAGACAATGGCTGTTAACATCACACCATTCCGCAGAGCCACAGTGGAGTGTGTGAAGGATCAGGTGAGTGGCTGCTGCCATGAGTCAAGAGACACGTTAATAGGAGATGAGTGCTTGACTTGGCACAGAGCAGGTGAGAGTCCGCTTCAGCACTCGCATCCAGGACGGTTGTGTGCAAACAGATTGCTCTGTACTCCGGCTCTGGGGAAGCAGGTTTGTGTCACACCAGCACTGGAGTGTGCAGCCTGTGTAATGGGACTAGGAAAGGTGAACTCAGCACTTGGTTTGGTGCAGATACTTTGTTCTGCTGGGCAGCAGCTCCTGCTGGGATTGATTTTAAGGACCTGTTCTTGAGATGTTGTAGAAATTGATCTAGTTTCTGCTGAACAGGGCATTTTAAAAGAAATAAAACTGCAGATAGTCTGTTTCTAGAAGAAATTTCTTCACAGCATTATGCAGTCAGCCTGAAATGCAAACACTGATGACTGCCCTAATTAGTTGCATCTCTGATTAGAAAATTAAGTGCTGTGAATGCTTTCCTTGTAGTTATTCTGCAGCACTAAGCTGTGGTCATTTATGGAGAGGCTAGATAAGTTTTGGTGGTTTATACATGAGTTGAATGGTAAATGGAAGTAGCTGACTTCCTATGCTATTAACTTTTAAGGTGGAGTCCTAGAAAAGATCATAGCAGCAGTGCTCTTCTTGTGCTGATGCAACTGCCAGGACTTGGGCTGTTTTCAGAACTCGTTCTATAACCTTTAGGTTTTAAAAGTGCCTGTGAATCCAAGAAGAGTGCCCGAACTTCCAGAAGTGTTGTTTCCAAACAGAGTGTTCTGTTCGGTGGAGAAATTGCCTTTCCACTTCCACTAGGTGCTTCAAGGGGTGGGGGATTTTTCTAGAAGTAGCTAAACTGCAGTAACAAGTCTCTGCATGTTTGATCAAGAGGAAAGAAATAACCTTGTGATGTGTTGGTTTTCAGTTTGGTTTCATTAACTACGAGGTGGGTGACAGCAAAAAGCTCTTCTTCCATGTCAAAGAAGTTCAGGATGGTGTGGAACTACAGGCTGGGGATGAAGTGGAGTTCTCAGTAATCCTGAACCAGCGCACAGGAAAATGCAGTGCCTGTAACGTGTGGCGTGTCTGGTGAGGTTCAGAACTTAATCTGGCACACTGTCTGCATCGCGGTAGTGTAACACGTGCTGCTGCTAAGATGAGGTCCTAGAATGGCATCTCTGGATTTCAGCTGGCTTTATGGAGAGCTTCTTACCTGAAAACTGCCAGCCCTTGTAGGGAGGGGTCCAGTGCAGCGCAGCAGCAGAACTCTCAGCTTTTCTTAATACCGGTAGCTTGTTCTTATTTTTGATCTATTCTTGAGAAGTTCCCCCATAGCAGTAACTTGACTACAGCCTCTGAAATAGAAATTAATGAATGATAGGAATACCACTGTTTTTCTTATGTAGTTGCTGGCCTCTCTAACTAGTGCAGTACATAACCTGTTTCCTGAAAAGCAACTTTCCTGTTTAAGCAGATAAGCAATGTTGTTGGGCACTCTCTTCTGAGTTGTCATTTCTTAGGGGTCACGACTGTTGGTTTTGTGTGGGTTTTCTTGCTTTTGAGCTACTTAACACATTCTGAAGAAAACATGACAATTTGGATTTTTCTTGAGCTTGAGAGTGCTTTTGCAGACACAGGAAGCTAACATTCGTTTTCTTCTCTCAAAATTCTGTTCTCTGGAGATGATATGTTAGTGCTGTGCCATTACTCAATGGTCAGTTGCAAGCCTTCTGTTGTTCCAGGGAACAAAGGTAGGAAATACTATTCAGTGCACATGAGTAAATTCAACTCCTCTGCCTGCTAAAGAATGCTTTCTTGAGAATGGTGTTTTGAGTTTGTTGCAGAGTCCTGTGCTTAAAGTAACGTCTTTGAGGCAGACATACATGGTGTCATCCAGAAGATCTGCTTTCACCTCAGACAGATTATGTTAATGGTTTAATGGGGACAGTGACTGTCAATGAGGTAGTTTACACCATCTCTAGGAAGTCATCTGTGCTCTCTGTGGTTCTCCCCCTTACAGTGAAGGCGCTAAGGCTGTTGCTGCTCCGCGTCCTGATAGACTCGTTAATCGTTTAAAGAGCATTAATCTGGACGATGCCAATGCTCCTCGTCTAACAGTTCTTCGTCAGCCTAGGGGACCGGACAACTCAAAGGTACACAAGATACAAGGCTTGCATGCAGAAAAACTGCAGTTTGCATTTTAACTTGGATAACATAACATTGCTTCCTCTTTCGGAAGCCTAAACCTTCCCTTCTTGGAGACAGTAAGTGAGATTCCTTTGATGTAAACTTGGCCTTCACGTAAGGTTCTGCCACCTCTTGATTTAAGTAGTAGTAGTGAAGTGTAGGAAACCTGTAAGCTATCTAGGACTGTAAAGTGCAGCCCACAGAACCTGTTCTGTTACTGTTGCTGTTTCTGAAGACAAATGGGGCTAATTAGAAACATACTAATGCCATATGTGGGTGGAACAGAACAGGTTTGCTTTCAAGCATGACACTGGAGCTAAATGTTTTGGTTTTTTCCCCTGCAGGGATTTGGTGCAGAGAGAAAGATCCGTCAAGCTGGTGTTATAGACTGATCCACAACACCCATACCTGATGTACGACTGAGCGGTGCGGGCTGGTGAAGGGTACTGAATATCTCCCTGTTCATCCCTTCCTCCAAATTCTAAGAAGCTATTACACCGGTTTTAACACCTTTTCATGTTATGTTTAAATAAATTCATGAAACCATTTTAAAATTATGCACAGTTGCATTCTGGAGAACTTAAGGTGGCGCCTTATAGTATCACATTTTAGAAGCTTGTTTTGAATGGTGCATTTAACGCAACTGGTAACTGCAAATCTACATTGCCTATGTGAGTAAACATTATAGACAGCTCTACTCTGGTAGACCTTATGGAATTCTGCACTACAGTTCTCTCTGCTTTATCTTTGTTGTTTTGGCCAAGTTGTTACTATGCCTTAGTGCTCGGCTGCATCGCGTCGTTCCTTCCCAGCAGAAGTGGAAGGCACACTTCAGCTCTGAGGACCACATGAGGGTGGAATACGTTCAACTTCATATAAAATCTGTACAAATATTCAGATAACTTAAGTCGATGGCCAAATGTTACTATGTTTTGATACTTCATTTAATTGAGTCCTTTAACCAGCAGTCGTTAAAGCTCAATGAAAGTCTCTCCAGGGTAGACTTATTTTTGTAGCATTCTGAAACACGTGCAGTGCAGAATTTCATAAGGCTGAGGTGTGCCATCAGTGTGGTAGCTTAAATATATTTAAAACAATGCACAAATCAGCTGCTGCTTAGAACACTGCAGCTTCTAAACCCAGTTTCTTTTACTGATTTAAATTTAAAAAAGAAAGAAGTTGTGCCTGAAGTGAATACATTTTTTTTTTCCTGTTTGTTTTTTTTTTTTTTTGCAGCCAGCACCCAGTGTACTGTAACAGAATAAATACTTAGGCTTTCCATAGCTGTATTGAGACTTTCATCAAGGTGAAATAGTTGATGTCTGTGTGCTTTTTTCCTACCCCCCCCACCCCCTCCTCCTCCCCCGTTTCCCCAGTCACACTTTATCGAGCAAGAACACGGAGGGGTGGTCTGGGCGTTCCTGTAACCAAAAAGGGGAGCGGCGGCAGCAGCGGCGGCGGCGGCTCCGTGGTGCGGGGCTTCTTATCGGTTTCTTTCATGTTACCTCTATTCTCGATTTAGGGTTTTCTTCTCTGGGAGATGCGTTATCTTTGTAAAACGGACATTGCTTTCTCCAGTTTTTTCTGTTAATGGCAAAGAATGGAAATAGAATAAAGTTTTACTGATTTTGGAAAAAGCCTCGCGGCTGGCACGCGTCTTCCCTCGCGCGCCCGGAAGCGGGGCGGGCGCGGCGGCGCTTTCCGGCGGTGGGTGATGACGGCGCGCCGGGGCCGGAAGCCGGAAGCCCCTGGGAAGGGTGTTCCGCGTTCGCGGGAGAGGCGGGCGGGGGCCGGCGGGGGCTGCGCCGCGCTCCGCCCGGGGCCGCGCGGGGCCATGACCGAGTACAAGCTGGTGGTGGTGGGAGCCGGCGGCGTCGGCAAGAGCGCGCTGACCATCCAGCTCATCCAGAACCACTTCGTGGACGAGTACGACCCCACCATCGAGGTGAGCCGGTGCGGCCGCGGCCGAGCCCCGGGCTTCCCGCGCCGGGTTCCCGACTGCTCGCGCGGCTCTTCCGTGTGAGGCCGCTGCGCGCCCGGGGTGTGAGGGCGCAGAGCTCCGGTGGCTGCCGGCCCGTCCCGCCGCTGGCCCGAAAGCGAGTGCCGGCGAAAAGCCGCCGATACACCCGGATCGCGGCTCCCGCCGCGGCGGCGCTTGTAATCTGTCTTCTTTTCCTGTTTGCCAGCCTAGAAATTCCCTACGCAGAGCGCGATTTATCTTTTGTTTTCTCGTAGGAAAGGTCGAGGGCGCCTGGAGCAGCATTTCAAGCGCTCCTAGGCTCAGATGGTGGGTTTTGTTGGGAGGGACTAAAGACACTCCTCTGAATCATACTTTGTTTGTTTGTTTTCCCCCTTCGTAACGCCCGGGCTGCATTGTGGTCGTGCAGTGGGTTTTTCTAATCTAAAACTCACTGGTGTGTTTCGTAGGATTCCTACAGAAAGCAGGTTGTTATCGATGGAGAGACGTGCCTGCTAGACATCTTGGACACCGCGGGGCAGGAGGAGTACAGTGCCATGCGTGATCAGTACATGAGAACTGGGGAAGGATTCCTCTGTGTGTTTGCCATCAACAACAGTAAATCCTTTGCTGATATTAACCTCTACAGGTACGACCTGCATCTGGGCCACGGGGGGGAGACTGGAAGAGGCATCGGACCTGTTTACCCTTAGACCTGGTGGAGACTAAATAATAGACAAATATTAAACACCTACTTCTTTTAGAATGCTTCTCAAACTTATCTGTGCTGCATCTGTATGTTATTAATTGCTTGAGCACGGGACAGTTACCCAGGTTGTTATTTTAATCAGATTAAATTTAGAGCGTACAGAAGGTGATTTCCTGCTGCCCCCATGCACAAATGGGTAAGAAGGCAAACGTGCATTGGAGCTCTGCATGGAATAAAGATGGAGTGTACGGAGTTGTTAGACATACTGTGTAGGTTAGAAACACTGAAGTCCTGTCCACCTTTAATATACATTTTTACGGCACAAAGTTGCTTGGATACTGAACTAAAACAGTTTTTATATTTAGAAAATAGTTCCTAACTTTTTTTTTATATTTGTTTTTTTAAAAGAGAACAGATCAAGAGAGTAAAAGACTCAGATGATGTGCCAATGGTGCTAGTTGGGAATAAGTGTGATTTGCCCACGAGAACAGTAGACACAAAACAGGCTCAAGAATTAGCAAAAAGCTATGGAATCCCCTTCATAGAGACATCTGCTAAAACAAGACAGGTAAGGTGCTTCCGTTCGTGGTCTGACTTCTTCCTGTATACTAAATACAGAAGGGTCTGAAGTTTTCCTGTGTGCTTTTATTCTTACTACAGGAGTAAGCATTTTCTAATCCATTTTCAATTTTTTAGCCTTTTATTTCTCCACTCACACTTAGCCTGAAAGAGCTCTGGCTTTATCACTGGGCTGGGCCAGTACACGATTCACTTCAGACTTGTACTGACTTTCTTTCAAGTGAGTCAGGTTGATGAGAAGGGAAAACTTCACCTGCACTTGCAGAGAAGGGGTCAGACTGTGGTTATTTCTCAGATACGTTTGATTTTCTTAACTTCTTAATGAAGGCCAATTTTAAGGTCATGTTTACAGAAGAATTCCCTAGGCTGGACTAACAGGCTTCAGAATTGCAGTGAACATGTGGCTGTGCCTGGTCAGCCTGTGCTCAACCTGCATCAGTGTGGAATGAAGCAGAAAAGGTGCAATCACTAAGCAGTAGTCAGAAAAGCCTGAGAGTTCTAAACCAGAGGTGATAAGTCAAGAATTAGCTTGTTTCCTGCATAGGACAATTTGCCTTGTTGCTTTCAGTGGCTGTTACTGGGAGTGCTTGCCTTGGAGGCAGAGTTAGGAGTGTAAGTGGAAAGTTTGGGACACAAGTTTCTTCCTCTTTGGAACTAATGGATAAGTTGGCTGCTACTCTTCCTGTAGAAGGATGTCTTTCAAATGTGTGAAGGGATCCTGGGATGGAAAGAACAGTGATCTCAAAAGCTTCAGGAAGGCAAATACTTTACTTGGATCATTTGCATTCAGGGTGTGGAAGATGCTTTTTACACACTGGTGAGAGAGATCCGGCAGTACCGGATGAAAAAGCTCAACAGCAATGAAGATGGGAATCAAGGCTGCATGGGATTGTCTTGCATTGTGATGTGATAAGGTGAGCAGTAATTTGAGTTTTTCGTTGTCTGCACGTCTCTCAGCTGTCAGAAGCATGTCTGAGCAGGACTAGTTGCTACGGGTGGGTTTTCCCCCTGTTACACAACCCATTGATACACATACATTTAGAGCTTTAATTACCTCTCCAAATTTTACACACACGCAGTAAACAGCAGAGCTCAAGAAAGGGAAATTCTCTTCACAGCAACCTTTTGGCTGTAGCCTGTGGATTTCCACTGAACTGTTAACAGTGTGATTCTCTGTATCACTCTTGTTAGTGTCTCCTTCCTTTGAGAAACCATTTTGACTATTTGCAGAATGTAATTTCTGTCTTAAGCACAAGAAACACCTGAACTAGAAAGAAAAGGGTGCAAAATTCTGCAGTCACCATTTGCTGATGATTGATTGACTTCTGTGCAGCTCATCTTGAGCTGTGCTCCTCTGGAAGATGTTTGAAGGTTAACTGAATGAAATAATGCAAGTAAGGAAACTGGCAAGTTCCCCAGCTGAGTGACATTCTTTTCATCAGTTCCCTAAAGGTGTTGCCCATCCCTGTTCAGACAGTTCAGGATTTGTACTACACTGTTGCAGTGCACATCCATCTCAAAGCTGGGCAGCAGCTAATTAGTGATGCCTTTCTGTTGCAGATGCCAAGAATACGTGGTTCAGATGTAGCTGCTGGACGAGTCTCAATGCTACTGTACTGCATCTCATGCTGATGCCCTGCAGTATTTTGGTGCCAGTGACCAGAATCTTGGTACCAGTTAACTAGCACAAGGTCCTTTTCTGTGCTCCATCTGAAGAGAACATCTCTGGCGTCTACCTCCTTGCTCAGCTAACAGAGCAGTCACGTCTCTTTATGCACTGGGATTTTTTTCTCACTGTGTTATCTGGGTTTGTTCAAGAAGAAAACCAGTCGCAGGAAAAGTGAACTAAAGAGACTAAATGCTGTGAAAAAGATGACACTTTACCTCTAGAGTAAAAGCTAGAAGTGATGTTTGTCCCCTTCTATTGGATTCTGATTTGCAGTGCTGTCAGGAGTGGCACTAGTCATTGCTTGGCAGGTAATGTCAGAAATGGTTTTGCCACCATGAATGCTTCTGTCACGTATCAGATTGGTATCTGCTGTCTGTGCAACCATACAGTGTATTTGCAACATCTCCTTTGTGCCAGGAGTGCCACTTACCCGATTATTCATTTTCTGTAATAAAAAGGAGATATCTTTCCTAACTAAAGTGCCTGTTTGCTAAGAAGACTTGAAGTGGTCCCCTGTTCTTGGGTTGAGGAAAACCACAAGGACTGGAATTTCTTGGGAGCTCGTTGTCTTATGCTGGCAGGTTTTGTGTGGGTGATCTCTGCCTGACAGGATACTAAAAGAGGAGTTTGTAGGCTGGGAGATCCAGCAGGCACTTGTGAGACTCTTGAACTGGAGGGTGGGGGTTGTACTGTATCTGTTTGTTTAATTTTACTTTCCTTGTAGGTGGAACTGTTTATATCCTGTATTGTTTATCTGCAGCATTCAGATCTGAATTCAAACCAGGTTGGACCAAACTAGTCAGCTGTTCAATTCTAATATTAACTGCCAACATTTACGGGCAGCTTCTCAGTAGTTAATCTAGTGGCTGGGGGTTAGTTAGTTTGGACAGCTGCTGCTCAGCTCTGTCTGTAACTTGCAAGTTACTTTATTCTGAAGTATTTTCTTACCACCAGATTGTAAACATTGTCTCTTCAAAACATGTTTCTGTGAACGTAGTTGGAGACTCTCCTTGGGGAAGGAGTGTGGGGTTTCAGGTTGTCTGAAGTTTGTGCAGTGGTTGTCACACACTTAGTGTGTCCCGACAGGGAAGAAGGCAGTGAGCTGTAACAGAAAACTGAGCTAGCTTCTGATTGCAGCATCCTTGCAAAATGAGGAAGGAAGTGCGTTCAGGGATGACTCTGCAGAAGCTGTGTGATACACTGATGGGAATTCTGGGCTGGTTTTTACAGTCTCAAAGTACAAGGGAATTACTGCATAAACTGTGCAAAACATTGTCACCTCATGTAACTGGGACATACAAGTGTGATCAAAACCCACCAGTGTTCCTTGGAATGCTGTCTCCTTCCCTGGTGTTTGTGCTGCTGGTAGGGGATGCTGTGTGTGTGGTCAGTGATTCCCACAGCGGAGCCAAGGGGGAAGGACACCGACCCTGCAGCCAACAGAGGGAGCGATGGCTCAGGCTTCGAATGTGCTGAGCCAAGAAACTGCCAGAGGCTTGATGTCAGTTTGTGGTGTACATCTTAATGTGGAGTTCTCAATTTCAAATGGAAATCTGAAACCAGTAAATACTGAGAGAAGAAATGGTTCATTTTAGTGTTGCTTCCTTCACTACTTACATACTTAGTTCTCTTCTTGGAATGCAGAGGGTCGATCTGTCATTTTCTTTATCTGCAATAGTCCTTATCCTTGCCCTTTATTTTACTTTACCCTTGATTGATTTGATAGTGATAAGAACTAAAAATACAACATTTTTAGGTCAGTTGTTATTTCCAGTGGTGGGCAGCCTTAGGGGCAGCACTGGCTGTGACCACTTGAGCTCGAAGGTCCCATCCCTGCAAGCTGTCCTGTCTGTAAGCACTGAGCAGTGCTTCTCTTCTGTGTGGTGCAGGGAGAGAAGGTATTTGTGAAAGCATTCTTTGAGCACTGTGTCAAGGAGATCACTGCTTCTAAGAGATGTGTGACACTTGTCTGTGCAGTACCACTGCACATGGGAAATGATAGCTTTTGGGGTACACATCTGGTCACGTGGCTCAGCATCCTGGAATGACAGCGGTGTGGAGCTGGAGTGTGTTTCAGTGCTGAGATCTCATCATCTGGGGCCACGTGTGTGTTTTGATTGTTTCTTTCCTGGCAAGCAGGATCGCAGAGTCCAGAGCATGACTGCTGCCTGTGGCCAGGAGAAGCCTTTTGCTGCTGGCATTTGATGTTTGAAGGTTGTGTGGTCCAGCATGGGAAATACTTTCTTTTGGATGGAGGTTCATCATATAACAATTCTCTACATTGCATGTCATGCTCTAGTTGTCATTAAAAATGTGCTACTTTTAACTCCAGAAATTTTGAATTCTCAGAGTTGTGTGGGAACTGGTAAACACATCTACTTTCTCTTTGGTGTTCCCTTTCTCTTGGGCTATATCAAATCTTAGAAGGGAAGAAGACCTGGTCAGGATAGGTTGGTATGCATGTGGAGGAGCATGTACCCAGGGATGACCTAGACAGGTGGCTCTGCTATCGGCTTTATTTTAGTTTCAAGTCTAGCAAGTGATGCAAAACAGGGTGTTGTGCCAGTCATGAGTATGAAGGAAATGGCTGTAATTGTTTCCAGTTTCCTGTAAGAGAATCCTGATTTTGATGGCGACTGAGAGAGACCTGTGGAAGGACAAAAACCTGAGAACTGTGGGGAAGGTTATCTAGAAGATAAGCATAGAGGTTTTTGCACAAGACCAGTCCCTGGAAAAGGCAGTTTCATAGATTTATGTTGTGGTTGTTACTTAGAACTAACAGCACAACACCATGTCAGTGCCAAGCTGATTTTACACTTCTGACTGACACTGTTGAACAGGCATCAACAACTTGGAGGTAAAAATATTAAAAAGGGTAAAGCTCTTGTTTAAAAATGGCAAGTGCTAGTAACTGATAGAAAGGTTTCTGTTCCTGTAGACTGAGAACAGCTGTTGAACAAGTAATTGTGGCTCTGTGGCTTGTTCCTCTTGTCAGTGGCCCTACTCAATGGTCTTGTTCAAACTACAGTGCTCACATTTTGTCCTGACTGTCATCAGTAGGACTTTATAATATAGGAATAATGTGATAACTTTTAGTACAGTTCAGTGACTTAGAATTGAATCTCAAGCAACTTCAGTCCGTGGGGGGCAGGAGAGAGGTGGAAGCTTGAACTGTATTCTGATCCTCTGTGTGGTCCTTCACTGCTCCCCAAGCCTTGTGTGAGCTTTTGTGTGTATATATAATTTTCAGGACGGCAGGGAACTGTTGGGATCTGGACTCCTCATCCAAGGGCTAGTTTGTTGTTACTCTGTATAATTATTTGCTTTCAATAATGCATCTCTTGGTTTGAAGTAAATTATTTTGCTTCTGAAGTAACTTTTTTAAAGAATAAACTTTGAATTCTTCGGTTGTTTCTTTCTGTGGCAGTGATCTGGGCATGGGATCTGCAGCTGGGTTTATCACAGTGGGACCCAGGTTTACTGAAATCATCGCTCCTGTAATGTGGCACAAACACCTGCATCATGTACATTCACTACAGCACAAAGAAGCAGTGAGAGTGGCTTTGAGACAACCACAGGCTTCTTCTGGAGTCCAGTTTTAATGACCTCACCAAACTGCCGTGTTGTGCATCTCCCACTGAGCCTGTGTAATTGCAGTGGGGTCCCTCAGAATATTTTTGCTGACTTTGCCCTTCAGAAGGATGTTTGCTAAGCCAGTAAAAGGGGAAACAGAAATGTCTTTGCTTGGTATTCCAAGAGTGAAATCAGCTATGAAGTTGTTGTGTCCAAGTCGTTGTCACTGTTCAGCTTCTCAGTTGCTTAATTCAGTCTCCTACAACAGTCCCTGTTGGCTTTCCTCCTGCAATAAGGTGAATTGTGCTGGACAGCATTAAGTGTGCCTGAAGTGTTCCTCCCAAGGCCCCTGGAACCCAGAGGCTAATCTGGTTTCTGTGCCAGACACTGAAGTAACAAAGGAGCTGGCAACACACCAGTGCAGCTACTGCAGAACACTTCTGGGATTTAGATAAATGTAGAATTGCACCTGTAAGCTTGGGATTTTCAGCTCCCTTCCTGTGTGTTGGCTAGTTTTGGCACAGTCAGAAGCGCTGGGATGGAGAGAGGCTGTGAGGCAGGGTGGAGATGCCACCTCCTTGCCCTGTGAAGTAAGTGTTGTCCTCTAGCCTGCCTGTCAGAAATCAGAGTAGTTCCTTTGACTAGACCTAGGTGGAATGAGGACAGCTTAGAGATAAAAGTCTGGGGGTTTAGAGCTGCTCTGAAGCCTCTGGGTATGAATCACTCACTTTCCAGCTGAAAAAAAAATGGGAAGATGGCTTGTTGGTACTCAGTACTTCAGTCTAAAGAGGCTGTAGATCTAACTTTAGCACAGCATGCCCAAGCTTTACTCATATTTCTATCGTGACCCCAACTAAGTTGACCCTGTGATTTAAAAAGCTGGGGGATCAAGAGACCTCTCAAAGAAGATGACCTCTGTACCCTAAAGGTTATTTTTGGTTTCAGATGTGAATCCCAAGATCTTGATATATCCCAAAAGGTTATTGGGAGATATAGTCCCTGTGGGAGAGCAAACAAACAGGAGCCAGTTTTTGCTGAGCTTAAATGAAATAGTTAAACAGTAACATGGTGTGGGGACTCACAAACTGGGGGATGAGTAAGAGCAAGAGTAGTTCAGAAACTGAGGACTTCTACCAGCACGAGAGAGGAGACCAGGTACTTGCAGATCAAGGCTGCAGCAGCATTCCAGCCTTGCCCTGTTGGCTGCACCTCTGTATGGTGGGGTAAATCTGTTTATGTTCTTGGGGAATAGCAGGGCTAAAACTCCCTGAATCCTGGATAATTACTTAATTGTAACCCAGTGTGCTTTGAAGTGTGCATCAAATAGGGATCTTTCAGAGAGTTCCTGGATGCTCTGGAAACTCATGTTACACAATGCTGCACAGGTAACATGCTCATCTGACTCCACTGACTAGTTGTGCTACGAGCTTCTGTGCACCTGTGGACAAAATCTGTCACTTGTTATTCCTTGCCCTGTATCGTGCACAACTTCAGAGCATGACTGCATGACATCCCAGCCTTCTTTTGAGACAAGGACCTAGCACTGCCTACAAAATACAGCAAGGCACATGTGATTCCAAACAGTGCTCTCTTTTCCAGGGGTGCTGGATTTTCTGGTTCTTTCAATGATAGGACCAAAGTCAACTTTTAAATCATCAGCAGGACTGACTCAGCCTGAATGCTTTACTTGGCTTGTCCTGATTTCAGTGCAATTTTTCAACTCCATCAAGTGGAGTATAATACTCTGTTTCAAATCAAAACTATTGTATCCTTCTGACTCGTTCATACTTACAGCTTCCCACCAGGAAGCTGAGTCAAAAGCTCAGAGTTACCCTGGCCTTCTTCTTCAGACAGGAGTGGTTTTCCAGCTTCATGTGAGAGATCTGAAGTAGGTTTGAGGAGATTGTAAAGAACTAAATGCCTCTATGCTAGAAAGAATCTACTTAAAACAAGCCAGGAGGTACTTCCAAATTGATACTCTGCCAGATCCAAGCGACCATGCACAGCTTAAGGGAGGAGTTTGTTGACACACCTCGGATGCTGGTCTCTATAAGGTATGCCTTGGTAATGGCTCACCACATACAGAACTGAGTATTGCTTTGCTATGATGATGCAAAGCTTTATAAAGGCGGTTCCTGAAAAACTCAGGACTGAGAACAAAATACAGCTCCTTGCATTTTCCTTTGGTTCAGCTGGGAAGATGCGAGGACATCTGTTGCTAAAATCCAGTCTTCCAAGTAGATCCCTCTCTGGGGCAACATCTTTGAATAGGACAGTAGTTGGTGAGAGCATGTCATCTGGACCTATCCACAGCTCCCGTTCTGGTGAAAACATCTGCTCTGTGACTTAGGCATTTACTTGACTCCATTGGTTCTGCACAGCAGATGTGTCTTTTAGTCTGTCTTCAGAGTCTGGCTTCCATATGCCAGTAGCAGTGTGGTCAGACAGCAGGTGAAACTCTACTACATGTAAAATCAAGTCCAAACTTTAAAAAAAAAAAAAAAAGTTAAATTTGAGCCCTGGTTTCACCTGCTTCAGTGCAAGTGCTTGTGGTTGCACTTTAAATAGTTTTATAGTTGACCTCCCTCCCTTCTCCTTTCAGAGTGGGCGAGTCTAATTACAGGGAAGGGAAAGGAGTAAAATTAGTGTAAGGCTGTTGTGCAGTCAGCTACTTGTGCTCTGTTACAGTAGGGTGCTACTTGAGGCTCTGCAAACTCGCTGCAAAGATGTCACGGGTGAGAATTCCAGGTAGGTCTGAAAAGAAGTAGTGAGACTGGGAGCCACAGGGCAGGCTTGTTAGCCCATGGCCCTTGAGATCTTGGTGTGGGTTGTTTGCAGTCCAGGGGACCTCACTGGGGACTTCAAGCGTTTTTCTTCCCGCTTGGAGACATTTTTGGTTCCTGCAGTAAAGAAATAGCATTACTGTTTAAATCTTGCTCTGGTCATACTGAAGAAAAATCTTGTCCCTCCTGCACTGTGATGTATCCTGTGATGATGCTGTTAAATCACTGTGAAAGGGGTCAGTGGGATCTCAGGGGTCTCTGGTCAGCCTGGCTAAGCTCAGAGGTGGGGTGCTGCAGGTGCCGAGGGGATGGGGAACCACAAGCTGGGCAGCAGGAACAGGGCCAGCCAGGCTGTGCAGAACAGCACAGCAAGAGGAGTGGCTGCCATTACAGAGCCCTGAGGAGTATCAGTTCCCATAAAGGCACGTCTAGAACTGCAGTGCTGTGTGAAGTGACAGACACTGTCCTAGTAGGTGCAGCTAGTGTTAAAGCCTGGCCATGCAGCACCTGTGGGAGTTCACCGACCTTCGGGGATGTCATTTTCCTCCACTAAGGAGATGAGAGGTTAGACCAGGCACTTCTGGGGTGCTTAGTTTGCAAATGAATATGTGAAGTACAAATGCCAGGAGAGCACGTTCTGTTTGCTGGAGTTTGGGGAAGCTGGTGAGAAAGCTGGGAGAGCAAGAGCTCCAGTCTGAATCTTGGGGCTCAGATGAAAAGGGCACAGGTTGCACCCCCAGAATGTCGATGCCACACCGTGTCAGCAGGACTGAAGACCGTGGGACTGCAGTGTCTACACTGCCTGATCCTGTCAGTGAATATGTGGAGACATGACCATAGGTGTCAGGAGGATGGAACTTGGCATTTCTGAAGTGACCATCCATCCTGCCCTTCACAAAGGATGGCAAGTCAGGGACAAGAGATGGCAAAGCAGCCCAGGTGCTCTGAGGCATTAAAATACTTGTGTTCTTGTTCAGGCTGCTCTGCCCTCTTAAGTTGTTCCTGTGCTCTTCTGCATCACTGCACCTGGACGCTGGTGCAGGGAGAGAGCTCCCGAGGCAGCTCAGTGTTATTAGATGACTGGTGTCTGTCAGTTGCATGCAGCATGGTTCACTTCTGCACACACCAGTAAGGCTGTACAGTGGAACAGTCAGCACTGGACTTACATCCTCGTATCGTACAGTCACAGAAGCTGTTCTTTCTTTTGGAAAGCTTTGGATAAATTTGTACTTTATGAATCCCTTTTTTAATCACTGATGTGATGATGAGGTGAAAAGGCTCAGAGTTTGAAGGGCTAATCACATCTGTTTTTATGTTGTTTCTGTTTTATCTCAAACAGCAGAAGACAAAGGTGAGTATTGCTGGGCTTTATATATGTTCTGCAGTGTGACTGCCTGGACATGATCACTGGAAACAAACAGCAGTTACATGATCATGGTGATCTGTCAGCAGGTCATGAAGATGCTATTTCTCAGCAGTGCCAGCTGTGCCTCTCACTGTTTTGTGGAATGGTTCCAGCTTTTTGGTCCTTTGATATATGAAGCTGCTGTTTGTTAAATTTTGTCCTAGCACCCCTGAGCTCCTGCTTAGGAGACACTTTTGAGTGGAGTTCTTTCCTCTGTGGTAGAAAGTGAGACACTTTGCAATTTGCCTGACACCTATTCATCCCTTTGTGTTTATTTGAGGTTGGGGTGTTTTGGTTTTGTTGGGTTTTGGTTGGGGTTTTTTGGGGGGGGTGTTTTTTGTTTTTCTTAGCAGAGATCAGGCAAAAAGTAACTTCTTTTGAATGCATCCTGCTGCTAGTGGATTTGATCCATGAGGGGACAGATCCAAGGCTTCGTTCCCTTGGTTCAGGCTGGAGCCCAGGGTACGGTACCCCAGGGGGCTCCCAACTCCATGTTTACTGAGACCCTGTGTGTCAGCAGGAAGCATTTCATGCCAGGACACCGGTCACCCCTGAGTCCCTGACAGAGCAATAACAAGACGGTGCAAAACCCTGTATTTTTGTCTTCTAAGAAGCAAATTGGGGCCCTGTTGATAATACAGCAGCTTTACAACACCGAGCAACTTTTGTTCCCAAAATCCTGGTTTTGTGAGGTTGCACTGCTGAGAAATGGACCTACTGCTGGAATTCCCCCCTGCGTTTGCAGCTCAGCACAAGCCCTTTGGCCATCCCATGTAACAGCAGGGAAGGGCGGCCCCTGTGTTATGCCCCTGATGCTACCCCATAGCTAGGACCTTGGAACTGCAAAGCCAGAGCTACAGGGATAAACTGCTTTAACTCTCTGGCACCCTGTGGGGGAAAAAAAGGGCTAGGGTCATTACTGAAAGTCTCTTGTAGGTCTGGCACTCTTCTGGCACGCACATCAGTCCTTTCTGCTTTGGTCCTCACCTGCTGACCATGTCCTCTCTGACGTGTCTGTGGTGTGGTCCATCTCTCAGCACTGATCCACACTGTGCTTCATGCTGAGCTGCCAACTGCTGGTGGGACCGGCTGAGAAGTGTCCGTACGCTGCTAGGCAAATGCGTGCTTCTGGAGGTGTTGCCAGAAGAGCCCCTGGGTTCCTGTTTGATGGTGTTTCCTTGGCAGTGGAAGGGCTGCTAGCAACCTTCTTTCTCCCACTGCGTAAAGCTCCAGCCAACCTTGTGTTAGTGGCAACTCCATAGCACCACCCTAGCTGGCACTTCTGCAGCATGCTGCACATAATGGGCTGTGGAGTCTGGCCCACATGATGGTTCCTTCGTTAGGAGCTCTTCAGCTGCACTGTGATGGTGGGAACTAAGTGCTTGGGCTGCCAGCTCTGTCCGTCTGTATTTCTGTCTCTATCCTGACTGGATGCCTTGTGGGGCAAGTGGGTTTGGGGCTTCCTAGAGCTGTAAGGACACTGCCAGCCTTCCCCTCTTCCCCCCAGTGCATGCTCTCAGAAGTGCCTTTCCCAAGGACTTGGTTCTCTCTGGGCCTTTTTGCAGTACTCTCGGGCTGGGGGTTGTATTTACCTCTTCTGGTGTGCTGGGGGTGTCTAGGTGTGTTTCCAGGCCACTATGGGTGGTCCAGGCTCTGTAATCTGGCAGCAAATTTTGGAGGTTGCTCAGAGTCTTTCAGGCAGCGTGAAGTGTAGGTGGCATAACAAAATGGCAGGTGAGCATTAAGCTGGCTGCAAGGGGCACCTGCCTGTCAGCATGGCTGGGAACCAGCTGCCTGTGTGACCCTGCACTCTGCTCCTTCTCCTTGCAGCGATGGATGAGGCAATGCGCTCCTTCGCAGAGAAGGTCTTTGCCTCTGAGGTGAAAGATGAAGCGATCAGGCAAGAGATCTCTCCTTTTGATGTGGAAGAGGTCTGCCCCATCTCACGTGAGGAAATGAGGGTGCACATGATGCTTCAGGAGAGTTCTACCACAACAGAAAAGCGGTGAGCAACAAACGGGGTGTTTGGGGAAAGGAGAGGAGCCCTGTCTGCACAGCCCCAGCTACAGCTGGGAGAAAGCAGGGGTAATGTAACACAGGGCACGTGAAAACAGCTCACCACACCCAAAATGGAACAAATCCTTGGGGATCCCAGAGCATCTGTCAGGTACTTCAGGGTGTCCTCTCCTACTGTTCTCACCGTTGGACAGAAGATGCCCTTGGCCTGTTCCCTGGGCGTCAGCACTGAGGTGGCCACAGAGCTGTTCAAAAGGGACACTTGGAGACATTTCTCTGGATCAGTGCAGCTTCCAAAGACCATGCTTGAAAGTCTGTGGCTACTTTGTGCACTGAGGCCTCTACTCTGGGCACGGTCTAAGGTGCTCAGAAAGCACCAGTGAGATGGTTCATGTTGTGTGTGGTTAGAACATCACTGTGGTAGGTGCTCCTGACCCAGCAGCTGCGGGTGGCTGTGGGGTGGGGCTGTTTGCCTGATGCTTTCCTCCTTGGCAGGAAGAAGCGCCTGCTCCGCCTCAAGACGATTGCACTGGCAGTCCCTGTGGCTCAGAAGTCTATAACCAGGCTGTCCACAATTGATGAGGTCATCTCCACCTCCCCCCAGTACCAGACTGTGCCTGACTTCCAGCGGGTGCAGATCACAGGGGATTACGCCTTTGGGGTAGGTGCTCGCACGGCTGCTGACACGCCTCCCCGTGCCGACTGCTGCCCCGTCTCGTCCCCGCCTGTCCCTCCGTAGTGCCCAGTGCCACAGTACCAGGTGCGCTGGGGATAGTCTTGTCTTCCAGCTCAATCTGTGTCTCAAGAGCAGCTAATGGTGCCCTGCTGCACACCTGGAGGGTCTGGAGCCTAATTCCTTAGCAGGAGTCTGAGGGGTGCTGCATGCTTCCCAGGGGCTTCTTCGGACAGGTCAGGGGGAAGGGCATGGCAGGGCAGGCTGTGCTCGCCCTGTCGCAGCCTGCTCCTTCTTGCACTCAGCTGTATCTGCCTGAGATCTACACACACGTCTCCGAATCCCAGAATGCTGGAGGCTGGAAGGGACCACTGGTGGTCATCTAGTCCAACCCCCTGCTCAAGCAGGGTCACCTACAGCCAGCTGACCAGGACTGCTATCACATCCTGTGCTAATTCATCCTTCTCCTCCTCCTCCCCTCCTCCACAGCCTCCTGTTACATTTGTGCTGCTTCTGAGATACTGCTTTCAGGTTGCTCCCTCCTGGGCTGGGGCAGGTTGCTCAGCTTGGAGCGACATAGCAGAGGAGCAATTAGGGGAAGCTGAAAGTCCTTCTATGCACAGGCACATTCCTTCCACCATGACTGTAGTTAGCTGCTACTGCTCCATGGTATTCTCCCGTGCTGCTCCAGTCTGACCTCTCTTGACTGCCCAAAACACTTGTCTCTGTAGTAAATCAAAAATTCTTGACACACTGGGTCAGTGGATGTTGTTGGTCCTGCTTCAGTTTCAGCCTGGGCTCCAAAAATAGCTTTTAGTGTTTTGCCCAGGCCTGGCTTCCATTTCAGTGGCAACTACAGTTTGAAGTGCGGAATGTGAGAGGGCATGACAGCTGGAAATCCTTGGCTCTGCTGTGAGGAACTTCCCTTTGCCATGTCTAGGGCTTTGCCTCTCACCTCTTCTTTCCCCTGCTCCAGCAGAGCAGCAGGAGGGAGGGGATGGTAAGGTGAACAAGTTGCCCTCGTTACGCCTTGGCGCAGGGGGTAGGTAGGTTCCAGCTGTGTGGCTGCATTCAGCAACAGCACTCTTGCAGGTGACACTGGAAGATTTTGAAGTTGTGTGCCAAGGTCTGTACCGTGCCCTGTGCATCCGGGAGAAGAACATGCAGCAGTCTGTGCAGAGGTTCCCCCGCACCCCATCTCAGTACCTGCGTGCCATCGAGGGAGAGGTCTGGAGGGCGAGTGACACCGGCCCAGGTAGGTCTAAGCACCTGGTGGGTTTACCTCTCCTGCTTCCCCGTGGGGTGGGCAGAGGTCAGGAAAGGATTCTCCACGTGCTCCACTGGGGAGTCGCTTGCCCAGGCCTCCTCTGCAGTGTCACGGTGCGGGGCTGTCCCTGTCCTCTGCCTGGGGCGCGGGAGCACGGCAGGCTTGTGGGGCTCGGGCTGGCAGCCTGTGCCTCACGGTATTCTCCCTTTGGTCCAGTGTTCACCCCGCCAGTGAAGGACGGACAGGATCCCTTTGAAACTGGGAATCTGGAGGAGGACCTGGGATACCATGTCCAGATGAAGGACGGGGTAGTTTACATCTATGGAGACAAGGCAGCGGCTGGCAGAAATGAGCCGAAGGACCTGCCCTACCCCAACCTCGAGCACTTTGTAGATGACATGAATTTCCTCTTGGCCCTGATTGCACAGGGGCCTGTGTAAGTGTGCAGCCCAGCACCGCTGGGTGCAGCTGAACAGGCCGTGCCTCGGCGGGCAGTGGGAGGCCAGGGCAGGGACAGGGTTGCCCTCTCCTCTCCCAAGGAGGAGAGAGACACCCACTGATGACATGCCTGCATCCTTCTGGCTACCAGAGTGTCCTCGGCCCTTGTCAGCTGTCTTGGTTGGGGTCTTTGTCAAAGTCAGTATTCAGGGACCAGAGAAATGTGCAGTCACTGTTCTGCCCTTTGCTTTCCTTAGTAAGACCTACGCTCATCGGCGACTGAAGTTCCTCTCATCCAAGTTCCAAGTGCATGAAATGCTAAACGAGATGGAGGAGATGAAAGAGCTGAAGAACAATCCCCACCGGGACTTCTACAACTGCCGGAAGGTAAACGGCAAGGCCTATAGCCCTGGTGGCTCTAAAGACAAGCTGCCTTGCTGCCTTCCCTTCCCTGAGAACTGGATATTACAGTCAAGGTCTATGGCACCCACGCTGTTCCTGCTGATGGGATGGGACTGACTGGGCTGCTCTTGGCCTAGGCCTATTGCGTTCATCTGCTGGGCTGAGCTGTGCTCCCCACACAACTTGTGCTCCCCTGTGGAGTTTGTTGCCTCTCTGTGATGGTACCCAAGCATCCCAGCCTGAAGCTAGACAGCTACACCTCTGATTTCTCAGGTGGACACACACATCCATGCTGCAGCCTGCATGAACCAGAAGCATCTTCTGCGCTTCATTAAGAAATCCTACCGTGTGGATGCTGACCGTGTAGTTTGTGATGCCAAGGGCAAACAGCTCACCCTCAAACAGCTTTTCCAGCAGCTTAATCTGCACCCCTATGACCTGACAGTGGATTCCCTGGATGTCCATGCTGTAAGTGGTAGGACATTTACTGTAAGACCACTCTTGGGTCATTCTCATCCACCCCCATAGGAATGGCTCTTCCCTTCTCTCTGTGCATGGCAGTGTGTGTGGCAGGATGTAAGCAGCCCCTGGCCCTCCCTTTCGGGCTGTTTGGCTCAGCCCTGCTCAGGTGGTGTGCTTAGGGCTGGGGTGTGTGCACAGTGTTTGCCCCTGATCCTTTCTCTCCAGGGGCGACAGACATTTCAGCGCTTCGACAAGTTCAACGCCAAGTACAACCCTGTGGGTGCCAGCGAGCTGCGTGACCTCTACCTGAAGACAGAGAACGCTATCGATGGCGAGTACTTTGCTACCATCATCAAGGTGAGAATACAGGGGAGGAGAGAGCAGTTAAGCTGTGCTGCTGCTGTGCCTGGAGGGTCGCTGTGCAACTCTCCTGGTTTGCAGGAGGTTGGCTCGGATCTGGAGGATGCCAAGTACCAGTACGCAGAGCCTCGCCTCTCCATCTATGGGCGGACAGCAGAAGAGTGGCCCAAGCTAGCCAGCTGGTTCAACAAGCATCGGGTCTATTCCCCCAACATGAAGTGGATGATCCAAGTACCCAGAATTTAGTACGTGCTATGGGTCTGAGAGAGCACTGTGCCTTATAATGCTCTGGACCTCACTTGTTATCCTGAAGAAATTGTTGGGACAGTGGGCCATGTTGTCCTCTGCTAGCAGCTAATCCCTGCTTCTGCCCACAGTGATGTGTTCAGGTCTAAGAATTTCCTCCCACATTTTGGGAAGATGCTGGAAAATATCTTTGTTCCCGTGTTTGAGGCAACTGTCAATCCCCAAGCCAACAGAGAGCTGAGTGTCTTTCTACGCCATGTGAGTGTCACCTGGTGCTTTTTCAAGGGGTGGTGAGCACTTACACACTCCTGTTTGTGCAATGAGAAACGGGGTATTGGCTCCAACAGGGAGAGTGCCATCAGCGGGCTGGCAGCCCTGCTGCCACGTTCTGGGGAAGCATGTGTGTCCACAAGTGGGGTCAGACTTCCAGAGCTGGTGGCTGGGAGAAAAGCTGCCCACTTACACCCTGGAGAAGTGGTTCAGCGTGCACTTTATTTCTAGTCCTTGATAGAGACGAGGAGTTGTGAGGAATGAGGTCAAACGTTGCCCCTGGCTCTGCTCTTGAGTGGGGCAGGGGTACAGGCTACAGCTGGCAGTGGCAAGCTGTGCTGGGGCAGACTGCACCAGCCGACTTGGGCACGGCAAGGTGGGGAGCTTTGAGTCGCAGCTTTTTTGTTACCTTGCCAAGCAGATCACTGGCTTCGACAGTGTGGATGACGAATCCAAGCATAGTGGACACATGTTCTGCACTAAAAGCCCAAAGCCGGAGCAGTGGACTTCTGAGAAGAACCCATCCTACACCTACTATATATACTACATGTATGCCAACATCCTGGTGCTTAACAACCTGCGCAGGTGAGACCCCAGACCTGCTAAGGGACCTGTAGTGGGCTGGCAGGAGGGGAGCTGCCTCATGAGCTGTCTCAGCTCTTTGTTGGTGTGGAGGAAGTGGGACCCTCCTTGCTCTGCCACCAGTGTGGTTTGGAGCTTCCTGTCCCAGAGCAATTTCCAAACACTCCTTGGTAGGAAGTGTGATGGACTGGGGTGAAAACTTTGGGACTGCAGAGGTGCATCTGTTGCATGCACAGAGGAGAAAAGGACAAGTAAGGTACTCTGAGGTCCAGCTGGATTCTTGGGGACCCGCTGGTAGGGGCAGAGCATTCAGGGAATCTTGCATTGCCTGCCACCAAACCCTGCTGCTTGCCTGCTCTGACTCTTTCTTCCACGTGCCTAGGCAGCGTGGTATGAACACGTTCCTCTTCCGTCCACACTGTGGGGAAGCCGGGGCCCTCACACATCTGCTTGCAGCCTTCATGACAGCAGATAATATCTCCCATGGTCTCAACCTCAAGAAGGTAAGTGGAGCAGCCTGCCACAGAGCAGCACAGGCATGGGAAAGGAGGAGAATGTGTTCGCAGCTGGCCTCCACTGTAGCTGGCAGTTATTTGTGCCTCTGCTTTACAGCAGAGCCAGCCTGGCTTCAGGCAGACGTTACATGATTCTCTGGGTTTCTCCAGGCGTGTTTGGGGGGTGTAGCTGGGAAATGCACTCAGATTTCAGGGGTTCATCCTCACAGACTTATCACTGGGTACGTCTGTTATCACTGGAGCCAGACAAGTTCTGAAATCAGACAGGTTCACACTTGCTTGGCCTCTCACATTCCATGTGGGCTCTGGAGGGTTGCTAGCTTGCCTGTCTCTTTTCTTGCACACACAAGCTCTGTGCACCAGATTTCCTGGCTGGGGCTCTAGGATGACCTGAGGAAGAACCCTGGAGAGATGGAGGGTGCAGCAACTTCATCCCTAAGCTGGCAACTCTGCTCATCTTCGCAGAGCCCGGTGTTGCAGTATCTGTACTTCCTCGCGCAAATTCCCATTGCTATGTCCCCACTCAGCAACAACAGCCTCTTCCTGGAGTACGCGAAGAATCCGCTGCCTGACTTCCACCAGAAGGGCCTCATGGTGTCCCTTTCTACAGATGACCCCATGCAGTTTCATTACACCAAGGTACGGTGTGACTCATCACCTGCTGCTCTGAGCACAGGGGCTGGGGCTGCACGGGCCTCGTTCTTCAGGGAAGCCAGCAGCATCTGCCCAGGGTCCGTCACGCCAGGCCAGCTCTGGGCCGGCCCCGGCAGCAGGACGGGCTCTGCGGCTGAAGCTGGTGCCCTCTAACCCTGCCTGTGGCTGCAGGAGCCCCTGATGGAGGAGTACGCCATTGCTGCCCAGGTCTTCAAGCTCAGCACCTGTGACATGTGCGAAATTGCGCGGAACAGCGTCCTGCAGTGCGGCCTGTCCCAGCAGGTACGGGCCCTGCGGCGGGCGGGCCGGCGCGGCCTGCCTGCGGAGATGCGGCCGGGGCAGCCGCGCCGTGCGCGGGGCAGGGCTCCTCCCGGGGGTCCTGAGCCGCCGCCCTTCCTTCTGGCAGGAGAAGGCCAAGTTCCTGGGAGAAAACTACCAGGAGGAGGGGCCGCAGGGCAACGATATCCGCAAGACGAACGTGCCGCAGATCCGCATGGCCTATCGCTACGAGACCTGGTGCTACGAGCTCAACCTCATTGCCGAGGGCCTGAAAGCCGAGTAGCGGCACGGGCGGACTGCCGGCCCGGGGCCCGCGGCTGCAGGCAGCGCCGGGGCCCAGCGGGGGGCGGGCCGGGGCCCCGGGGGCGGCGGGAGCCGCGGCGGCCGCGCAGTAAACGCAGTGTGAGAGCAGCTCCGTGCGCGCGCGGCCGCGGCGAGGGGCGGGCGCGGCGCTGACTGACGGCCGCGCGAGCCAACGGGGGTGGCGCGACGCCTCGGGAGCGCCCGGCGGGAGCGGGGCCGGGCCGGGCCGGGCCGGGCCGGGGCAGTGGGGGGTAGGGCTTTCCGCGGCGTCGCTGCCACCCGGCTGGGCTCGGGACAGGCCGGGCCCCGGCGCTGTTGGCCGCGACGCGACGCGGTCCGGTCGCTGCCGGCTCTGGCCCGCGGTGCGGAGCGCTGCCCGGCTGGCCCCAGCGGGAGCCTGGCCCTGCGCGGTGCTGGGATCGGGTAAGGAAGCGCTGCGGAGCCGTCCCCCGCCCCCGAGCGGTGTCGCGGCCGGTACTCGCCGGTCTCCGGCCGGGGCTGGGGGCTCCGTGGCCCGGGGAGCGCGTGGCCCGGCCCCCGGGCGGGCGAGGAAGCGGCGGCCGGAGCGGGCGCCCCGCGAAGAGAGCGAACGGGCGCCCAACCCGCATGTGAGCCGGCGCTCGCCCAGGCACGCCGGACGAGTCAGCGGCCTGACGCTTTGCCACGGCCCCTCGCCCTGCCCGGCCTGGGGAAGGGCAGCCTCGGGGGCGGGGGCAGCCGGCGGTGCCCGGTGCGATGGGCGCAGGGCGACGCGCGGGAGGCCAGGAAACGCCTTCTCCATCTGCGAGTGACCGAGCACCGACCCGGGCCGCTGGCCGGGGGCTCCATCCTTGGAGATGCGCAGACGCCGGCCTGGGCACCCTGCTCCCCGCGTCCCGCCCGAGCCGCGGAGGTCCCCTCTCGCCTCAGCCGCCGTGGGTTCCGCGCAGGGCTCGGTTAGGGCACACTGTTTTTTGGTAGGCTGGGATGCTTTAGGCAGCCCTCCACACTTGCTTCTTGTCGCGCTGAGGTGCGCAGGCCTGAGTCATGATGGGGGACCTTCCTGTCAGCACTGACCTTGGGCCCGGGGCGTAGGCTGGCGCGCTGGACCAGCCTCCCCTGGCCTTTCCCCGTTACCACGGTTGCACGCAGCCCACCTGAGTGGGCAGCTTCCAGCACTGACAGACCCCTCACAGTGGCGGGGGCTCTCTGTCCTCTCGGCTGGGACTTGCGTCAGTCCTAGTGATGGAAGAAAAGTAGAAGAGGAGAAAACAGACCCTGGAAATCTGTATTTGGTAACGCTGGTGGTGGTTTCTGCTGTGCCCATCAGAGTTACAGAAAGAAGGGAGGGAAGAGGAGTGAGCAGTCACCTTGCTGCACAAGAGGGGAGAGTGGAGCTGAGAAGCAAGAAGATGCTGAGGAAGCCTGTGGGCTGCCCTTCTAGGGCTCTCAGCTGGAAGGGAAGTGCAGGAGGTTGGTCCAGCACAGTCACAGGTGGGTGGGTGAGGAGGGATCCTAAGCAGGGTATTTGCTGGAGTGTTGAAGTGTTCTGTCCAGAGTCAGAGCCTGGTGGCTTCCCAGCAGCGTGATGTCCCTCAATCACTGCTCAGTCTGGTAGTCCCTTCAGGGGCTTGCAGGCAGGACTGGACGAGTTCATTACTATCTGCACATTTAGAAACTAAACTTCTGCAGCAATAGGATGTGGTGAGTGAAAAAAAATGGACCCTGAAAGATTCCTAGGCAGCCTGTCCTAAAAAGCACATCTTGGGCTCTGTGCCTCAGCTTGCCTTGAAGGGAAGGCAGTGTTCAGAGGGTGTCTGAGGGCGTTGGGTATGGGGGTAATAAATGGTGGCGGTGGCCTTGTAAAACGTTGCTGGTTGAAACAGCTGGCTGGAGGATCTGAGCTGGAGTGCCGAGTCCTGGTGCTGCACATTGCTTCTTGGAAGAAATCTTATCTCAGTTTTCCAGTATGGATGCAGCTCGCTCGCTGTAGCTGTGGGAATACGTTTTCTGGATGTGTCCCTGAGGGGTTTTCTGGTGCTGTCTTGGTCTGCTCCCTCTGAACCTTTTGAGGCAGCTGCCACCATCCTGCTGAGGCTTCTCCAAAGGGATGAGTGTCCGGCTGTTGTGGCCCCACACAGTCTGTGGTGGCCCTCGTAACATAAAGCTGATGGTGGCTCTATGGTGATGCCAGCCCTGGGGCAGGGTGGGGGTGGGCCTGGAGTCTCACCTCTGACAGTTGCACCAAAAAACAGCTCCTGGACAGTTCATGTTTGAGTTTCTCTCTGTCCCTACCTTGGGTCTTAGTCCTTACATGAAGCTGCAGCGTTTCTGGGGCGTGCAGCCAGCCTGTGGTGTAGCATCTGAGTCAACCTCTGCTTCAGTATTGCTAACCTAAGCAATGAGACACTGTGAGTCAGGTTAAAAACACACAGCTTTAAAAATAGTACATTATGGGTTCTGTCTGTGTGTCCTCCTAGAAAAGTCTTTAGAGCTTAAATGTTTAAAGTGGTTTGGTTTTTTTGGTTTGTCTTTTTTTAGCTTGGGTAAAATGTTGTAAGAGGTTGAATTTCATCACTTCAGAAAGAGACTGAAAGTTGAAAGATCCAGATACTGTTTTCTCATCAGTTTAAAAGTCTTGGGACCCCTGGCAGAGGTCAGACTTAACCTCCTTTTGCCATGTAATTAAGATTAGTATCACATTTACTGTGTCCAGGGGCTGTGTTCTACATGGCTGGGTGTCTGATGAAGTGACGCTCTATTCCTCAGCACGATACACAGAAGTTAATAACTGGAGTTGCTTTGTGGCTGATGGAAATGACTAAGCATACCACATTCCTGAGGTGTTACTTACTTTGTTGTAAAATCTGCTTGTTTAGTACTGCCCACGTCTTTCAGGCATCAGTGTGGCAGAGTTTTGTTCAGAAAATCTTCAGGTTTGTTCTGGAGCTGAACAGAATGGGAATAGCTGAGAAGTCTGGAAGGGGTCCGTGCTGCTGTGCTGGCTGTCCCCTCATCCCTCCAGCACTGAGCTGGCACCTTCCCTAGGTTTCAGAAGACCAGAAACTGTCTTTTATTTGGCTACCCACACAGGAGGCTCGGTGACAAGATCTCTTGAGCGGTGTAGAACTGCACAGCTCTCATAAGAGGAGTGAAAGATTGCTTCAGAGCTGCATGGGCTTGCCAAGTCAGCGCTGTGTGCACTCTCCTGCCTGTTGTGCAGCCGGATAAGGTGAGGTGCTGCTTTGGTCCTTTGTTTGGCTAATCGTCTGCTGGCGTGAGGGGGATGAGGGGTATGGGGTACCAGCAGCACCTGTGGTGGGTGGGCTTGGCAGAACTGTTCGGTTCTGGATGAAACACTCTTTGAACAGTGCTGGCAGCGCTCTTCCCCGAGCATGTGAAATGGAATTTCAGGAAATGGAATTGTCTTGAGGCTTTGCATGGAAAATGCTTCACATGCTCTCTGGCTTTCAGAGTTGGAAAAAGAGTCAGGGCAAGTCACCCCGTGGTGTGAATGCGCCTCATCCGTCTGCTGTGGATAGAGATACAGAAGCTGTCTTTGAACAGTGTGGATCTGTGGAGATCCACAGAGAGAAGTGAGGTGCTGGTGTGCTTTGTCTAGCAATGATTTAATTTCTCTTTGCCCAGAGTTACTGCTTTCAGTGAAGTAAATCAGTACTCTTGAGTACACTGGACTGCTGTAAGTGCTAACTCAGTAGGGATGGTAAATTTTGCTTTTGTGGAAATACTGGGAAGCATGCTGGAGCCAGTGAAGGTGTCTGGAAGGAGGGGCCAGCAGAGCAGCAGTCATGTGAAGTCTGGTCATTTTGTGAATGGGACAGGGTGTGTGGTCCCTGAGAAACAAGTGCTGGCTGCCTGGCTCGGGTGGTCTCTACCAGGTCTGTGTCCCTAGGCTGTTTTGTCCTATCTCAGCCTGCGCCCTTTCTTCACCAGAGATCAGTCTCTGCCCTTACCATGGCTCACATGAGCTTAGGTTAAATGCCTAGCTCTTGATAGCACCCACCCGCCTTGCAAGCCTGAACAGGTGAAGAGCTGCATTCTTCTCCTCCTCGGATAGCTGTTTGGGAAGAGGCAGTTCATGGCTGGGGCAGGAAAGAAGCTTGGGGACTTTAACCTGGTGCTCTACTGCCTGTATTTGAGATGAGCCTGGAGCTATGTGTTTCTAGTTCTGTCTGGTAGTTCAAAGATCTGTGAAGTGCCTTGGAAAGACCTTCGCTGTTCATTCAAAACTGTACAGCCTCCTAGGTGAGTGAAGCTTGTCACTTAGCCCTCTAAGTAAAACTACTGCTCCAGACAGTGCACAGAGCTCTGCTAGCTGGAGAAGTAAAATTACTTGGTAGGTTTATGCTGAAGGAGAGGAAATAAGCTCAGTGTGGATCCTGTTTCTGCATGTAGGTCTGTGTAGCTCTGGATGCTAGAGTCTTGTAATTGTTTGGGCGCTGGATGAACTGCTGGGACTCTGGTCATTCCTCAGTGAGCAGAACCGGAGGCAGCACCGTACATGTCTTACCAGCACCTCTGCGCTGGCTGGGACTGTGCTTCTCCACCGTGTCTCTCAGTTCCTGGTTGTGCCTCATCATGGAAGCACAGACGTGAACAGCAAGAGAGGTCAGGATTCTTAGGCTGACTCAGGCCATGTCTCTATATCAGGAAGCAGGAATATGGCAAGCTGACTGAGGAAACTGCAGCCAACACATTTTGTGTTGCACCTTTACCAACACGAGTTGTAAGAGGAAGGATACGGGGCCAGCAGACCTGACCTGTTTGAGTGCAGGCAGCCTGGTAGGCTTGAGGGTGGACCCAACTAGAAAGCTGAGCAGGGCTGCTCGGTGTACTCTGTGCAGCTATTTGCCCTCATGGATGTGGCCTGCAGATGTTTTCCCAGCCTGCTGTGAGGGGAACTGGCAGCTGGCGTGTCAGGAGGAGGGAGCTGCCAGCGCTGTTGGGAAGCCAGGGAGCCTTTGGTGCCTCTGTGGGCTTGCTGCCAGCGTGGAGCTGTGCATGCGATGGCTGGCTGGGCCATGCGTGTGCTGGCCTTGCAGTGCTTAGTCCTGTGAATCAGCCTGTTGCTCCATGCTGCAAGGTCCTTCAGGGACCTGGCAAGGTCCAGTGGTCCTGTGTTTGAAGACCTGGCAGGGTGTAAAGGTGCCTGGTCTGGAGCTGTACTGGCTGAGGCGGGCTGGTTTACCCTCTCCTAGCCTGGCTTTTGCTGTCAGAGCCTTTGCTTCTTTGCTAGTTTATCCTTCAGGTCTGCAGGAGTGGCCCCAAGTGCTCTTGCTGTGGATAGTTGCAATGGCATAGGAAAGGGGAAAGCTGCTTTCCTGTCTGCTAATCAGCGCCACGCAGACAGGGGTTGAGGAAGGATGGCTCTGCTGTGGCTCAGGATGTTTTGGAAGCAGGGCCTATTTATAGGAGAGGGCAGGGGCGCCTCGCTGCCAGTGGCTGGGGAGCAGCCTGGCCTGTGGGAAGAGGGTCTCGCAGAGAGGTGTGGTAGCACTGCAGTACCCCAGGCAAGGGAGTTGAGCAGAGTGGGGTAGTCCAGGTTTGCTGTTTTCTGTGTTCTCTCAGTCTTGAACTTGTTCTGCTCTCTCCCTGCCCCTCTGCGAGGAGATCAGAAGGTTTTTTCTTTCTGCTTGTCGTCCCCTGTCTGCACCTTGTTACTGGCAGGAGTGGGGAGCTGGTGCTGGAGCTGCAGTGACAGCTTGACCTCGCTTCTTTGGAGGGGTACTGGGTGGTGGGAAGGAGCGTGTGTCTGCAGGGCAGAAAGCTAATGAGGGACAGAGGGGTGGTGATGGAGCAAATATCCCCAGTGCGGTCACTTATCCACATCATCCATGTTCAGCCTCTTTTACCAGCAGCCATCTGGGACAATGTGACAAGCAATGCCAGACTGCAAGGACTCACACTGTTCCCCCTGGAGACAGGCAGCAGCAAGCTTCTTGCCACAGCGAGCAATGCAGCTTTGGTAGAGTGGGAAGGTGTAGCAGAAAGCAGAGGCTTGGTGCCATGTGTGCCCAAGCCATCACTGAATTGCTTGGGCAGCTCTGGACTGTCCCGTGTCGATGATCTTTCTCGCTAACTCTGTCAGGTAGGGCTGCCACGACTGGTGCTTTTCTTGTCATTGCACTGCAGATGCCTCTGCCAAGCAGATGGCAGTGCTAAGGATCAAGCTGGTGCCCTGGAATTTGAGGTGTGGTATTGGTGGGAAGGACTCGTGCCTCTGCTGCAGCATGGTGCTTGGGGCATGACCCGTTGTCAGGCAGGTTTAAGCTCCTCTACTCCAGCTTGGTTTGCTTCCCATCCTTGGTTCTGCAAATTCTTACGGGCTCTGGTGAGTCAAGGGTGTTGTAATAGCAGCTTTGGAGGACACGTACCCTGACTGGCTGTGAGGGCTGGATGGATCTGTCAGGTGGGGCCTGAGTACAGCTTGCTTTGCTTTGCTTTGCCCACGGCAGAGAACCCGAGCACTCCTGCATGTGGACAGGCAAGCAGCAGAGGGGCTGGCTGTGCTGCTGCGGTCCTGTGCCATCAAGTAATGTCCTTGAGTTTGTACCCTTGGGATCCCTGGCTGTGTTTAGTTCCTTTTGTGGTGATTTATTTGTTTTTTAAGCCAGAGAGACTTCTGCATCCTTTTGTTAGCCCTCCCAGATGTGTGCTGCAGAAACAGGCTTTGTGGGGAGCGTGCTCTGGAAGCCAATCTTGAACATGTGGTTTGGGGAGGAATGTTCTTCAGCGATTGCCAGAGCGCAGCTGAGAGCTCCTGGTGGTGTGCATGGCTGGGGTGCAGCTGATGGCTCTTGCCTTTTTTTGTCTGCAGGTCATATCAGCAGGCAGTCCTTGCGGAGCGGGTGCCCGGCAGCGCTTGGACACTGCTGCGTGCTGTGGAGCCTCATGCCAGCTTGATGTGTGCAGGACACGGGTGGACCTGGACAAGGCTGGAGATGGGGTGTCTGTAAGCACATTGGTTCTTGCCATGCACCCAACAGGGTCAGTGGACAATAGCTTCTCCCGCTCTGCTGTGCAGACCCTCTCCCGGAGCCACTGCCGCAACATCAAGCAGAAGATCTCGCAGTGGGAGGGGAGGACACGAGGGTGCTCCAGCCAGGAGAAACAGCCACCCAAGGACTTTGGAGTAAAGTATGATCCCAGCCGCCATGTTCTACCTGAAGGGAAGCCAGACCATACAGAGAAGGGCAGAAAGACTGGGTCCAAAGATCCAAAGAGCCTGGGTTTGGACTTCAGGGAAGATGTACAGAGCTACTTGCAGACTGGTGACTGTGGTGGCCTCCAGCCCTGTGCATGCAGCCTAGCTTCCCAAGCCAAGCAGAAAGGAGAGTGGCAAGCAGGCATCCGGGACCCAGGGGCGACACTGCCCCCAGGTAACTTCTATACCTCACAAGCGCTGTGGAGGAGAGTAGATCCCCTTCTGCCTGGCAAAGCCCCACCAGTTCCCTTGGACCTTCAGAGGAGGCAAGGGACCTGTGGCTCCACAGAAAGAGAACTTAAAATCAAAGGAGTCAACTCTCTCTGCAGGCCAGAGGGGAGCTTGAAAAACATTTACTCTGAGGCTGAGGGGCAAGAGGAGGAGCCAGCTGCTGCCCCACCACCCAAGCCCCGTAGGACTTTCCGCTACCTTGCAGAAAACGGTACCAGTAGCTGTAACAATGCCAGTGCTACCAGGGAAGCTCCCCTGCAGAAGCAGCAGGGAGGAGACTTGGTGTCATCTTCCAACAGTCCTGAGAAGAGGACAGCCAGCAGGAGAATCAGAGGGAGAAGCCAGAGGTACATCAATTCATCTCTCCTGTCTGAAATGTGTTTCCTTAAATTAGTTTCTGGTTGGGTTTAAACAGCTTGCTTGCCATGATACCCTTGTGGAGGTGCTAGTACTGAGGATGCTTCTGTTGATGGAGAGAGGGTATTTCTGGATGAAAGTATCCCGTTTCCAGCATTGCATATGTGCTACTTTTGCTGCTGATAATCTTGTGAGGAAGGCTGAAAGGGCCAAACAGATTCCAGTCCCACACCTTAAAACAGAGTTGAGTGTCAGTGTGCTGCCTCTGGCTTGCCCTGACCTTGTCCTCATCTGTGTTTGGGGGATTACAGTGTGACTTTCTCTTGAGGCAGTATAGCTGCTAAATGTTCCAGCTTTCCTGTGAGTGACAGATTCTCTTGTTGCTTAAATCTGGAGGCAGTCACTGTGTTGCAGAAGGCTTTTCTGTTCTGCCTGCTTTCCTGTAGGTCCCTGTTACAGAGTAAAACACCTCTGAGCTTGATGCTCGCTCTGCTTACGGGTGCCTGGGGCAGCTGTGCTAGGCAGCAGTGTGTGCATCGTAGGTGGAGATGTGGCGAGTACTGAAACCTTTGTTCACAGGGGCAAAGCATGCAGCAGCAAAGCAGATTTGATGGTGATAGACTAAATCCCTGCCAGCTCCTTTCTGACCTCGGTGCCATAATTTTGAAATGGAGACCAAGTGTATGAAAATGCAAACCCACAAACATGCTAACGCCCTTAGCATGAGCAGCAGGAGAGGTCCAGCAGAAAGCAGTGTCCTGACTCTGAGTGCTGCTGCAAGTGCTTAGACTGCAAAACTGTTCTGGGTTCTTGCCTCTGTGACGGGATGGGACAAGGTGCTTGGGCTGTGCTTGGCCAGGGAGCCTCCAACTTCATTTTTATTTAAAAATTTTCCAGAGTGAGCAGGACTCGCTTGGTGTGCTGGTTTTGTTTTACCTATTCAACTGTCTTTATCTCAACCCATGTGTTTTCTCACTTGTGCCATTCTGATTCTCTGTCCCATCCCCCTGGGTCGGAGCGAGCGAGCGGCTGCGTGGGGCTGAGCTGCCAGCTGGGGTTAAGCTACAGCACGTGGAAATCAGGAAGTCCAGAGTGGAGCATCCATGTGCTGATGGCCCCAAGGAGGACAATACTCTGTGGGGACTGGAGAAGCAACTCAGGTGCCTTTAGAAGAAGTTACGTTGGTTTTCCTCTAGGAAATCTTTTGAGTTTGAGGACATCCAGGGCTTCCGCAACCGGACGGCAGCAACCAACTCCCACAGACTTCGAGAAGAGACAAGTGGCTCTGCAGGATCCAGGCTTGTCTACACACAGTCAGAAGACAACATCTATGAGGACATTATCTGTATGTGCCTGTGCTTCTGGGGGATGCACTTGCTTTATTTAAGGGTAGAAAATTTGCTGGGGAGGGAGGAGTGAAGATGAGAATGCACTGAGGCCCTTTCCAGCTCTGTAACTTTTAAGGTCGCTGCCCCTGGGGTTCTTTGTTGATGATTAGTGTTATCTGTATGTGAACAGCCTGGGTTTAGATGTTGTGGAAGGTCACTAGAATTGGCCTGTGCTAAACAGATTTCTTCATTAGCTTTTCAGATGCTTTGCTTGAGTGCTGCACACAGATCAGGTTTCTCTAAGACCCTATTAAAGCCTGGCAGAGAACTGCACACTCTCCTTTGCAAGAATGCAGGACTCCTTTCATAAATGCCCCCATCCAATGTTTTTTCCAGGTCCTGCAAAAGAGAACCACTATGAAGATGTCAGAGCGCTGCCCTTACCCCTGTGGAAGGTCCCATCTGTCTGGAAGCTGCCACTCCCCCGGGGCAGCAGTAGTGCTCCCAAGGTAGGGTGAAGGGATTAAACGCTCATGTGTTTAAGGAGGGTCAGCCTCACAAGGGCTGCATTTTGTGCTTTCCCCCAGCCCCACATTTGCCACTGTTACATCATTGGTTTTCCTTGTTTTTTATTGTTTGTTACTAATGCAAATGACCATGAACAGCCATGGCAGTGGAAGCTGATTAAGCTGCGAAGGAGCAGATGAATAGGAACAAGAGAGTGTTGATGAGGTGTTTTAGTGTGTGGGGTGGGGTGGAGAGCTTGGTAGAGCAGGAGGCTACAGGGAGTTTATTATTTGTCATGTACTGCTTTGACTCTGAGCGTGGACCAAAGTTTGATCCCACGCCTAACCATCTCTTCTGATTATGTCTTTTAGCCTCCTCCAAAACCTCCCTTCCTCACTCGCAAGACTCTGGAGCTAAAACACCCCCAGGCAAGTTTCCAGAGAAAAATGGTGAAGGACACAACCCTGCCTGTCACCCTGACTGAATGGAAGCTGTTCCAGGCAGTAGAGGCTGCTAGCAGGAGAAGGAACTTGCCTTGGGTGAGATTTTGTTATGAAACATTACTTCTTGCATGGCATTTTAAACTCTTGCTGCTTTGTCTAGCACCTTCTAAGTGCTTTGTAAGTGGTGATAGAGCTGTGAATGCTGGTTAGCACTGCTGTATGCTCAGACAAGTGGCACTGCTCTGACAATGTCCCCTCCAAGTAGCAGGACATGTGTTTGGAGGGGTCAAAAACCCAGAGTGCCAGTTCTAGCTGGGGTGACAGAGGTTTTGTTGGCCAAATGGAGTATGAGGTGTTGACCTGGAGATCAGTGCTGTGTGTGAAGACTAGCTCTTCCTCAGCTTTGTCATTTAAGCCTTGTTCCCAATGCTTTGGTGAAGTGTAATGATGCTGGTTTTCTGCTGAGCTCAGCGCAGGAATGTGAGGCAGGTCTCTGTACAGCTGTGTGTACAGATGCTCCTGGTCACTCCTCAGACAGATGCTCATGTTCTCCCTGCAGGCACTGAACTGTTAGGTGGCCAACGGTGTGGGGAGCTGGCGGGGCCCTTGGCTACTTGGCAGGTTGGCTTAGTTCTCCACTTGCCATCAGGAAACCTGCCTTTGCAAATGTTGCACCGTCTGAAGGCGAAGAGCAGCTTCTAGCGATGAGTGTGTCTCACAAAGCCTCCATACAGCTCTCCCTTCTGCTGCCTCTGGCCTCTCCCTCCTGCCTGTGTGGGAGAAATGCTTTTGATCCATCTCCACCATAGAGGACTCCATTGTAATTCTCATTTGATGTGTTGGGAATATTTCCAGATACAAGTATTGGTTGCCAGCTCGTGTCCCTCAGTGATAAAGGGCAGCACGTGCTCTAGGACAGCTGCAGCTACCTCTGTGGTGGCACTTTGTCTGTAAGACTCAAATTGCAGTTGTGGTAGTGGCAACATCTTACTTTTGTCATGGTAAAACCATTTAACTTCTGCAAATCTTTATTTCTTCTGAAGATCAGGTGTATTTGTTCAAATTGGACAAGACCGTGAGGCAGACTTGGACAGCTGCAAAATACTTCTCAAACATTAAGTACTTTAGAGTAACAGGCAACTTCTGTATGTTTTTTTAAACAAACTGTAGGCCTGGAAAATCAGGAAGGAGATGGCAAGATTACAAAAATGCAGTGATGCAGAGTATTTTTCATTTGGAGGGGGAAAATAAAACATTCTCCAAAAGCAAACGTATTCCAAAAATCTGGTAACAATTTCCATGCAGGCAGCACACTTCACTCTTTCTGCTCACAGGGAGTTCAGCCAAGATTGCTCGAGAGACTGAGAAAAGGATTGAAGACTAAAAAGAAAAAGCTTACTTATTGCTTGAGACACATAATTGCTTAAGAAACACACCCAGTATCTTTCTTTGGTGACTCAACTGCACAAAAATCAGAAGAGAAATGGAAACCCTCTAGGTGAGGCTGGATGGCAGAAGGAAAAGGCAGCAGATGTTGTGGGAGAAGTGCTGCTTTCTGCTGAGGGCTGTTTTCTTCCTTGCAGCCTCATTGTGCTCAGAGGACTGGTAAACACAGAAAATGGGGAGAAATAGTTGTGAAAAGGAGAAGAGCCTAAGCCTAGTTTTCTGAGCTGGGGATTAATGCTTGAGATGAAAAACAGGTTCTCTTGCTGAAATTCTTCCTTTTTATGCAGTATTTGTGGTGACAAATGGATGGGCCCCACCCTCCTACACTGAGTGGGAGCGTTTAATGAATTATTGAGACAAGAATGAACTTGACCTGCTCACTGCATTTGAATCCTTCTTCACAGTGAAGTGATAGCTGCTTTGACATGCAGAATCCAGGAGCTGCCTGCAGCATGGCATATGGAGGTCTCCGGAGAGGCCTGTCACAGGAGTAACAGGAAGCATAAGGACTTTGTTTTGTCTAAATGCTGACCCTTCTTTCATGTCTGTAGCTTATTCTGCACTAGGCTATGTTTTTTACCAAAGCTTTTCTTCCAGTGAGCCAGGTCTGTAGTGTCTCTGCAACACAGACCCATTATTCTGTACCACTGTCTTCAGCTATGCAAATGAAAGTACACAGTCCTTTCATCTTAGCAAGCTACCCTGGGACAAGGACTGTGCGTAAAGCAGCCTTGTCCTGTGCCCAGCACGGTGCTTTGGAGAACTTACTCTAGCTGATTGACATCCAACTACTGCAGCAAACTTTAAACAACAAAAAAAAGCAAAGCAAATAAACAGCAAACCCCATCTACATTGAGAGAGCTCTGCTTTTTCTGGGCTTGGAAAGAATTGGGATGCTTGAGAACATGGGGAGTTCAGAGTCCTTTGTGGTGGAGGCTTTCTGAGATATTCTTGCAAGAACCTTTGCAGTTGGCCTCTCTAACAGAAAATGGAGATCTGATGCCAGACAGTTTGCTGCTTCCACTGTTTGGTAAGCAAAGTGTGATAACTTCCAGAGTGCTTGTACAGTTTGGTGTCAGCTCTGAGTGGTGCTAACAGCCATCTCTCTCTTGTGGCAGCAGTTCTCCACTCATTCATTATCCACTCTAGCAAGCAGTCTGTGAGCCAGGGTCCCTGGCAGGACTTGGGCAGGCCTCCCTGAGTGTTGTGGTGCTAGATGATGGTGGCTCTTGGGCTGCACTCCTGTTGGCACCAGGACCCCCACGTTAACCTCTGCTTCTGCTTTGGATTTCAGCTGGTACTGAAGGTGCAGGAGATCTTTGATTCTAAGCGCGGAAAGAAGAGGGTGAAGTTGCTCAGTGCTGCTGGGAGAGAAGCTCCTCCAGTGAAAGGTACAGAGGCCTCCAGCAGCTATAAACCTTGAGTGTCACAGGTCCTGTTCGTCCTGGGTGCTGCTTGCAAGCTGAGCACCACCACCTCCTGCAGCTCGCACCGGGCTGCCTCACCAGTGCTAAACCTGGTGTCTTGCAGCTGGAATTGTTGAGCTTTCAGCATGCCCAGGATTGGGAACCCTTGTCTAACACAAGGTTGACACTGTCACAGATGGAAGATTCTGCTCTGAGCCTGAAGAGCTGGGCTGCTGGTTAGAAGTGCTTTTTCAAAAAAAGCAGAACAAACCCCAAAATTGACCATTTGGCCCAAGAACTACCTCTGACTACTCCACTCATCACCTCTGTGCCACAAGTGATATACTTGTGTTCTGATTTTGTAGCCGTGGCACGGTCTTTATTTATAATACATTCTGTTCAGCGTCTCTCTTAACTTTTCTAGCAGCATCAAGTCCAGCTGACCCACGGGTCGTTACTGGAAACAGTGACAGCAGTTCTGCTGTTTGAGATCTCCTCTTGCAGCACACTTGCCAGCACTGGCTGTTCTTTGCTGATGCTTTGAGCAGGATTGGCGGGCAGCCCTGAGTGATGTGGGTCTGATGAGTCTGAAGTTCTGTCTTTTTCCTGACTTTGGGTGTTGCCCATCTCCCTTCTGTGCATGGCTAATAAGTGGAAACTATCTGTGTTTCAGGTGAAACCAGTGGGAATGAAAGTGATACGGAAAATCAGCCAAAAAGTGAGTGAATCACAGGGGCTGGTCCTGTCCCCATAGCGCTGCAGGTTTGGCTCAGATGGGATAAGCACACTGACTACTTTTGGCTTCTGCTGAGACAGAGAAAGCAAGCATCTAAGAGGCAGTGTGGGCAAGGCTGGGAGCTGTTGCTGTGACAAATCAACCTCTATTTCTGCTGCCTCTCCTGAGCTCTTGAGGTTTAATGCCATTGATCTGCCCGTCACCAGAAGTTGATTCATTTTTGGGTTGGTAGAGTCATGCTTAACTAGAACACGTCTTGTAGGTGACTGTCCCTGGATCACCTTTGCTGATAACCTCGGGGTTATTTTCCCTCTGCTTCCTGCCCTTGGTTCTGTTTTATAGGTGTAATGTAATGAAATGCCCTTTCTTCTCGGGTGGCAATCACTTGGTTATTTGTCTGGTTCCTTGGTCCTGAGGTTGATCGTGAGCCCAGACTACAGACTTGAAATACCGACTTGGTTTTAGCTGGTGTGGGAAGGACTAAAGAGGTCTTAGTTTAATGCTGGTAAGGTTTGAATGTGACATTGTGATGGCTGGCCAGCAGCCTTGGTGAGTGACTGCCATGTTTCTAGTGAGAAGGACCAGTGGAATTGTTGCAGGTGGTTCGTTTTCTAGTCAGCAAGCACGCAGAAGGTCTTAGCTTGAAGCAAAGAGTGAAGCTCCACTTTTTTATATTGAGAGTAATGGAGAGAGGAGAGTCTGCAGAAATACAGTGACTGAGTCACTGCCTGATTCATGAGTTGTTTCCATAGTGTCCAGAATGTGTCATGGTGCCTTGGCCACAAGTTCTCGTCTTACCCCAGAGTGCTGTGCCTGTGAGTCTGTACTGCCTCTCAAGATGTCCCAGCTGGGAGCTTTTTTGGCCAGGAAACTGGCCCTGCCTCTCTCAAGAGCCCGTGCTGCTGTCAGCAGTAGCTGCCTGAGACCTGGCGGCTGCTGGTCTGGTGGAGCCGGGCTGCTTCTCACGCTGGGCTTTTCTGCCCCGGCATGTCGCTCTGAGGCATCAGGCAGTGGGGAACGCTGGCTGCCAGTCACGAGGGGCTTCAGAGCTGCCGCAAGGCCGGTGTCCCCTACCTGGAACAGCTCTGTGCTTGAGGAGCTGACGCAGGAGTCCAGGTGCCACAGAGCACAGCAGTGCCATCAGGGACACGCACCCATCTCTTCCCCCTCCCCGTGTCCCCCCCTTCTGAAGGTGGTGTCAAGTCCTCTTCTGTGACCATCAGGTGTGTGGGGGGACATGGAGCCTGGACCTGGATTTGTTCCTTTCCTCAGGTCGACATGGGCACCTGCTGCAGGTGCAGTCGGCCTCCAAGAGGAACCCACACTACCAGACTTTGGAGCGGGACCTGATAGAGCTCCAGGAGCAGCGGCTGTTTGAGCTGTTCGTGGTGGTGTCGCTGCACAAGAAGGCGCCTGAGACGACGTACATGCCACAGATCGTACAGCAGTTTCCCAGCAAGGTAGGAGCTTGCATGGAAACCTGCCTGCAAAACACATTCAGCAGCTGTTTTATCTCCTGCCACAGGGTATATCCCATCCTAAACCCTGGCCTAGTAAAGCTGGCCTCATGCTTAGGATACAGGCTTGGAATACGAAGCCCCAGGCTCTGTTGCAGGCCTAATGTACAGCGTTGGGCAGTTGTTGAATCTTCTTGATAACGGGTTTACTATCTTGTTGGAACTAGGACAGCTCCCACTGTAACTCTCACTGCCTGTAGAGACCACAAGGGCACACTGTTGTGATGCACTGCCCAGGCAGCCTGCAGGAGAGGAGCGGGAGTGCAGGGCTCTGTTCCCCACGCTGGCATGACCTCATCCTGGTACACTGTGATTTATGAAACAAGGAGTGAAGAAATTTGACTGATGGTACACAGGAACTAGACTCTCAGGGCTTCTGTGCTTATTTATACTGTTCTGGGAAGAAAGGGGGGAAAAAAAAAAAAAGGCAAAGCCATGTGTACGAGCCCCCGAAAGCAGAGGAGAACTGTGAAAGTTAAAGTACTGTAGCTAGAACAGGCTATTTGAAATAAGCTTTCTTTGTGTCTGTTCAGCCCAAATGGGTGACAAGATCAGTGTGTGACTCCGAGTTATGACTGTACACAGTAGTTACTGTGAAGCTAAGACTTTGGAGTCTTAGTGCTTGCTTCTGTGGTTCCAGATTGAAATGAATATTCATTTGTCACTGTCTAGGCTTGTACCTGCTGTCTCCCAAAAACCAGAATGTTTTTGATCCAGGAAATGGATAAGAGACTATGGGCAGAAAGAGTGCACAGTCTTAATGTAGTGGGTAAAACTGAACGTAGATAGGTAATACCTGCCAAAAGTGCAGACTTTAGGGTGTTGGGAGGAGGGAAGGAATGTGACCAGATGTAGCTTTTCCTTGGTGCAGCTCCTCAATCTGTTCATTGCCTTTGGGAAGGACAGCACGTTTTTCTTTTCCTGCTGCCCCAGCTGACAGTCAGACCCTGCCATGCCATGTGGCTCTCTACTGGCTTTTATAAATGCACTAACAAACCAAAGAATTCTCTCTGCCCAGAGTGTTTCGGTGAGTGACTTTATACGGGACAGTCTGTCATACTTGGATTTTGCAGGAAACACTGCCCAGTAATTATGGAGGTGTTCTGATTACAGATTTATCTCCCTTCTAAAAATAGCCTTGCTTCCAAGTAATCTGCTTGTCACCCTCTTCTTTGGGCTGCATGCCCAAGGACATCAAAACTTTGGTACAACTGTTACTGTGTGAAAATGCTGTAGTGTTTTCCTAGCTGTGCCTTCGTGCTGTCACAGTTTGGGACCCCGGATAACCTTATGCCCCGACTGAGAGTACAGCATCTACAATCACCTTGATGCAATTCCTCTTCCCAGGGGCATTTCCTACTTAAATGTGATCTTTCTTACTTGAAAAACCTTCCTTTTGCCCCTCCTGGGCAATTTTGGTGGCGGAAAGTTGTCCTGTAGCCTTTGAGGAATTTGTGGTAACGGGAACGTGTGAGTCAGATAAACGGTTTCCACACTTGAATGATGAGTGCTCATAATCCACACACCACGAGCTGAACACATTCCTCTTCCTCTTAGTGTCTTCAAATCTCCTAGGAACAGAACTGAGGCAAGCTGACACAGCTGTCATCTGGGGAGTCAGTATTGGCTTCGTTATGCAATAAACTTGGGCATGCTTGTAGATCCTTCCTTTGGGTCTTAGCAAGACCAGCTGGGTCATTTTGCAGACGTCAGATCAGCAGGGAAGATGCAACAGGGAACTCTGAATCTCACACAGTCAGAATGTGTTCTCCTGTACTTGTGCATTAGAGATCTGATGGTTTGCTTTGAAAGTGACGGGAAGGTGGCGTCTCCCAGTGTTTTAAATGCTGCAGCCATGCACCACACACTAAGTGACCTTAAACACTTGTGTTACCCTTCCAGCCTGAACATCCTTTCAGACAATCAAAGGATACTGAGGAGAGGCTAAAGGTCATTCCCAAATTCTGCTTTCCAGATCCCAAAGACTGGTTTCCTGCATCAGACCTTAAAAGGTAAAAGACTTGTTTTTGAACACTCATGCCTGAAATGGGCAGTGCTGGAAGCTCAGCTGCCAGTTTCCTGCCAGAGCAAGGAAAACCAGGCTGGATCCCTAACCCTTGTGACAGGGGAAGATGAGATACAGAGGTGGGCTCAGAAGTGCTGCTTCTGCCCAAGCACTGTCCTTTCTGTAGGAAGGAAGTTGGCAACGTCTGTTCAGGGTCAGCTCCTGGGGCTGGAGGGTGCTTCTGTTCTTGGCAGAACAGAGGAGGTGCTGGGAGGGAAGAGAGCTGTAGTAGCCCTATGAGAGTCTGTGCACTGCAGGTTTTTACACTGAATAGAGCCTAAGTAGCTTGCTGACCACAGCAGAGGGTCTTCAATGTGACCAGAAAGAGAATGGCTTGTAGTTCATGCACTTTGTTTGCCAGTCTCCCTTCTGAACTGCACGGTGAATTTAACCCTGACTGTCCTTGGTTCCCCCAGTGAAACATTTTCTTTTGTGTTGACGGGTGAGGATGGCAGCCGCTGGTTTGGGTACTGCAAGAAGCTCCTGGTAAGCATCTGTGTATTGGGTGGAGTGTAAAGAATGCATTGTTAAAGAGTGAATTGTTAAATGGACAGTCAAGCGCAGGACATGACATGAACAGTAATTTCCCAGGTGGGTTACGCAGTGCCTGTGCTGCTGCAGAGGCTGACAGCCTGTTGAATGCATGAGGGAAGGAGCGTGAAGATGCCCAGCTGTTACTGCAGTGAGATGGGCTGTGGGCAGGACAGCCAGCTCCTGGAACCAGGCATTGCTTGGGAATCTTTCAATCGGAATCGTAGTGGGAACCGTAGCAGAAGCAATTCTGCGGATCAGCTGTGGTGTAGGTGCCAGGTGCTTTACTGCATCCCTGTTCTCAGTGTAACTGTTCCTGTTGCCTTCCAGCCAGAAGGGAAAGGGAAGCGCCTTCCTGAGGTGTACTGCATCGTCAGCCGCCTGGGCTGCTTCAACCTCTTCTCCAAGGTGAAGTGCGGAAAGCCTGTTACTTCTTAGCAGAATTGCATCTCTGACATCCTGCAAACTCCAGACAGTAACTGGATGCTTCTGTCCAGTCTAGAATTGCTTAGTGATTGTAACTTATCCTGGGAGAGTGGTGCTTCCTTGCCACCTTTGCATTGACAGGGCAACTACAGTGGCACCAATGCTGAGACTTGTCAGCCCGTATGCAGATGACTATTCCTTCAGCAAAATTTTGACAGGATGTGGTGCTGTTGATGGTGCCCCTTCATCCTCCTCTTCCATGACTAGGAAATGGAAAATCAGTTTAAGGTGTTGGTGGGGGGAAGATCTCAGCTTGCTTTCTCCTAGCACCATAAGAATAGGTGAAGACTGGGAAAAGCTATTGCAGATAGAGGGCAGCTGTTGCAGAGGAGCACAGGGGCAAGCTTAAGATGAAAGCCCATTTATAGTGGTTGGAGCATAATGTTCCTAGAACAGTGCTTCAGAGATTTCTTGGGGTGGAGGATGGGGTGTGGCTCTTACTCTGACTAGTTGTGAGACTCTGATTACCACAGATGTTTCCTTGCTGTAGCAGGAGACGGGATTTGAGAATGGAGAGTTGTACATAGGTATCTATTCCCATTTGACTGTCCAGACATTTGAGAGGAGTTTTCACAGGGATGCCAAGCAAGGGGGGAGAGAGTGCTGTGAGTCTGCTGGAGCCTTTGCAGGTAGCTATGTCAGGGGATACTCTGACCAGAGGTCTGCATCTCCTCTGGCTCATCAGCAGGTGCTGAACCAGCCTGCAATGTATTTTCCTGCAGATCTTGGATGAAGTGGAGAAGAGGCGAGAGATCTCCCCAGCGCTGGTGCACCCGTTCATGCGCAGCGTGATGGAGGCGCCTTTCCCCGCTCCCGGGCGCACAATTGCTGTGAGAAGCTTCCTGCCAGGAGCAGGAAATGAGGTAATGGAAATGCGGGCTGGCTCTGGTGTGCATGGTGTCTCTGGGGCAGAGTGGCACAACTGCAGTGTAGAGGGATGCTGCCTGTGAGTAGTCTGAAATGATGTCCCAAAGGGAGGCTGTCGCAGAAACCCGTGTCCTGCTGAACCATCCACCCTGGTGTGATTCCCTGCTTGTGAGGAAGAGCTGCTGGGGATCATCAGCGATGCCCTGCGCTGACCGCCTGCGAGGAGCCCCTGGTTCTGGGCTGCAGCCAGGCTGCCCCTGCGCTGGGGCTGTCTCCTCCAGCACTCTGTGTCTCTGCTCGTCTCTCAGGTGATGGAACTGTGTCGGCCATTGGATTCTCGACTCGAGCATGTCGACTTTGAATGCCTGTTGAAGTGTCTAAGTGTCTCCCACACGATTCGGGTCTTTGCCTCCCTCCTGCTGGAAAGGAGGGTGATCTTTGTCGCTGACAATTTAAGGTAAAAACCTGTTTCATGTGCAATCTTGTCTAACATTTTCTAAGTAGTTAGATTTAAAAGCTTTTTGCAGGCTTTCCACCCGACACGTGCAGGCTTAGAATTTGGAGTATGCTATTTACCCCAGAAGAGAGAAGGGAATGTTTTCTTTACAGTCTGGGTTGATGCCTTTCCTAGTTCCCCATAACTGACTTCAGAAGTGGGTGCATGGAGCTTCTGCTGATGCATAAGCAATATATGTGAATTGCATTTCCCCACAGCATTTCTAACCTGTACTGAGTACCGAATGAGACACTGACCATCCACTCTGTGCTTCTCTTGCCTTTCTAGCACTCTGTCTAAATGTGGCCATGCTGCAGTTGCAATGCTCTATCCCTTCACTTGGCAGCACACCTACATACCAGTCCTACCAGCTTCTATGATTGATATTGTGTGCTCTCCGACTCCATTCTTAATTGGCATTCTCTCCTGCTCGTTACCGCAGCTCCAGGACCTGCCCATAGAAGAGGTGAGAACTGGGTGAAGCACATTGTCAGTGGTATGAGGCTGACCTCTCTGGAATAGTCTTTGTGGATTCTGTCTTAATATAAGCTCTTAAACTTTCCTGAGCCAGCTACATGTCAGGGTGTTCTGTTGTTACTAAAGAGAAGTAATTCCCTGTTGTTACAGACAGGCTGCAGTTAGGCAAAACTTGTGTTTTGCATGTGACAGCCCCTGCCACCAGGGACATTAAAAAACAAACAAACCAACAAAAAAACCCAAAACAACACAAAATGACAACCCACAAAAAAAATGTTTTTTTTTTCTGTACAGCAACATAGCTGGTTATAAAGTCAGTGTGTTTTGTACATCTTTCCCCAGGTTCTGATTGTTGATCTTTGTGGTGACAAGTTCTTGCAAGAGGTGAGTGAAGTAACAGTACCAGTCACTCATGGTAATATGCAAAGAAAAGGCATCTACAAAAGCACGACTGCAGCAGATGAAGAAATATCTCCCATTCCTTTTTGGTCCATAGAGAAGGGAACAGGCATACAAATCCTTGCTGCAAGACTGAGGTTGCAGTTGGTTCCTTGTGTGAAGTGGACCAAAAGGATCCCTTGCTGCTTGCTGCTGTCTCTCTGTGTACTTGTTCTCTGCAGGGCTTTCTCTGCCCTCATCTCATGTTTGTTGGGGTTTGGGTTTGGTTTTTTCTGTAGTGGTGTGATAGTCCAGGGGAAGAACTGTCACAATTCATTGTGGTTCTCTGCTGAACTCTATCTATTGTGCTTCTGCATCACTAGGCAGGTGTGTATGTGTGCTGTAAGCATACTGGAGCGTTACATGTTCAGGATATCTGCATCTCCTTTTCCTTGCCTGACTGTTCTATTTTGCATTGCAGCCTGCAAGAGGAGAGAGAGGTATTACAGGATCAGGGGTTTTAACTGTAATGTTGAGACTTGTCATGTTTTCTCAACAGACTTTTGTTGCTGTTGTGTATTTTATCACTGGTATAATAAGCCTGAGTCTGTGCAGTGGATATAGGACACATTGTCCTGGGTTGGCCATTTGTGTGCGTGTGACTCCACTACCTTGTGGTTGGAGGGTGCTGAGCAAGAGTTGTTTGTTTCTGTGGCTACAAGAGAAATTTATTGTCTGCATGAAGATACACCATATCACAGAGCAACTTCCCTCAAACTGTTCCAGGCACGTTACGAGTGTTTCTCATCTGTTCACAATGAGAAGGTTCTCCTGATGATAGATGTAACACGGGAATGTTTTCATGGCTGCTCTTTAGGTATCAGATGAAGATGAGATCCTGCCTCATAAACTCCAGGCTGCACTTGTACAAATCTTGGAAGAACGAAGTGAAATCTTGTCACATGAGCAGAGTGATGCCCAAGGTACTTCTACAGAAAAGTGTTTTCATGTTAGTGAATCTCTGCAGCTTCCATGTAGTTGATATAAAAAGGAGCTAATGGAAATAAACACTGGGAAACAACATTTTAGAAAGCTGTTTTCCTGTGAGCTTGCTCAGAGCATCATTCTTGTGAATGTGTTAGAAGTTTGGCGTCCTCACAGTGTGCCTCTTTTCACAGTCAGCATGTGTAGAGTGCTAGTTCTCCTTGGGCCAAGTGCATTGGTTCCCATCCTTTGAGTTTTCTTTGATTTTTCTTAAATGGCAGAGAGAATGTTTTTCTTAAATAGAGAACATAGCAAGTTTATGTACTTTTTGAGCTAATCTGGCAGATGATTTCCAAAGTTAAATCGCTTTATACATAAGTGTGGGGATTTTTAAAAGTGTTGGGTAACTTGAGAGAATGGCATCAGCAGATTAGGGAATTCCATGCACAGCAGAAGTAACAAAGTTAGTTTTCCAGTGGGTCTGTGTTCAGTAGTTTTCCTAATTCTCTAAGGGAGTTAAACTTAGGAGCTTACAGCTTATTAGAGACTAATGTTTGACGGGGGAAAGTAAATTCTAAATGCTTTAGCTGCCTAAAAACTTCAAAATGGAACCGGTCTCAGTTGCAGCAGAAAGAGGACAAGGGAGAGAAATGTCAATTTTTGAGCCGTGGCTGCTTTGATATAAAACACTCATCTGAAATTTCATACTGTGAGACAGCCAGACGAAAAAGTAACTGCTGCTCCTCTTCTGGAAGAGACATGACCAAAGCAATGAATCCAGAGGGAAATGTCTCCTCTGCTGTCCTCTTCCCAGGTGTCCCAGGTGACATGCCTCTTAACTCCCTGGTCTCTGAAGCTTTTGTGCGGTTCTTTGTGGAGACTGTTGGACACTACTCCCTGCACATGACTGTCACTGAGAAGGGGGAGCGGGTGTTTCAGCGGGAGCTGTTCCGCAAGTCGCACGGTTCACGCAGCGTGCGCCACTTCTTGCACTTCTTCATGGAAACACAGATGTTTGCAGGGTTCATACAGGATCGGGAGCTAAGAAAGAACGTGGTCAAAGGTGACGTTTCATCTTACTTTCTGCTTTTACAAACTCACTGTCAAAGTGTAATGTCCTGTGACTTTGACTCTTCAGAAGCCTTTTGTCCTGGCAAGTTCTCCTGTGCATTTGGGCATTTATGGGGTTGGACTCGATGGTCTCTGGAGGTCCCTTCCGACCCCTGCATTTCTGTGAATATGTAATAGCTGCGTGCCCTTCTAGTTCCTCAGTGGAATACATCTGATGGATGGATCTCTCTCCTCTCCGGGCTTGGCCCAGCGCATGCGTTACTCCCCATCGTCACCGTGTCAGTGACCTGCGCTGCGCGTGCTGAGGGGCGGAATGGCTCCTCTCAGCACTGACTTTACTCTCTGTTCTCTTCAGGCCTTTTTGAGGCTCGTGCCTTGGAGTACTTGGAGAGTATTCCGGTGACGGAACCCACCGGGATGAACAGGATCCTTCGCAGCCTCGGTAACGGCACATCCTTGCCCTGCGTTGGTTCGGGGGGTTGAACTGAGCGGAGGGGCGCGGGGCCCGTCTGTGCCGCGGGGCCCTGTCCCGCCGCGGGGCGCCGCACAGGCCTGTGGCGATGCGCGACCCCGCAGCTGCCGGAGGGGGCAGGGGGCACGGCCGCCCCACCGGCGTCCCTCAGCTCCTGACGCCGCTTTCTCTCCGCAGGGAGCAGGGTGAAGTTCCTGCAGAAGAGATGAGCGCCGGGGCCGGACTCCGCCTGCGGGAGGGCGGGGCTGCCCGCGGGCACTGCTGCGGCCGCTAATAATGACGTCATGGCTCACACGCTCCCGTCTCCCTTCTCTCTGGGGGCGGGGCCGGTGCTGCGTCGCGTCTCCTGCGCGGGGCGGGCGGGCGCGGGGCGGCGTCGTCATGGCGGGCCCGGGGCTGGTGGCCGGCGACGTGGTGGTGGACGCGCTGCCCTACTTCGACCAGGGCTACGAGGCGCCGGGCGTACGCGAGGCGGTGAGTGCGGGCGGGGCGGCGGGCGCGGCCCGGGCCTGTGTGCCGGGCCTGCGTGACGCCCCGTGTGCGCTAGGCCGCGGCGCTGGTGGAGGAGGAGACGCGGCGGTACCGGCCGACGAAGAACTACCTCAGTTACCTGCCGGCGCACGACTACAGCGCCTTCGAGGTGAGGCGCCGGCCCGGCCGGCAGCCACCCCCGGCCCCCCACCCCCGGCCGGCCCGCCGCCTCACCGCCGCCCTTCCCGCAGACCGAGATCATGCGGAACGAGTTCGAGCGCCTGGCGGCCCGGCAGCCCCTGGAGCTGCTCAGCATGAAGAGGTGAGACCCGGCGCCCCGCGCAGCGCCGGCGGGGGAGCGGCGGCCGCCGGGCCCGAGGCGGCCCGGGCCTTCTCCTGAGGCGGGCGGGTGGGCGGCGTCTTCTAGGTACGAGCTGCCGGCGCCGTCCTCCGGACAGAAGAACGACATCACGGCGTGGCAGGAGTGCGTGAACAACTCCATGGCGCAGCTGGAGCACCAGGCGGTCCGCATCGAGAACCTGGAGTTAATGTCGCAGCACGGCTGTAACGCCTGGAAGGTGTACAACGAGTAAGGGAGTCCCTGTTGCTGAGCCTTGCTTAGGTTCCCGTGTTGCCCTGTGTAACTCCAGTGGGGCCCTCAGATCGTTTTTTCCCCAAGAGAGCTATATGTGGAAGCCCGGGAAGCTGCTCTGAAAGAGGAGGAGCTGTCTATGTGACTGAGAAATAGTCTTGTGTTTCGGTACATCTGAGCCTTGAGGTTTGTGAGTTATTCTTTGGGTAGCAGTTGGTGCTAATGGGCTTTAATTCAAGATAACTGAAGGGACTAAAGACAGCCTGCAAAATGATAATTCAGTAGTGGAAATGAAGATTGTTTTCTACTGATCTGGCTCAGCCCAGGGCCATTATTTGGGGGTTGGACTCAATGATCTTTTGAGGTCCCTTCCAACTCCTGCAATTCTGTGATTATTAATAAAGCTGCTGCAAAAGCAGAAAGAAGTTGTGGATAGTGTAGCTGCAGGAAACGCCAGGGCTACTTCAGGAGGAGAATGAATGTTAATGTCCACCTTTGAGAAGAGTTGGCTTAGCATTAGATAAAGGTGTAGACAACAGGAATGCAAACCTTACCTTTGAGGGAAGGCAAAGGGTAGCTTAGCTCAGAAGGGAGACAGGGAGAGGATCTGTTAGTTCACACATGAAAAGAATTGTTGAAGCTTCGGCACTGTTACATGAGGGAAACAATAATAAAAACTGGCTACAGTTAACTTTACAAGGTGGGTGATAAGGAAGGGGAGGGGTTACGATAGTGTTCTAGTCAGTATAGTGCAAGTGTACAGTAACAAGCTTGAAGACAGAACTCGATCAGCTAATGGGGATGATTTTGTGGTACTGTCAGATGGCAAGGGTTGACCATGGTGATTATTGACGTTTTATATCTTAAAACTGGTTGTGCTGCAATTGGGAATGTTCTGGCATTGTGCCAGTCCCTTCCAGAGTGCAAAGCGCAGACCAGGTTCTCCAGTGTTTGTGTTGAAGTGGCTTGTTGCATCCTTAACACTGAAGAGTTAAATGGGTCTGATCAAGGAATTGTATGTTTTCCTAATGCTGTCCTTTCTGTTATTAGACATCTGGTTCATATGATAGAACAAGCCCAGAAAGAGCTTCAGAAGTTGAGGTGAGTTACTCCTTTTCATATTTTCCTACTCAAGTTGGAAGGAAAGTGAACCCCTCTTTTCCCCTGTCTCCAGCTATAGAAACACTTGTGTAAATGCTGCTGCTGTGGTCAAAGGAAAATGACTCAGTAATAATAATAATAAAGAAATCTGACCCTGCTCTCCCAAGCAGTTGCATTCATAATGTCTGTATTTTGTTTGGACCTCTGCTTTGAACAGAATGGCTTGTGATGGAATGCCCTCCGAAATGCAGTCGTGTTTTTGCTGCTGACAACTCCTATTATAGGAGTGTGCAGTTGTCTCCAGGGAGACGTGTTCCCTGGTGTTAGGTTTGGCCTGTCATTTTGAAGTGGATGCTTTCTTGAGTTTACGGATACAGATTACTCTGGGATGGAGGTTATGATATGCCTTCATAATTCACTCTGTTTAGCCAAGTAAAGCTTTTCAGATTTAGATGAACTACTGCTGTGTTCAGCCTGAAGATGGGATTGTGCACCAAGACATGGGTAGAAGGCAAGGTGTGTAGTGATTCCTGTCTTTTATCAGTACCTGTGTGTTGAGGTTAGCTGCAACTGTTGACCTGGACAGAATTGGTGTGGGAAAGGGCAGAAGCAGAACTCAAGTTGGGAAGGCTAAAGGAATACCATGGTGTATGGCAAAGAGGCTGACAGAACGTGTGTGTCAGCAGTGTGATCTACCAGCTGTGCACTTCTCAGGTCCTTCACTGAATTACTAAGTTTTGTGAATAGTCAGCTGTTCCATCTTTGCTTTTCTGACTTCCCTTCATAGAGAACAAAACATTTTCTCAGTTCTGCAGTTGTCCAAGAGCAGCAGGCTGGACTCTGAAGTTTTGCTTGCAGAGTGGAAGGTGGTTTTTTGCTTTTTGAAATTCATCTCAGGTAACTGCCTGCAGCCCTGTACTGGGATTTGTCCGTTTACATATTGTAGCCTTGGTCTTGGCTTCACAAGTGTTTCCTGGTAGTACTTCTGGGATCAGGCCTATTTTGAAATAAGCAGCAGATAGTAACAAATTTTGAAGAAAGGTGACAAAGAAACAACCCCGACCATGTAACTTTCTCTCCCCAGGAAAAACATTCAAGATCTGAACTGGCAACGAAAGAACATGCAGCTCACAGCTGGGGCCAAGCTACGAGAGATGGAATCGACGTGAGTATCCACCATTTTCCTGTTCAGTCTTCTGGAAGTGTATCTTTTGCTGGAAACTCTTCCGTGCAGAGCATCAGTGATCTTACAGCACTGTTGTAGGACGTTGTCACTAACGTTGTTTTGCACAGTCTTTTAAAGGAGTTGTAGTTCAGGTCTATGCAGGGTAGTTACTGTGGTTGAGTGCATCAAAATATTGACAGGGAGTGGATTTGAATATAGCCAAATTCTATATGTTAAGGTTTAACAGACTTAAAAAATACTTTCTTAGCACTATGGTGGTTCGGATTGTCACTGATACCAACTGAGGTTTATCATGTACTGAGCGAAACACTGCTTTGTGCTTTCTTTGGAGCAACAACTGTCTTTGAGTTTAAACCAGAGGATTGTTAAATACCTGAAGGGGTTTTTTTTAAATTTCCTTTTCCTTCCAGATGGGTGTCTCTTGTCAGCAAAAATTATGAGATTGAACGAACTATTGTGCAGCTCGAAAATGAAATTTCACAAATCAAACAGCAGCATGGTGAAGCAAACAAGGAGAATATCCAGCAAGACTTCCAGTGACTTTATCCTTACTGTCTTTTAGCTGCAGCATGCGTTAAATAAACAAAATGAAAACCTTTGGATACGCTGCATGTTTGTAGACACCTCTAGCTGCAGCTGCCTGGGTCGGTAAAAAGGGTATTTTCATTGTTTCTTCGTTTTAAATTCTAGGAGGAGGCAAGGTAGACTCAAACTGTCCTGTTCAAGGTGTGACAGGCACAGTTAGATGTACTGCCAGTTGTTTCCCTTTTTATATACCTACAGTAAGAAATCTTAAAGATGTGATGTTTTTGTGTTTTGCCCTACACCTTCAATAAATGTTGGTTTTGTTATCTCTGTGGCTTCTCAGTCATGTCCAAAAGGCAGTGCTGGTGCTGTCAGCGAGGTAGGTACTGCCAGGTGAGCCTGTCTTGCAGCTCTGCATGGCTGATGTGTGTATGCTGAGTGCGGTGGGGAGGCTGTGGCTGGGGAACAAGCTGCTGCTTGCCATCACGGTGTTCCTAACCGCCTCTGCTGACCCAGGACAGGTGAGGATGCAACCCACAGACCTGCAAAGGTAAATACGAGAGCACGAGCACTGGGTGCCCTACACGAACTGTGTGTGCCCAAGGGGCTTTTCTTCACGAGTTTTATGCCCTGTGCTGCCAGGGTATGACCCCAATCACCCCCTGGCCTGCTAACGCAGAGTCCTCGCAGTGCAGCACCTGACTGTAGTTTCTAGGCCTTGCAGCATCGTCCTCGCCATCGGCAACGCCGGCCGCGTTACCAGGCAGCACAGCGGTTCCGAGATGCAGCTCCTGGCTCAACCGCGAGGCCAGCGGCTCCATCTCCAGCCGGGCCGGTACCAGCCCCGGCGTCTCCGGCCTTCTGCCCGTAACGGCGGCCTACAGCGCGTGCGGCGTCCTGGCAGGCACGGGCGGGGCTCCCCCCCCATCCTGGCCTGGCTCTCCGGGGGTTCCCCCTTCTCCCCCGGTGCTCTGCGGGTCCCGGCCCAGCCCCCGGGGGTTCGGCCGGGCCCGCACCCCGCCGCGCGCTCCGCCCCTAGGGGCGCCGGCCCCCGCCGGCGATTGGCTGAGAAGCCGCCGACGCCGACCAATGGCGACTCACCCCCAGGCGCGGCGACGCCCTCGCCGGCCGTACGCCGCGGCTTCTCTTCCCGGACGCGCCCCTGCGCACGGCCCGGCGGGCCGCGTCGAGCGCGCCTGCGCGCGCCCCAGCGGGAGGCGGGGCCGGGGCGCGCGCACGGCGCGTGGTGACGCTGCGCGTGCGCGGAGCGGGGAGCTGAGTTCAAAGGAGGAAACATGGCGGAAAACAAAGGAGGTGGCGGCGGCGGGGAGGGGGCCGCCGAGGCCGGGCCGGGCGGCGGCGTTGGCTTGGAGCCCGAGGTCGCGTCCCCCTCCGGCGCCGCGCCGCCCCCGCCCGCCGCCGCGCCGCCCGAGGAGCGGGAGAGCCCGGGTGCGGCAGCGGAGCGCGGCCTCGGGGAGGCCGAGGCTGAGGCGGCGGCGGGGTCCGGCGTCGTTCCAGGCCCGGGCCCCAGCCCGCTGCCCCCGCTGACGCCGGCGGCGCCGGCGCCCTTCTCGCTGCTGGACACCTGCGCCGTGTGCGCGCAGAGCCTGCAGAGCCGGCGCGAGGCCGAGCCCAAGCTGCTGCCCTGCCTGCACTCCTTCTGCCGGCGCTGCCTGCCCGAGCCCGAGCGGCAGCTCACCGTGCCCGTGCCCAACGGCGCCAACGGCGACGTCCAGCAAGGTAAGCGGCGGCGGGGGGTGCCGGCGGCCTGCAGCTCGCGGCTTCTGTCCCGGACGGCTTCTGCCCCGGAGGGCTCCTCCGCGTTGCTCGGGCCTCGCGTGCGGCGCCCGCGTCTCCGGGCTTTCCCCGCCCTGGTTGGCGGCTGCGCCCGGCGAGGCCGCGTACGTGACCGCCGGAGTTCGTTGCCTTAATTCTCCGGGGTCTGCCGCGCGGCGCCCGTCCGCAGCCTCGTGTCCTGGAGCGGCGGCTGGGACGCGGGAGCCGGTCTGCCCGCTGCGGAGTCGTGGCGTGGATTGCGTTGTGCGCTCTGCTTTGGCTCCAGGGGCGCTCCGGTGGAGGTGTGACCGCCAGGCGCCGTCCGACTCTCCGGTCCCACCGCGCTCGAAACACATTCCCTGCGTGGAGTCTCACTGGTGTCGCAGTGTTACACACGCGGTTGCGAGTGGTGCGTGACGCACACCTGTGCTCGGATCCGTGCTTCCTGTGGACTGGGTGGAAACATTGCAGTGCTCCTTGTCGCCTGACTCGCGGTGCCCGTGCGCTCTGCACACATGCAACTTCAGTGCCGAGGAACAAGGGGAGGTTGCTCCTTCCAGGGGCCTTACTGACATCACAGCCTAAACTTTATTTTTTATTTCATATGTTCAGGGATGGAATCGAAAAGCTTTTGGAGCTTTTATTGGAGTGACTCACATGCTGTGGTATACAGACCGAACTAGGGCCCTGGTAAGTGGTTTTGCAAGTCTTAATTGGGCCCCGTGGTCTAAGAGACCTTGTTTGGTGACATCTTTCTGCGTTTAGCAAGGACTCGAGCCTTTCCTGTGTTGCACAGTAAAGGAGTTGACCTGGCTTGTAGTGGTTCTTTCATCCATGCTGTTCAGAAGCAGTTGCTCTAGGATGGGGTCTTAGGAAGTCCATCAGTTCTTAAAAGACAGTGTGTTAAATATAGCTCATAAATGCACAGACTAAGGCCCTCAGCCTTGTGATCCTTCTTCTTAAATTCCAGATTCCAGGTTTTGTGCTATATGCATTAGCAAAAGATGCAGAATGTTTATTTTACTGCAATTCTCAGGATTACCTGAATCCTGCTCTGTTAGGATACAAGCGTGGGAACGACACGAAGTGGTGTGGCTTCTGAAGTGTACATAAACTGGAACATCAACTCTTGTTGTAGGTGATTTAAGAAAGTTTGATGGTGTGCTTTGGTTAGGTACGAGTTCAGCTTTGGATTGCCGCATCAAAAGCTTCTAGGAGATGTAAGCAACATGTACGTGTAGGGTCTGGAGAGTACACTGGTAACGGTGTGTGTGATTCATCTGTAACAGTACCGAAGTCTGCAGGAACACATGGATTAGTCTAGCAGGTCAGGTAAGAAGATGTTAGTCAACCAGGAGACACAGGTTTGTGGACAGCGCTCTCTGCACATTGTAAACGGAGTTGGTTCAATGGCATGTGAAGTGCTTACCAGTAAATCAGGCACACAGTGGATGTTCTCAACATCCAGAGAAGTAGCATGTTGCTTAGTCATGCAGGTTCCTTCCCTGTTGGCATGGGTTATGATGGTCACGAAGTGTTACTTCCAGTTCTGTGGCTTCTCTGGTCTCCTGAACAACGAGCAGGTGTTTTTTCATGAAGGAAGAATTGAGGAGTGGTACCCATGTAACTGTACCTGAAGCAGGTTACACCTAACTGCAGGCTCTTGCTGATGGATTCCATGCCGTGCTATTTTATACGCATTTAAATTTGCCTGCTATTTTTCAGCATCTCTGCACCTAGATAAGAGAATTAGAAGTGCTATGAAAAAGAACTGGATTTTTCTTTTGAGACTTCAGTGGTTGCTTTCTTAATCAGTTTCAGATTTTACTCTGTAAGAGTGGTTAGTACTTAAAATAGTAAGTATGTGTATTTATTGGCTAGTAACGGTGGAACCTACTTACCAGGAGTTGATGGCAAGGTTGGTACCTTCAGGACGGTGTCTGAGTGACAGGTACCCATTCCTGAGGAAAGTACACTGCTGCTCTCAGAAAGCACAAAAGATGCTTGTAGGTGGTGGTTTGTGGTCTGTATCAGCATCACTGCTTCTGTCCTGTTGCCACTCACTGGAGGGACCCTGCGAAAGAAGACAGAAGAATGGTCTCAATTCCTAAGAGTTTGAGAAACACAGACTGGAGTTTAAAGCAATTATTTAAAGTTGTGTTTTCTTGTATTATAAAGAACAGACTGGTAGGTTTGTACCTGTCACACTGGTGAAAGATAATTTTTTATTCTTGTTTACATTTATCTTGGGGGAAAAAAAAGAAGTTTTTTGTTTTATGCATTTAAAACGCATGTATTTTTGTCATTTAACATAAAAAGCAGCGTCTCATTTTCGCTGTAGTGACTTAATAGATCATTAGAATATGCATTTTATTTGGTGGGTAGATGATTTCTTAATGCCTGGTGTTTCAGCTGTCCAGCTGGACTCTTCCTTTCAGATTGAATAGATTACAAGAAAATGCCTTCCTTTATCACAGTGTGCTGGAAAGGCTTATCTCTGAGTGCAGGATTTCAAGTGGTTACAAATACTGCTGAACAACTTTTTAGGCACCTGCCTGTGCTCCTGGGAAGATAGGTTGTTTTGAGGTTTCACTGCCTCAACAAGATACTTACAATCTCTCTTAAGAAGATAATCTCAGTAGGGAGAATGTGTGGTTCTCAGCTCCCTGTCAATGTCACAGCCATCAGTAGGCTGAAAAAACTGAAGCAGAGCAGGAACATGCTTTTGGAGAGCCTGAGGGAAACGTATGCACTTGGTTGATGTGCATGTGTGTATAACTAGGGAAACAATACATTTACTACGAAGTTCTATAATACATAGTATTTAATTTTTTTTGATACGCTGAGCTCAACTCCCATACCTGGTGTTGGTGTAGCTAGAAACCATGAATTAATCCCACCTTAAATTATGCAGTAGCTATTTTTGGTTTGCTTTAGAGGGGAGACATGGAAGTGGTACGATATCTGAGAGAATGTGACATACCACTTCAATAGAGTTTGGTAGTAGTTAATGTATTTTCAGTCTAGAGATAGTAATTCCTGCCTGAAACAGACTGCTTACCTATGCCAGTGCATGTGGTCTCAGTATCGATGAGTGTTAGCACACACCACCTGGGCTGTCTTGATTCTTTCCCTTTCTCTGGCATTGATGAGAGTCATGAATATAAGTGGTGGCCAGCAAAAGCTGAGTCACAAAAAATGTTCAGTTCATGTTCTGGTCTTAGTAAAAATATTGTTCTGAAACTTAAATTTCAGTCTGAATTAAGAGTGTATTTTAAAATAATGCTTTTGACTGAGAATGTTCTAGGCATGTGTTATGTTTATAGGAACTGATATCTAACTGCTATAAATTGTTTTTTCTTACTAAGTATAATGTGCTGTCAGTTCAGATTACACAAGTGCTTGCAAATATTTCCTGAACTGTGAAGCTTTATCATCATCAGCAATGTAAACGTCTGAAAGGATTTTGAATTTTCTTGTATTCACTTAGTACTTTTGTCTTGGGAATCAGCCTGACACGTTTCAATCCAAAGCAAACACGGGTGTTTAAAAGCATGTCTAAGAAGTTGCTGTTTGCTCAGCAGGAATTAGGATTGCAGGAGGCTGATGGCTTGATTGCTAGTGGATGATGTGGTCGAGTTTTAGGCTGGTGCTAGCTGATGTCTCCTAAGTATCCAGAGAAAGTCTTAAGCCATTTCTTTAAAATGAAGGCTCTTGAAGGAGCACAGCATCGCGTGGGTTGGGGGGATGTGATGATGCATCTTGCTCAACCTCTTGCTTAAAGCAGGTGTGGTTAGAGGAGAGTCCTCAGGGCCTTGTCCAGTTGTGTGGACTGCTTACTTGGGACAACAGCCTCACAGCTTCTCAGAGCCGCTCTTGCAGCATTTGAATGTCCTTGTTGTAAGTGTGTGAAATACATGACGTTCAAGCCTTGCCTTGTTCCAGCTCGTATGTCTTAGTGCTTGTCTCTGGGAAGAGCTTGGCTGTGTCCCTGCCACACAGGTGGCTGGCAGCGGTGGGTCCCTGGTGTGGTCCGAGCGGAGCGGCCTCTCCTCGCATGCTGAGTGTTCCAGCCCTGATCATCCTGGTCGTGGTCGCTGGGTTTGTCCCTGTTTGTCAGTCTGTCCTGTGCTGGGCAGTCCCAGCCTGTGCCCAGTGTCCAGGCGTGATCTCCCAGGGATCTGGACAGAGTAAGGACCACTGCCCTGACCTCCTAATGCAGTCTGGGATACGTCGACCTTTTTTGCTGAAGGGAGTGCTGGTTAGTCCTCTTGAACTTCTCATCCATAATAAGGTACTTCAAACACTGTGTTAAAGAGAGGTCAAAGGTACCCTTTGTACTCATGTTTTAGGGCTTTAGTACTCTTGAATGTCGTGAAGCAGTTAAAGAATTGATAAAGGTTTTCATATTAGAGACCAGAACTTACGTTAAAGGAGTTGGATCTTACGAAAAGAGGAGTTTTGGTGTGTGAGTAGGGATAGCTAGGAATGCAAGCGTTTGGGTTCCCTATTTTAATAAAGTTTGAGAGAGACATTGAATTTGTAATTCTGGTCTACTGCAAAGATTCCTCGTGCTAGTCCAGTGATGGAGGGGGTCCAGCCATGAACAGTGCTACAGAAGCGCAAAGTGGGTTTTGTAGTGTCTTATCCCTTGGTCACGTACATCGTGTGCGTGCCATGCCCTCCCCTGCTCAGATCAGTGATCCCACCCTCAGCAGTACCCTTGATATCGTTGCCAAAGGCTGCCATGGAGTTAGAACTTCACAAGTCTTGTTCTTGTGCAGATGGTCTCTGAAACATCTGATGACATTCCAGAAGGGAATTTCTAGAAGCTGGGTAGCAAGAAAGAATAAGATTGAGAAAACTCCATGTTGTTCTTCCTGTGTAAAAGTAGTAGGTGTGAGTTGAAGATACAGTGTCTTACTGGGCCGAATGTGTTGTGGCTAGCAAAGATGTACTGGGGGCAGATCAGTCGACTTCAACTTAGGTTAAAAATGCCAAGAGTCTGAATTCCATAATACTGAGGGGGAGCAGGTGTAAGGCTCTGATAACGAGCAAACGTCTCAAATGCATCTTGACACAGGCTAAGGGCTGATGGTGAGGTGGTGTCGACCAAGAGCAGATACGTCTGAGCCAGCTCCCCTATTCCTGGAACACGCAGACTGAGACCGTCTGTCTTCTGTGCGTGTGCAAGATCATCACTTGGTCAGCCCCGAAGCAGGGGACTGAGCCCCCAAGACCCCCACAACCTGCTGAACACCCCATAGCACATACTGCACCTGCTCGGTGGTGATGAACCCCCAGCAATGGGGGTTCTGCACCTTGGTTATCAAAAGGGGAAATGGTGGTTTCGGTGCGTGCCTGCCACCCGAGGACTGCAGCTGCGAGCAGAAGACATGGCTGGACCCAGGGCTGGTGACAGCTCCTTTTCTTCTCGCTCTTTCTCCTCCGCTCTCTCTGTCTCTAGCTGTGGTTTTGGCACGTTAGGGTAATTTTGTTGTGAGTTTTGCTAAGCCATTAGTGTTCGTAGTTCCACTGAGTTTCAAGTACATCTGATTTGTTTGTAGTTGTCGTTACTCCACGCAGAGAATTAAAGTTCACCTCACCCAGCGAGTGGGACGGGACGAATGGCTATAGCAGCCGAAGACTTGATGTAAGCTTTCTCCAGAGGCGATACCTCTGTTTTGATCCTACAAGTCTGGAAGTTCAGAGAATTGACCCTTTCCCCCTCCGTCTCTGTCAGGATTAAGATGTCAGACAGGAGAAGTGAATTCTACGCAGGTTGTGAAGAACTGTCCTGTTAAAACTATTTCAAGATGAGGACTTTCATAGTTACGGGAACCTGTTGAAATATCTGCCTGTTTTGAGATGCCTGCAAATGGCCGTCCGAGGAATGTCGTTACCCTTGGGAGATTTTAAACATAAGTATTTACAAGGTATTCTCATAGTTCAGAGTTACAATTAAGAAAAACTTCTGTGCAGCTTTAGGTGTTGGCAGTGGTAGATCAAAAGCGTCTTCTGTTTGGAAGCTGAAGTTGTTTGAAGTGTTCCTTTTCATTTGCTGCTGAATCATGTCGCAGATTTTTTAGCAGTCTTTTAATGAAAACAAGATTACTTTTTCTCCTCAGTTTACTTCAGTTTTGTGCTTTCTGACATGCTTTGATGTCTGTGGTGTAGTACGCTTTAAATCATAAGCGGTTAAAAGGATTACATAGGTACTACTCTCATTAGTGTCCTTAATAAAGCCTTTGACAGATAAGAATGTCTCGTGTGGTGTGAGGAAGACGTGACTCCTAGCAGCTGTGTAACTTGGGGTTCGACAGGTGCTGTGCAGTAAAACTTGTGCCCCTTGCCCCCTTTGCTGTGACGAAGCTCTCCGCCCCAGTACTCCCAGCTCTGCTTCGGTCAGTAGCGCAGGTGATAACCCTGGAGAGGCTGTCCTGGCAGCTGGAGCCGTACCAGAGCGTTCTTGTGTGGCTCTGACATGGTCTCGCAGCTGAGACCCGCAGCCTGATGTGTAGGGACATGGGCTCCCGAGCAGGGCAGCGGCAGCGACTGTTCTCGGAGCACGGATGGTATGCCTGTTCCCATCTGCCACAGGGTCTGCCTCGAGTCCCATGGGGTGCTGGCGGTTGTCTTGAGCAGCTCTCCAGGGCTAATTCCTGCTGTAGTGCTTGCATGTCCGTACCAACTGCATTCCCACAGGGGTGCGCTCCATCAGCTCTCCTCTGTGGCTTTCTTCAGCCCAGTGTAGTGTCTCGGGTGGATTGCTAGTCTGCCTCTTAGAAGGCTCCATAGGACCATGCTGCAAGGGATCTGGGACTTTCTTTACTCCCTCTGTTGCAAGCTTTGGACACTTGGGTAGGGAGGAATGGCTTATGATGTGAAGCTGAAGGTACATGCTGGTGTATGGAGCAGTGGACAGGGGACAGTTTTCGATCGCATGTGTTTGTATCTCTGCCGTTCTGGGTAACGTCTGGAGAAGTGTGTGACAAAAAGTAGAATCTGATCTGAACTGCACAATTAACCAGGAGCAGGATGTAATTAATTTCATTACAGTACCACTGGGAATGCCAGGGAAGGGAAAAGTTGGTACGTATAGCTGTGTGTACTGTGGAAGAGAGGCTATAAAGGTTTGTGTGTTCATGGTTGTTACGGGTCTTGCACGCCATGGTGAGTGTTGTGGTAGAAACAAGTAGAAAAGCCAGTGATGTCAGTCCTCGAGTGCAATGTAAGATGCTTGGTAGCTCACTCCTGTTATCTTTTGTAAAATAGCTCATCATTTCCCATGTGAGGCCTTTTAGGTCCAAAGGCTGATTGTTCTGGGGTTGCTTCAGGACAGTACTGATGTTCACAGGAGCATCTGCGGGTGGCTGGTGAAGTCTGTGGGGTGCTTTGGGGATTTAGGGTTTTTTGGTGGATTTGGGATTTCTCCTTTGTATCTGAGTTATAACTGTGCTCTGTGGCTAATGCTGATGACATGATTTGGTGATGCTATCCTGTAAGTCAAAAAGGAGCTGCGATTCAAAGTGTGTTAGACCCCCAGTGCAGCAACTCATCTTTTGATTCTGGGCGTGTTGGTTTTCACGTTTCTTTTCTTAGAACTGGGAAACTTTCTGTTTTGCAGTTGGTGTGATCAGATGTCCGATATGCCGCCAAGAGTGCAGACAGATAGATCTGGTGGATAACTACTTTGTAAAAGACACGTCAGAAACACCAAGCAGCTCCGATGAGAAGTCAGAACAGGTGAGGTGCTTTGCTGAATTCATGTGCTGCATCTGTTCCTGCTTCCCAGAACACGATGGTAACCGACTGTGTCCATCTGCAGGTGTGTACAAGCTGTGAAGATAACGCCAGTGCTGTTGGATTTTGTGTGGAGTGTGGGGAGTGGTTGTGCAAGACTTGCATCGAAGCTCATCAGCGAGTGAAGTTTACTAAAGATCATATGATCAGAAAAAAAGAGGATGTATCTTCAGGTGAGTGTTTGGACAATGATCTTATTTCACTTGCTTTATCATATGACTAGTTCATTTATCAAATAAACATTTTTGAAGAGACCTCTCTGTATGTCTTAATGGGAATTGTTTAATGAGAAATACTACCTATTTAAATATGTTAATCCCAGTAGATGAGAATCCCTTATTGTGAAATCAAATTACAGGGTCCTACAAAGAATTACTGATGTCTTTCATTAGGACTGCTCTATGGTGACCATCATGGCAATACTGTAGCTCCGCTTCCCCTTCAGCAACCTGAGTGGTAAGGAGCCACCGGCTGTTCCAGTAAAGTAAACTTTCTATCAGAAATGTAGGTTGTTGTTGATGAAGGTGGAAGCCCATGAGCAGTCATCAATATGCTGGCATATGGCAGACCATAGCCTGTGTTTGACCTGATGCGCAGCAATCCTTAGCGACTCTCTTGACCATAGGAAATGCTGTCCATTATTTTCTCAGAGGAGCTTGTTCCTGCCTTTTTTGTTAGACTCTAGGATATGCCCTGTAGACTTCAAATTTCTACGAATGAGTGTTAGCTGTAGATTCATGAGCTCTCTCTTCACAATAACTTGCATGATATAACAAGCTTCAGAAGCGTTGGGAGACTGAAGATCTTCATGTTTTAAACCTTACCTGCTGTATCTTCCAAAGGCTGCTTTCCTCTGTGCTAAGCTCAAAATATCTTTAGAAGACCATGCGTCGTGCTTTAGTAAGCTCAGAACTGTTCCTGACATTTTCTGTTACTTGCCTAAGTGGAAAAGAAGTGATTTAGCTGGAGTTTAAGTAACTCTTAAGACTGATGTTTGCTTTGCATTTACTACTTGAGTTGCATATGTCTTAATGAGGTTTATACAGATTTGAAGTAATAATTTAGAAAACCTATGGTTGTTGACGGTATAAAGTGTGTGAGGTTTGTTCTTCAGTGTCCCCGAGGTTGAAATGGCATGCCCTTTGATCCTGGAGTTTGTGTACAGTTTTTACATTCTTACAGGTGCCTGGTGTCTTTTGAGAGTTTGTGATGGGAGAGGAATTCCTCCTCCTCCTTCTCCTCCTCTCTATATGCAGTAAAGTGGAAACCGCTGTACACCACTGGCACTGGAAATATTCAATGAGAACATATTCACAGTAACTTGAGAGCAAGCACAAGTTTGTGGTTGTCTTTGTCCAAATTCTACATTGTTACTTAGCTTGGAAATTAGTAGTTTTGCTCTTTGGATTGTCTAAATTTTATTTAAAATGCAAAAATGGTTTATTTTTAAAAACAGAGGCCGTGGGAGCATCTGGACAACGTCCTGTTTTCTGTCCTGTCCACAAACAAGAGCAGTTAAAACTTTTCTGTGAAACATGTGACAGGCTGACATGCAGAGACTGTCAGTTACTGGAACACAAAGAACACAGGTACAAATATTACCATGTCTTAATTCCTGTGGTGCACTTTCTCAGAGGATGAAATGGCATTGATTTAAAACAGTTGTGTTACTAAATACTGTTCTATTTACTCATTGTCACACCGACACGATCCCTTGTAAAGGAGAACCTTGGAGTGCTGAAAACTTCCAAGTGATCACTTTGTTGAGCTTGTCCAAAGATTTTTAAGAGCAGATTCCAAACAAGGTGGTTTGAGGTGGTTGATGTGATTAAGGTGTTAACTTGTCTGGGATGTCCCAGTGCTGCCACTGTTCAGGACCTGAACATCTGGTGCTGTAAAGAAGCAGAAGTGATAGAGTGAGTCATGGGTGAGGGAATTTTTGGAAAGGGCATATTTTATCATGCAACAGTCTTTCAATTTAGGATAATTTTTTAAGGAAATTATATGTTTTGCCTCACGCATAAATATATTTTTCTAGTACAAAGGGAAAAGTATTTGGTTTAGTTAGTGGAAAGATGTCTGAATCCAAGTAAGAAGAAATGACAGGTTTGTCTCTAGAGCTTGCTTTTCCCTCAGCTGCTAGAAAAAAGTTGAAACCTCTTTAAGATACCTTAAAACTTTCTGCTCTTTATCAGTTCTGTTATGTAGTTGTTTGAATGCTTGAAAAAGTATTTTGCAGTGTTACAAGAGAGAACGTGGGGATGAATGTGTATTTATCAGCCACTACAGCACTGCTTTTCCTAGTCAGTCTACAGGTAACAATTCTCTCTAAAGGTGCTTGACAGTACATTGCAGTATTGAATTTAGTGGGGTTTTTTCCAGAGGAGAGGTTATTCTCACAGACTGCTACAGCAGCATAATGGAAGATTTCTACTTGAGATAATACCACTGCAGTATTAACAACCTCAAATATTCCTGCTTTATTCTTCCATAGGCTTGACCATAAATATCCTGAAGGACACACTTGTCCAGAAAGCATGGTCGCCTAGGATATATTAACTAACTTTTTCTAGTTGATTCCTTTGCATCTGTTTTGTGCATGATGCTAACTGATTAACAGATGTATCTTGTTCTACTTACCTGTTCTCTTCCAGTAAGAGATTACTTTGCTCTTAACATGCTTTGTTGCAGAATATTCTTTAAAAAAGGTTCTGTCTGCAGGTGTGCATTACAGGTGGGTAGGGTGACTGCTTCCTCTGCTGTGAAGCACAACTGTGGCTTTTATGAAGCTCACTAAATCACTGAAGGAAGATTGTGCCCAGCAGAAACAAGAATTGATCTTAATCTCATGTTTCCTTCTTACTGAAATCCTAATAGTGTGCACCAAAGGAGGATCAGTCACGGTTTCAGTCGCAGCATGGGCCAGTGTTCAGTTCAGAATTTGGAGTGAAAGAATTGCTGGTGATTCTGCACAAAGCTGACATTCTGTTAGCTGAATGGCGTGTGATTTCCCTAGTCTAGGTAGTTTTCAGTCCACACACTTTATTCTGGGAGTACTAGGGAAATGCAGAAATCCGATCTTCAGCTTAATTAAAATAGTTTTGAAACTCCACAGATCTCCAAACATTCCAGAATCTGTGTCTGTTGGGCTTTAGTAATGCTACTTTTTACATTATAGAGCCTAAAATACTGTGATGCTGTCTGTCTGCAAGAACTTTTGACTGGTCTTAGAAAAAGCATCACTCTAACACTGGGATGGAGGAATCTGAACTCTTGCGTTACGGGTACGGGCTGCCCGACAGCAGCAGGGCTGCCACTGTTGTGAGTCGTGTTCTCTTGGCCCGAGTCTCTGTTATCATAATCGTAGGTAATTTGAATGAAGAAACAGTGTTACTGATGAATTTGATTACGTATCTGAACAATCTGTCCCTTTTAGTTTAGATTGTAATGTTCTCCTAGGTTTTTGGCAAAAGGTGACACTGTCCTTTCAGCTGTGGTATGGGTTGCTTTTAATGCAGTTTATGAGATGCTTCACTTGATTTGGGGGAGTTTTCTCCCAATTCATATGTTGGGATTTAGTGTAGAGAAGAAGGGAAGATATTCTGGGAAACAAAGTTTTCTCTGTTGTTAACAAATTGTATTTCAGAAGCATGGCATTTACTTACTGCAAAGACATGAAGTGGCAAGTGACTGATAGGAATCCTGGGGTTTGGGGGGTCTTTTGATAGTTGAGCAGTTGGTCAGAAAAGATTAAAGCTCTTGGAGCTACTTGCCATTTTCAACATTGACTTTTGCTTCTGTTGCATTGTATGTTAGGAAAATGCAGCTAATTTAATCATTTTCCTTCGATGTTGCTACTCACACTCTTTTCAGATGAAGGAATAGAAGGTGCCTTTGATACAGTAGCTGCTTGGTAGAAGGACTTAGGAGTGATATGTTCTTCAATGGACATATGAAATTATTTTTTAATGTATTTTCTTCCAGATTAAAATAACTGTCAAGTATGAGGAGTTAAAAAACTTTATGGGATAGGTTTTTTGAAATTATGTAATACGTGTTTAAGCTGTTAGTGCATTTTCCTCATCTAATGTTAACAAAATGATTTGTACAACTCTAAAGTTTCTGGTATCCCCTTTAGTTGGTGTTCCATAGCTTTCTATTAATTAGTGACCCACAGAGCTTCAGTCTTCTGGACACTTAAAAAAGGTTTTAATACGGAAGCATTTTGTGCACTGGTTGACATACATACAGTTTGATTTTTATTTTTTTTTCCCCTGTGTGTTTTGTCATATTTTTTCAAAGTTGTGTAGATTTGCACCTAAATTGGGAATGTGATGTAAGTGGTGGTGGGATCCAAATGTGCTTAGTTTCATCACATTGCCCCTCAGTGATTGATATCTTCTTTGGCATATTGCAAAGGTATCAGTTTCTGGAAGAAGCTTTTCAGAACCAGAAGGGTGCAATTGAGAACCTGTTGGCCAAACTTCTTGAGAAGAAGAATTATGTGAATTTTGCAGCTGCCCAGGTTCAGAATAGGTAAGTACCCCAGAACGATAACTGTTGCTATTACATTGGCTTTTTAATGAATCCCAGTAATATGAATGATGAGACTAGAATAATTCTTACAGTTTAGTTGATTCTGTATCTTCAGTTGTATTAGACTTAATTATTCTTCATCATGTTTTCTTCCATGCAACGCTCTGCATCTGTTGGAAGTTGTTACAAGAAACACATGTCAAAGATTATGTCTTTTATGGCAACTTTGAGTAGAACCAAAGATGTGACACATTTATTACACTTGGGGGAGGTGGGGGAAGGGAATAAAAAAGGCAAGGCAAACCAATCCTGTGGTTTCTGCAGAGTTCAGCTCTGGCTGACAGAGGAGTCGGCTGTGGAGATAAACAACTGAAATATTTTATGTTTCATATGAATGTCTCTTTGATAACTGTAACAAAAACTTGTTTTGAAATGGAAATAGTATAATTACCTGAAAGGATGATAAGCTTTTCCTTAGGTAGTTTAACTTAAGAATTCCAGGGTTAGCTTAAATTGAGTGTCATATAGAATGTTAAATATATTGAGACAGAGCACATGATCGCTGCTGGCTTTTCACTCCCTTGTGGCAGTGCTGTGCTGGAAGTCAGGGAGTTCCACTGTGGTTCTCAGTGGTTTTGTGAGCTTTCTGTATCTGTGCAGTTATTTGCAAAATGTCAGATCTGGAGATGGGAAGTACAAGGGCAGAAGGAAGTGTACTGAAGAGAAAAGGGGAAGTTCTAGTGCAAATTTCTAACTCCTACTCGTACCATGTACACAAAAAATAAAAGTTGGAAGGAGAACATATGAGATTAGAGAGGCAAGTGTGTGAAGTTGGAAGCAATGAAAATTTCTGTGTGCTGATTATGGGGTGTAGCTCCTTGAAGGGACCCAAAGCACACCATTGCGAAGCAGGAGGACAAGCTGTAGAATTGTTAGATCCTTGAAGAAGAGACAGAGACATAGTTATTTGGAAAGTACTAAACTGAAAGCTCAAGAAATATCACAAAACATTATCTGATAAGAATTCAAGGCCAATAATGTGCGGTGCATGACAGTAACACATTGTAATGTGGTGGTGTTTTTGCCTAAATATTTCTGGCTTCACTGACACACATTTGGTCTTGGCTGGGTATGTCTGCGTGTATAAACATATAAACTTTATAAACCATAAGGACTGTTTCATATAATTTTAAGTATTGAACAAGTTGTTCATTGAGATTTTTTTCTTGGACTGTTTACATTTTTTCCAAACTAGAAATTTTAGAGGCCGCCTTTAAAAAAAGTTAATCAATGATGATTTCTCTGTTAGAAATTAGACAAGCTATAAATCTTGCACTTACTGAAACTTCTCCAATATAGAAATTGATCCTTCACTCTTCAATGCTGGGAAGAAGTCTCTGGTGTTCAGTGTGTGATGGCATAGTATAAAGTGACTGTCTTACACTATGTTTCATTTTGGTTTTTTTTTTCTTTTAGGATAAAAGAAGTAAATGAAACTAACAAACGAGTGGAACAGGAAATCAAAGTGGCTATATTCACTCTTATCAATGAAATCAATAAAAAGGGAAAATCTCTCTTACAGCACCTTGAGGTACAATTAAGAGAAGTAATACTGATGTTCACATTCCTTTTTGTGAGGTTGCAGCAGCTACCCAGTCGTGCATGAGTTGTTAAATTTGCATCCTGAAGATTCAGTACTGCCACCCAGATTTTCAGCTCGAGGTTCACAGCTGGCAGGTTACTGGAGGCTGAAGACTGCTCGAAGATGGGGCTGCTGAGTTCACTTTAGAGGTGGTTTCTGATTGGCACCAGAGCTGGTGTTCGGAGTACTGGGGCCACTGCTGCTGCTGTTTCTTCCAGCTGCTCCGCAGCTCATGTGCTGGCAGTTGCAGGAATGCTGGGAATTCCCTGCAAGAATGCCAGGGCACCAACCAGGACCAGCTGGCAGTTGTGCTGGGCCCCAGCCTGGTTCACCCCCCCAGTTCTCTGTTGTGCTGCTGTGCTTCTGGCACAATGAGGAAGAAAGCTGGTCTTGGTTTAGTAGTTGATATTTTCCTGTGATAAAGCAGAAGCTCTTCTCTGAGCCCACTGTTATCCCTGCACCTTGATGCCTTTGGGAGGAAGGGTAGAGTGGAATAATAGAGAATTATTCCTTGATGGTTCTAGCTACTCTGAAAATGAGCATTAGCATAAGCTGCTTTGCTTGTGACATTTTTCTTTTGCTCTAAGAACTGCGATAGCAGTTTACATTCCCCTCATCTGAAGCCTCCATTGTAATTAAGTTTTTTGTTTCTTTGTAGAATGTAACAAAGGAGAGGCAGATGAAGTTAATACAACAACAAAATGACATCACTGGTCTTTCGCGACAAGTGAAACATGTGATGAACTTCACAAATTGGGCTATTGCAAGTGGCAGCAGTACTGCTTTGCTGTACAGCAAACGGCTGGTAAGGAAGCATCCTCTTGTCTGTACATACAGAGAACGATTGGTCATAAGATTTTATTTTTTTTTATAAATACTGTGTGGCTTCACCAGACTATATCCAAGACACAGACAATGAGTTGTTCCCACTTCATTTAAAAAACAAACCAACAAACCCCTCTGTAATAATGGGGTAAATTTCCCAACTTGTACACCACTTGTTTTTCATAAAGAGTTAAAACTGTTTTATCATAGAAGGAATGGGGTGAAGTTCTGTAAAGGCACATCAGCGTTTCACTTGTGTCGTTGCAGAAGCAGTACTATGTACCAGTACTTTTCTGTAATCCTCTGGGTTGAATAAAAAGAATGGCTGATGGTTTTCCTGGTGAATCGAGTACCTTACAGACCAGTAGCCAAACTTGCTATTGACAGTCATTGACAGTCTAAATTCTCTGGGCAAATACACACTTTATTGCGATTGAATTATTATTAAATAAATAATGTTCTCATTCTTTACTTTGTTGTCATCAACAGTCTTGTTTTTGCTTTCCACTAGATAACATTCCAGTTACGTCACATTTTAAAGGCACGTTGTGATCCCGTCCCCGCTGCCAATGGAGCAATACGCTTCCACTGCGACCCAACGTTCTGGGCAAAGAACGTCGTCAATTTAGGTGAGGAAGTTGTGTTTATTCTGTGTTACTTGGAAAACTAAACTGAGTTAGAGGTGTTCATCCAGCATGGGTGAGCTGGAGCACAATGCATCTCTTAATGCTGAAGACCAAAACTCTAAACCTAGCCCATCCAGTCCTGATTACCCTCCTTACCTGCTCTGTTCTTCCCATTAGCAAAGCTTTCCCCACAGCTTTTGGTTCCCAATGGGAATAGTTCTAGGAATGTCCCTCTTTTTCCCCTCTTTAAGTGGTTCTAACAGTATATCACACTAGTGTGAAATAAGTGCTTCAGTTTCTGGAGTAAGCTTTTTTGGCAAGTAAATAGGATCAGTTTTGCTTATCTGACCTTCATATTTAGCTGTGTGTGGAGTCACATTAGGCATCTTCATCATGCTTGTTCATGCAGCTTACGTTAGGAGGACTGTTTATGTGAGCTGGGGCAAGGAATCGCTCAGCCTCAAGGAGTAACCTTGAGAGGTGTCCCTACCCAAGGGGACATCCTGGCATGCAGCCTGCTGCTGGACCGGAGAGCTCAACAGGCTGACCGCTGGTTAGAGAGAGACACTTGACTGTCATATTTGCATACCAACAGGTTACCTGGGTCACTGCTGCTGACAGCCCTTGGCTACCAATTTGCCACGCTTCCCACCCCCACAAAATCCTACATAGGCTGGATGTGATCACGATGACCCCACTGGCACTTACTGTGTCAGCGGGGAGCGGTGGGGTGGGAGGGAGCATGCTGTGACGCATGGGCATGTGTTTGAAGTAAAAAAACCCCAACATTTTGCCTTTTCCCATTAGAAATAGGACTGGACAAAGCTAGAGAGGCAGTGTGGGCCACTGCGTTGGGTCAAGGCAGGACTGGCTTGTGCAGGGGTTTTGTGTCATGCTTGTGTAACCTGTTCTTAGGCACTCAGTGATGGTTCCTTCACCCCTGTCCCCTAGATACCTTTTCTTGGGTTTTGCTTCCTCAGGTATTATAGAAACTTTATACTCAACGTATTTTCTTCCTTTTTTATTTCTCATCTTGTCCGTTTGTTGTGAACACAGAACAGTCATCTCTGTCTGGTCTTCCAGGCGGTGCGGTTCCAGTGCTTTCACTCTTACCTCACTGGTCATGTTTTTAGTTTTGCAATTTCTTCTTCTTGTTGTTGTCAGGCTTTTCTTTTTGCTTTTCTCATGAATGGGTATAGAGCTTTAAAAAGAGTAGTTCATACTTAAATTGTTTTGTGACCACCCATAAGGAAACTGAATTGGGAACATCTGAATATTCTCCACTGATCAACCTTTGGATGATGTTGGAGATTTAGCTGGGTTTTTGTTTTGTTTAGGTAACCTTGTCATTGAAAATAAACCAACTCCTAGTTACACTCCTAACGTAGTGGTTGGACAAGCTCCTCCAGGAACAAACCACGTCAGCAAAGCTCCAGGACAGATCAATCTAGCGCAGCTTCGACTTCAGCATATGCAGCAGCAGGTGTATGCACAAAAGCATCAGCAGCTGCAGCAGATGAGGATGGCACAGCCAGCAGGAACCGGGTCAGTTCCCCGGCAGACGAGTCCACAAGTCTTACAACAGCAGGTAAGTATCTTGTATGTTCTTATTTCACCATTTACCATAACGCCAAGACTTAAAATTGCCCTATCAAATATAACCTTAGAAAGCAGTTTATAAACGTGAAAATCTTTTGAAATTTGACATATTTAAAATGTGACAGCTCTTGGCTTTTCATGATGTTATGTAAATAGTAAACCTACAACTGTGGAAAGAGATTGGCTTCTTTTCTCCATGTTAAAAGCAAACATTTTAAAAAACAAAAACCCTTGCAGCCTCCCAGGTTGATCAGCATGCAGACCATGCAGAGGGGTAACATGAACTGTGGGGCTTTCCAAGCACATCAGATGAGAATGGCTCAGAATGCTGCTCGTATTCCAGGAATACCACGCCACAATGGACCACAATACTCCATGATGCAACCTCACCTTCAAAGACAAGTATATCCTGTGTACACGCTTCATTTGTGCCATTGTGCCAAACTTTCATTACAGTAGATGATACCTCCAGCTGTAAATGTGTTTATTTGCAACACTTACTACTCACAGCTACACACATTGATATATGTGCTTTTTCATGTTGCATATTGTACTGTGACATTTTTGCTGAACATGAGAAAATTCAAACCTTAGGAAAGAGAATGAATTCTAATGGTTGTATTGCATTTTAGTTCTGGGAAACAAACCATTTTGTTTTTCCAGGACATGAAGTTTTTGGGTTTCTTAGAGATTAGTCAGGAGTAGTGAAGTTCAGAGTGATATAGTTGAAGATCTTTAATGAAACCAAATTCTAAAATGTTTTTAAATTGAAACCTGAAGCATGATGTAGAGCTCTGCATAACATTGAAAATAAAAATACTTGACAGTGAAGTTTAATGTGACTGGAAAACAAAAAAATTACTACTTTACAATACTTCAAACAGTTACTGTCTTTTTTAAATTAAAGTCTGTAGACAGACATACAGACTCTAAATTTGTCTTTGGAGGAAGTAATTGCTTTAAGAAAGCGCAAAAAACCCACTATGAAAACAATTTGGTAGAAGATGTGGTGTATATTTCAATATCTAGCCACGTAAGTGTTTCTTTACAAGTAAACAAAATTAGCAGTTGCTTTGCATTCAGTGCTGTCAGGTTATGTTGATGGAAACGTGTGTTTGTGTGTTCTTCCCCCAGTCTTTTGTTGAGTACTATCATACAACGCACATGTTGCAGTTTTACATGCAGTAACTGTCCGATTTGTTTGTAATGTAGCCACGGTCTCTTCTCTTTTCCTACAGCATTCTAACCCTGGGCATGCGGGGCCTTTTCCAGTTGTTTCTGTGCACAACACCACTATTAATCCAACTAGTCCTACTACAGCAACAATGGCAAGTGCAAACCGTGGTCCAACGAGTCCGTCCGTTTCAGCAATTGAGCTCATTCCTTCTGTAACAAACCCAGAGAATTTGCCTTCCTTGCCAGATATCCCACCCATCCAGGTCAGTGGAGAAGGTCAGATGCTTCTGTTGGGGGACAAGTAAAGCTCTGCTTTCCTTTCTGTATCTGTTGCATATGGATACCAGTACTTTTCTGTGGAATGCGATAGTTGTTAAAGAATTAAAATCTTCAGCTTGTGACTTGGACATGCAACTATTTCCACTATATAGGGCTGACCTGCTCCACCTGCATTAACCTACTGATTAATCAGCATTTACTGGCTGTCCTCTATGGAAACAGATACTTAGATTAATGAATCCCGAGTAGTTGTTCACTTTCATTCTTCCACAAGACTGTCATATGGGAACATGCCACTAGAGCAGTTGAATAATTAAATGTTGAATGCCCTGGATGGTGATGTATTCAGAGTTAAAGCTGCCTGGCATTTCTCTGTGATGTTCTGAAATGTAAGGATCAAATTCAGGAAGAATTCAGCAGACTCACTGCCCTGGTTTTCTTTCTCCACGTTTCCTCTGCACCCCAGCAATGTGCTGTAATCCTTTCCTCGCATGCCAGAGGTCAGCATCTCTGTTAGCATTGGATCCTGGAAGGTGCTGTAGGACCCTTAAGATGACCTCTGATTAATCTCGAGCTGTGGTGCTGGTGTCTGCGTGGAAGTTCTTGCATGCTCAGAGTGTGAGTGTTGCTGCTTCTGTAGTCTCACTTCATCTGCACGCTGTTGTAAGCGCAGAGCGTGCCCTGTATTGTTTGCCCAGAGACGCAGTGGTTAGTACTGCATGCAAGCTGAGATAGATTTTGATGAAGTCAAGCTCGTTTGAAGAGGGTAGAAGCACAATTTCATTTGCGAGTGGAAGCAAAGAAAGTGAAAGTACTGTTCTGCAGGAGGGTTTGGGAATCCAGGGAGGGGAGCATGCTGGCTTTGTGTTGAGAACAGGTCATTTACATTGAAATGCCTGTATAAAGCACAGGAGATTTGGTCATGAAACAGGAAACAATTGCATGAAAAACGAAACTTAAATGTTATCCAAGCAGATGGCCTGCTGTAATATCCATAGCAGCTTTTTAATGCTTAATCTGGAGAGTCGTGTTCAGTGGTTGTATGTGTTCTTGTGAGGCTGCAGGCAATTTGCTAATGTAAGAGCAGTGGTGGTGGGGGGAAAGGATCCCATCTCCGAATGCACTGAGGTTTAGTCACTAGAACAAAACACAAGTGTGACTGGTTATGGCTGGTTCAGCTGTATGTGTCTAAAGCTCACGGTACACAGCGTTAGAAGGAGTTTTTGGTGGGATGGTCTAAAACATAAACATGCAACTTGTAGGTGCACTGAAAATGCAGAATTCTGTTCAGAAACTTTTTTATACCTGTTCATGTAGTAGCTGTTACGGGTTTAGCTGAGGAAGGAGCTGGTTGGGAAGCTATTAGTCTTTCAAGTTGCTTTGAGTCATAAAACCCCGCTTTGAATGAGGTGTGTTTCAGACACGTTATTGGCAGTTACACTGTCTTGCAGTTGTTAGCTTTAAGCAGTTTTAAGTAACAGGGTACTTGTTTTTAATAGATACTAAAATCTGTGTAAAAAGTGAACGGGGGGAGGGAGCTTTCACATGCTAAGGGAAAACAAGCTCACAGTTTCCTTTAGTATCTTAAGCAACACTAGTAGTCTGCTAGTTATAGGACTAACACCATTTGTATGACTAATACACTGAACATCTGGGAACCAAGGAGTTTGGAATGACCTATGGTAAGTGCAGCCTATGTCCCTGCCAGAAGAGTTTGGCCATTTAGGAGCCTCTGGAAAATCTTCTTAAAGTTTCTGTGTTGAAAGACTGATCTCTGTTTGAAACTGGTGAAAATGTATGTTGATGTCCTGAATCCTTGAGGGGATAGTGAACAATTCTGGTAAAGATACTGACCACAGTTTAAAGATGTAGAATTATTAAGAAGCTTTAATTAGGCCTCTCTGATAAAGCCTTTTGTTTTTGCTTTTCAGCTTGAAGATGCTGGTTCAAGTAATTTAGATAACCTTCTAAGTAGATACATTACCAGTAGCCACCTACCCCCACAACCTACAAGTACCATGAATCCCTCCCCAGGACCTTCAGCTCTATCTCCAGGGTCATCAGGTAAATGTGATGGGTATTCCAACTGATTCCAGAAAGTGATGGGCATTATTTAAGTTGGAAACTATTACCTACTATTTCCTGCCAAAAGGGAAGTGATACTTTGTTACTGTAAAAATTATTTTTCTCAGAAATAAGTTAGTCTGGAAACTTTAAATTTACATTTCTTCAGAAATGTCTTTGTAGTAACACACTGTCAGCATGTGAATGCAGTGTTCCACATACATGTGCAGATTATATTTTTGTCCTCTGTCACCACAGTCCTTTTCTTTTTCCCTGCATTTGAAGATGTAGTTCAGTTATTGCCCGCAGCGATGGCTGGCTAGACCATTCTGAGTTGGTAGAATAGCTCACGGAAATGCTGACGCCCCACAGCCAGGCAAGGTCATTCTAAGTTTAGCCAATTGATAAATGAGCTTTTGTTATGCATGTGAAGAAATTAAGTCACCAGTACCTAACGTTTAGTAACTGGAACATTGAAATTGTCCATTTCTGTTGCTAAGAAGCTGCTTTCAATCAGTTGATAAATGTTTCTCTTAGTCTTCTCTCTGTGAGTTTATTGTGAGATTCTGTCAGTGAGTGGTTGCAGCAGCTGAATGTAACTTGTTTCTCAAAACTTGCATGCAAAATGTACAGAGTTTGCTTTTCTTGAATTTATTGCTTATGGCCGGATAAAATTTGAGGATTTGATGAGCTGTGGGCTATAGCCCTGTGTGGATTAGGTGAAATAATTACTGGGACTTTTAACAACAGTGTGTTGTCTGGTTTTTGTGGTTTAATTTATTAATTTATGTAACGTGGTGTGCTAGACTTTTCTTCAGATCAAACAACTGAGAGGACAGCTGACTTATGTGAATTATTAAATTAGAATGTTTTAGCAACACTGCTGCTTCTTTGCAGGCTTATCTAACTCCCACACTCCTGTGAGGCCACCTAGTACCTCCAGCACAGGTAGCAGAGGAAGGTGAGTGTGTTATGTTAACACTGCCAGGCTGATAAACCAGACATGAATTAAAAAAAAAAATTTGGCAATGGGTCAAGGGGGCTTTGCTATAACTGTGACCTAGTAATGGAAGAATTGACTACATTAAGATTATCCCTCCCTCCCCTTCCCTGTTCGTGATGATTGTCTTTTGTCCTGGGAACATGAGCTATTGTATAAATGTTCTGATGCATTTGAAATTGTTCTTTGCCTTTGAAATTGTTCAGGAAACTTAAATTTCTTTGCTTTTATGAGTTTTCCTCTTATTTGTGTGCTGGTATCTTTGTAGTTGTGGCTCTTCTGGCAGAACTGCTGAGAAAACTAGCATTAACTTCAAGTCTGACCAAGTGAAAGTCAAACAGGAGCCAGGGACAGAGGAAGAGATATGCAGTTTCTCAGGAACAGTAAAACAGGAAAAAACAGAGGATGGCAGAAGGAGTGCTTGCATGGTAAAGTTATTTTGTGCTACAGTATGTTACAGTTTTCCTAGTACCATGTTTAAGAATTTGTAATTAATAAAGCAGTTTTACTCTTGAGCCTCACATTCTGTTGAGAGGGATTTTGCTCCCTGGCAGAACTCTTAAGTGTGGGACAGCTCAAGTATTGAGCTGGTGTTGTGGTCATGCTACATACTGGTGGTGTGACATAGGTACCAGTAAGGTGGCAGTGGGACTTGGGACAGTAGCTTGCTGGCTAATGTTGAACAAATAAACATTAAATGATGGCAGATACTTCCCTTCCTGGTTTGTGCAGGACGTGGCCTAGTGATGTGGATGCAGAACACACCCAGTCCTTGTCACTGTTACGTAGTTTGATAGGCAGTTCTGCATCGAAAGCAGTCTGACAGAAAACAAATTTTAATCTCAGTTTGGTGCATGTTAAGGGCTTTATTATATCCTTTAATGTTATGCTGTGCCAGACACAGGATATAGTCTGTCATGTAAACTTTAACTTTAGCTATTAAAATGAAATATTCCCAGCGTTGTAGTGTGTCTGCTGCTTTTAATCCCCAACTAATTAAATCTGTAAGTCACCCGTTGTTAGTAGTTCCTGAACATTTGTACGTGTGTAATTACATTGAGACATCTTCCTATCAGTCCAAAGTTCCTAGGCTGGAGCATAAATAAAATATTTATCCAGGTGAATATTTCTCAGTGTTCCACAGCTATGCTTGATTTAAAAGGGTTGTGTTTTGGGAGCAGAATGATAGATTTGGGGATTTTTCCCAATGACAGTGAAGGTATATTTTTAACAGTTTAATTGGTGTGTTTGGCTTCAAAGTTTGTTTTTCATGTTAAATGAAATGAGTATGTTCCTGAAGGGAGGGACTTGTCAGTGTGGCTTTCCATACTGCATGCAGCTCAGCTCCTCGTAATGATTTGCCACTTTGGGAAATGAGCACAGTACCTTTAAAGGGTGGGGTGGCTTTTGGCTTCCAACAATGGAAGAAAGGTGCCCTGGTAGAATTGATTCTTTCTGATTTTCATGTGCTACTTTCATTTCAGCTCAGCAGTCCTGAGAGCAGCTTGACACCACCATTATCCACTAACTTGCATCTGGAAAGTGAATTAGAAGCATTAGGAAGTCTTGAAAATCACGTAAAAATGGAGCCAGCAGATTTAAGTGAAAGTTGCAAACAGTCTGGACATGGTCTTGTAAATGGAAGGTCCCCAGTGCGCAGCCTAATGCACAGATCAGCTAGAATTGGAGGAGAAGGCAATAACAAAGATGATGATCCAAACGAAGACTGGTGTGCTGTTTGCCAAAACGGAGGGGACCTGTTGTGTTGTGAAAAGTGCCCCAAGGTGTTTCACCTGACCTGTCATGTACCGACACTCCTCAGCTTCCCAAGGTACCAGAAACAGCGTAATGCTTCCTGAGAACAGCTCTGTGATCTCATTCATATGGTACATTTCAGCACAGCACCAGCACTGGTGTTTCATCCCCAACATCAGTACAATGTCTGATGTTTCAAAAGCCTGTCTGCGTTGGTTTGTACCTAACTGGTTGATACTTATCCAATAAGCATATGGTTGCTCAAAGTGTGATTCCATTATGCGAAGTTCCTTTTAAAGTCGTAGTGGGAAAGGTGTAAAGTATTAGAACATACTTGGGAGAGGGATATGAGGGCAGGAAAAATGGTCTTGACTGGCAGAATTACCTTGAGCATTAAGAGTTGTTCCTGATCTTTGGATGTCTGTCTTTACTGTGGTACCTTGTGAGCCTGTAAGAGCTATGAAAATATCTTTGTAGTTTTCACTGGTGAGACTGTCCCTGGATATCTGGAGTAATTGTGTTTATTTCTATTTAGTGGAGAGTGGATATGTACATTCTGCAGAGATCTGAGCAAGCCAGAAGTAGAATATGATTGTGACAATTCACAACACAGCAAGAAAGGGAAAACAGCACAAGGCTTGAGTCCTGTGGACCAAAGGGTATGTCTCAAATCTGTAGGAATCTGTTGCCCCAAAAAAAGTGCTTCCTCACATTAGCTATCCCCCACTGTTTCTTGAAAATGTTCTTGCTGTGGCTGCAGCCAATTAAATATAGTTGTGACTTTTGGAAAAAAACAAACAAAACAACACAAAATGAGTAATGAGATTTTCTTGGTGTGACCACATGTGCAGGTGTTGGTGACTCTGTGGGAGTGCCCCATTACAGCGGGACTGTAATCATCTAGTAGCTAAAACTTGCATGTAAACACATGTTCTGTATTTAAATGCATCCTTTAAACATCCATTAGTCTCTTCAGTGTTCTTAATTAGAAGTTCTTTACACTTAACATTGATACAACCTTCATAAAAGTAATGATTCAAGTTTGGTGTGTTAAGTTCATGCTGTGAGAGGTGCCACAAGTATTTAGGTGCATTCTTGTGGGAAGGTCTAGTGACCTTGACAGTCAGGATTATTTTTAGCTTTATCAATCAGCCTGTGCATAAAGTACCAGACTAATATCAAATTACTCCAAAGCAAAGAAAAATACTTCAACAGGGAGTTCATAGGAACACTCTGGCTTTGGTTTCAAATTGTTTAGTTTTGTTGTGCAGGGATAATATAAGTCTGCAACTCAGTCTTTTCCTGTTACGTGCAGTTTTGGTTGGAGAAAAGCGGTTGTAGTTTGTCTTTAATAATTTGGATGTATGTTACTGTGCCTCTTCATGTTTGATTTTAGCCCTAGACCTTTATTTAGGAGGAAGAAAGTAAAAAGAGAGTATATTGCTGCTATATGCACAGTAAAGTGATCTACCCTCTCAGCAATGCCCTCCTGACAACTCTACATTTTATAATTAGATAGTAGGGATGCAATTCAAATTTTCTAGCACTAAGCTGCTAAAGTACAAACCTATTTAAAATAGGAAGGTATGAACTTCTGGGCTGAGGGTAGATTAAGAATATTAATGTGAAACTGTTTATTTCTTTGAAAGAAATGTGAACGTCTCCTGCTTTACCTGTATTGTCACGAGCTGAGCATTGAATTTCAAGAGCCAGTCCCAGCCTCGGTGAGTCTCCTGAAATACAGTTTGTGATTCATTTTGGCATAGCATTTCTAAAAGTCTGGAGTGGAACTGGCTGCTGTTACTTGAAGCATGTTGCCTTGATCAGCCTAAAAGTTCTGGTAGTTGTCCAGTATTTCGTGATTCTGTGAAGCTGATTCAGTAGCTTCTCTGTGCAGAGATTCTGCACTTGGTCTCAGCCCCAGATACTTAAAACACTTTCAGTTAGCAGTTGTTGAATTGGAAGAGGATGTCTTGGGAGACCCATGAAATTCAAAATGCTTTGAGAGATTTTTGTTAGTTCTTTTTATTTTATTACAATCTTTTAAATGAAAGGAGGAAAGAAATTGCTTTTCCTTTTCTGTTTTCAGCTGTAAAAAAAGTAACTATAATGGAAAGTATTGCTGTGCTATGATAGACATTGAAGAATAGAAAGAACTCCTGTAACAGTTTGAGGAAAGGAAATTGTTCCCACTTGCTGAACATGCATACAGTGCATGATGAGATTAGCTGATTGATATTTTAATAAGGGAAGAAATGCAGCTGCTTCTGTGAACTAAGTAATCATTGTAGTGATAAATCACTGTTTGTTTTTTACAGATACCAAACTACTATAAAATTATAAAGAAACCAATGGATTTATCTACGGTGAAAAAGAAGCTGCAGAAGAAGCACTCCCAACATTACCAGACTCCAGAGGACTTTGTGGCCGATGTCCGGTTGATCTTCAAGAACTGTGAAAGGTTTAATGAAGTATGTTAACTTCTGATCTTTATACATTTTTTTAGATTTAGATTTACTTCAGCATGGCTCTGCAGCTTCTCAAATTAAAGGCTCTGCTTCCAGTCATAACTTCTGCTTATGGAGCAGATGCCGAATCAGACTTGTAATTGACAAGGGGGGGAAGAAATGCCATAGCAGAACTACCTCTCAGCTTTAGCTAGAGAGGGAGATCAGGCTTTAACAGAGGGAACTTCTTAAGTGCATTCACTGGCATGGCTGTATGACTGAGGAGCAGGTTGACCACGTTACTGTTCATTGGCTAGATTGTAGAAGTGCTTAAGAAGCATGGTAATACAGGCAGACAAGGAGCGCTGAGAAGTGCTGAGCAGGTAATTGTTCTTAAACCAGGAAACGTGGTAAATCTCTACTGAGGTGACTTTCCTCTACAGAGGAAAGTGCCTTTCTGCTGCTCCTAGTACCTCATACAGCCTAGTCCAGAAAAGCACGGTGTCATTATGGCTGGTATTACACTTCATGCTGTAGTTGTGGGTCACTGGGCTCTCACAAAAATCAGTTTTCAGTAGAGAACTTGTGTATAAAGTCCTATTTCTTACGCCTGTGGTAAGTTGACTTACTTTGCAATGAACCTATCTGATAATGACATATTGGCAGCTCACTTATGAAAGGTGACTTGGGGAGATAAATTACCTAAGTGTTACTACCACATGAAACGTGGAGAAAGGATTTTGAATGTAAAAATAAACCAAAATGTGGTATTGTGCTGAAACAGAGTAGGAGCTGAGATAAGAGGGCATCTTTATTTCGGGGATGTTTTAAAACAAGGTAATGAAAAGCCTGAGGAGAAGGTATTGCAGGGAATGGGTTTCTTCTGGCCTTAAAAATAAAATAAGCAGTATTTTTCTGTAAGATGTAATCTGAGTTTTGCATTGTTTAGGCTGTATTTCTGGCATTGAAGAAGTGAAGGAGGTATACAAGCCTACAGTTAGGATCTCAACTGTTTCACAAGTACACTAGTAAAAATCAAGGTTGATGATGTAATGCTGTAAATGCTCACAAGCATTTGGGACTTTGACACCCCCAGCTCCCTTATGTCTCTGTATTAGATGGAGGTTAATGAGCCCTGTGGAAGAAGTTGCAATCATGTTAACTTCTCAGTCAAGGGAATTAACGAAGCATCTCCTGTAGAGGAAAAACATGCTGCAGCTGTTAGGGACGAGAGTAAAAGAAGGGAGCAAGGACTGGTGGATGTGGTTTTTTGGGGTTTTTAGTATTAGCAAAAACGGTGTTTTAGGCTTGTCTTGCTGTTTGAACTCCTGGCTTATGGTAAAAGATCAGTCACCCTGACCTCTCGTAACAGTGTCACATGCAGTGCCTCTAAGTCATATACTTAAATAAACCAAAACAGAACCAAAAAGCCAAAGTGGGGCAAGACCCCCAGGAAAGTAGTTTTGTAGAGTGAGACTTTCCCACAGCAATGTCCAGGCACTAGAATTTAAATTGACTGGGAGACCCTTATTTGTACAAAGGTTGTGTGGTTTATTTACCTCATGTCACCCTCCTAAGACTATTTTAAACTTACTTCCACTGAGTTTGAGAGCTAAAGAGGTGTAGCCCATAACAAGCTGTTTGTTGTTATGGCTGACTTTGCTCATCAAATCCTATGCAATCTCATAACTTTAGAAAGGATTATAATTTCATTTTTTTGACTCTGGTATCCTTTTTAGATGATGAGAGTTGTTCAAGTTTATGCAGAAACACAAGAGATTAATTTGAAGGTAAGCGTTTCAGACCATGCACACTTGGTGAAGGGATGTGCATTTCCAACAGGTGAATATTCCTGTCTTCTTCATTTACAGGCTGATTCAGAAGTAGCGCAGGCAGGGAAGGCAGTTGCATTATACTTTGAAGATAAACTTTCAGAGATCTACCCAGACAGGACCTTCCAGCCTTTGCCTGAATTTGAGCAGGAAGACGATGATGGTGAAATAACTGAGGACTCCGATGAAGACTTTATACAGCCACGTAGAAAACGCCTAAAATCAGATGAGAGACCAGTGCATATAAAGTAATCTAATGATATGGACCTAAGATTTATTGTAAAAACTGTTCTTTAAGTGTTCCTGGAATATTATCATGCCTGCAGTGGCCATCTTGAAGAAGCTGATAGCTTTTTAAACAGTATTAGATTACAAAAAAAACCCACCTGTACAGAAAAGCATTCTCATCAAAAGGGGAAAAAAACTGTATTGTAAAGTTCTGGGGGTTTGTTTTTTTTTTTCCTTGATCATTTGCTATATTCTTTCTTTTCTGGATGGAGGGGACAGACTCATCCTGGTCTCACCGATAGAGGTGGATGGATGTTGAAGAGAAGCAGATTTGATAAGAGATGTTCCATGTACAGATAAGACTGCTCAGTAAAACGTTCTGCGGACTGGAGCAGTGCAGTCTCTGCATCCTGCAGTCACGCTGGCCTGCAGTGTGAACTGTGAGCAATGCTCCAGAAACCCCCCGTCTGTGAACTTCAGTGTGTGTTGGTCATTGCTTCTACCATCTCATTTAAGTGGTGTTGTGAATAACTGATCTGTGTTGATCCAATTATCTAAATTTTACTTTCTTTACTACGCTTCATGTATAGCAAAAGGAACAAAACATCATTAAACTGTTCTGAATTGGCAAGTGCAGGAGTGTGAGTTCTTGACAGATGAGAGGCTGAAGGGGTGTCTGCAGGGGGAGTTGTGCTACAAGTCCTGTACACAGAACATTTTAATGGCGATCATGGCAGAAGTCTTGGCTTTGTGTCATCTGTCCTCAATCCCCCTAATGAGGCAGAATGTTATCTCCAGTATCCATCGTCTGGTTTTCTGTACTTAGAACATAGGCTGAAGAGGTTAAAAACTGTTTGGGGTGTTTTTCCAGTCTTCCTAAATATCAGTTTCTAATAGACCACTTGGCAAACAATAACCTATTAACTACCAAATGTGTAAAATTTCCTGTATTCACTTTGTCTTATTTGTAAATAGTGAATTGAGATTTCTTGCAGATCAGCAACATTTGCTGAACTGTTTTTAAGCTAATATGTATTCTTATTAATTGTTCCTATCAAGAGAAGATTTGTAATATATGTTATTTCTAACATTGCATTCATTTTGAGCTTCTGTCTTATTTTTATTAGAGTCCTACTCAGAACTTTCTTCAGAAGCTGCTTATGAACAAAATGTCTAGAAAGATCGGAATAAATCTGTTGAGATTGGGTTATTTGTCCATCTGTTGAACAAAGCACTTGCACAGACCAGGATTTGGCTTTGAACGATTTCTGGTCAAATACAACAACAGAACAGCTTCCTTATTTCTCTAAACCCTGCAGCAAGCATCTCTGCAGTGCCTTCCCCTTGCACTCTGCCTTCATTCCAGTATTTTTGGTCAGAAATTAGGTCATTGCAAAGTAATTATAGTTCCTTTTACTGACAGCTCAATACTAGAAATGAGCAATGTAATTTCTGGCCTTCATGTAGATCTCATTGAAGTAAGATGAAGAAACCAGAATCGGATGAGGTCAGGCTGACAGACTGTGAATTTGCCATAAGATTTTGTGTGGATGGATTCACACAACATTCTGTGGTGAATCACTGGGCTTTCTGCATACTCAGCAATTCCTGTGGCGTTGTCTGCGCTTTACCATAGTGGTAAAGATAAATATTTTAGCACAGTGTATCAAATTGAGATATGCTCTCAGCAATTTTTTGGCAAATCACTTGAGATTTGGCTTCTTTTTATAAGAAAAAAGCACATGTACATTGTGACTGCACCTCTTGCAGTAAATAAGGTGACTGAAGGTATTTGTAACTTCAAGCTCACTTCTTTAGATTATATAAATGAGACTTAAAACTCAAACTGGGTTGTTTTTTTTCTCAGATGTTAACATAGTGCCAGTTTAAATTTATTTTCTACCAGTTTGTAAGTGAAGGGGAAAGTAATTCTACTTAAACATATTAAATTGAGGAATAGCAAGAGCTTTGCCATAGGGAGGGTGATGTGTGCGGACAGGACACTAGCAGTAACAAGGGGTCCTTTGATGGCTCTGTGTATTGCCTATTTATGCATTTCTAGTTTGTCAGCTTAATTTTGCAAAGGAATATTATTAAAATTATCATGAAAATAAGATTTTGTGAATTCTCTTCAATCGGGGGTACTGCTTTTATGGCGCTTAAGCACTCTGTGTTCCGTCCTTCAGGCCTCGTCCTTTTAACCCCTGACTGCAAGGTGCCAGGCATGGATTGAAGCTCTGCAGGTACCCACTGCCTGACCCGGGGCGCAGGACGAGCACGGTGGCATCCTAGAGCGGGTCAGAGCGGGGAAGGACCAGACTACAGAGCTGTGGTCAGGGGCAGCACCTGCTTCCTGCTGCAGCACGAATGGTATCACCTCTTTCCCCCCCAGGTACCAGACCCCAGAGCAGATGTCTAACGTTTTGAGGTAGCCTCTCCACGTGGTTCACTTCCTACAGCAAGGTAGAAAAATTGCCAAACCTGGTAGGCTAACGACTTAGCCTGTCAGTTCACCTGCAAAAACTGTGAGCTTTGACCTCGATGAGACTTGAGGCTCTTGCACAAACCTCACTGAACTCCTGGAACTTGTCCTTCCTTCAGCTCGTCAGTGCTCAGGAGTAGCATCAGGTGGAATTGTGTGCAAGAAGTCAAGCGTTGCTTTTGTACGTAAAAGAAACAAAGCAACTTCTCCCTCCCCCTTTCTTTTTGCAATTCCCAATGCAAGGATTGTTTTGAAATTACCTAAGTTTTATTAAAAAAAACTTAAAAGGCTAGATAAGCTCTGCTAATGCTTTTCCACATCCTGTAGTCTGTAAATGTTCATTGTAGATCTGGTAACAGTTTGCTCAGTCAAAACAACTGCTTGTTGCACATAATGTGTTCAAGAGCAAATTAATGGGGTTTGTATGAACAGCCCTCAGTGTTACCCTGAGCATCTTCTGTATGCCAGAGGATGTGTGTGCAAGGTGTGAAAGCGACAGCGTGTTTGACCCTGGGAATGGGAGTGTAGTGTCCCTCAGCGCAGCTTCTGGCACGCTCTGTGCCTGCTCCTTCTCTGCATGATCACAGTGTCCCCAGGTGACAGCAAGAAGCCAGTCCAGCACTTGATGTAGCTGTCTGCTCTCATTTGGGACACGTGTAAAAAAGATCATTCATGTCTCAACTTTTGTTGTAAATGACCCTGAAGTTTAAGTTAATCCAAAGAAGTAAAAGGCAACTTGCTTTTGAAATGAGAGGAAAGTGTGCAGTATGTGCTTGTGGACTTCTCAATTACCTCAGCAGGTGTCCTGCCATGTAATTACTAGTGATTAGTAGTGATAACCAGCTGAACAGGTTCAGGTCTTTTCCTAAGTGGCCTATAGTATAATAAGGCAGAGTTACTATCCCAAAAAGAAAAAAGGATGTTCCCCAAACCTCTGGAAATAGAAATGCTGTTAAGTGCAGAGAAGTGGTTGTCTGTGTGGGGTGTCACCATCGCTGCTACTTGTGAGGTGTGACCCTGTCAGCATGCTTCACACTGCATCGTTGGAATGTTTTATAAACATTTCTGCAGGCCACTGGATCAGAAGTCCTTCAAATTAGCCAGGAATTTATCATTCTGTTGTGTAACCTAGTTTATTGGCTGATGTCTCATAAGTTCTGGTAATGGCAGCAGTGTTTCAAAGCTATGTGCATGAAGGACTGGAAGTTGGCTTTTTCTTGTTTCTCTTACCCCTTCCTTAGAAAAAGCAATAAAACTGCTTTGTCTGTTGCCTATTAGCATGACAGGAATCCTTTCCTTTGGATAGTGATTTTATAGAAAGTTTGTATGTGTATCACCAAGTCTGGCTTTGAAAAACGACGTGTGCAGGAGATACTGACAGTATAGTGTGGCATTTTATTTTAAAAATTGGGGGAAGCTGAAGTTACATATTTTTTTAAGAAGTGTTTGAGTAAATAATGGAAGTACTTTTTTAAAAAAAATTTATATGCCACAGTTTACATAGACATATTTCAGATGGAACATATTCATTGTATCTTCAGATAGAGCAATTTCTTTTATTTTCTCAAAGTGGGTGTACAGTAACTCTTCCATCTATTTCCTGCGTTCGGTTATGGGGATCCTACTTTATAAGCTTTCTAATGTATCTGAATTGAGTTAGTTTTAAAAAGCTGCAGTTAATTTGGGAATCTTTATTGTAAGTGAACTACTAAATGTCAGAAATGCAGTTTGGGCCTTTTCTGTTGAGTGATCTTAGAGCTCGAGGCTGCTTTCTCTAGAACTCACTGAATTTTTCTGCAAGGAGAGGTACTAAAATTTTGTGAAAGTTGGTCTTGTGCAGCGTTCCCTCTGGAGTGTGAGCTACATCTGAAAAAAAAAAAGTGCATGTCTGCTGACGGCCTGCAAAGGGGGGTGTTTCTTAGGTCCAGAACACCACGACTCATGTATATAAGCCTGTAGAGATCTGTGCAGTTGAGAGCCTGTTCTACGTGTCAGTGTTCTCATGGAAGAGTTAAACTCATGGCATTCTTTGATTCTTAATTACTTCTTGTTTCCAGTAATTGAACTGGTTCTCTTTTGCACACAGTAAATTTTGCTCATCTTTTAATATAATTCTTTAAAAAAAGTGCTGTTTCTGTGGTATTGTATTATCTGAATAATCACATTTAACTTTTTTTAAGCAAGGTTACCGTTTCTAATTGTTCTGTTCCTGTGTTTTTTGCTGGTGTGTAATTAAAAAAGAAGTTTTTCTTCACACGGTTATTTAATACATTAGCTGCCTGTAAATATTTCTTGTTAAGTGCTTTGGAATGTGCTGTAGAAGTTGTATTAGATCAGTTTGAAGCATTGTTTGAAAAACATTTTGTTTCGGTTCTTTCTATTAAATTAGAAAAATTACTTTCAATTTGAGTTTCTTTTTTGCACGTCTGCGTTAGGTGATGATTAGTTCATGCTTGGCAAGAGACTTCTCTGATGCTTGCAGGCTGGAAGCCCCGTGATGAAACGTAGCTGCAGCGGCTCAGGTGGGACCACCAGAAGCTGCACCTGCCAGACAGAACAGATGGACGTCTGGTCTCCATCCAGAGTCTGGGCTGGAGGAGCTGGGATTTCTGTAAAATGATTGATCACGTTTATCTGCACCTTGTCCATGAAATAAGGTCTTCACTATGGTTTATGGTGCTGCTGCCATCCTGAAGTTTGGTGAGGCCGTGGAGGAGATGGTTCTGAGGTGTGCAGCTCACGTGTGCCCAGTTTCTGGAGCAGGGATGCTCCCTGGCACCCAGCACTAGTGTGCAGGGGGATGGCTCCGAGGCGTCCTGCCTTCCCCCCGCCCCGTCCCCAGTGAGTGCTGGGGAAATGAAGAGGGAGCTAAAGGAGCTGAACTTGATGGCTCTGAAACCTGTCGATGTTGAACCCAGTGTTGAAGCTGTGCGATGCTCCTCTGCCATCTGTCCCACTCTGCTCTGCGGGGGTCTGTGTGCTGCCTGCTGGAGGTGAGTCGGTTCTGACCGCGCAGCCGGGCTCAGCGTGATCCTTTGCCAAGCGAAGGGCAGTTCTGGTGTGTCTGGGACCGACCCGTGTGGTGACACGATGGGTGGCCCTGCCCTTGCCTGTGGGGTGCGATTTAAAACTGGGGAGCCATGCCAGCAGAAGCAATCTGCTTGGCTCGCCAGTCCACCTCTCGTGGGCTCATAGTGATGTAGGAAGTAAGGCTGGAAGTCTCTAAGGGAAGAGCAGCCGGCTGTTCCTGCATCATCAGTGCTTTTTGCACGCAGTGAGAGCGCTGTGCACATGCAATGCTGTTGTGCTAAAGAATTTCACCAGACTTTGGGTCACTCCAGGCTTGCTTTTATTAACAACTGGGCCATCACCTCAGTGAGTGGAAACCTGGGTGCTATGTTAATGATCTTGTATACCCCCCTATCACAATTACATAATAGACACAGTCCTCTGGACATTTCCACTGTGTTCTTCATTTGGTTTGGCTGAAAGTCCATGAAGTTCCTTTGTCGCCTTTGGGTATCTCTGCTTGGGATCTTGAATTCTGCTGGTCCATCTCAGAGGTCACTGTCTCCTCTTCATCCTTTCTTAGGAAAGGTCTCAGTGTTCTGTGTTAAGCATCTAAAGTCTTAGAACTCTACTTAACCATAAATTTCCTTATTCTTCTCTTAAACTAAAATTTTTTTTGTATTTGTGCATTTACCCTTGTCAGTCCTTCATTGATAACTACTGATTAACTGGGCTGAGGATTAGTTCATCCATGGGAAGGACTGACACTGAGGCAGTTTAGTATGGCCAGAACTTTTTGTTTAAACACCTGTGATTACACAGCTGTAAGTACCTTATCATTAATCCTATCCCTACATAATAGTAATTGACTAATTCTAACATTAATTCTAACATCTAACTAATTTTAACCCTCAGGGGCTCACAACTGAGCTGCAATCCCAAACTAAAGGCAGTGGTATTGTGGCATTTTGTCCAATTGCCCATGAAGGTGTGATTCCTGCACAGGCAGCGGGGTAACAGCATCACAATGAATGTGTGAAAAATCCCCCAGTCTGGTAATTGTGTATCCCAAACCTGTTCCTCATATTTTTCTGAAGACATTGTGTTCCACCAATACTTCTCGATGTGTTCATGCATCTTTCAGTGCAGCACAGTGAATGTTTCTTTGGCTGCTCCCTCCAGCTGATAAATCCATTGCTTTGTACTGATGTTGCTGCTGGAGCAGTCTCACAACTCACCGTATCAGAGCTAAAGGCAGAACTGAGACTGAGTATCTTGGGATAGGGCCCAGCTCAGCTGCAGCTGTTTGGTTTGAAGGAGGAACTAGTCTGGTTAGTAGTAGATAAAAATGACAGCAGGTCGTCCCAGGCATCAGTGTCAGTTCTGTGCTAGCTGACGTGCAGACCTGCAAGAAGAAAGTAAAGCAAGCAAGCACGTAAGCTAAAATGACCTCTGAGTAATTTTTCTCCAAGCAATGAGAGGTCTAGTAACCCAGAATGCCAACCACCTTGAAGGTGTGTTTGTACTAATAACCTCTGCAGTCAGGGAGGGCTCTGATCCCAGTGTGTCTGTTCTGTATCACAGAACTAACTTCAGGCTGTAGCTCATGATGAAGTTGGATTTTTCTCTTACTGTTTGTTTACTCCTTAAGTGCTTAGTGACTTCACTAAAGTATGCATTTATTCTGGCTACAATTTGAGAACAGCAGCATTGACGATGAGCACTCGAATGCGCTCGCCTGCCTTTGTAATCTGCAGCAAAGGAACATGGTTTGAACCTAAATGTTGCACTTCAGGTGGATTTTGCTGCTACACCAGGTACTACCCGTTTGAGGTGATGCTTGCTCTGCACATGGCTTGACACACATAGATGGCTGGATGCTCTGCTGACTCTCCAGTCCCTCTGGAGCTGGACTTTGGTGCTTTGCTGGCAGAGGAACAATGGGGAGTTCTCTGGGTGGACGTCTCATTTCTCTCTGCCAGGCACTGCAGCATTGTCTTGCTGTGTCCAGAGCAACCTCAGCCATGCCAGTCCATCTGCTGCAGCTTCTGACAGCCCATCTGCTCCATCCCTTTCTGTGGTACTCGCTATGGCTGATGGGTGCCTGGTGAAGACACCTCACCAAGGAACAAGACGGGGTACATTATGGTGTGCAGTGGTGTACTGGGGAGTCAGTGGGGTACCTTGCTTCATCCTGGCAGAGATGTTCTTCATCTGCTGACAGCCTTTTTGCCTTGTGTGACTTCAGCGAATCCCACAGCCTTGCTCCCAGGGAGAGCTTGCTGTGTCATACACAGCTCAGCCCCTGCACTCCCCCAGGGCTCCAGTTCTCTCTGCACTGCCAGAGGCCACCCAGATAAAGAGAGCGCTGAGGTGGTTTGGATGCAGATGTGTCCCTGACTCAGGACAGCTGCCTTCTGAGAGCATCTTTATGTTTTTCTCTGCTGTCTTACCAGAGATAAATGTGGAAGCCTTTCCTGGTAGAAGTTACTCTGCAAACACTATGTAGCGGGTGGGTGACAAGTAATGCTGTCTGTCATGGCTCTGGCAGCTGGAAGTGTTTGGAAATCACAGGTTTTTTAAGATTTCCAGCACCGCAGGGAATACGGGGGTGGCACATGGTGCTGAAGCTGACAGTTTGACACTGGAATCTGCCTGGCAGCATGGATCTGTTTCAGGTCACTCTCCTGTCAGGAAGGAGTTAGTTCTGAAAGTGGCTGAAAACCCCACTCATCTGAAGTGGTGTTTGGCTTAACCTCGCTGGCAGACAGACCACCAGCACAGCCATTTGCTCACAGCCCCCTCGCCCCTGCAGTGGGATGGGCGAGAGAACTGCAGAAAGGCAAAACTTGTGTGTGGAGATAAAACCAGTTCAACACAACAGAGAAGGAAGATGTTAGCAATTTTAATACAAATACACAGCACGAGTGATGCAGAGTTTCTCACCACTTGCTGTCCGATGCCCAGTGAGTTGCTGATCCACGGCTGTCACTAGCAACTCCCCCCAGCTTATATACTGAGTGTGACATCATACGGTATGGAACATGCCTTTGGCCAGTCTGGGTCAGCTGTACGGACTGCCCCCCCAGCCCCCAGTGCACCCTGCTTTCGCCAACTCGCTGGCAGGGCTGAGAAGTCCTTATGTGTGACCACTGCTGGGCAACAACCAAAACATCAGCGCACCGTCAGCACTGGTTTCAGATTGAATCCAGACCACAGCACTGCACCAGCTGCCAGGATGGAAATTAACTGTCCCAGCCAAACCCGGACAGACGCGTCCAGTGAGGTTCAGCCGTAGGTCTGTGCTGTGGGTCTGAGCAGCGGGCTGGCGCTGACTGCAGCACAAGCTGCAGAACACCAAACTGAAGCCAGTTTTTGGGAGGTCACTGGTGCCTCCCAGCAATGCCAAGTGTAAGTAATTTGTCTGCTCTGTTGGGCCCAGCGTGTTTCCAGAGGAAGGGGAAGTCCTGGCAGGGGACCTGTTCTGCAGGGACTGTGCTCAACAGTGAATTCTGCTTCCTCGCTGCAGACAGTCTGCTGAGCTGCGGTTCGATGCACGTTCTGGAGAGAGCCGCAGCCCTGCACAGAGTGGGGCAGCTGTAAATCACACTTGTAAACCAACCCCTCGTTCTTTTGGTCTCAGAGCGGCTACGTCACCAGATGGTGCTCGTAGACCGCCGGCTGCGCTCGAGCAAGGCCTGTTGTGTTGGGAAGACATTCTGGGCCGAGGCTGGTGGTGGTGGGTGGGTGCGAGGTACCTCCGGGAGTGAAGGGTGGGCGGGGGGGTGACCTGCGGCGCTGCCTGGCACCCAGGACCGATGTCGGGCCAAGTGGGAGAACCTTCGACCTCACACGTGTCTCTCCCTCTCAGCCTTACGGCGCTGCTCCCGCTGCCTGGCCTGGGATGCTGACATGGTGTGTGGGGCAAGTTGGGCATAACCGCACTGGGCAGAGCTGGGAAGGCACGGTGAGCCGTCTGCGGAGGAGAAGGCACGTGAGAACAGCCTCATCTTGCAGCCCGCCTCGTCTGCCCCCGCCACCATTGTGACCACAAGGCAGGAGCTCCTGCAGTGGCAGGTTTGTTCTGCCTCTGGCAGTCGCTGTGAGCTCCTCTGGGGCCACCATGAGGAACAGCGGGTGTTTTCTTTGAGTCGGGTGTGTGACATTGGCACTGGGTGCTCTCTGCACTCCTGAAACCTGCCCAGGAAGGAGATTGCTCCTCAGTCACTTTTTGTTGCTAAAAGTTGCATCTCGGGGTACTTTTCATGAGCAGAGCGAGTACCTGAGCCGGGAGTCCCTGCCACAGGCAGGGAGCACTGTGTGCTCCCAAAAAGATGCAAGGTCTGAGTATCACCAATAGGCAGGAGCCCTGGTCCTGCACCTGATGCTGTCTCTTGGGGTCCTGTGCCCTTGGTGCTGAGCAGACAATTGGGAGTAGGCGAGATCTGAGCCTGCCCTTGGTCCTAGCCCTGGATTTTTCTGCTGAATCTGACCATGCAGCGGATGCTGGGTATGTCCAGCCTGCTTTGAGCTCAGGCACAGCTGTACTGGGACACTGAGTGCTTGTAATGACCATGGTGTAGGCTGGATCATCTCTTTTCCTGCTGCGTGGTGTCTGGTGGAAAGGAATAGCTACCCTGACTGTGTTAGGGAACAGTGTTTAATCTGGAAAGGCAGGCAGCACCAAAATTGGCAATACCAAGGCATTTCAGCCATTCCTGCAGTAGGCAGCTGGAGGAGCTGCCCCGGGCTGTAGAAGAGTTGTGTGTGGTCTGTGTCTCCTGCTGAAGCTGCGGTATGTTCCAGGTTTCACCCCCCTTGTGCAATGCTCTCCATCCCTCTGGAAAACACGATTATTAGAATGTGTGTTGTCAGCATCAATACTCTGCTTTGTTATTTGGCAGTTTTCCTGCCCCAGCTCAGTGTCCAGAGCTACACTATGAGCTTTGTTAACTCTACAGTTTCTCAGTTCCCTTTCACAGTGAGGGATCTGGTACTCAGTGGGCTGCTGGCTTGTGGGGTGGCTGTGGACACATCAAACCAATTTAATCTTCTGCTTGATTCTCCCCAGATACATGCAGACCCCCTGTCCTAGTGTCTGAGCAGAACAGAAATGTGTCAGCCCACCTCTGCTGCTGGCAGTTGGAAATGAAATTCTGTATGTAGGAGCCTCTCCCCGTCCTGCCTTCACTGCACAACGAGCGCAGTGGCCGCTGCAGGGAGAAGCCTTTCTGGGTGCATGTGCCTGAGACGTGATCGATGTGGGCCGTGTTCATGGGTGCTGTAAGTTGACAGAGCTTCACCAAAGTGAGTGGAAGACCAATATCCTTGCTAGCTTGACGAGCTGCTGCTTTCTTTAAACTGAACTATGTTTGTTCCCATGTTCTGGTACTCGGTGCAGAGATGACTTGTGCAGAGCGACCCCGGCCAGGGCCCTGGCTGGGCTGTGGTGTGGCAGGGAGCCCAGCACCCTGGGAGCACGTGCCTCCCACCTGGGAGCAGGTGCTGCAGGCTTTGGGTTGGTGTGTGGGCACATCTGCCCGTGAGCAGGGTTTATGCCCTTGGGCAGCACTCAGCTCTGGTGATGAAGGACACTTCTCTGGCTGAGAGCAGTTGTGGGGAGATGTTTGACTATTATCTAAGCAGACCTACTAAGTAAACAACTTTTTGCCAGTGCTAATGGATCTGTGTCCTTGCCTCTTGTCTTTTTAGAGCCCTGGGAAATAATGTTATCAGTAGGTAAATAGATTTTAGAAAGCCACCAGCTCAGTGAAATCCTTGGGCCCTGTGATTTGATGCTGGCAGGATCAGCAATGAGGCCGACACGATCCCCTTCCTTGCCGTTTCCCCAGGCTGGGACCTCAGGCAGTGGTGGTCTACAAACCCTCAGCCTGATGAGAGCAGCCTGCTGCACAGCCCGCCTGCCCTTCCCATGGGCAGCTGGCAAGGACGTCCTTATTCCAAACTGCAGGACCAGCTGCTCCTCTTTTTGGGGTGGCTATGAAGCTGTAGAAAAGCAGTGGCAGCAGAGACCAACGGCTTGGGCAAGTCCCACGTGCTGCATGGCGAATGTTTCTCTGTGAGGATCCTCGGGAATGGAAATGATTGCCAGCATGTGTGTCACTTAGGATTAACTCTTCTTTCCCTTGTGAGGGGATGATTAAGTAGTGAAGTGATTGGCAAAGGTTTTCTTTCTTCTGTTTTTACAAGCAGGAGTATTGCAAATGCCACTTTGTGCTCCCAGGAGAGATCCTTGTAGAGGATGCTCTGAGGGTAAGCTGTATGTATAGCAGTGGTCTGTGCTGCAGATCTATGTCTCCAGCCAGAAAACTCACTTGGTGGGTCTTGGCATCACTGTTCAGGATGTGTTGGGACTGTCTGTGCTGCAGCAGGACCCCCACCCCACCACAGTGTCCCTGAGGCTGATCTGGCAGGTTCATTGAAGAGCGCTTGGGCTTCCTTTTGCGAGTTCATTTCCCCCTGAAATAAAAGCACTACAGCACTTTTTCTCAGAGGCACAGTTGTGCACCATTGTTTTTGTTTTCTCTGTTACAGAAATACTGCTATTTTTATTACTTGTATTTCCACTGGGAGGGATAAAAATAACTAGAATAGGGCAAATGCTTTGTGAGCACACTGTGTGTGTGTGGGGGGGGTGTGTGAAAGCAAGCTTATAACTCCGTATTTTCCATTACAGGTATCACCTTGGCTTGTTTCATCTTGGAGTTTGAGATTAAGTATATTCTACTTTGCTTTCCTTTTTCCATGAAAACGATCTGGGTTTAAAACCTGCGCTGGTTCCAAGGCAGGTTGGGCTTGCAGCCCTCCGCGCTCTGCCAGGCCGTGCTGCCTGCGGCGCAGGGAAAGGTGGTTGCAGATGGGTGTGCTCAGCCTCTTGCTGTGCTGTGCAGGCACATGGGATTTTTCTAGATTCTTTTATCCAACCCTTGCAGTGCCTCACTCTCTCTCCTTTCTGGGCAGGAATTGTCCTGAGGTAAATCTGTATGTGCAGCAGTCCAGGCCTATTTCCAATCTAAAGACTCCCCAGCTCACGGCTGCCGGCGCTTAGGTGGGCTTGGCAGTGTCACCTAAACCGCCTTGGAAACCACTGACCAAGCTGGGTTCTGCTCTGCAAACACATAAGGCCCCGGCCGAGACCTGCAGGCTGCTGCCGTGAGGCCTGAACAGGCGCCCGGCTGCCCCGACACACGGTGCTGAGGAGCATGAGAGAGCAAAGGCTCCGTGGGCACCTTCAGTGCCTCATTGCTGAGGCAAATCCCTGCCTGTCCTCAGGGTTCTGGCAGCAGCGTTTTATCAGCTCCGAGGAGAGCACAGGCTTTTTAACACAAATTAAGCAGTGACACTGGTAACAGTGTCCAGGGCACAGAGGGTCGGAAGGAGACCCTAACAGCAGCAGCTTTTCATCTCTTCTCAGAAAAAGGATGTGCTATCATCTGTCATTAACATTTGTACAGAGGCCAGCTTAATCCTTCCAGCAGCTGCGTGCCAGGCAGCAGCCACGGTTTCGGCTTCAAAGTGCCGCAGAAGTGTGCCTGAGCCGAGGGCAGATGGCGACTGATGCTGTGAATGAGCTGGAGGAGGTGAAATGGGCTCAGTTGCAGCCTAACGCTCCTTCCTGTTGGACCTTGCCATGGTTGGGCCACAGGATCTGCTGCCATCATCTTCCTGAAATTTAGGGTCCACAAACCTGGGCTGTCAAGCTGATGTGGGGCCAGCAGGGCGTTGTGGCCACGTGTGTCACCACGACTGTGGCATGAGGCTTGTGCCTCGCACAGCCGCTTTCGCCTGGTGCAGCCAAGGTGTCAGGTACCCCAGCGAGGGCCCTGAGCTCTCCCTTTGTTAATTCCAGACTCAGCCCTGTGCCAAACGCAGCTGCTTGGGGAGCGGCAGCTCGGCGTTACTTAGCTAATGGCTTTGGGGCATGGCTGATGGCTGCAGTGCTCACAACACACCTGATACAATCGCATCTGATGTCTCTCAGCCATCTGATGCTGCTGGAGCAGAAATGGCTTTTGAGAGCTTCCAGCCCTGCCAACAAAGTTGGCGCTGCACAGCAACCCCTCGCTGACACATGGGGTCAGGCACCAGGAGCAGGTACTGCTTACCCCTTCCTTGGTGGCCTTTGCGGCACCGTGACCAGCAGAAATGCAAAGCTCTGGCTGCCCTGCACACTCCTGGGGCAGGGGGGTGCAGGGAGTGGGGGGTGCTCTGTGCTGCACACAATCCAGGGCAGATTTAATGCTTGGAGCACGTGTTGTCTAAGTATTTTTCATAAAGTTAGTTTGAGCTCAATTCTTGCTAGCAGTGTTGACTTTAAACTAGTCCTTAAAGCTCTGTCTCCATTGTGACAGTGGTAATCTCCTCTCCTCTGTGCACACAGAGATAAGGTGGGGGTGTTGGTTTTGCTGGCTGCTTGCACGCTGTCAGCCACTGCAGAAGATCTGCATATTGAAGTCCTGTGCACGGCGACATGTGTTCCGTGTGTGTGCAGACAGCACGTGTTGCCCAAGCCTGGCATTTATTCAAGCAGCTGTGGGAATAGGTACAGATGTGGCCTTTCCTATTTAACTCTTAGCTCTGCCTCTCTAGATGCAACCTCAGACCGCTGGGCAGAGGGGAGATAAATGCTACCCTGAGAGGAAGGCATGCTGCCTTTCCTAAATGCCATGTGAGTGCTGCTGGAGGGAAAAGCTTGCCAGACAGGGGAGGTCCAAAATGCCAGGGTGGGTGCAGGCGAGACAAAGCTGCTGAGCCCCATCAGAGGTTGGCAGCTCTGCCTGGATCTCTGGGAGCGTGGGGGCTCTTGTCTCTGCTCTGTTTTGCAAGGTGGGAACGCAGCTTAGAGCACAAGTTCAGTCGGCAGCGGGCTGTGACGAGGATGCTCTGCAACAGTCTTGTGCATCAGTTTGGGGATTGGGCCCTGCACCCTTTGCAGCATGGCCAGGGAGGGGGTGCTGGGAGCTGCGGTGCCTGGGGAGGGGGCCGACTCCTCTGGAGCTTCCCCTGCTCTGGTCTGCCTGGCAAAGTGGGGGGTTTTCCAGAGTGAGACGAGAGGTGCAATCTCATATCCCACTATGTGTGTGTACAGGGGATGCAGCCGGGGAGAGTCCTTGGGGAAGCAGCGTTCGGTCTTTCAGAGGTGGCAGCTGCTACCTGGCTGGTTCTCAGCCAGGTTGGACAATGAACAGCACATGTGATGTAATTTCAAAGTTACAGGGTGCAAAAATGTCTGGGTTTGTGTTCTGAAGAAATATTTGTTGAGAATATGGACGCCAACATCAGGGTCTCCTGTTACTGTCACCCAGCAAACCTGGAATGTGCTGATGAGTAAATGAAGGTGAATAATTGGTCCAAGGTGATGTTAGTTTTGAAAGTAAAAAGTTCTTGGTATTGCCTTTGAAGTAAAATCAGTTTTTTTCCAAATAATGTAATTATATTATTGATTTCTGTATTACAATTGGACATTAACCTTTTTCAAAGGTCTGGTGGTGGTTGTGGGGCTTGTTTGTCTGTTGAAATCTCTTTAAGGTAGATTTGGATTTCAGCTGCAGTACTTGACCAATGTATTCCAGGAATTCCTCTCTTGGTGCCAGTTTTGGTGGCTCAGGCAAAAACTGTTGCTGTGCTGGGGTGACGTGGTGATGGTATCATGACCCAGGGGCTCACCGGCATCCCCCGGGGTCTTGCTGCACTTTGGTTTTGGCAGCCCAAGCCACGGTGCCTGGGAGGTGGCAATGAGAGGAGGAGCAGGGAGGAGGTGCTGCTCCCTCTCTAGCTCCTTTCGTGCCCGCAGCAGCGCTGGCTGATGTGGGCTGATTGCCAGTGGCTCTTTGGAAGCAGCTCTGGAACGCCTGAGGCTGGCTGCTTGTGTAGCTTACATCTTAGAGCGATGCAGCGGGCGAGACTGCTCCCCTTGCAAACACCTCGGAGCTGTGATGAGCGTGCTGGACTTAGTCCTTGCTTTTTAAATCATTGGCTTGAGTCTTGGGGCTGGCTCCCAGGCCTGGGATGCTCTGTTCCCTGTGAACTGCTGGTGGTCCCTCGGCACAGGAGCTTTTTGCTACATCCTGATGCCCGTGGCCTCCGCTGAGCTGCCAGCTCAGGGTGTGTGCAAGCCAGTGATGCTCGCTCCACTGCTTTGGTGAAGTAAATTGGGTCATTATTTTTTTGGGGGTGGGGGGCAATATTGGTGGTGTCACAGTGACAAATGTAAATGTGATGGCTACTTGGGGATGCTTCAGCGCTCTTTGCTAGAAACTATGTGATCCTAGTTTGGGATGGTCTGGTGCCGAACTCCTGCTGAAGCAAAGCCACTGAGAACTCCTCTGTATTTCAGGACACCTCAGAGGCAGCAGCTGGGTGGGCCCTGCCCCTGGTAGTGATGTATGGACCCCAGCCAGGGAGGGAAAGGCCCTCCTGTAAGGGCTGTGCCACCTATGAAGGGATGCAGTGCCACAAATAAGGAAAGACAGAGGCTGGGGGTGTCAGTGACGGAGACGGTTGGCTCTAAAGGCAGGTTTGGGGCATAATTTCAGTTTCAAGTGTCTTGAAAAGCAAAACAGATGGGTGGCTTTAGTGAGTGTGTCATATAAATGTACCTGAGCTGGAGCTCCCGGCAAATTGCTGGTTTAGCTTCCAGCCTCGCCAGTGTCTACTGAGTAAACGGAGAGCGTTGTGGCTGTGGTGCTGCCAGCATGCAGCTGGGGATGTTGGTGTTTGCTTGCACGGGGTAAATGCTTTCTGAAATGCTTCCTAATCTGCAGGCATGCTCACACTGTCTGCAGCTGAAGGTTATGCAGCACTGACCGGGAGGTGGTAGTATCTAATTAAAAGTGTCTCTCTGTGACCAGGTTGGATATTGCTGCCTTAATAAACGACTTCATGCCTGTTGCCATGGCAACAGAAGTTTTTGGAAGGAGAAGTGCTTAGCAGGCAAGTTGCTCTTGCCAGAGGCTGCCATGCCAGATGCAGCGCTGGGGCAGGCAATGTCAGGCAGCCAGAGCCGGGGCTGGTGTGACCGAGGGGTCCTGCGTGCAGGGTGTTGGGCACACACACCCCAGCACCTGCCCAGCCCCCCTGTGTGGGCAACATGTCACCAGCCCAACAGTGTGCGGCATCCAGCCAGCAAGGGGGGTCAGGGATGCTGCTGAGAGGGGCTGGCAGCCCCCAACAGAGCTGCATGAGGCGGGTGGGTCTTGCTGAGCTGTGGGGCCATGCTGGGCAGTGCCAGCTCCCCAGTGTCTGGCCACTGTTGCCCCCAGAAGCGGGCATGGACCCCACAGGAGGAGGCAGCTTGAGGGCACCTGGGATGGACCCTGGTGTCCCCAGCCTGGCAGTCAGACATGGAGCTCCCGGGAGGTCTGTTGCCTCGCAGGAGCCTGGGTGGCTGGGCTGGGGGCTGCCAGAGGGCCTGGGGAGCCTCCTGCCGCACTGGGTGCTCCTGTAGCTCCTGGGAATCGTGCAGTGTGAGGGCTCCAAGTGCCTCGGCAAGTAATTAACAGGCCAGATAAACACAGTGGAGTGAAGCTGAATGTACTCGTGATGTGGGGCTGAGGGAGTTGTGTAGCTTTAGCCCTGGCTCTCCATTATGCTCATTATATCTGTACTAGCTTCCCTGCTACAGAAGCTGCAAGAAATCATCCTGCTGTATGTAATTTTAATTGCCTGTTATACAATTGCTTCTTTTCCCATGCCTGTCAAATATATTCTCTGTTCAAAAGTGCAGCTCTATCATGTGGCATGGCCTGTCTGCTAAATTACAATAGGAATAAAAAAAATACTGCAGGAAATAATAATTATAAAGTCCAATTATGAAATACAATGGCATCCTTAATCTATGTTGCCATCTGCAGCCTGTTGTGTTAGGGCCAGTAAAAATGAATCAATAAAACCTGCTGCTTTTCTTCTGTTGCCTTTGGCAGTTGTAAGTAGTTTGTGCAGCGGTCGTGGGAGCACCCTCTGGTCTGATGATGTGCTGTCCTCAGCCAGATGATTTCAGCATTCACTTTCTTTGCAGAGTTGCTCTGGGGCTGGGATTTGAAACTCTGCACCTGGAGAACGGAGACAGGGCAGCAATGAAAGTGTTAAAAGGAATTATCTGGGCTGCAGCTTTAACAGCGTGGCATGGAGGGCACGAAAATGAATTTGGTAGGAGGTTCTTTGTCGGGAACACGCCTCGGCAGTAAACAGATATCTGATCTCAGAGGCAATAAGGCATCGGGAGCGCTGGCAGGACTGCAGCAGGCTGTGGCTCCTGACCCAGCTCCCGCCCCGGTCTGAACGCTGAGGAGGGTTTGTAGAGCTGGAGCACTGCCTGGCACTGGGTGTCCCTTCCCGTGCTGCCAGGCCAAAGGTGGAACCAGTGTGGATCTGTTTGTGTGATCAAAAATAAACAAACCCTCTTTTCCTAGTCTGACTTTCTTAGACAGCAGAGGGGGATAGCGGAGGATGCGGTGTGGGCGATGAGTGGTACCAAGGATGACAGCCGCTGTCAGAAGGCAGTCCGCATTGTCACCGAGCTGTGCCGGAAGAAAAGCCTGCCTAGCTTGGACCTGGACATTTGCAGGGAATTCCTCCTGCTGCCTTCCGACCAGAGCCTGATCATCTCCGAGCCAGGTACAGTACTCTGGTCCTGTCTGCTCCAGCAGTGCGTGTGGCTGCCCACAGCCAGAGGCAGGCAGGGCTCTGGCATGGGCAGGGAGGTGTGCGCAGGTCCCGGGTAGGCTCGGGGGATCGGTCTCTGCACGCATCTCTGTGTGGCTGTGTTCCTGTACACGTATTCCACTGGGAAGCTTTGGGTGCAAGTGCTGCCTCACCTGTTGATGCGAAATGGTGTGGCCTGGTGGGGACAGATGCACGGAGGGGCGGGCAGGGCGCTGGATGCTGGTAAAGTATAAAAACATAGACTCATGCCTTGCATAGAGCAAAAAAGAGCAAAAAGCCTATTTAAGTAACTGAGGTGACAGGAACCAATCACTGTTACCCCAGTTTGGGAAAAGGGGGGACTTGCATGGATTTTTGTTCATTGGTTAGGGATCTTAATGGACTTCCCTGTCTTTGTTTTACTATCCCTAAGAACTGCCTGAAGTTGTTCCACCTTCGCTTGCAGAGCTAGGGAGACACCGGCACGTCAGCAATGAGCCAAGAGCCAAGAGCCAAGAGCCAGCAGACTGCTCTAAGGGCAAAGGGGTATCTCTTTATTGGACAGTGGTTGGGTTTCTGTGCACTGCTGCTCACAGCTGTTTGTTCCAAAGAGGTTGTCTTCTGGTCTGACTTCAGAAGACCTTGGCAGGTGGAGCTTACATCCCAGGCTCGCACGCTGAGGGGCAAAGCCAGAATCCCACGCTTTTTAGAGTGGTTGATGACACAGTTGATAAGCTGTTTGTGTATTAGAACATTTGCATAGAGTGCTTGCTGGTTTTTTTCTTTAAGGTTTCTGTAGACAATGCTCTGCCAACCTAGCCTGATCCCACAGCCCAAGTTTCCAGAAACTTTTCTTCTCTCCGCCTGGGTGCAGCACAGTAGCCAGTCAATCCCTGCCTGAGGCTTTCTGGCCATCTTGCTTCAGTTCCTCCTGCCCCTCTGCCAGCATCTTACGCAGGATGCGACTGGCACGCAGGACATTTGCAGCTCTCAGGCTTCTCTGGGCTTCTGCCGCCCCTCCTTCAGTTCCCATCACACGCTGCTTGTAAGGTGTCTGTCATCTGGCCGTGCCTCTGCACTTGCTTGTTCCAAAGGCCTCTTACCACTGCTGCATCGCTTCCAGTGCAGATGTTTCCTCTGTTGCAAATAGCTTATCTGCATCGCTCCATAATTTTCTACCTTGGTTGCAAAATACGTGTTTTCTGTCTCTGTGCAGCAGAAATACCTGTACAGATCTTGTCCTGTCCACCCTATTGTGACCAGTAGTTGCCTGGCGTTAGTGCAGCCTGTTCAGGACTGCGTTTCCAGGTCACATCACATCACATACGTCTTCAACATCTCACGTGTTTGTCTGCTCTGATCTCTGGTTTAAGCACTGGCCTCTACCCCAGTGCCCTGGGCAAGTCATGCCGGGCTGGCTGACTGCAGCGGGTGCATTAACAGCTATTACTGTTGTCTACGCTCCGCATGACTGCGCCCATTTTTATGTCTAGACAGCACTGAGGACACGGTTCGGGCCCAACGGGTGCTAATAACTCTCAGATGCCTGGATGTAAAGCTGCTCCAGCAAGGGAAGCACAGCTGCCTGCATTGTGTGTTAACTAAGGGAATGTTTGGGGCAGTGAGATGCTGTTCGTGTTAGTGTCTGCGTGCTTAATTCTCTGCATGTGTGCTTTGTCCATTTTACACTGCAGACTCATGTTAAGCTAACTTGCTATCAGCACCTGGTGTCCTGCGTTCAGACCCGCCGAGTCCCTCCTCATAAAGCTCCCTACACAAAAAGGCTGTGCACAGCTGAGCAGTGACAGGGTGTTGAGGTGGGTGCCATGTGGGTACTGGCACAAGTCAGAGCAGGAGTACTGGGTCCCGCCAAGCATGCCTGGGCTGGACGACTCAGCACCCCTGCCAAGGCTGCTGGGGTAAAACTGGCCCTGTGTGCCATCATCATGTGAGGTCAGCGGCTTCTCTGTCAGTTTGTTACCTCTGTTTGCTAATAGCTAAATCAGCTTGGCTTGCCAAGTATCTCAATGAAGTTCCCATCACCTGTGACCAGGCAGATGAAAGCACTCCAGTGCTGCGCAAACTGGGAGCCAGGGCTGCTTCTGCACAGCTCTGCTTGCCCTTAGTCCCAGGGAGGTGGTTTGGGTCTTTCTGATGTTTCAGCTATGGATGAAGTGCAGTATCTTCTGGGGATGCTGTGGAGTAGCAAGGAAATCATCCAGGTATCACTAGCCTTCTTGAACTGCATCTGACAGTGTCAAAAACCCTGAGAATATAAAAATATTTCTAAGTAGTTTATGTAAGAATCTGCCAGAACATGGTGTTATGCAGTGACTTATTTTTTTAAACCATTTTGTGCTGAACATGGAAAGTGCTACTGTGCATAAAGTAAGTGCTCCTCTGCTCTCTGTACTTCGGGTTATGCAATAGCTGATGCTTCTACTTAAGTCAAAAAGAAATATAGCTGCAGTGTTTCTCCAGTGTGCTGTACATTGCTGTACACCCAACAAAGGAGCATTGCAGGCTGCTGCTGCTGGCGAGTAACCCAGCAGCTAAGTATGTCAGAAAAATAAGGTCCTTGGATGAGGAAGGTTTTGGTGTGGATGCGTCAGTGGATATGCGAGGGCGAGTGTTTGCCTGCAGTTTGGCCTGTGGCGGTGCCAGGAATAGAACTGATCTCTTGGCTGTGGGCCTTGAGATCGAGCAAGATGCAGCATCCTTTTGTTGTGCCTATCTAAAATCCTCCCCCGTAGCTCCCTCCATCTGATCGCTCTCTTCCCTGCCAGTCCTCAGCTGTTGTGCAGCGACACGGCGAGTGTGACTAGTACACAGGCATAAGCTGAAGACAGTGGAAATGCCTGTGATGTGGGGACAGCATTTACCACTGCGGTGATGTGCCTTCGATAAATGGACACATCGTTTCTCTGCCCCAGAGCTGCAGCAAGCGCCCTAGGACATAGCTCTGAGACAATCTGTGGACAAGCCCTGCTGAAGTGGCAGGTGCTTGGCTGACAACGCAGGGGAGCCCGTGCTGCCGTGGGCACACTGCGCTGGGCACAGCCGACCGCCCCAAGGCACCTGCCCCTCTGCGCACGGGACTGGAGCTGCTGGTGGGAGAGCAACAGGCCCCAAGTCTGTGTGAAACAGGGAGCCAAATCCTGCTCTCCAGGGCTCCAGTGGTGGAGCAAGCTCTCCCCTGAGTGCTCCTGCCTGGAGCTGGTCCCAGGGGGACGAAGCCCAAGGTTCTTCCTGCAGGCAGCTCGCTCCAGGCTGCCAGCATCACTGGGCACCGGGCAGCATGTCATGCCCCACACGGCTCTCACCACCACACTGTGCTTATCCACACGGTCGGGTGCTGCTCAGTTCGGACTGAGCTGCCTTGCGACTCCCACTGTTTGCCTGAACCAGGTCCTGCTCACCACGGGCATGCAGTGCCGGGCTGGCTGTGGACAGAGGCTGTTGGCCAGCCCTGGGAGGTCGTGCCAGGCAGGGGATGGCACAGAAGGTGGGAGCTTCCCTCCTTGAAGAGATTTAGAAACAGTGTGGTCCTTCTGAAAGGAATGTGCAGAGCTGGTGGAGTGTGGCTGGAGCCTCTGGCTCGTGATGCTTGCTGACTGCAAAGGACGGTCCGTGGGTAGGAGAGGGGATTTGCACCAGGATCGGAGCACAGCCACGAGCAAACCCCTGGGGTTGATGTCTAGCTCCAGCACTACCACATTGTGACTTTCTTTAAATAACATGCTGGGGTTTTTGCCTCAGTATGTCCATGTGTAAAAATCTTCACCACCCCGTAGAACAAGTGCAGGGTAGAAGGGATGACATGCAGAGGGGTCGCCCAGCAAGCCACCATGGGACTGTGTGCTCAGCAGTCCCTGTGTTGCCCCTTAAGCCCTTCCACACTCACAATTCACGCCAGCAATGCAGGATGTAAAGCTGAATGGAGATGAAGAAAATGGACAGCTGGGGAAAATGCAAAACCAGAAGACTTTACAGTGATTTCTGGTCCTAGCAGGCTGTGTGAGCTGTCCTTTGCTCTAACCCCAGAGTAACTCAGAGCACATTTAGTGTTTGCTGTTTCTGTGAACTGTTCTTTTTAAACTTCATGGTGCAGGCAGTACATCTTGTACAGCACTGAACACCCTCCTGGCCCTTCACAAACACTATTAAAAAGTTGAACCCACAAGTGCATAAGCTGTTCTTGCTGCAGGCAGAAAAAGGGGTGATTTTTTATGCAATAGGGGTTTTTTTCATTGCAGGAATATTGATAGGGGAAGATCACTTTTATATGGAGAAATTGCTTCTGGACTATTTTTCTTGGGAAGAAAAAAACCCCAACCAAGCCCAGAAATCCTTTGGCAGGATACTTTGACTAATGGCAAAATTGCTGACATGCCCCTTCACTGACACAGCCACTACCTGTGACAAACGGGCAAGTCATTGAGTTTACTTCCCAGCTGTAATAACACACCTTTCCGAATCACCACCCAAGTGTTTTTTAAGTAAATATCTCAGTAAATATGTTTAAAGCCACCCAGGCACGGTTAATATTGCGTTTCCAGGGGCCAGGCACCCAGCACCCTGGGGCAGAGATTGTTCTTATCACAGAGTAAGGCACTTGCATAATGGATCTTGCCTTCCTCTGTGAGCCAGAGAAGATCCAGCCAGAGCTGTGTGCAGCTCTTTAGCTCAAGTGAAAAGGTTTGTGCTCCGACCCTGAAGGTGTCAGGTTCAAACCTTGCTACCTTGAGAAACTGTATTAAAATAAGGTTAAAACCAGCAGCATAAATCTGGGGAGAATGGATTCTACGGTCTGTCTATGCACACGTGGCTCTGCTTAGGCATTGTGTGGCTCTGTGACTCTACAGCTGCCTCTGGCTACGCACTGTGATGGTCCCGGTAAATAAAAGGCACCTACGGAGCTGCGTGGAGCCTGTATCTTCAGGAGCTTCCCAAGTACCTCTCTGCATAGCCGCAGGTTTGCATCTGCCTAGTTGCTGTTGGTTGACTCACTCCTGAGGCAGCACAGGGAGGCTGATCGTGTTTGTAGGTTTCTTTGCAGACCTGGGAGCCCGTTCCAGTGCAGCTGCAGTAGCCTCATGCCTAGTCAGGGATCAGCATCTAAAACTCCATAGAAACAGGCAGCCAGATTGCAGCTGGTGTTAATTGAGTGTGTGAGCAGGCTGAGGACAGGGACCAGGACTGAGCTGAGGAGCAGATACCTCTTTGGTAAGTCCACATTTCTGAAGTTACTTTGCTCATTTTCTGCCTTTTTCATATGATGGAGCCTTTTTTTCCTTAACAAACATTTTGCTTCAGCAGTTTCTGTCTTTGCTGTTGAAACATTTTCTTCTGGTTTCAGTATTCTCCCTGCGTTTCACTGAAACCCAGCATGTGCTTTTTGCTAGTTCAAATCAGGGCATAGCCTGACTCTCATCTTCCCCATTGTTTTGCGGATGACTCTCAGAAGCTGGTATTTCTGTGTTTGCAGGTATTTGTTGCTTGGCATCTTTGCTGTGCTGAAGTCATGCCAGTGCAATGTGCACAGCCTGCTGCACGTACTGTGCATTCACTAACAGTCCTATGTGTGCATCCATTGCTCAGAGATAAAAACAATGATAACTGGATCTGGGGTCTGATACAATTTTTCATTTAACTATAGTTTCAGCTATCCTTGTTTTTCTTACCTGTTTCTTCTTGCTGTTCACGTTTCCAGGTACAATCTTGTGTTCTTCTTTAGGACCCCAGGTTTTCATCTCATGTCAGTCAGGCAGCTTTTTCTATCTTTAATATTTGTTATTTCTTTCTCAAATACAACAATATGTGTTTTTCTTTCCTATCTGTGTATTGTAAAATCAGGAAGCTTGTCAGTAACAGCCCTTATTGTCTCAATCCAGTGGCCTCACTAACAACTGTCGCTTACCCTGGCAGTTGTTTGGGAGAGATGTGTTTTGTCTCTCTGCCACGCACTGTCTTTAATTATCCTTGTACATTGCAAAATGGCATCCTAGAGGGGCAGAGAAGGGATGTTTCGAGTGACTGTACATTAACTGCACATTTTCCATGTCTATGGAAAAAAGAAAGTTATCTTGCAGGCTGTCTTGTGTGTCATGAAGCTGCAGATGCTAATTAAGGCCACCTTTATATTTAGCTCAGTTTACTATGCTGTGGCAGGTTAGTGTTTGACAACATGATGGGAGGCTGTGCAGTGAAGGCAGGGCACCAGAAACTCCACTCATACAAGCCCTTTCAAAACCATCATTAAGATGCACAGTCCTACAGCATTTGGTTCCACGGAATAGATAACAACCGCCCAGAAATCCTGGCGTGCCCGTGCCTCTGGGAATGTAGGCATTGCTCTGATTGTCTATGCACGTTTGTAACTGCTGCAAAGAAATGCATGTGCTCTCGTAACGGCGGTGTCAGGTGAGTACAGAGAGCACCTCCTTCATTGCATTCTTTCCATACGCAGCACTTCATCTCCTGGTGTCTGCAAGCGTTTGCTCAGAGTTATTTGAGCTCAGCTCAGAATCTGGTCTCTGGTTATGGTGTTCATGAGCTGCATGGCACAGAGTGGTCCGAGTCACAGGAGAAGGGAAGAAGGAATCTCAGAGCCCGTTTAATAAATCTGTAGGATCAGGCAGTGCAGCCTGTGTGCATGACTGCTGAGCAGTACATCTTATGGTTAAAGATCTCTGTCGTGGTTACAAGCTAATGGAAGCAGCAGCGATTGCAGGAGCAGAGCCATTCAGGGAGGACATTCCCTGTCATTCATTGCAGCCCGAACAAAGAAACCCTCTTCTCATACCTGCTGTGCTCCCGGGACAGCACGGTGTCCCTGCACCAGGCAGTGTGTCCCATGCAGGTATGCAGGTATGTGGCTGGCGGATCCCTCCCGGCTGCCCTGTCCCCTGCACAGACCCTGCTTTAAACGAGCTGGTCCTGGTTGGCCACGCAGACCGGTCTTTGGTGTGCCAGGTGGTGTAAGCACAACAGGTTGAGTGAGAGAAAGGGGGCATGGCTTGGGCTTACGTGGCCATACTGCGTCTAGATGGCTTTAACGGGCAACTGCATCTCTTGAGGATGCAGACCTGTGTGTGCAGCGTCCAGCCTCTCCGGCATCCAGAGCCAGGGGAGTTCTGGGTGAATCCTCTACTTCTTGCTTTGGGTCTGCTGTGGGGCAGGTCCAGGCAATAGAACTCCGGGCATGCTGTCACCCATCAGGGCCCCCCTTGCACTTGTGGGGGCTCTGTGTCCCTGGAGGGGGGCACTCTGCCAAAGGAAAGCCTGCTGAAAGCCTTCAGGCCACCTTGCCCCATGCTCGGGACCTTCTGCTCTCCCCCAGCTGAGCTTTGCTTTTTCAGGTCCTCAGGCTGTGTCCCCTCACCCCAGGCCGGAGTGCAGCCTTGGAGATGCCCGGCACTCAGATCAGCCTTGCAGCAGGGTTCACCCTCCGGGGCTGCAGGCTGGGATGCAGACAGACCCCAGTTCTGCTCCCAGTGAAGCCTTACCCTCAGATCTTTTCAAGGGAGCCTGATTTTAGGGTTTTTTTGAACCAAAACAGAGGCAAAGAGAGACCTGCAGGGAAACCTTTTCCCCAAACCGAATCTCAGTGTAGAAGGTGAAGACGGCAGCTCTGTCACAGTGAGCCTGATGCTGAAGCGCTGCTGACTGAGGGCTCGCAGCGGTCATGGCTTTGGCCAGGTTTCTGAAGGGAAAGTCTAAGGTCTGGGGTCTTTGGTCACTTAAGGGAGACAGAGTGAATCTTTTGCATTTTTTGTTTGCATTGCATCTTGAAACGCCGTAGTATTTCCATGTCCTAGAAGGGTCTGTGTTACGGTGCTCTGCCAGGCTCTGCTCAGCATCAGCAGGTCTGGACAGACACCTCCCCATGTTGAACAGCCTCAGCAAGGCTTCCCTGGCACATCATCAGTGCTCGGCTCAGGTCCTCTATGCATGGGGCCATGCCACAGGAGGATGGTGATGCTCTGTGTCGAATATTTAAGCTCAGCCCAGGGTCACCATGTGTGTTCAGCGCTGCCAAGTCATTTACAGATGTTGCTACAGCATATTGTGATAAAATGCCATGGGTTTAGCACACAGATATGTACTATAATTATATGCAGTGTGGCTTATAATAGTTCATTAGATTGTCATCAGTTAGGCATAAAGCAATGACAACTCTTACTATCTCATTTATAATACTCTAGAGAACAGCGATTAAGACGCAAAGCGACCTAAATCACTAGGGGATGTTTTCTTTGGTTTGAAATTTTTTTTTCCTTTTTTTTTGTCACTTTTGATAACAGAAATGCTGCATTGCTGACAGCTCAACGTTCCCCTTCTTATTGCACATGCCAGCGAAAGTTTGAGTAACAAATGTGCCTCTAATGCAGCCTGGAGGGAAAGTCTGAATCGGCAGGCAGATCAATAACCACCCAACACCAGGACAGTCGGTCTGCAGAAGCCTTTGAGCTGTCTCCTCTGGATGTTCTCCTCTATCCCCACCATGTTCTCTCTGTTCAGCACGCCTGTCAATGCACACCATCCGGCATGAGGGTCCCTCCTGCGGGACGGCGCCGCGGGGTGCGGCAGGGATGAGGACCACACACACGCTGCACATCCTGAGGCAGCCAGCAGCTCACAGCCCTCCTGCCTGTGCGCCTGCTTCCCCCCAGCCAAGGCATAGCAGGAGCTTCAGCTCCAGCCTAGATATGTGAGCAGAAATAACACCAGCTTTCTTGCCTTCTTGCAGGCAGTGCACAATGTGGGGGGCTGCTCAGGGATTGTCCCAGGACCCTGTCATCTTGCAGTGATGAGCTGTATTGTTTAGGTGTTTTCTCCTTAATTATAATTTAAACTGGAGTTTTTGAAATTTGGGAGTTTGCAGGTACTGTCACTAACAAGCAGGGAGCTGGGTTCCAGGACAACAAATTACACAACTGTTAAAGGAACAAAACTTTTCATGAAGTTGTCCATGCCTCACCTTCTAGTCATTCTCCCAGGTATAGACCCACATCCCCTGAAGAATTGCATTAAATGGTGAAAGAAGCGCTGGCACTGCTTAATGAAGGAAGTTTTGTCTGAACCTGGACGGGAGTTGTTAAGGTTGCTGTTTGTGCTTGGACCATAAATCATAGTTGCTTGAAACACTGGATCCCTGCAAGGTCTCCTTATGAAGCAGGTTGTCTTCATACTAAACGTGCAATAATGAGATGGTTTGAATTTTATAATCTTATATAATTACTCTCAAAATAGCTCCTGATTCATCCTTCCCTTTGAAGCTTAGAGTTTGCATTCCAATAAGCTCTTGCATGGCAGGAACCCTGTGGTAGCAGCAAATTAATTTTTAAGGTTTTTTCCTATCCCACTGAAACTTTGGCATAGCCAATTTGAGCATCCTTGTGACTATCTTCTATAGTCCAGAGCTGGGCAGGCACAGGAGACAAGGGGGCTCTTTGGGGCTCCTGTGGAACCCCTGCTGCCAGGAGGAAGCTGGTGGGAGCCAACAGTGCGAGACTTGGCATCCAGGGACTGAGGAGGCAGAGGACAGGTCTCCCTTTAGCTCCATGCAGGAGCAGCTCGGTGAGTTAGCAGACTTTCCAGGGGTACATTTCAGAGACTCCATGAAGATTTCCTTTCAGAACATTTGTGGTGTTCATCTCATGAGGATTTCCACCGGTCTGCTGGCTTGTGAGGGCAGTTTGCTGTTGAGCTGCGTGTGACCTGAGTGTGAAAGTGCTCTTCGTGTGAAACAACCTGTGAAAGCTTCCTGCTTTTGAGTTGTTCCCATTGCACTGGCTGCTGTGAAATTGCTTGTGGTTGGCATAGAGTAAGGAAGGAGATTTGGGCATGCTCTACAGCCAAAGCAGCTGGAGCCACCGCTTGTCTTCACCAAGGGAAACGCTCAGGAGACCCAGGGTGCTGTGAGAGTGCACAGTGCAGGAGTCTCCCAGGGACTCTGAGGGGATTTTGTACTATTGTGCTGCGCTGAAAGGAAGCTGAGAGGAACAATCAGTGAATTTTTACTTACAAAACCAACCTGATTTGTTTCTGAATGGGTCATAGTACCAAATGTTTCTGAGAGTTCATTTTCCTCTCCCTATACTCTACGGCTGCGGCAGTGTCCTCGGCCCAGCATCGCTCTGTCCCCTGCAAGTGAGCCTGGCACACAGCTGAGAGCGTGTTGTTCTGAGCAGGGTGTCAGTAGGAACAGGCACAGCCCCGCGTGGGAGCTGACACTTGCTCCTGCTGCTCGGATCAGTCCCGGGATAGAAGCGGTTTGGAGGCTCGAAGAAAAGAGTCCTGTAACCTGCGGACCTGCCAGTGACACATCCCCTGTGCTCCCCGGTCCTGCTCCCTCCTTGCCACTACACAGGGGCTGCTCTGCAGCCCTCATCCCCACCCACAGCATGAGGTAACGTCTGAGGCACGGCGGAAGCTCTGCTCAATCCATAACTGTTTTCTGACCTGGTCCTCTAACATCTGCTGGGAACGTGATGAAATATTCTCCCCTCACTAACGACCCACACCTCTGTGATCCTGTCTGAGCAGCAGCTTCTGCTGCAGTGCTGCACAACACATCCAGCTCCCGCGCTCCTCGGCTGCCTGTGACAAGCGAACTGACTGCAGTTGGGCTTTGAAGTGACAGCTGCTAATGACTCGTCTAGCTCAAGAATATTTCAGGACATGTTCCTGTAGCTCACAGCTGCCTAGAGAACACAACCAGTAAATCGAGAAGTGCTGCTGGAGCTGCAAATGACAACCAAATGGCAGCGAGTAAGCCTGGAGATGTGACAGTGAAGACATCAGCAGAGGACTGACGTGCTGGATATAATCCCAGCAAGCAGGCACTGAGCGAGCAGGCTTGCAGTGCTTCCCCCCTGCAGCTCTGTGTTCCACAGACCCCTGCACCCACTTAGCTGTGGGCTCTGCTGAACACAGCTCCTTGCTGATATGTGAGCTGAAGCTGTGTTGGTGACAAGGACAGTCCTATCATTATTTGCTGTTACCATTCCCATGGCCGTGGCAGCCTCGGGGAGGGGATGAGGCGCTGGCTGCGAAGCATGTGCGGCTGCACTGCAGCTCGCCTCCCATCAAACACAGCGGTTCAGGATTTATAAGATAGCTGCCTTCCTTTTCAGAATTCCTGTGGCCAAGTGCTCTGTGTGCAGCTGCCTTGCAGGGTTTGTTCTGAGTGGTGTTCCCAAAGGGGCCATTGCCTTGCTCTGCTCTGGTTTGTGCTACGGGCTTGGCTGTGGTGCTGCTGGATGCTGTGCTGCTGCCTGGGATTAACATTCAGTTTGGGCTCCATCTGGTCCCTCTCCCTCCTCTGTAAAGGTTCAGAGCTGAACGATGTTGCTCAATAAGCATGTCCATAGCTTGTACTTGAGAGAAACCTCTTCCTCTTCCCCTGCACTTGTCCTGTGCTCCCTCTGGCCCCAGGCATCTGAGATTCACCACAGTTTCTCCTGCCCAATTTCCAGCCCTCAGCTAATCAGAGGTACATTGCTGAAGCTTCTCAATTGAGAGAAAATTATATCAGCAGTTGGTGGGTGCCTCACGTGGTCTTTTGTAGCCCCAGAGCTGCCTGCCTTCTCCTCCAGCAGTAACTCCTGTAGTAATCCATCATTTGAATGCGTGATCTCTACAAAGCCCTACAGAAATAGAACAACATATCCTCACAAGTACTGTTGCAATAGGAAAATGTAGCAAAAAACAGACAGAGAAGCCTGGCAATGTCTCCTGAGGCAGTTTGGGTAACGGTTGATATATTACACTGGAAAACCAGTTGTTCAGGCAGTACGAGCGAGGTTAAGGTACGTCACCATCGCCCCTGAGCTCTGGGCTCTGCCACCTCCCGTCACCACTCTCCCAGGAGCGTTTGCTGCCACAAGATGTTAACCTGCTCCAGGTCATAGCTCAGAGTTGCTGGGGTAGTCTGGATAAAGCCACGTTAATTTGTATTTGCACCTCCTCATTTTGAGCTTTATCTGTTCAATTACAAGTTGCAGTAAAATCCACTTCCACCATGGCAATTTATGCCACATGTCTCAAGGGAGCTGGGCTGGGATGAGGAACCAGCGCCAAAGAGGGTGCGGAGCACCAGGAGCCATCCCGAGCACCCAGGCCTGCTGACCTGGCAGCACAGCACTGCCTGTAACTTCTGAGAGGACAATGGAAGAGGAACATAGTTGGTGTATCTTTCCTCAGGTGGGACCTCTCTTGGAGCGACAGCTCGCTGAGGAGGGGGATGCTGTGAGCCGCAGGGGTCCTGCGAGCTGGATGCGGCACAGGAAACATTTGGTCAGGGAGAAGCTGAGCGATTTCTGTGCCGCTCTGCATCAGACAGAGCCCTCCCACACACATCTCTCCTCCCTTGCCTGGGAAGCCTTGGCTCTGAACGTCGCACAGGGTGGGATGTACAAGCAAGAGAGGTGATCTTCCCCCGGGCTGAGGTGTCCTTTGGTCGGCGCTGCCAGAGCAGTCTCTGGGGAACAAGCCATACCCCCGGCCACACAAGGGACACACAAGCAGCCCCTGGCACTGGGGCATTTTCTGTGAGATAAGGAATTATCTTGTTTTTACAGATTTTCATAAGTTAAAGGTCATATAAAGCATAAGACTTTGAATGCTAGGTTGGTTTTTTTTCTAAAGTAACTGGTATTTTCAAATTCATAAGAGAAAGCTCATTAAATCAATTAAGGTCAACTCTGTCCAACTGATATTTAAGTTTAATAAGTCACAAAGAAGTCTTGAGGAATTCAGTGTCATCTTCAGACAAGCCAATATTCTTCTCAGGCAGACGCTTAAAAAATGTCTGTAAAATCCTGCTCCCCTCTCCTCGCCTTTTATGTGAGCTGTCAGCGGAAGGAGTAGGAGGTCATGCATAAAAGTATCTGTGAGTCCTGTCAAAGACATTATGAATGCAGCTCAGCAAGAAGTGACGTGAACTCAGATCTTTCTCAAGCTGGCAACAGGTTTTCAGATGGGATAACCCATTATTTCTGATGTTTTCCATTAATGAGCCTGGTGTGCTGGCAGATGCGTGCTATGTAACTTCTTGGAATGGGCAGAAGTGTCTTAACAGAAGCTTGTCTGTCTCCTAACAGTGCCCAGTGATAGATTCTGCACTGTAACTATTTCCTTTGTAACAAGAGAGTCCAGGTTCCTCAGTTTCCTTATGAAACTGTTCAACATGGACTTTCCTGGGCACAATTCCAAGACTTAAAGTATAGGAAAACAGTGCCTCTGCACTGTTGGCTTTGCTGACAATACATTTAGCCAAATCTCCAAGGAAGCTCCACTGCTGACTTGTACAAGCCTATTTATTATTGAATAAGACAGGACCTATTTATTCACCCCTGTAGTGATCTGTATTTCCACCTTGGAGCTACAGCAGAATATAAATGGTGCAGCCTGACCCGTGCAGGAGGCTGGTGAGGGAAAGTTGCAAGAACTTCTGGATGGCATTTATTCTCATGGCTGGTGGCTTCCAGCCCTATCTTATAAGAACCAACATGAAAATCCTGAACAGGTAGTTGTTGTATTCCCAGATAGCTTGTTAGTAATGTTTGTGGATAGAAATGGGTTCCTGAATACTTTGCTGCTATGGCACATCAGTGGTGGTCGTGCTATTTATTATTTTTAAAAATAATTTTTAAATTCATCTGTTTTGTCAAGATAAAAAACTTAGTCTTTCCTCATATTTCACAGATTTTCTCTCTTAAACATTAAATCTCGTATTACGGAAGTGCAAAACTAAATGGTATGATCAAAGGGAACAGAAGGGGTTCTGTTTAAGGTAAAGCTTACGTCAGGGTACTTATAGTACCTTACTACTTATAGTAGCTGTGATGGGAAGCACAGATGTGAGTTTCCCAGATTATCTTCTGAGAGCTAACCTGGCTGGTAAGGCTGGATTTTGTGGGAGATTGGTTTAAATTCAGTTTTGGGGTGAGTGTAGCTTTTCTCAGAGCTCCTGGAGGTGAGTGCCTGTGGCCTTAAGTTGTTTAAGCATGGTCTGAAGAGGTGCAGTCAGCTGGGGCTGCTTGGGCAGTTCAGAAATACACTTCTCCAGCAGCAAGCTGAGTAGCTGCTGGCTGTTTCACATGCCAGCACAAAACCTTCGTGGTCCAAGCATACACAGAACCAAAGTAAGTATGAACTTCTGGAGCCTTTAATGGGGTTTTGCTTGTCTTTCTGTCCTGACTCACACCTAGGTAATTCAAGGAGCATAGTGTAACTGATCACTACAAAGAACAGAAATTGTCCCTGGACTCACAGTGATCAGTGTCTGAGTCATCTGTAGTCTGGATGCTGCCAACTTCAGAGCAAACCTGTCTTCATCTCCAGGGATGGGTATTCTTTGTGGTTCTGCACAGTTGCACTTTCGGGCTGGGTGGGAACCTGGGAATTAATACACTAAGAATTGAACCAAAAATATCCAGTGTTTTCTCTCTTTGAAGTGTTGTGAATCATTTCACAGCCTAGATTGTGAATATGTGTGTATATATATATATATATATATGTCTTCCTTTTTCCCTGGCTCTTCATCCATAGCTGTGGAAGCTCTTTCCTCTCCAGAAAAAGACTGAAATGCTGAAATACACAGTGCATGAGGTAACAGTGACTCAGAGAACACGCACAGCCTCAGAATAAGGAAGAATGTGTTGTACTTTCTGTACAATGTTTGGTTTCACTGCATCAGCAGCTTGTGATTTCTAAATTATTTTTTTAAATTGGTATTTACTTTTCACTCCCTATAGGCACAACAATCTGCTTCCAGGATCACCGTAGATAGATAGGTATTTTTAATATCATGTCCACACACCTATGGTATGAAATAAAAAGGCAGTTTCTGCTGGTACAGCACAAGAGCCTGCTAAGAGCTCTCTCTGCTAGTCACGATAGATGTCATTTCGGACCATTTCTTCCCTTTCCTTACGGCTTTCTCACCATCTTTCTTTTCTCTTCTTTCTCCTCTCCCCCTCCTCTGCTCCCCCCGTTGCTGGTGCCTTCTCTCCTGCTGTAGAGCTCTCCGTCAGCCTCCTCGCAGTCATAGTCATTGTGTGTGGACTGGCGCTGGTGGCAGTTTTTCTGTTTCTCTTTTGGAAGCTGTGCTGGGTTCCCTGGAGGAACAAGGCCATTCCCCCTAACCCAGCCATCCCGCAGAGCGAGGCAGGCTGCAGTAAGGAGAGCATGGCAGACAAGCTCAAGGAAACGGGTGCCATCAGTTTCCTGGAGGCAGCGGTGAAGATCAGCCACACGTCGCCAGACATCCCCGCGGAGGTGCAGATGTCCATGAGAGACCACATCATGCGGCGCACACGGATCCAGAGGCAAACAACGGAGCCAGCATCTTCGACCAGGTGAGCGGGACGCGGGGCTCAGCAGGCCGCGAGAGGCCTTTGCGGGTGTTTCAGGGTGGCTGAAGAAAGCGCTGGCCTGCACGCGGGTCTGCTCTCCAAAGATGGGTCATTCACGAGCTGGCATGTCGGGGCCGCCTCACCGTGGGCCCCTCCAAAGCAGTCGAGGACCCAGGCCCTGCGACTCGTCCTCATTGTGTCCAGCTGTCAGTGTACTTTGGCCACTTTAGTTCTGCTCCAGCACGAGAGGCAGGATGAAGTACCCATGATGGTATGCTGTCAGACAGAATTAGACCTTTGTGCTCTCTCCTGCTTTTGTGGCTCAGAGCAGAAACAATTAGATAAGCAGAACTGACGTATCGCTCGCTGCACAAGCTCAGAACCAGCCGTGCTCAGCGTGCGTCTGTCAGGCAGGGACAGAGGGATCGGCATCGCACTCAGTATCAGGCTGTACGAACCTTGCATGGCACCTTCTTGGCAAGCACGCTGAGAAATGCAATACCTCTTCCTTGACACAGAAGGCCGTGAAACTGGGACAGGAAAGGGTGATCGCAGGGTCCTGGCTGTGCCCCAGCACTTCTGCTTGCTCTGCTGGCCGTGCCCGGGATGTGTGCGGGAGCGTGACTCTGAAAGCAGGCATTGCTCAGAAAATTGGCCGCAGCATCGCAGAATTAATAAGGCACTGACTGCAGCCTTCTGTCTGAAGAGGCTGGAGTTAAAATCAACCTGCAACTGGGCCACATGTTCTTTTGTTTAGCAGAGCTGCTTTTTAGACAGCTGATCAGCTTTTATTGCACATCTCCAGTGGAGGAGAAAACAAAATCTCAGCCCGTCCAAGCTGAGACAAAGCGGGACCCAGTGGCAGGTGGGAAGGTTCCAAACCCACTTTCTCAAGCAAAAGAGCCCAGCTTGAACCACAGGCAGGCAGCCAGACCCAGGGGCACTGGGGAACAACCTCAGCAGTTTGGGATCTCTGACTCACAGCCCAGCCTAGCCCAGGCCAAAATGCCTTTGAGGAACCTACCAAGGAGAAGTGAGTTTGTCTTTACCATGTATCACCGAAAGCTGATGGTCTGGCTGTATGAGCCCTTGGTATGGTTAAATAACTTCATATACTGCTCTTGTAAACACGAGGTAATCTGACATGATGCTGTGAGTCCACAGAAAGCTTTTATGCTTTGCTCAGATAAAGCTTTGCTTACTTACAGCTTCCCTTGCATTGAAAGGGAGCTCAAGGCAAGAGTCGGCTTCCAGAACATGATGTGCGTTCCTCCCTGTTGAGAATTATCTATCTGTTTCTGATGAGAGTCTTTTGGGGAAGTCTGGAAGCAGAAAGACCCAGAATTAAACCAAACTTTCTGAGCTGCTTGTAGTTCTATTGCTTTAATATGTTTTTGCCTGAGGGAAACTTGTTGCCAGCATCTTGTGACTGTAAGGACTGAGGGTGAGAGAGTCCTATGGCTTGTTTAAAGAAGTGTTTGGTCTCGTGTATTTAGCTGTGGGCTGTTACCTGTGAAACAGGTGAAAAAATGCAGCTTGCTACAGATACTTTGAAAGTTGGGAGATCTGCTGGATCAGTTCAGTTGGCCACTGGAGGTGTTTCTTCAACTGTTTGTTTCCATAACATTCTGTGCAGAGGTCAGGAGCACCCATAGCACGTGTTCTTGTGCTCTCCCTGCTTTCCTACCCTTAGTAGTCAGGTAAGGAAAAGGAGAGAACTGTCCTTGGGAAACCATTCAGCTGTCGTGTCTTCCTCCTGCAGGCACATCTCCTTCAAACGGCACCTTCCTCGGCAGATGCATGTATCCAGCATGGACTACGGCATGGACCCGCCGGCTGTGGCTGAGCAACCAACCAGCATCGGTCGCATCAAGCCCGAACTCTACAAGCAAAAATCTGTTGACTCTGAGGACCCCAAAAGAGAGGCAGCAAAGACCTGTGGGAAAATTAACTTCACTCTCAAGTACGACTACGAGAACGAGACGCTGACTGTCCGGATTCTCAGGGCTTTTGACTTGCCAGCCAAAGACTTCTGCGGCAGCTCAGATCCCTATGTGAAGATCTACCTCCTGCCTGACAGAAAGCGCAAGTTCCAGACACGAGTCCACAGGAAGACTCTGAATCCCACCTTTGATGAGTCCTTCCACTTCCCTGTGCCCCATGAGGAGCTGGCAAGCAGGAAGCTCCACCTGAGCGTCTTTGACTTTGACAGGTTCTCCAGGCATGACATGATCGGAGAAGTTATCTTGGAGAACCTGTTTGAGGCCTCAGACCTTTCTCGGGAGACTTCCATCTGGAAGGACATTCAGTACGCGACGACGGTGAGTGTCTGCCTCCAAGCAGGGGTGACCCTGCAAAGGTCGTCCCTGTCCTGGGAGCGTTCGCAGCGTGGTGCTGCGGCGTGGTGCACGGTGCCTGTGTGTGCAGAGGACTGGTGCTGAGTAGGTGGTGAGTGGCTCCAGGGCAGGATGGGTTGGGATTCCCATTTTGGCTGGACTACCTGAGGGGGTATGTCCTGCACAACTGCCAGCCATGGGTTTATTGCCAGATGGCTGCCGTAGCCCTGGGGACCTACAGCCATCACATGTGGGGTGGCAGAGGCCGTTGTACACAGAAGCCTGTCGGCTTTACCAGAACCCCAGCTTACTGCAATTTCATCCCCATACTTAGTGACTTAACTTACCTCACCCAGGGAGTCTCACTGATAGCCAGTTTGCTAAAATATAATGGAAGGGCTCAGTATCTTCCCTGTCCAGCCCCCAGTTGACACATGGAGGGTCTCAGGTTTTGGTTGTCTGCCACATGCACAGGAAAACAGTGAGGAATAGCTCTGGAGGGCCACTCCCAACCCATCGGAGAGAGAGAGCAGTGTCTGATGTGTTGCTGGCAACTCTTCCAGAGCTTGATGTGGTTCTTTTGGTAGTTCTGTTAAATTCCCTCTGAAAGACAAGGCAAGCATCAGAGCAGGAGAAGTCCCAGCCTCTTTCAGTGCTGCAGGGAGCTGGCAGGAGAAGCCACCTTCTCACATTGATCGCCGACTGCAGGAGCAATGGCATTAACCTCTGCATAATAGCTGTCTGCTCCTCCACTGCCCTCCCAGAACCAGCTGGTTCTGAGGGCAAGCAAATGGCTGAACTGCTTTGCAGTTGGACCCCACGTCAGTCACTGTCTTTGTCACTTCACATTGTTATTTCTGAGAGTGGAACATGAGCTGTCCTCACCCCTGTGGCTGGAAGCACGTGCCCTGTCACATCTTTCCCAGTGATTGGCGTAACCCCACAACTTGCAAAAACGCGTCCTGCAGCCCCCCTCATCGCTCCTCTTGTACCTTTGCTCTCCAGCTTTCTGGGCTGGGGAACAAACTGTCAAATACCATCACTTACTGCATTGTGGTATCAAAGGATATTTGCATTGTAACTCTGCAGCCTTTTTCTCAGCACCTTGTTCCTCACCCATTGTACCCCTTGGTCACTACAACTAGAGCTTGTTCTGTCATGACTGGGTGTTTGTAACGTTCCAAAAGAGCTGTGAGGTTCCACCCACGCGTGCAGCGCTGCACCCGGTGCTGTTGTGCCACAGATGGGACTCGGGGCAGGAGCTGAGTGCCAGGGCACCATGTGGAATACGACGTTTGTTTGGTGTGCTGGCCCTGGTCGGCAGCTCTCAGGCTTGCAGCTGCCCTGGTAGGACGCAGAGAGCGGCTGTCATGTTTCTGTGGCAGTACAGCTTTTGCCATGTCTGTCTAAGGACACTGAGATAGATGCAATGCCTGCCAGGTACCCCGGGGCATTGCTGGGAGCCTGCTTGGAGCTGCTGCTCTGCTGCCTTTCGAGCATCTCGCCTGCAAGCAAGGTGGGAGGGAGGCACAGGGGCAAACACAAGGGAAGTCAGGGTATGCAGTTAGCAGGGTGTTTACAGCTCTCGGCTTTCACTCCACAAATAGCCATGTCTGTTATGATTAATGGATGGTAATGAGAGGAAAACCACTGACAAAGAGGAAAGCAGGCACCAGGCACATCCGTTCGCCTGGCAGAGGGTTGCTAGGAGAGCAACAAGGTGCAGCACACGGATGCCTCTTGGAGGCATCTACCCATTTGCATCTGCTCTGCCTCTGAGACTCAGAGGCTCAGCCAGCTCTGCTAGGCTGTGCCCTGCTGCGGTGTTGAATCCTGGGGTGAGCTCATCCGTGTGGTGATGGGGAGTTTCCCTTCCCTGGCTCTACCACCTGCAGAGGAAGAGGGTGGTGAGCCTGAGGAGCTCAGAAGGAGACCCATGGACAGGACAGAAACTGGGGAGGGGTAACACTTGCTCTGACTATAGGAAAAGCACATGAAATAGGAAGCTGCAGAGGGTGGTCACGGAGCGTTTAGCCTGCATGTGTTCTGAGTTTTGTTGGGAACAACGCAGGAACAGTGGATGTTTTCATAGATAAGCAATCTAATTTAATGGGGAAAAAAGCCCCACAAGTCCAGATCGAGAGACACCAACAGAAGGGTTGTTGAGGGAAAAGCCTCCAAAGAAGGTGTGAGAGGAGCACAGCCAACACTGTGCCCATGACACGCTGTGTAGCGACCTTGCCCAGCTCCCACAGGAATGAGTGCTGTGGCTGGCTCGTCCCCTCATTCCGTCTGTGCTGCTCTGTGGGAGTGGGCCAATATTGGTACGTCTCAGCCTGCTGCAACACACCCAAGGACATTTCTGTTTAATCAAAAAATGAGAAGGGTAAATACAGTTTTCATAATACGCAAGGAAAGCTCCGGGTGACTAATAATACATTAGATCAATCGTGTGGGTAAGAAGATAGGAATGCACTTAAGCAGTGATAGAAGCGATCAAATAGCCAGCACTCAACTATTCAATTAATGATTGCACAGCTTGTGAATCAGGGAAACATTTTTGGTTTCAAGTCTGCAAGGGTTATTGATTCAGAGCTTCCATTATTTCATAAGAGGCACTGATATGAATTTTGGAAACGTCCCAGTGTCTATAATCTGCAAGAAAATATGTACCCACGGGACAAGTTTTACTCTCCTGTATAAAATCTCTTGGCCTGATACAATGAGGTCAAAGAACAGTTTATGTTAGCTTTATGCCCTGAACAGGTCCCCTGAGTGTGAGGAGAGGGACAGAAACTGAGTTGGTGCCCAGAGGGTTCTCTCATGATCTCATTTAGGGCTGCTCTCTTCTGACATCTGTGTCCAAGGCTTCCTGCCCTCGCCTTTCCCAAACCAACACTGGAGAACGTGTGAAAGCACAGACCCAGGGCAGAGTGCTGTCTGGAGGCCAGTGGCTGTCACACTCTGCAGTGGACGTAGCGTCCACACAGGCGGCTGTCGTGGTTTAACCCCCGCCAGTGAGTGAGCACCAACCCCCTCAGTGGGATGGGGAGGAGAACAGAAAAAAGCTCCAGATAATGGCAGTTTAACAGGAGAGCAAAGGAAGAACTACAGCAACAGCAATAATTACACAAATACCAAAAGCCCAAGCGCTGTGCGAATGCAGTTGCTTAGCACCCCCAGACCTCCCCAGCGCCAAGGCTCTTTCCAAGCAGCAATCCCACCTCCCAGCTCGCTTCCCCTGTGATGTCAGTGCAGGGGTGGGTATCCTTTCAGCCTGCCTGGGCCAGCTGTCCATCCCGGCTGTGCTCCCCAGCTTCTTGTGCCAGTGCAGGGCCTGGGGACCTGAGGAGTCCTTGGCTGAGTTTAGATGCTACGACTACCAGCAACAGCTGGAAGCATCAGTGTGGTACCAATATTACACTCATTCTAATGACAAATCATGGCACCCTACCAGCTACTAGAAAGAAAATTAACTTCATCCCAGCCGAAACCAGGCCACCTTCTCATGGTGAGGGTCAGGTGCTCATTCCCTTGGGAACAGGACAACCATTTCTAATTATCATTTCAGAATAAAAAAGCAAACTGTCTTCTTGGGCATGCAATCTTTGAGTGGTCATTTTAAGACACTGTAAGTGAACAGGGCTCCATAAAATACCTGGCTCCCTGTCTTCTGGAAATTGGCCTCACTGGACTCAGGCAGCAAGACTGGGGGCTCAGCCCAGCTCTCGGGGGCAGGTGATGCTGGAGGTGGGAGTGCAAAGGTTTCTCAGGGGTGTTGTGCATGGCTGCTGTGCCGCAGGGACAGCAGCCTGCCCCAGCCGCATGTGTTAGATGCACGGCACTGTGGCTGAAACGCAGCCAGGAGTCAGGAGCTGCAGGGGCTCTGCAAGCTCTTCCGTGCGTGAGGAAAACGATCCTGGTGCTTAATGAGGAGCTGTTGGTAATATTTTGTGAAGCAAGAAATGTGGCTCCCCAAAGACACATCAAGAGGTACTAACGGCAGAGGAAGAATACCTCAGCGAGTGTTTGCACTGTTGGTTGCTGTGACTGGCAGTGATGACGTGACTCAAGATCACCTTGTCCTGTTGGAAGGAAAGCTGTTTGGGGTGCCTTTGGTTCATTAAGGCGAGCATGAGATCAGAGTGGGAGCTCTGGGTGGGTGGCATTGTTAAACTCTTATTTACCAGCAAATAGCACCTACTGAGAGGATGTTTCTTTGGATACAAGTCTGGCTGTTGTTCTGTCCAGAAAACGTTGGGCTGACACTGTTTCTTTTGTACAGTCTGTGCTTGAGATTCTCACTTTATTTGCTAGTCAAGTGAAGTCTTTTCAGGAATCAAGAATTGTATATAATGTTCATTAGTATTCTGCATGTCTAAGTGGAATAAATATCTAATCTTTGCCTTATTAGAGAATGAGAAGGAAATAATTTGGCAAGATTCTCATCCATCAACAAGATCTATTCTCCTAACACTTAGCAAAGCTTTAAGAGCCTAATGCATTCACTTGTCTTTCTAGTTCCATCAGTACTACTAATGACTACAATTTATATCACATTGAAATGAATCAAACACCCTGTTTCTGAAAAATAAGCAGGTTGTTTGCCCTATAGATGTGGGAGCTCTATGTATGAAATACCGATACATGGGTTTTTAAATCCATTTTTGAATGGTGTTTGGAAATCTTGCTGCTGCCTTCAGGTGACAATGCTTTCTAGTCTAAATCATAGTTTTGGTTTGGGTTTTTTGTAGGTTTTTTTTCCTGAATTCCCATGAGCAAGGCAATGATGGACGGGCCTTTAGGAGGTGTAGTTGATACGGCTGCGTGTACAAGAGGTGCTAAGAGCAATGTGTAAAAGTTGTTTTATGGGCACTAAAGGAGTAAATTGTACTGAAACCAGAAACCATCAAACGTTTCTGAGTGCCATCTGCTGGTTAATTCCCTGTGTAAATACAGACATATACGGGCCTCATGCTGCGTTTGTTGGCTCTTTGGAGGCATCTCAAAGGGGTTGGTGGTCCAAACGCGAGTGTCACAACCTAAAGCTCAGTTGGTACTAAATGGGGGCCCTTTGTGGTTCTCTTCTGGTTTGAAGTTATGAGCTCCAGTCTGTTTCGACCTCGAAATTCACCTTCAACTGCAGAGAAAATCACTGTGTTACCCCGAGACGTCTGTGTTCTCTGCCGCAGCGTTGGCCCCCACCCCTCTGTCACTGGAGCAGTGGCACTGGGTGTGCTGGGCAGCCAGTCCTTGGGTTTCTTGCAGTGTACAACGAGGGAACACGGCACTGCTGCCCGTTGAGGTCTCACGCTGTGTTTGTATTACATGGCTCCACTTGAGGAAATAGATGTTTGTGTCACACTCTTGGCACTAGAAGATGCATGCTGTACATTCAAGCAGACTTGATACTAATATAATTTCCCTAATGGCCTTCATTTGGTGTTAGATATCACTTCCCTTCTGCATAAGCAATGGAGCAGAAAAAGAGGAGCGTGTTAGCTCCTGCCACAGGACGCACAAACTCTGCTGAGGAGTGGAAGGCTATCCTTAACTCTGGTTTGAAGCTGTAACACTGTTTTTTTCCTGTTCCCTTTATTTGTTTTCAGACAAATAATGTTGTGATACACTGGAAGCAGCACCATATAGTAAAGTGTCATTCCCTTGGGAATGACAGAACTGAGAAAAGCCTGTTCCTGTGTGAGTGCTGTGAATCCAACACGAAGCATCAAGGAGGGGAGGCGCTGGGCATCCGACCTGGTTCTTGCACGTTTCCAATATCATGTGTTCTCTGTTTTATTAAAGGAGAGCGTGGACCTGGGAGAGATCATGTTTTCCCTTTGTTATTTGCCAACTGCAGGTCGCCTCACCTTAACAGTCATTAAATGCAGGAATCTCAAAGCTATGGATATCACTGGTTACTCAGGTAGGTGCTCGATGGCCGGGGACACTCCTGCATCCACACTTCCTCCTTCTCCCTTGACATAGCCTCAATGGATAGTGGTCATACATCTCTCAATGCCAAGGTTGCACCATTACAGAAACACCAGACAAAGCTCTGTCCGTGTTTTAAGTACAAGCAAAATTTTAAAAGTAGAATTATCTTTTAAGCCTGTTCCCAAGGGCATGAATTCAAGGAAGGTGATTGTATACAGGAATATACTATTCAAGGAGGCTGCCATTGGCTGCCATTGCTTTCCCCATCCCCACTGAAGGTTTGCAGGGTCAAAGCTCTGATCCCCCTCTTGAGTTGGATGCTGCAGATCTGTTGCAGGCACTGGCCCTGGCAGTTTGATTTGAGATTTCCATCAGATAATCCCTCACAGCCAAAAAAAATCAATCATTCCACCCCAAGATTAGGAAAGGACATGAGCCACCCAGGTAAATCCCAGGTGACTTTGCATTCCCCTGCACAGTGGCCAGCACTCAAACATTAGTGTCAAAGCCACCTCCAGATTGTATGGACTCACAGTTCTGAAGAGCTGGCTGGCAAACTCAGCATGCACAAATTCTGGATTGGAACATAAAAAGCAGATTCTTTTCCAGAGATCAACAGCATACTATCTGGATTTCATTGACAACTTGTATAAAAGGCAGTAACAATACAGCAAAAGCTCTTTGCAGAAAACATTTCTGCTCAGCTGGAGCTTGATGCCAGACGAAATACCTGAGAATTGAGACTTCAGATGAAGCCAGCTCAGCGTTTCTGTAATAATACATCAGAGGCTTACTGATACTTGAAAATGCATTGGAATTGCCCGGGCAGCGGTTACAGCAGACTGGAGCTGTTTGTAACTTGAGGGCATTCTGCCATGATCAGCTGGTGGAAAGCGTGTGAAGCAGAGCCTTTTCTTTCTGCTGCTCTCTGACACTGGGAAAATGGGTTTTAAAATCCCCCTGCTCACTGTAATGCTGCTACATAACGTTAGCAGTTGGATAGTTTTGGTAGCAGTGCAGGAAAGGATCCCTGTAAAGTAACCCCCTCTGCCTGTTTGGATTGCTGAAAAGCTGATGGCATTCTTCTCTCTTGGGAAATGTGAAAAAGTGACGGTTTGGCTTCAGAGAAAGTGCCCACACGATTAGCACAGGCTAGGTGCCTGACTGCCCCGTGTCATCTGCTGATGAATTGGCTCTTGCTTTAAGATGGGGCTGATCTATCAGCCTCGCAAACCCATCAGGGAAAGATTGATGGAAATGGCTGATTTTTCCTTCCAAGAAGTCAGCAGTGCTGGTAAGAGAGACAAAAGTGGTGGACAAAACTGGTACACGTACACCCCTTTTTCTAAAGGTACACCTGAGGAGTGCCTGTGGCTCGTGGCACTGTGCAACACACCCTTTGGCAGTGCTGCTGCTGTGTGGTGACATAACAAAGCACACCTCCATAACCTTACAGCCTTTTCCTGTCTCTTCCTCCCCAGATCCATATGTCAAAGTGTCTCTGCTCTGTGATGGGCGAAGACTGAAAAAGAAGAAAACCACCATAAAGAAAAACACCCTTAATCCCACTTACAATGAAGCAATAATCTTTGACATCCCCCCGGAGAACATGGATCAAGTCAGTCTGCTTATCTCCGTCATGGATTATGACCGGTAGGTGGGAGGCTCTGGAGAGCTGGAGGGGAAGACATCCCGTCGGGTGCAGGTTTTCCTGCTCAGTAGTGGTTCTCCTGAGCATCAGGGCTGGGACTGCACAGCTCTGTGCATCAATCTGTCTCTAGTGATTTATCGCCTAAGTGCCAGTGATATTTACGGCTGTGGAAAATTACCTGCCAGAGCAGTAAGTGTGGCAAAGCTGGGCCTTTGCTTTACGGCGTTTTCTGGAGTCAGTGCTGTGCTCCCCTTCGCTGGTTGCTTGCCCTGCAAACCATCATCCTGCTTTAGAAAGGAAAGGGTCTGGGTCTGAGCAGCAGAGTTACCCACGGCTGAACTTGTCCTTGCTCTTGCTGTACCCACCATGCCACACACCCTTCCAGAACTGGTATCTGGACCGATGTACAGCTCCAGACATTCTGAAGTTGTGTTAGTTATTTCTGGTGAAGGCAGTGCCTCGCCATGCTGGGGCGTGCGCTGACGGCAGCAGGCCAGCGCTGAGGGTGGCTGTGGGGACAGGACAGCCCCTGCTCACTGGCACCGTGGGTCATGGCACACCGGTACCATGGGGCCAGAAGTTTCAATTCAACAGTGTTGGGGCAGTTTGAGCGAGAGATAAACTCACTCCTTTTCTGCTGTTCTTCAGCGTGGGCCACAACGAGATCATTGGCGTGTGCCGTGTGGGGATCAACGCTGAAGGACTGGGCAGAGATCACTGGAATGAGATGCTTGCATATCCACGCAAGCCCATCGCTCACTGGCATCCATTAGTGGAGGTGAAGAAGTCTTTCAAAGAGGTGTGTGCAGTTGTTCTTTCCTTCTAATGCATGCACTGTGCATGGGTGAGCTGGTTCGAGGCTTTCAGAGAGCTTCTGCTCTCACTTGGGATTTTCTGACAGGAGCTGAGGAAATTTTCTCACCAGAAATGAACTCTGGAAAACAAGTATCTCTGTATTCTCTCAAAATAGCTCCTTGAGTTTGCAATCAAGACTGAAAAGGACTGTATTTACAGATGTGACTGTTACCGTACTGGGTTTTTTGAGGGGTGGTTTCATGGGGTTTTTTTGTTAAATTAGAGATTGAGAGCAGTAAGGAAAGAGAATGCTGTTCTGATTGCAGAAGAAATTGTCTAGGGATATCGCCTATTTCAAGTTTCAATTTTTTCATCCTAAAGGATTTTTTCTGTTGACTCATCTCCAAGCCTTTGAGGGAGAATAAATAGAACAAATGTAATTGCTCAAAGCATCTCCAGAGAAAGAGGTTCACTTGATGCAGCCCCAGATGATAGAATTGGGCTGAAATGCCTGGGTACCATTTTGACCATCTAGCATTTTCTTCCTCCTTCCACTACATTTTCTCATGCTCCTATAGAGCTCTTTGGGTTTTGCCTGATTTAGGTCACAAATTCTGGAGCGAGAGATGTGGAAAATGGCACGTGTGGTATTGTCACTTCAGCTATGAAAGCAAGCCAGCATTTGTGGCCAGTGATAGTGTAATAAAGGCAATAAAACCTCCCACTGTATCTGTGGCTAAGGAGGCATTTTCCTCTCAAGCCACTGACTAAGTACATAACAAAAAGCCTCTTATTTCCCACTTGAAGGTCTGATGCAGAGCTCTGGAAGGCAGATGCCAGGCTTGGTGATCCCCACAGTAGTCTGAATTAGTATGCATCAAACCTATGTCGCTTGTCCCTCCAATAAGAATGCAGCCTGAGCTCAGGGCTCGCTATCCCAGCTCCTCTTCATCAGGCTAGCCCATCCCAGAGGCAGGTCTGCTCTGTTGGTGTGTTTCTTTCCCTCTCCCAAGCATCTGTAGGCAGCAGCCCTGCGAGGTGAGGAGCTGCCCGGCCAGCGCTCTGCAGGGGTGTTCACTGCTGTATCCCTTGGTGGGCATCGCTCCATCGCAGGTGAAGCGTGACCATAGGACCCTGTCGAGTGCCAGGGTTCATCAGGAATATCCTTGCTCCCAGGACCCAGGTTGATTACACCCACTGGGAACACCTGGCAATTAATAGTTTAGTTTAAGATACGGTGCAGATACATGTATCAGGTACTGGAACTCTGCAGATTCACACTCACTTGTACGAGGTGTTTCGTGATCTCTTACTACACCGCTGCAAACAGGAGCAACCACCCAGGTCAGCTGGGCAGAACTGGTGTAAATCAGAACAGAATTAAACCCATGTGCCATTTGTGTTTAATGTTCATACCCCTTTGGGTGCTGTGCAGTGTGAGGCTTTCATCAGCCTTTCTGCTGGCATCGTACACGTGAGCCAGAGCTGTTTGGGCAGCCCGTGCGTGTCCTCTCACATCACCCATTGCTGAGTTTCAGTGTGAATGCTGAGGGATCTGTCCTCTGATCAGTTAGCTCCACGCCTGCATCATCTGTGGCACCTCGCAGCGTGATACCAGCTGCACTTCTGACCCAGGGGCAGGATTCCTGCTCCAGCTTGTAATTTATATGATTTCCTGCACTGTTCTTCAGAGGCAGGTGGGAGTTTGACATAGAGACTACTGCAAAGTTTTTGGTAATCAATAGGGGGGAAAAAAAAGATATAATTATTGTGATGAAACTCTGAGAAACAAAGGGAGGCATGTAAGGTGACTCACCTTCTAAAATATACTTTGAAAACCACTGCTGAGCCCCCAAGACTTTGGAAAAAAACCCGGAGTGAATCATTTCACCCCCTCAGTGCACAGGTCAGGAGCTCTGCTTAGAAGGAAACAGAAAAAAAGCCTCTGATCATCTGTTCTGGTATTTCTGCCACAAGCTGCTGCATGGAGCCAGCAAGCAAATGGTCCCTGTATTTATGTGCCCTTTTAAGTTTTAGCACTGCTGTCTGCAAATCCCTAGTGCAGCTTAAAAACCAAACACACAAACAAAAGGGGCACAGGCTCCAGGAGAGAAAATAATGGGAAATGGTAGTTTTCCATATGTGTTTGTGCATTTCTAAAAGCAGTTTGGGCTTTGTATCCTGTATCACCAGCCCCTGGTCCCCATGCACATGGAAGCTGTCCGGGCCAGGGGGTGTGTGCTGGGCAGGGGGGATGAGGGTCGTGTCCGCACGCCGCGGCAGAACCGCCTGCCAGCTCTGTCGGTCCAGGCCCTGGGCACTGCCAGCTCCCCGCTCCGTCTGCTCTTGAAGGCAGATGCTGGGAGAGAAGATGCTGACCCTTCATCCCTTTCTCACCCTCGTGTCTTCATGGGTGCAGGACAGACAGACGGACGCCAGTGTCCTTGGGGCTGTGCTCCCTGGGCCGGGCCTGTTTCACTGCTGCACTGCTGTGGACTCCCACCCCTCATTTTGGGGCGGGCAGAGGGACTAGGACCCTTCCTCCATCAGCCAGTCTGGCTCTTGCTTCTCTTTCGTCGCTGGAGCCCTTAGGGAATCTTGCTCATGTCTTTGTTTGCTCCATATTTATCAACAGTGAGTAACAAACTGTAATGACTGCACTTCTTTAATGACCATCATCATTAAAGAGAGAACAATGTGCAAATGAATCATTAATTGCAGGCTTCTAAGTACTGTCCTCCTCACACAGCCATTTAGGAGGAGATGTTTGTGAGCAGAAGACAAGAATCTCACTTGCTGTTGCAGTTTGAAGTTATTTGGACAGTAAACTCCTCAGCACAAACCTATTGCCATTTTTTGGCCCTGGGGTCCTGCTGGAACCTTCAGCAGTGCCCAGCCACCCCACCCATTGCTCTTTATCCAGCATCTCTCAGTGCTGCCATCAGCCAGGCTAAGTGGTGTGTCTATAAAAAGAAACTTGAAATTAGAGCACATCTTCACAGTCTTTGAAGGGGACTTCTGAAAATTGGAAATTTCTCTGTTATCTGTGAAAGGCAAAGTCTGTCTGATGGCATAGAGAGAGCCGCAGCAGCAGTGCAATGCAAAATGGGTCTTCAGTGCTGCCAAGTACCTCTGACATTCAGCTTGGGAGCATTTATTTGTTTAAAACTTCTCTGCAGCTAAAAACTGATAACTTTGCTGAGAGCTAAGTCATGCCCATAATGAAATACACCCCTTTATCTTTAAAGACATGCAAATCCAGCCTCTTCCAGACTTGGGCATGTTTGACTTTCATTGAACTGTTCCTAATGTTTGACTGTTAATTACACAATGGATGGTTCACCTTTTCTAATTCAGTGAAGGAAAAATATCTCCAGGTTCCTCACGGTGCATTAGTCACTTGAACCTGCTCCCATAAGAGCTTTCATCACATCTTTGGAGCAGCAGACGTTGACACTGTAACTGCAGGGAGAACAGTGCAAGGAACATGCTGAGAACTCTGCCAAAAGCCCACTACTGTTGTAATTCCTGCTGATCTACAGCTTTGTTGGTAGTTCTCTTGGGGAGGTTGTAACCCTATCGCTGGTTCCTCAGGGATTTTTATCAAACAAATTTGACAGGAGAAACCCAGAAGAAATTGTTTTCTTACCTGAAGGTGCCCTGCCTGCAGGGACACCCTTTCCAGCTTCTTCATTCACTAATTTCTGCTCTGCCCTGATGAAATACAGTCTGTGTAACACAAATCTGTGCAGGGAGTTACTTTACACTGGCTGGTCCCTTTGGGGAAGGGAATTGGCTGAATTCTTGGCCCTGTGTCTGCCCTGCTTTGGAACCATCCAAACACCGACTGTGCCTGCGGACGGTGCCTCGGCTGCTCAGCCTCAGCGTGGGCACCGTGCAGCCATCCTGTGCTCTCGTTTTCTGTGGTGCTTGGTTTGAAATGCCTTTGCCAAGACAAGGGTGAAGTTATATTTGCTGAATGACTTTTTGCCCACAGAAGTGAAATTCATACATGCTAGAGCATTAATATCAGCCAGCAAAGAGTGTCTGCTTATGTAGGAGAGCAGGGAATTGATCCAGGGGAGAACAAAGTGGTGGGAGCACTGTGCCTCCTGTTGTCTCTGGCAAACGTCTATCATTTGTCACTTGAATTTAATAAAACAAGATGGTGAGATGGACAAGTACTCAAAAGCTTGAGGAGTAATGGGTTTGAATTATAATAATAGCCCCCAAGGCAGATGACTAATAATTTATGATCCCATAAGTATGACAAAAAAATGTTTCCTACATCCACTGACTCTCTGATCTGATTTTCACTTTAAGAAATGTCTCTGGCACTGTGGACGTAGGTTCCTTGGAGTATAATTACCAGACTGGAAAGACTCAAGTGATTTGGAATGAGGCAGTATTCCTAGAACAAAAGAGCAACAGCACTAACCCAGGAGCCAACGAAAGCTCAACCGAGCGTGAACTTTGCTTCATGGCACATACAGATACTGTGGGTTGTCCCCTTTTTTGTGAGCAGTCCTCAGGATTGTAAATTGATTTACAAAGCAATAAAGTAAATTGTTTGTTAGTTCTTCCTGAGCAGTTAAACGTGGGCGTTCAGCAAGGTGGGACATGCAGAGGAGAAGACTGGGGAACAGGAGATGGGCAGCGTGGGAACGGGGTGTGAAGAGTTTCAAATCCTCTCTCCCCTTTGCTCAGACTTGCTTTCTTTTTCCTCCTACCAGTGGCAAGGCCGGGCAGCGAGCTTTGACAGCCAGGGTTCCTGTCCCTCACCCAAACCACCTCCCACACCATGATACGGAGCACGGCGAGTAAAATGGGACTAAACCAAGTTATTTTTGCACTTGGCCTACAGTCTCAGTCATTTGTTGCTGAGTGGCAGCGGCAGCAAGACTTTCCAGTCTAGTTGATCCCGCGTAAGTTAAGGCAGAAACCCGTTTTGTGGTCAAATATGTCTTTGTCTAATATGTCTCCCAAGGTGATGTTTTTTTTTGTGGCTTTTACTGTATGGATCTGTTTCCAGAGGCAGAAGGTGGACTGAGACATGAGCTGCAAGTTTGGGCTGTAAAATAACATGTAAAATAGTTTTTAGTGTGTACGAAGGCTGGAGCCATGCCGAGAGGCTGAGTGAGTGTCTGCAGGCAGGCCAGCTGGCTAGGAGAGGGGACGCCCGGCCCGCTGCACTGTCTGTCCCTGCTCAGAGGAGCAGCAGCTAGAGACGCGACACTTGGACCTGCAAGCAGCTCTGCGGCCCCCAGCCCAGCCCAGCCGCCTGGCCACAGGCTTCCAGTCCCTGTAGAGGTGTTCACGAGCTCGTAGAACTTTGTGCAGTGTGTATCCCAAGTTCCCTTTGTCACATAGAAGAAATGCCCTTGATTCCTCAGGGGGGAAAGCTGATTTTTCCCCATATTTGAAGTCTCCCTAGAGCTACTTGCATGAACAGTTTCTTAAGACCCCATTGTAGCTGCTGCTCACCGCCCCGTACATCACCACGTTACCTGGAGTGGAGAGAACTGTGTTGCCACAAGTGAGGTTCGGACATAAAGGGGGAAAGATGTTATAGAAAGAGGGGACATGTGTGCATGAACACTGGATCTTTATTTCCTCGCGATAAAGGGTGAGCAAAAGGGTAAAGGGAAATAAAGGGAAACATAGAAACACAACCAATACAAAGAAAAAAAAAAACTTCCCAACTTTTTCTTGAACTATCAGCACTTAATAAGTTTTGAAGGCCCAAGCCCTGGAGGAAGATCAAGTTTTGGAAAAAAAGCACAAAACTCTGCTGGTTCCTTGGCTGCAGAAGCCAAACATGGAGTTGTAACATCCCAAGTACTAGCTCTGCAAACACAGCTAAATCAGCCGAGCTTTATCAGACAAATGTGGAACTCAGGCACTTAATCATCGTGCATTTTTCTCTGAGTCCATACATACATTAGTGCTGTTTGTTCTACTGTAATTAAATTAAGTAAATGCAAATATTTTGGTTTCAAGTGCAAACCAAATTTGCTAGCAAGGCAGCCACTTCTCCTCACATCAGGTTAGCAGAACTGCACATATCGACCACTACCTTCAGGTCAACTTCGGTTTCCTAAATGTCACAGCATCAGCTTTCACTGAGCATCACGCTAGCAGAGAAGGGTATTTGTTCACATTGTTCTTCTGGGTAAGATGAATCCTTTGTTCAGTGAAGGACAAACACATAATTTCTCATCACACCTTGTGTCTTAATTCTCTTTATGTGCCACATGCTATAGAAGCAGAAACTCAATAAAATTATTTTATTTGCAAGACTTGCCTTGTCTGGTGAAATGCTTCCCTGTGTGAAAGCAGTGACTGTGTGCAATGTGATTTTAGACAGCTACAGTGACCAGAGCAGATGCTATAAGACGTGATAATAACAGACTGCGTGACTTGAAGCAGATGGTCCTTAGGCCATAGACCCTGCAGGAAGCAGGGACAGTCAACGTGCATGCCATGGGGAAGTGCTGAGCTCTAGTCATGGGGGGAACCCACTGCAAACACTTACAGTTCATTGAAAGAAAGGGGTGGTAGGGCTGCATGAGCTTTGCAGCATGAACTGTCCTGTCGACTTCTGCCAAGGGACACTGCTGAGGACACCCCTTTTTGAGACTGCCCATCCCTCCTGGGGTCGGTCCAGGTCTTATGGCAAAGAGTAAAATAATGGACTTCACATGGTGGTTGGTTCAAAACCTGACTGCAACCTCCCCCCAGGAACCTTGACCTGAGCTGGCCCTGAGCTCGGGTGTTGAGCACTGTGGGCTGGAAGTGCCTCTTGCAGGTCTGTGGATCACAGCGTCTGCATCGCAAGACACAGCCAGAAGAAGCCACAGCTGGATGCAGGGATGGCACTTGACAATCATTAATTGCACTAACCCACTCAAATCCTTTTCTTCTTTAATCCTGGCTTCTTGGTTTTTGCTGTTCTCTGTATAATCTCTGTCTTTTATCCATTCTTCTTGTTATCTAGGATTTAGTCAAAACATACGTGGGGGTTGACACACAGTTTCTATTTTTAATCCTTGCTTCACACAGATAATCAATTTCCACTCAATACTGGCTGTCACTTGCATCACTGGAAAAGGGGATCTCACGCTCGTGGATAACGCCCACGCGGCTCAAACCCCCAACACAGATTTTAAACGCTGAGGTTTTGCCACATCCCTCGGTGAGGGGATAATCAAACCATTGTGTGTTTGTCATCGCCTCAGCGCAGCCACTCGAGAAGATTGGTCACACTAATGGAAACGAGCCATACCCTACCAGTGCAAATATTTCCCTTTCATCTAGAGAAGGATTATAACTCTGAAAAGGAGCTGAGCCAGGCACAAGTGCCATCCCAGGATTAGTTAAGTTGCTTTCTCCCCCCTCCACTTTCCATGCTACTTCTAACTGTGTAATGCTAATCACAGAGAAGTTTAAATTATTACCAAGCAAAGTAAGGAGGACCACGTCCCTCAGGGAGCTTCCCTCACCAGGGGAGGATGCCAGTGGCCATCAGTCCCACTCCAAACCAGGTGGCTGTTGATGGGTGGCACCATGCCGTGCTGTGCTGTGTCACACCATGCCATGCCGTGCTGTGCCATGTCACGCCATGCCGTGCCAAGGGCAGTGTGTGGAGAGAGTGATGCTGGGCAGCCAGAGGCACCCCAGTGTGCAGCTGCTGGACACACAGGCCAGGGAAGGAGCTGCTCACCAAGTGCTGGCAAAGTCTGCAAGCAGCTGCAAATGAACAGTTTATTTTATTTTGAGTACTGCAAGGAAAATAAACACCCATGAGCATTCCCAGGCCACCCTCCTCCTACTTCCTTTTTAGTCTTAGTCTCACAGTCTCCAATTTCATAGAACAATGACTGACCCCAGGAAGAGCGAGAGACACAAGGGAGGGCTGTCGCTTGGTGATGTGTGGGGACACAGGGAGAATCCCATGGGTCCTTCGCACCGCTGATTACATGGAGTCAGAGGGCTGAGGAACTGTCCCAGTCGAATGCAAAGAAGTGCAAAATACCCAATGGAAAGTGAGTTCCAGCCATGGTGAAGCTCTGCTTTTTGGCACCATCAGTCAGGGCAGGCAGCACATGGGATATTCAGCCTTCCTGGATCTCTCAGCTCCGACAGTGAGAGCATCAGCTGCTCCAAAGGGTGACTCAGCAGCGACGGACACAGGTCTTTGGGCATGTGGGCAACTTGTGCTGACCTGTGCTGGCTGTGGGCTCAGTGGAAACAGGACCAGCTCTGTGTCCTTCATTTTATATTTTATTCTATTTCAGCCTTGTATTTCCATGTAAATCTGAGCAGCCCGTAAAGAGTGTGTCATCACACGTATGCTCAACCCTGTACACATGCCAGTCCTGCTTCAGTCTTTATTCCAAGTACTTTCAGCCCAGATACTTCTGTCTTCACTTCCAAGGTAATAAATTAGACAGCAAATTATAGCTCATTTGAGGAAAGCACAGCCCTGTTCCTTGAGATCCTTATCTCAGTTCTTTATTTGTTCTCCATTTTTTCTACTTCTGTCATTTGCTCTCTTAATTGTCTCTCTAATCCAGCAGTTCCAGACTTCTCAGTCTCGTTTTGCTAGAGGTTTTCTCCCCCAGGGCCCTGACCATTCTTCCTGCCATTAAGATTATATATACCAGCACAGCTGCACACTTAACTGAAATGCCGGGTCAGGGATCTAGCTTCTAGTTCTACTGCATCATGCAAGGATGACCTCCTTGGGACTAGAAACTCTGCTTATCATTTACAGGGAGTCACAGCTCCTCGACACACAAACCCACTCAGTCCCCTCTGACCTCTGCTTGCAGAGCTGCTGCCAGGGTGCACGGGGCTGGGGGTGCAGGCAGCAGCTGTCCCACGCTGGCTTCAGCCACACAGGTTCTGGTGATCACCCAGGAAGCCTGGGTAACGTCACCTGCAGCGTGCTGGGGACCCCGTGGAGGTCGGCATTGGGGGTGTCTCTCTGCTTCGTATGAGCAGCTCCAGTCCCGAGACACTTCATCATGGACCAAAGATCTCATGGTGAAAGCGAAACCCTCAGAACTGGGGCTCTACACCCTGGCAGGGAAGAGCTGCTTTTCCCTTTCATGCTGGTGGCTAGTGATTTTACAAATGCCTCCAGGGCAAACTGACTAGTCTTCATTTTGCAATGAGAGGTAACACAGCCTGCATCTTTGCTGGGGTGAGCATGACCGAAAAATCAGGGATGTCGAGAGGCCGGTGCTGCAGGTAAGCCTGTGGCAAGTGGAGTTTGGCTCCTCTTTGCGATGCGTGGGCTTAGAGAGTCTGGAGCTTGGTCCAAGTGCCAGAGGCATCCCAGTAGCTGTGTGAGGCTTACAAACCTCTGCAGGCAGCCCTCAGCAGCAATGCTACTCCAATGTGCAAGAAATGCTGGTGATTTTTTCCCCTGGACTTTTCTAAAAGATAATTTGTAATTATATTTTACAGCTTTTTATATATATATATATATGTGTATATATATATATATATTTAAAGACAGCACATTAGTCATGCAAATATAATTATGTATCTTATGTTCCCATGTAATTTGTAATTAAAAATGTGGAACTTAAAGCACATATATTTAAAAAACCCAGCATAGGCTTCTATTAAAATTGCAGTTCATTAAAGCTAATAAAGTACCTTGGGATGGGTCAAGGCAAATCCACAGCATGTTCTGTTGCCGTGGGAACCAAAGCCAAGTGCAGACACAGTAACCTGCAGCATCAGAAATAACCAGCAACAATAAGATGAGGAGAGAAAGAGCCCAAACCCAGAGCTCCGGATTCCCGTCTCCCCCGTCTGTTGGTGCCAGACACACCAAGACCCCCATGGTCCTTCCCAGGGCTGGAGGAGCTGTTGGGACTCTGTCCCAGCCATGGGCTCTGGGCAGGGTGGGGGTCACAGCGCTGCACCCCCTTGGAGGTGTCCCGTGGGCGCAGGGTGTGTGGCAGCCAGGAGAGGCTGCAGGACATCATTGGTTTGCTGGGAGGTGCTGGTTTGCACCGGAGGCACTGCTGGACCCCAGGCAGGCAGAGAAGCGACCCATAGCAGAGCAGTGACCAGGAAACATGACCCAGTCATCACATTCCCTTGTGGAAATACTTACTGGGTTGTTAATTGCTTCCAAAGTGGGAGACTTTCTCCTAATCTGCCATTAGCAACTGCACATCCCTCTCCATTTCAAAGTGCCTCAGAAGATGAGGGTTTCTTCGCTGCCATGGGGGACAGAGTGGAAGAGCAGTTATTTCTTAATTAAGTCGCTTTGCTGTGTTACCCTGGGTAGCTTACATAAATGGAGCAGGATTTGCTCATTGCTCTTCTGATTTCCTCCTGATGCTTGATCCCGCCCTGCCTGCCCCTGCAGACCCTCAGGCTTTGGTCCGAGCCACAGGACCGCTGGCCACCCGGGTGCTGGATGTCTTTGGGAGGGCTCCGTACCAGGCACAGCCCCGTGCTCGGCCCCGTCCGCCCGAGCTGTGTCTGTGTGGTTTTTCTAGGCCATCCTGCTTACAGAAACCGAGACCTTTCCCCCGCTGCGTCACCTCGGCTCTCTAATGAGCCCCAGCTGCTGCACACTGTGCACCCCGCGGGCTGCCGAGCGCTCTACGGGGCTGGCTGTGGGGCAGGGCCGCACGGCCGCAGCCCTTGCACCCGCAGCACAGAGGGGATGGTCATGCCAGGGGGTCCCATGTCTGAGCTGCGGCTCCACGGCAGCGGGGGCAGAGGGCTCTCCCCCTCGGGCACCCATGGTGCTGGGCTGCAAGGCTGGATGCAGCCCAGGGAGGGGGGGGCTGCTCCTAAATGTCACCATGCGAACAGGAGCAGGAGCTGTGGCTCTTTGTGTTACATGGGGAGCTGGCGCTGGCGGAAGCGGGTCCTTCCAAGCTCAGCTCTCCGAGATGACGTCACCGGCGAGGGCCATGATGGCCCTGGGGTCCTCAGGCTCTGCCACACCACGGAGCATCCAACCTCCTTCTGCAGCCGGGGATTCAAAGGGCTCCACAGCAACATCTCCTGTCCCGTGGCACTTGCAGCCACCGCAGCGAGTCACGATCGCCTCAGCTCAGAGCTGCCTCGCGGCCGCCACGGGCCAACACCGCGCCATGCCCGCTGCGCCGATGGAGGCCGTGGCTCCAGCAGCTTCTTTGGTTCCTTGCTCTGAAACAGAGAACGGCTTAAAACATTCATGGTGCAGGATGAGCTGTGTCTGGGTTGCTGCAGTGCGTGGTGGTGGGGGGGGCTGCGAGGGGGAGAGGCTGGCACCCATGTCCCCACACGCCCTAACCCACCACAGCCCCTCAGCCCTGCCCCATGCCGGATGTCTTCTCATGAGCAGGCAAAGACATCAGAAACGCCACAGGAGGTGGTCATTGTTTCCTGTCATAAATCTGCAGTACTTACAAATCAGGCTCCTTCCTGAAACCTGGAATTTGTCAGAAAAGATAAAGAAGATGTTTTCCACAGCAGAGACAGTCCCTCAGTGACAGGTATCTGTGTGCCAGGGGCAGGATCGTCAGATATGTCAGCAACAAACACCCTTCTGGGCAAACCATGGTTGGCTAGAGATCGGATTTAATACGGATTTCTTTGGCCAGAGGAAGAATTCAAATGTGAGGATTAAAATCTGAACTAACCCTCCTTCCCACCCCAGGGCGTCTCCTGGAGGTGCAGGGCCCGTGCTGAGATGTCCAGCCCAGGAGAGCAGTGAGGACACCTCGGCTGCATCTCTGCCCCACGGCCAGCACAGGGGTGCTGGGCTGGCTGCAGGGCCCCCATGCACCCTGGGAGGGCTTGTCCTTGGGTCCACACCTGATTCCAAAGGCCTCGGGAGACTGGATTTGTTTGGCCAAAAGCGAAGCTCCCCAGAGCAGGAATGGAGAAAAGAGTTACCTCCTAAAACAGCCTGTCTGTCTGAGCCTGTGCGGGGAGATCTCCCACTGAAGGGCAAAACGGAAGAGCCAGCATCACAAACCAGAGGCACACAGCTGCCTGGTCTGCCTGCACGCAGCTGAGCACCCCACGGGAGCACAGTCAGTACATGGTGTGATGACACTGCTCCCCAGCTGGGCAAAATTTCACAGGATTTATTGGTACTGATGCCTCCTGACCAAATTATGTTTCTGTCTTCATTTGTTCTGTAACAAGCTCCACATTTCAATTTCCCAGGCAAGCTCGGATGGGGAACGGAGGAGACAGCAGATGACACTGACATCAGAGGTGGCTCAGTTGGGGAAAAACACTTTTCATTTAAAACCCTGTTTTCCTGAAAATCTGCTGTCAAGGAGGAATTGGTACTTTAGAACAAAGCTGCGAGGAGCAACCTTCTGCAGGGGCTGGCTGCAAAGCACAGCTCTGCTCTGTGGCCTGTGTGTTTGGCTCCTGGAGGCCTCCAGGTTGCCAGCCTTGCAGCAATTTCAGGTTAAAAGGGACACTAAAAGACAAGAAGGGCTGTAAGAGTCATGGGCTGGACTCCAGCACTGACAAGGAGCAGCTACCTGCAGATCAGGGACTGGATTTCCATTGCTAATTAGTTGATGCATTAGCATTTATTTCTTTGCTCGTGTTTTCCCCTTAGAGGCATTCCAGGTTGTCTGCCCCACTGCTCCTGCCCTGCCTGGTGCACCATGGGCTCATGGGGGGCCCTGCCCTCTCCTCCTCACTGCTCCCAGCCCGGGGCTGTCCCAGCCCCACAGCAACACTTCATCTCTGCTCAGAGCCCTGGTCTTCCTCTGCCAGCCCGGGCTGGGGGATCAGAGAAGCGCCACTCCTCTAAATCCACACTGAGATGTCTCTGCAGCCAGGGGAAGTTTATAGCTTGAATTAAGAGCCATTAAGGCTCTGAGCACTGCTTCTTGGCTCGCTGCTTGGGGTGACTGATGATCAACAGGACCAAGAAGGGCCCTTTGCGAGCACAAATGGGGACGTGACGGGGACTCCCGTGTTCACGGGCTCTCGCAGAGGGGTTTGGGAAGGACCCTGCCACAGCATCAGTGGGAAGGGCTGCACCACACACCCACCACACTGTGGTTATGCCCTAATGCAATGCCCCAGCTCTAAATCACCCCAGGAACACCATGGGGGCCGCTGCCTCTCTGCTCACTGCACCATCTCCGCAGGATACCTGGTCTCCTCGGACAGACGCTCCTCTGGTGGCTTTGCCTCGGGGATTCGATCGGCCCTTTCATTCGCCCTTGCCTGGAAGTGCTCATCTCTGCATCACTTTCATTTACAAGGGCTAGGAGGTAACTTTGGAGAAATCCATTTAACTGAGCAATTAGTGTGTTGATAATACATTTCTGTATTTTATTAGAAACATAAAAATTGGTAATGTCTGTTTGTTTTGACCCTACCTCTGTAGTAATGGCAGCAATTTTCCATAATAATCACAGTTACCATGGTTATAACTCCCTCCAGGTTGGCAGACACCTGCAGCAAAAGACACTGTCTCTGCGTGAGCACAGCTGGGGTGCTGCACTGGGGGGTGGGGGCAGCTGCTCTGGCCTCCCCTGGGTTCCACATCCTTGTGCCACCCCAGCATCGGTGCAGCTGTGGGTGCTGGCTGCGCTGGAGCCCCCAGGCAGAAGAGGACCCCTGCCCCTGCCCACACCACGGCTCCTTCCCCATCCGGCTCTCGGGAAGGCGAGGGGGCTGCGCACCCCAGACTCAGTGTTTCACTGAGGGGTGAGGGAGCCAGAGATAAAGAGACAAACCAAACTTACCGTGTGCTTCTTGGGGCCGTCCCACCATCCCCTGGCTGCAGCCAGCGCTGGGGCAAAGCACCGGGGAGGCAGACCCAAGGCCTCCCTCACGCGGGCCGAATCGCTGCATCCCTCAGCACTTCTGCTCCAGGAGGATGAATTAAGTAGAAAGTTCGTGTCTGTTCCAGAAAGGCTCTGGGGAACTGATTTTCAGAGAGGAAAGAAATTCAAGAACTGCTCAACTGAATAGCTGAGCTAGTATTTTTCTGTCCTCAGGAAACATCCTTCACAATAACAGCATTAGTAATAATAACACCCCGCAGAAAATCCTGGTGAAATCATGTAGACTACAGGATGTGTGAAACCCCTGGGATGGCAGGAGCTGCCTGCATGGGTCCTCCTCGCATCAGCGATGTCCCCCTTGGCTGGAGACAGACCTGTTCCACACACGGGCACAGCACACACAGTAATCCATCGTGATCAGAGTACTGAAATTACTGCAAATTCTGTGAGTAAATGAAACTGTCCAGAAAATACTGAAACTTTGCGTGTGTCACAAGCCACAGCTCCTCTGACAGGGTGGTGAGCTCCAAATCTGAAGACTTCATTATTAATCTTCCTGTCAGGAAGGAAGGAAGGAGCAGGCACCCCAGCACTGGGAAGGGCGAGAGGAGCCGGGGCACCTCCAGCACCCAAGCTGGCTGCACCAGGTGGGAAGCCAGCTCTGCAGGGACCCCGACATCCTGCAGAATCCTTTTTAGAACAAGTTTCAGTTTCTGCCCCTTCCTTTGAGCTGCAGCACAACTCCTCCAACACAGTGCACACAACAATGAGCACACAGGGAGGCTGCGAGTGTCCCGGGGGGTTTGGGAGGGCCGGTGGCAGGAGGGATGGGGGCAGAGGGTACAGCAGGAGCCAGGTTTGGTGTCTGAAGAGGAAGAGCAGTGCTGGGAGAAGTGGTGGCAAGCTGTACATGGCTGAGCAGCCCTGGCTGGACCAGCTAGTGCAGGGCTGTGCCATGCTGCAGGCCAGGGTCAGCCCTGCAGATGGTCAGGCCTCCCCCTGCTCCTCCTGCAGACACCACCCCGTGCCCACAAAACTGCCTGCAGATCCCCGAGCTCACTGACAACAGGGAAGTCGGAGCTAGCACAGGGCCACGGTCCAGCACACGCTTTTAAATCCCTGTTATTAATCCCCCACCTTTGGAGGAAGGAGACTGATCTCCATTGCAGAGAGCAGCAGCATCAGCACAGAGATGCTCAGCAGAGATGGGTTCGGCTCCAGCTCAACCCACACCGATGCGGAGCTCGAGGCCTGAGCTCCCCTCTCCGCACTGAAGCTCCACACAGACATTCCAGGGAGCGTGGGTTTGCTCTCTCTACCTTTCCCCCAGCGCAACCGCTGCCATCTCCTGCCCCTCGCAGCACGGCCGAGCCCGAACCAAGCGCCGGTTTCCTCCCACTCCTGCTGGGAGGTCCGGGATGGAGCACTCTGTTCATGTGTGACGGGTCAGACCTCAGCCAGATGTTACGTGGGCAGAAATACCTATTTGAAGTTAAAAGCCTGTGATTATACTTGCCACCCAGCCATTAAGAAAGTATTAAATGGAGAAATCCCCCCCCGCTCTTGTTTCAGTACAATAACGGCTTCTTAACCCGCTTGTTTAAAGCTGCCGGCGTTTCACTGCAGCCCCCCTGTTTCGCACAGACCCATCTGGCTCCATCCTCAGCGCCGGAGAGCGGGGGGCAGGGAGGCAAAGGGCCGGTCTGCTGCGGCACAGGCAGGGGAGCGCAGCCGCCCCACGCCGCCGCTCCCCGGCGCTGGGTGACAGGGCCGGTCCCCGTCCCGGGGAGCGGAGTGAAGGGGATCTCGAGGCACCGAGGCGCTGCCTCGCGGGGACGACACGCGGCGATGACGACACGCGGCGATGACGACACGCGGCGATGACGACACGCGGCGATGACGCAGTGGGAGTCGCGGGCGGGGGGAGCGGTGACGTCACCGCAGCGGTCACACGAGCGCGTTTCCAGGTCCCGGTGACGGGCAGCGCCGGGTCCCTGGTCCCGCACTCCTTCCCCCGCGGAACCCGCAGCCCCTGGCCCCGCGGCCCCGGCTGAACGCGCCGGGGGTCTGGGGCAGCCCCAAGGGCCCATGGCCGGGAGCGGCGAGGCCGGGGGCAGCCCCACCGCCGGCCTCACCGAGACCGCGGGCAGAGGCGCAGCCCCGGGCGGGGCAATTAACACCCACGAGGCGCTAATTGCGGGGCGGGCGGTCCCTGCGGCAGCACCTTCGCTTTTCCGTGACGGGCCCGACGAAAAAGGCGTCAGCGAGCCCGGCCGGACCTTCGCGTCCGCAGCTCGCAGAGCCCAAGGGGGCTGCCCGTCCCCACCCCCGGGAGAGTCGAGCTTCCTCCCGGGCAGCGGGACACGTGTGTCCCGGCCGGGCCCAGCACCGGCCCCCGGAGCCGATTTCCCGGGCGGTGCTGCCGGGGGCTCCGGCACCCGCCCCTCGGGCCGGGACCCCCGGGGGCAGGAGGTGGTTTCTGGCGTCGTTCCTGCCCCATCGACTCCAATTCGAGCCTGAGAAATCGTTGGTGTAATTATTTACAGCTGTGCGGTTTGTGAGAGCTGTGTTTCTGTTGCCGTGATTATTGATCTCCAACGGGCTGTGAATTAACTCGACGGCCCGTGTAGCCCTTCACACTTGGGTAACTTCTCTGCCTGACTTGCGCTGTGTGTTGAACTTCCAGCACCACCAATTACAGTCATTCAGAGTGTGTATTTAAACATTTTTCTTATGCAACCAAAAAAATTTTAATTATAACACAGAAGAACTTGAAGCAAATACCAAGTGACCTCCACATCCCCACACAGCTTGTGTCGAGGAGGGCGCAGGGGGTGCCAAACGCCTGGCTTTATGGCATGAGGGGGTGGCATGGCTGTGCCGCAGCTCCGGGGGGCAGGTGGCTCCGGGAGCCCCCCAGGTCTGTGGCAGTGAGGGTCCCTGTGGAGTCAGCCCCACGGAGGTTGCTGAGCTGGCACTGCCAGGATGCAATCCTTGCCTGCCATGACCTGCTCAGGCCTCCCTGTCCTCAGCCTTGTCCCCCAGCAGTGATCCCTACTGGGAAAAGGGATGCTTAACGACACGTGGATGCCTCGTGCTTCATCCCCTCTGCTCTCTCAGGCCACTGTGACAGTGGCAAATCACAGCACCCCCAGGTTTCTAGGGGGCCCATGGCATCTCTGACCAGAAATGGGCTGATTCTTGCACCCCCGGGGGTGTGATGCAAGAGGCAACACGTGGGATGGTCACTGCTGGGTGATGTGGCATGGACTGGAGGTGGCGGTGGCCACGCAGGGCTGGGGCCGTGCCCTGTGGGGTTTTGAGGCCTGGCAGTGCTGGGGCTGCTGTCCCCAGGGGCCCCCAGCCCTGTCCTGCCCCATCTCTCTGGGCCACTGCTGCCGTGGGGGACTCGGTGATGGTGACACAGGGACGAGAAGGGGCTCAGGGACTGGGGCCTCTAAAGGGTTTGTGGTGATCCTGCAGCTGCAGGGGAAGATGACTGTGCTTCATTAGAAGTGAACTCGGAAAATCAGCAGCATCTGGTGCCTGCTGGCGAGGAGGCCTCCCGGCACGCCAGGAGCATCTCCAGTTCTCCTCTCAGATTAAGGGATTTTGCTGTTTGCTCACAGTTTTGTACATGCAAAACAGGCTGGCTCGGGCCAGGCTGCAGGGTCCCCTTGATGCAGCAGGAGCCTGTCCAAAGCCCCAGCTTTTAAACCCCTGCCCAAAGCCCAGCCCAATCTCTCTGCCCAGACCCCCAACCCAAGGAACAGTCGCTGCTCTGGCTGGCAGACAACAGCACGGACACCCCGCCCCTGGGAAGTGTCTTTTGGGGTGACCCTGGGGCAGCACGGAGCTGCGGTTCTGGCAGCCTGGCCCCAGCACCCCATGCTCCCCCCAAGCAGGTGGCTGCAGCTCGCTGCGTAGTATTTATTCATTATACACAAAGAAATCTCATTAAGTTAGTCCAGGTTTCTGCAGGGTGGTCCTGGGCAGGGATGCCTGGTGCTGGTGGGCAGAGGGTGGAGGGGGGCAGGGGTCCAGCATTTCATCATTTCACAGTGATGGGAGATGGGGCGGAGATGCCGTCCCACAGCAGAGCCAGCTGTGCCCCGTGGGGCAGGACGGGCAGAGCTGTGCCTGCCCGGGCAGGTGGCCAGGTGTGGGGGGACGCCCTGCCATGGCCCCTCAGACCTCCAGCTTCTTCTTCATCTCCATGCGGTAGATGATCTGGTAGCCGTCGTCCCAGGCGTAGATCTGCCTCTCCCGGGGGCTGTACTTCATGCTGGAGTGGGAGCCGTAGCGCTTGGGGAAGTAGACGAGGGAGGCGTCCTCGGGGGACAGCGTGCCGCTGACGTCGAAGACGCACTGCACGCGGGCGCGGCTGGGCAGGCGGGTGTTGTAGACCACGTGCAGCGCCCCGCACACCACAAAGGCACCCTCGGCGTTCTCCCGTGGGCACGGCGTGTCCCACATCTGCTCGATGTCCAGCGAGGTGGGGTCCAGCTTGGCCAGACATATGTTCTTCTCATCCTCCTTGGTGGCGTAGATGGCCCAGAGACCTTCCTCGTCCGCCGCCAGCTCAATGTAGGTGAAGGGGGAGAGCCCAAAGACAGGGATCTGCTCCTCGGCCGGGAACACTGAGCTGTCCACCACCGTCTTGTTGGCCAGGTTGAACTTGATCACCTGGAAGGGGCCCTGCTGGCGGATGTAGTAGAGGTGCCCGTCGTAGATGAGGTGCCCGGTGCCCACCCAGGGGTAGGGCAGCTTGATGCGGGCGGCCTTGCGGGTGGCAGAGAAGAGAGTGAACTCCCGCATGCGGGGGAAGACGTACACCGTGTCGTTGGCAGTGCCATCAAAGACGTAGATCTTCTCCGAGTTCCCTGCAGCATCCTTGGTCCAGAGCCCTGCGGTGCTGCCAAAACGCTTCAGGATCTTCATGGCTCTGATGCTCGCGATGGTGTCGCTGCAGTCTGCAAGAGTGGGGTGCCATGAAACACTGGAAGCTGCCAGGTCCCACAGCAGGGACCACTTCCACAGGTCCCACACAGGTCCCACTGCATCCCACCCCAGCCCTCAGGCAACTGTCTTACAAACTGGCTGTGGAGGTTGCGGGGCATCGAGAAAAAGCCCCCTTGTGCAGCCGTGCCACATGCAGGGGAGGCCACCTCACCCCAGCCCTGCCTCAAGGGCTCTGGAGAAGCTCAAGCCTCTGGCCTTGGGGCTGGGACGTGGCTCCAGGCAGCTGGGGGGATTTGTCCCTGCTGGGACTGAATGCCACAGCACGTGGACAGGGGAGACTTGGACCCGGGTGGGCTGGGAAGGCCGGTGCTAACCCCGCACCCAGAACCATCTGCCCAGGGAGCCACAGCCCCTCACCTGTCAGCTTGGTGTATTTCTCATTCTTCCTCTGCTTGGCCGTGGCCACCTGCTTCTCCATCAGCATCTCATCCACCTCCACGCAGGGTGGCGCAGGGTTCTGCGTCTCCAGGTAGTCCACCTCCCGCTCCAGCCGGTCCACGCGCACCGCGGCGCTCTCTGCCTCCAGCCGCATCGCCTCCCGCTCCTTCTCTGCGGTCTCAAGCATCCCCAGCACCTGGTTCTTGAAGTCCCGCAGCTCCGTGGAGTAGCGGCTGCTCTGGTCGTGCCACTGTGAGATCCTCTCCTGGGGGGCCAAGGGGACACTGAGGTCTCTGCACTTCACAGCCCGTCCACAGCAGCCATGCCACTGCCTGCACGTGGCTGGGGGCACCCTGGGGCCACGCAGCTCTGCGCCCCTCGTATCTCTGGGTGCCATCCTGCCCCCACGATGCTCCCAGACCCGTGACACCCCCAGCTCCCGTGCTCCGCTTGTCCCACCGCGCTCCCACGCCCGCCGCGCTCCCGAGCCTGCGACGTTCAGGCCGGGCTGTGCTGCGCATCAGCACGGCTCCGGCCCCATCCCCGCTCCCCTCGCCCCAGGCCTGCGGCCCGCCCTTGAGCCCCATGGCTGGGCGAAGCGGGTGCGGTGCGGGGCGAGGCGGTGCGGGGCCGTACCTCCAGGAGCGTGAGGCGCCGCTCCACGTACTCCATGAACTGCTGCTGCTGGGCGCGGAGGGCCGCGGAGAGCAGCGGCAGGAGGAGCAGGCAGCGCCAGGGCCCCATGGCTGTCGGCGAGAGCAGCCTCCACCTCAGTGCTCAGGAATGCTCCGGCCTCCCGGAGCCCTTATTGAATCCAGATGTGGAGCGAGGGGAGGAGAGGCTGCTCCTTCCCCGCAGACCAGCCCCGGGCGCTTTAACCCCTTCGCAGCCCGGCGGGTGCTTGGCGCCGGACCCCGCTCCGAGCGCAGCTGCACGCAGCGGGACGGGGCGGCCCGAGCGGGGTCCGGCGCGACGCCACGGCCACAACCGGGGCCGCCGGCGGCGGGGCCGGGAGCTGCCGCCTGCCCCCGCCTTACGCCCGGGTCCCGCCCCGAGCCGAGCGCTCCCGGCCCCGCAGCGCTGCGCCCGCTGCCCGGGCGGACCGGGGGCTCCGGGGCCGCGGTAGGGACGGGGATGGGGGGTTTGGGGGGGGTGTCCCGGGCTGCCGTGCCGCGCGCGGCGCGAGGGCGCCCCCTAGCGGACACGCAGCGGAGCAGCCCCGGGAGCCGCCAGCACGGGAGGGAGCGGGGCGGCCTCACTCGAGACGGGCCCGGCCGCGGGAGCGCGGCCGCCGACAGCCGCCGAGCCCGGGGAGCCCGCTCCCGGCGCCGGCTACGCGGCACGCCACGGCCCCAGGCCGGCGTCACGCACTCCACCCGGCCCCCGGCGGCACCACAGGCCGCGCCAGCCGCCGCAGCTCCCCCGGGCACGCCAACCCCTCCCCGGGTTCAACACACGGAGCCACCACCCGAGTGGAGTAGAGAAAATTAACCCTTTTATTGATGCAATTGTTCTACATTTTACCATATTATGTAGAAAATACTTAAAATACAAGCTACTTTGTAAAACCAAAGACAAACATTGAATCCAAAGATAAACTATGTTCCACAATGGACCCTTCTCCCATATAGTTAGTATTAAATTTTTAAATATCTATTTCTTTTGTTAAAATGATTTTTACATACCCCCTAAGTACATCAGCAATACAAACGTAAGATCAGTCAGAAACTACCTGTCTCTAGCGGCTTGTAAAAAGGAAGAGCACAACCATAAAAGAAAGTTAAACTTTACACAGTAACTAGCATATCAAATACATTTAATAAAGTAGGAACTCCATTGCAATACCAAGGATTCAAGCAGAAATACTAACGTTACATATAATGTACTGCTACATGTAGTGAGATATATTCCAAGCTGAATCTGAAATCACACATTATATAAAGTTTAGCAACAAACAACCATGTGGACATGCGGCACCATTCAGAAGTTTAAATAAAAAAAGAAAGCAGGGCTGTGCCAATCCTGTCATTTAGAAGCAATTTAGTTTCATGTCCTAAAAGAAATTGCTGAGTCAGAGGTAAATTACTGCATCCCATCAGCTAGGTGCTAAGCAGGAAAGCCTCAGCAGTTGCTCTGCAGTGGCTGTCACAGCTGCGAATACAGGGCAGGTAAGAGGAACAACTGATTTAGCAGTTCAAGAATCACACAGACGAGTCTAGATGGGACCACGGTTATCAAATATGCAAAGGGTGAATCCCAAACTAGTTTTTTAAGGAAAAAAACCAAACAAAAATCAAAACAAACAACCCTAAAGGACTCCAATTCCTATCCAGAGATAGCACATTTCTTTACAAAATATGTGTAGCGGCTCTGACGACGAGGAGAGTCAATTCTTTAACCTAGTTTGAAGGCTGGATATGCATGGGAAGAAGGGATGTATCTCCTTAGAGCAGACTACAATACTTAAACTGGGCGACACATACTGGGACCAGGCTGGGATCTGGCACGCTTGTGAAGCCAGCGCCAAGATGAGTATCTGGCCCTGCTGCGGAGGGGGCTGGTTTGCTTGGTTTGTGTTGTGTGTCACAGAGGAACTTCGGGGCAATCGACTTGTTTTAAATGGAGTTCATCCTACCTATGTGGTTTCCATCTCGTCCTCCCTGTCCCAATACTTTTGGAAACTTGGAAGAGACGACACCATGCTTTGCGAGCATGTTCTGTTGGGTTTAATGATCTAGTAGGGACTCTGAAGAGAAGTGGTCATTTTAAACTGCTTTTTTGGGGAAAGCAGGAAAATTCTTCTCAAAATGATCAGATTTTGTTAGAGGTCTTTTTTCTTTTTCCTTTCCTGTTAGGACTGCACGGCAAACACTTTGCTGTGTGTGAGGCAGGGAGGAAAGCTTCCCTGGAACACACGAATTGGAGCTCGTTTCGCCTCTCGAGGGAAAGGCACAACTCTGTACCCAAGAGGTATCTCAAGGCAAGTACTGAACACAAGCAACGTGATATGGAAAAGAAAGTAAGAAAGTGCCTACAGCAACAAACAGCATTGCTTACACCAGCAGTGTGGCATAGCAAGATCGGCTGGTCATCACACACTTACAAAAGTGCTCTGACTAAAAATACACTGAACGACGACGTGGCTAATGCTACTGTCCAGTTCCGAAGTCCTCGATCCCTCTATCGAAAGAGATGCCAAAGCTTTAACAGTTCATCAGTTTCAGGTCAGCCCAGACCGCCTCCTGTCACTAATGTGGAATTTCAGGAGTGCCTTCTGCACCCGGCAGAGAACTGGCCTCTCTTCCTCTGGGACAAACATAAACTGGGATTCCAGGTTACTGAAACCTCTTATTGCTGCAGTAACACGACCGCTCAAGCCAGTTTATTGTCCACTCAGACAAGATACTTGATCTACATGCCGAAGATGAGAAGGAGTTCCTGGGACAAGGGACCCAAGAAAGCAACGTGTAGTTTAAAAACTGCACTGATTATCCAAAACGAGTATTTCCTCTGAACACTGACTAGGGCCACAGCTGACAAACCTTCCCAACAGCTCCACATTAGCAGTAGCATTATAAAACTCTTTAATGGTATTATGTGCTTTACAGCAGGCTCTCTTTGGTATAAATATTCTATCACCAAGCTAGCAATATTTTACAAGAAATGTCTGCTATTACGTGGGGGAAGGTAACGCCACACTAATCTAATAAAAAGTGATTGCACATATTTAATCACTTCTGCAATATTAGACTAAACATTCCAATGCATTCCCAGCACTACCTTATTCGAAATGCACCGACAGACATCTAACAGTACATGTGCCATGTCAAGGGGAAGCTGCAGGGGAACATCGCTGCACTGCGAACAGAAAGGCAGCTCTGGATGGTAGCAGGACTGAGAACGATGCGACACGCTGCTGCCTGGCTGGGGTAAGCTTAGTGAATTGCTTCAGTTCGACGGGGGCTTGCTGGTCCCTCATAAGGCAAGCTCACTGTAAACTCTAGTCACACTACATCATCATTTAAGGCACTACAATAAGGGGACACACCAAACAACTCTTCATCACACATACCTGTGCAAAACAAATCAGAAGGTATCCTTGTCTCTCGTGAAGCTCTACTCCTCTCTCAGTGCTACAGTGATGAGCTCTAACCATTGCATTATGTCACATACATTCCAACACGAATCAATTCATTTTGGTTTAAATACAAAGGATACATCAACTCCATCCCCAGGAACGTTTAAGAATTAGACAAACACTAAATACAGAGTTCAAGTATAATCACTACACATTTTGATTACAAAGACAGAACGTTTGGGGTTAGCAGGAAGTTTTGCTTGTTATATTTTTCTAATCAATATGTACATATTTCATTTTATGTAAAATATTAAAACACCACCAATACAAAACTTCTAAAATAGTTTTAAATTCAGTAATAAACTTTAAAATCTGGATTTTTTTTTTCCTTTTTTCTTTTTCTTTCTTTTTATCCCGATTCCTACATGCAGGTACTGTATACAAGTCTTGTTAAGAGCGCTTTAAAGTAGCTGTTGACATATCCAGGAGGATACGTGCACAGGAGTATAAAAAGCTGTACACATCAATACAGTGATGTTTCATTGTATTTCAAATTCAACTCACTCCTAAATGAACCATGTGAGGAAAACTACTAAGAAAACCAGAACAAAGAAAAGCCCTGTGCTTCTGTGAAGGAATCCAGCTCCGTTATAGGGCCAGCATCTAACAAGCTGCAGAAACCAAATTTTAGAGCAATGCTGCACTTACTCATTCTCAACTGAAGACTACAGCAGCATCCTGGCAAAGCTGTTGAATTCTGTTACACAGTGAGATCTTGAATAGAGTTTGGAAAATTTAGAATTTTGCAATGTATGCAATAAAAATTCACTGTGTTATGGAGACACAGAATTTTTGAGAAAACAAAGCAGGTTTCAGGGTTTACTCCTGAATATATAATGTCACCAGCATGAGGCAACTGCCTCTACCAGTCCTTAAACAAAGCAGAGAAGTCAACAAAAACCTTTGACAGTAGCATGTACAGAGATGTAATGGCTTTTGCAGAACCAGCAATTTGTTAGAGACAAAATGAATTAGAGAAACAAATATTAAAATATTAAACTTGATTTTAAAACTGCCCCAGGAACATAATGAGATAAACGGGCACTATGTTTTTAGTGGCAACATGGATTTGTGCAAGCTGCTAAAATATCATCTGCTAGTCTTCTTGTTTAAGTTACGCCAAGTTAAAAAAGTCATCAGGATCTGTCTTCTGAGACACTGATCTTCTTTCCCCTTTTGATTAGCACAACAGAATAATTTTAAATAAACTGTGACCATGAACTTTTTTAAAAGCATCTATAAAAAGTAAGTAAAATTTTAAAAACTGAATTAGTGACCCTGGTACTGGTAACGAAGCATGCTGCTCAGTTAGTGACTGAACTCACTGGGGACTCTTTTGAACAACATACAACCAGATGAAGGAGAAACAAAAACCAGGCAGTCATTACCAGGTAAAGGTTCACCTGAAATCCTTCTCCAATCTCTCAGGCCTATCACAGGACAGTGAACTACAAGTACGAGTACTGGTTGATCTTCGTAGGGCTCAGCGGGTATCCAGTGTAAATAGCAGATCCTCTGGAAGCACCAATATAGGACTGGGGAGCAAACTGGTGTTGGTACTGGGCAGGTGGAACATTTGCAGAAGTCAGCAGACTGGGGCCAACACTCACGGGGACCTGGTGCACCAGTGTGCTGGGGTGGGCAGCGTAGGTGGTGTGCCGCGAGGAGCCCTGAGGGGAGAAGAGGTGGGCGATGGAGGTGGTGGAGCCCAGCGTCGCAGCAGTGCTCGGGGCGTACGTGTACACGTGTGGCTGGCTGGAGAGGTGTGCGTTCGCTGTTGCTGCTGCCAGGTGGGGATGCACTGGGCTGCTGTGCTGAAACGTGTAGGGAGCCTGAGAAACAGTTGACGTGAGGGGTGCCACATAAGCCTGCTGCCTACGTGGGACAACGTTTCCACTTCTCTCCTGCGAGGCCAGCACTGTTGTTTGCTGGTTCTGCAGGGAGAAGAAGTAAATAAAGTTAGTGGCTATCCTCAGGGAAAGGTGCAGCAGGCAGGAGGTGAGCAAGGAAGGGTCAGCCTGAGCTTCCCAACACAACCTCTGTTCTGGCAGCAGGACTGGCATGTCTGCAGATCCCCCCTTCACAGCTCTGTGAAACCCCCACACCGATTTGAGAAGGGTTTCAGCAGTTTCCAGACAAAGGTTGTACTTTTCCTCTGCAATGAGATCCAATGGCCAACGCAGGGAACCACGACTACTCAGCTGCACTAGTGCAGGCCAGCCCTGAGACTGACCCAGCCCCTGAGCCCCTCACACACACATGTGAGAGTGGCAGCGGGGCTGCCCTGTTTTAGCACAACAAATCCTGCCTTGTCCTCATGCCAGAAGTGACCTGGAGGTGAAACGCCTCCCCTCTTCTGAAGGGCTACTGTGGCTTGTCTCAAGCATCAAGAGCAGTGACACAAATTGAAGTGAAACCCATCTATCTCTAAAAGTTTTGAGAGAAGTTCGGTGCTAGTTTTTATAAGGTCTGGCCTTAATCTCCTGGTCAGGCCTTTGTGAGATCAACAGGTCTAGGTAAAGAACACAAGAATCTCCTCTTCTTGTACTGCTGAGTGCCTTCAATGCTATTGCAATTCAACAGCTGGATCTTGGAGCCGCTCTCCTGTCCAGTCAGCTCCTGTCCAGTCAGCAAGAACGACTCACTGCAGGACAGGCATGACCAGGAGCACGAAGAAAGAATAGGCAAGTAACCTACAAATTGCTTCCCCTGAGAAGCTTCACCTACACTCCATCCAGCTTACCCTTCCCTGCCCAGGCACAGGACAGAATCCACTTCAAAGAATTAACATGGTACAGCTACTGATCCTCTTGCAACCAAGTCATTCTCCTTGCCATACAGCATAGTGTTTCTAAAGCAATTCCAAAGCATCATGTTCAGAGGTCAGCAGAAGCCACGCAGTGCTCACCTGGCTGAGATTGAGAGGCTGCGCACCGCTGGTACCCCCGCGATGGGAGCGGTAGCCTGTGGGTGTTATACAGCATCCCGACGACTGTCCGCTCACAGAGGCCACTGGCTTGGTCTTACTGGTGCTGCTCAGGGTGCCTGGAAGATTTCAAAACAAACCTTAGTCCATTCTTCCCTTTCACATGCCAGGCACTGTGATAACCAGCTTAGGTATCCAAAGAACACACAGCGACTGTTTCTGTAGCGGAGCCTTTTCTTCAGTTACAATTTAAAACCTGACTGTACAAGAAATCGTTGGGAATCTGTACAGATCTTTCTAAATGCAGCCAAGTATACATGAAAGGTAAATCTATCATAGAAACTGAGAACAGGCCCAGGCTTGCACGCTCAGAACAGCGGCTGTCAAACCTAAAGCTACAAAGGCCCAATACAGATAATACAAAACCATGAGGACAAAGCTGTCAGGGCTAAGACAGCACCTGAGCCTCAGTAAAAACTACTGAGCATAGTAACCTGTGATGCACCCCTACCTGAAGCTTGTGTAGCTACGATGCAGTCGTTGAGCTGTGTTTTCAGTGGCGGCACAATGATAGTCCGGGAGCCGGAGCTGTCAGCAGCCCCTCTGCTCGGCAGCTCCAGGGCACCGCCTGTACTCCTGAGAGAGGAAAGGGGGTCTGCGGCATAGGGGCTGTTCAGGGAGGAGTCGGAGTCAGGGGAGTCATTAACAGTGACGTAGCTGATGACATTGGATCTCTGCTTCATACCCAAACTGCAGGGGGAAACAAAACCAAAACAAACCACCAAACAAATGAGAAACAGTCCAGCTTTTAGCACAAGACACACAGCTCTGCCCCCCTGGGATCTCATACCCTCCCCCTTGTCAGGTGGAGTGCCAATTAACTACACACACAGGTGGACATGGTGCAGAATTTTCTGTCTTAGGCAGTGCTTCCTGGCCTAGCCAGGGCTTTCTGCATGAAGCCTTCTCCACCACCCCTGATGCTTGGGCTGAGCTCAGAACACATCAGTACTGGCTGCCTAAATGAACTTCTTACCTGGCAGGCTTGTATTTGCTGTCCTCTTCCTCATCAGTGTCACTGCGAATGGTGATGACACTGACGGGTGGGCTTGGAGTGTCTGGGATGACAATGGGCTGGTGCTGCTCCTGCACTGGGACGAGCACGTTGGAGGAGGAGGAGGAGCGCAGTGGGCTGCTCCCAATGAGCGAGTAAACCTGGGAGGGCACAGCCTCTAGCGTCGAGCTGGGCCTGAAGGAAAACCAAAGCAGTTTCAGCTATGTGTCAGCAGGCTGGGACAAACCATCCCCAGCACTGAGAACAGCCAGGCTGGAGCACACGTGCATGAAGAAACTTCTTGAAATACACAAAGGGAACCTCAGCACAGCCACTTGTACAGGACAGTGCCACAGAACACGTCCCAGCAGGGACCAGTACACTCAGGGATGCTCATCTCAGCACCACCAGAGACCTGCCACCCCTTGTTCAACTGATGTCAGTTCTGTCACTTGTACTGCTGTGGCACCAACACGCTCTGGGTGTGTAAACCCCTGTTGACCAGCCGTAAAGCACTCAGTCAGCTGTGTTCCTCACACTCCCAATGAATTTATCATCACTTACATCAGGAACTACAGAACAAAGACTTTTTCCAAGACATGTTTTTAAAAGCAACTCTAGCACATTAAAAAGTTACACAGACAACACTTCTGTGGTCAGAAGTCTAGTTCTTCAGACCATAAAGGCAACCTCCATAAACACCCCCACAGTCTTTCTAGGGCTGGGAAAGGAAACCTTACTTGGCTGCACTTGGTGCTGGCTGCTTGTTCTTCTTAGCTGGAACATTGCTGCTTTGCTGCTGCCGAACAACGTGAGCAACTCCAACGTTGAGAGGCTGCGCTGTAGCTAACGTCACGTGGTTGGTCAGCAGCGATGGCTGTTGCATGAGGGTGCTGTACTGATTTCCATGGGAATGTGCACTCCTGGGGCAGAGGAAAAGAAACACAAAACAAAACACCATGACTGCACTGCAGGAACCACAAACTGCGCCGAGCCCCTGCCTGATTCTGCAGGGAAGGGAGAAATTCTGTGTGCTGCAGGCAGCGCTGCGATGGCACGAGCTTCCATGCGGCACGGAGTGGGAGCCCGGGCTATCCCTACCTCCAGTCAGCTAGCTGCTGGCTGCCGCCAATCGTCTCTGGAATCACAGCTGCTGGCTGAACGGAGTTGTGCAAAGCAACCCCTGGGAGCTGCTGCCAAGTGGAAGGGAGCAGGATCTGCTGGGTTCCCCCTGGCCAGGCCTGCTGCAAAACAACAAACAGATACACAGGCTCGCTAGATTTCACTTCCTACGGACAGGGAGAGAGATTTGTTCCAAGCAATATATGCACTCATGTAGATTGTTAGCTTGCAGAGATAACAGCACATCATTGCACTTTCCCAAAAGGTCTCAGCACAGAGAAAACCCGAGAAATGAGCCTTCCCTGACACTCTGCTACCCTCTGTATCCCAGGTGTTGCTGCAGAACACAGCCAGACACAGGCCTGCCTGGTGCAGCAGGAGTGTGCAGGGCTGTGTACACACGCTGCTCTGTGCAGGGTTCCAAAACATTAAGCCAATTAGGTCCCTTCTGGTTTTCTGCCTTGCAGGGCTAACACTGAGAGCTGAGACAGGATTATTATTGTGGAAATTCACTCCACCTCAACTGAAGTATTTAAGAAAAGCCACAGAGAGAGAAACATTTAGTCACAAAGTCATTGGTATTATTGTTCCTGTCCAAATTGACAAAATGCAAAAGGCTTTTTTTTCTTGAAAAAAACCCAAACAAGAACTGAAATAAATATGGCAGTACAATATTTTTATGATTTTGAAAGTATACAACTCTCTCTCTTGCAGTTTAAACTGCAAAACCAGAGACACCCACCGTTTTAAATAAAATATTTCTGCAAGTAACAGATCTACTTATGACAAATACCGGTTCCAAACAAGAAGCCTTCAAAGCAGAGAGCTGCTAAAACCTCTGCCAACATAAGCAGAATAATAACAACATTGAAAAAAAAAAAAAGAGAAATATGTTAAAAGTCACACCATGCGTCTTTCCAAAAGCCAACACCTGCACAAGACAAAGCAGAGAGTTTAATACAGCAAGATATAAATTCCAAATGAGAGGCAGAATCGGGCCTTCCAAGCGACGAACTGTGTTGACAGAGGAAGGACGAAAATACGCAAAGCTCAGCAAATGGCTAATGCAAACTCAGGGAAGCAGCAGGGGAGAAGTGTCGGAAGCACTAAAGGTGAGCAAATTCACGCCAAAGGCTCCCAGAATCCAAACAGTAAGTCCTCCAGAGAAACTCAGAATGCAGGCTCAGAGTCTGGAGACAGCTGGCTCTGATCTCCACCGCTGTACAGGGGAGTTGAACGTCAAGTCCACTGCACACACACAGGAGAATAGAATTTGCCTGTTGAATCAAAAGCCCAAATACACTCACTCGTGTCCCAAGCTCTGCTACAGTCACCCCTTGCTGTTTTCAGAGCCTAGACTGCAGCCTTTCAGCAATCAGAATTCAAGAGGAGGAAAGGAGGTGCATCCCCGAGTCTGTTTAGCTCAGGGCTGTGACCAGGAGAGCCCCGCTCTCCTGCCACCCCACCCTCAGGAACAGGGAGCAGTTAACCGGGCTCAGAAGAACCCCAGTGAGTCGGGGTTCTTTTTGGTACAGGCATGGCTTGAGCAAACTCCACTTCAGCAGAGGTCTCCCTCTTGGAAGAAAACGACACTCAAACTACCACTTTAAAGCCACAAGAAACAACATGGTTCACATAATGGAATGTGCTTTGAAAGACATGTGAGGTACCAGCACTTAAGTGCACTGCAATGTTTCCATAAGCTTCACTGATCTGATTCTGGAGTTTTACAATGACTTCTTTGTGGCACTTGCAAAGCTGTTCTGAAGCAGGTGCCAAACGAGTACAGAAGAGGACAATTTTGAAAGCATACACACTTCTTAATGGTGTGTTTATTCCATTCCCCCATCCTCTTCAAAATTTGTTCGAAATAGCCTAAAAGTCATTTTGGATACTAAGGCTCACCTTTAATTTCAACCAAGAATTACATATGAACTCAAAGTATCTGTGAAGAGCAGTATCTTTATCTGGATGAAGCAAGCTACCTGCAATTGGCTATAAATAAAGGCCAGAAAATTATTGTCAGTGGTCAACAGACGTTAAGAGAAATCAACGGCTAAAGCAATACATTACAGGATTTGCCATCATTAGAGATTTTAGCCTGTGCTTAATGACCTGAAACATTTCTACATGCAAAGCAGCTTTACACGTGTTGAAACAAAGTATGTAGCTAACTTGCCAAGTAGTTCAAATTCTGGCCATCCAGGTTCCTGTAGCAGAGTCAAGCTAAAGACTGATTCCTTTGTATTCAACAATCAAAAGGCAAAGATAGGATAGTAAGCGAAGAACAAGAACAATTGTAACTCTTCTGTGGTATAGCTTAGAAGAGCTTTATAAGTACTAGGCTAGTAAAAAGTAATAGTCAATGGATCTGGATTCTTTACAGAGCCACACTAAACGTCAGAGTCAGACAGTGCTTCAGCAATGTTGGGGAGGAAAACAACAAGACATTAAGATGTAGCAAGAACACAGCCACAAGATGGCACATGCTTCCATGCCCTCTGCAAGTCTAAGTTAAAACAAAAACTCAGTTAGTGAACACAATCAAGGGAGGCAATTACCAGTACTGCAGCCGTCTGTTCTACTAGCGCTGGCCGGCCGGCTGCGCAGTTCAGAGTAAAGGGGACCGCATACTGCGGCGTGATGGTGGCTACTTGAGGATGAAGAGTTGCTACCATTAGTGGTGTACAGCTTCCCTGAAATGTAGATCAGGCAGTGAGTGAAACACACGTACTGAGGCAGGATAAGTGGGTTCAGCAATAGGGCCAGGAAAAGTTTCGCCCCACTGACATCCCCTGGTGCTTGAGCAGACTCCAGAATTGTAATGGATGCAGTGAAACCAACACCCAGACATGCTCCTCTAAGCAACTGCATGTCCCTGAGGGGAACACAAGGAACAGGGCATTTAGGAGCAGGATCTCCCCGATGACACAGTTGAAGTGAGATAGTGTTCAGCTATCCCTACTTCACTGGGTCCCAGAGAGCAGGTGACACTGTGCACACTGCACCAGCCACAGCTCAGACCACCCCCAGCAGCACACAGCGTTTCCTATTGTACCTCCACGTTCACAGACTCTCTTGGGAAGAGACAAGATAAGGGATTTAACAGAAGGCACAGTAGGTCTTTTGTATGGTGAAAGAGCAAAGTTATCTGTAGTGAAACTACAAAGACAGGTATTAGTCCATCAAATGTCTAATTAAACCTAGATTTCTAGGGTACAGTTCACACTCCTGGGAAAAGCAGTGTTTGGATTCAGGTGGGTCTCAGAATCACAGAAAAACATGCTAAACAGAACTCTCCTTCATGTGTTTCTGCTTTCTGCATACCGTTACCTGTGCAGCTACGCTAAAGAAACCAGCCATCTCAGAGTGTCACCAGAATTATTTGGACTGAACGATCTAAAACTACCCCTCTACAAGCAGGTCAGTAAGTGCAATATACTGCCTGGAGGCTAAAACTAGTAAAGTTTGTGTTAATGTCAGCAGAAACTAAAACTATGCAAATAAATACAAGCACACGTAATTATAAAGGCAATTGCAATTTTTCAGTGAATAAACCCTTTGAATCACTGGGTGCTTGCTACATTAAAGCATTACTTTCTGGAAATAAAAACTGGTTTATTTCATGACACATTACTGATGCTTAAAATATGATTTTTTTAGACTTAATTGGGAATTTTGCCAGCACAAACAAATAGGTATGTCACCACTACACATCAGCTCACACTAACAATGCAATTGAACAATGACTTGAAAAGGATTCAGAAATAATTCTGTTGATTTAAAGATAAAATTTTAACACGAGTAACCTGCATTGCCACTTCTGTTTGCAAGTTTTGCTCCTCACAGAATTTTCTTCTGAAGCTCCCTGCCACATTTTAAAGTGTGGGCAGAACTGTACACAGCTGCCTGTGAGGCAGTGTGCACCCCTGGAAAACAGCCTGCTTTCACCTATGTATTTATTCCTGTTATTAAATCAAACGCCTAAGACAGGGAGGCATGTGACATGAAATAGTTTAACTTTAAATATTCCAGAAAAAAAATCAGAAGAAAACAAGAAACACTGTCTTAAAAGTGATCTGCATTTAACCCTTCAGAGCGCTCCAAGGACCCCAGCACTCGCCCCAGCACCAGAGGGGCAGTCAGGTTCTCCTGGAACTGCCATGAGCTCCCTGGGGTTTTTGCTTGTTTGTTACCTGTGTGAGAACTCCAGACTGGATCTGCAGTGGCTGTGCTGCAGGTGCTTGTGGTACAATTGGGACAGCATTCTCCATCCTTACTGGGAACCCAGAATGCTTTGTAGTTGCCTGGAGTCCAGCTGTGGAGGACAAGGAGACATCACCACTAAGCTGCTTGCTTTTTTTCAAGTTTCTTTCCAAAACCAAATTCCTCCCAGGTAAGGGCAGAAGACAGGGCCAGATGAAAAGAAAGAAAGGCTGTTCCCTGTGGCAAGAGCATGCCAATACAACACAGGCTGAAGTAAATACTTCTGCAGTCCTGGTACGCCAGAGGGCAATGATGGACAGACAACCTGTCCTCAAAAGCTTGGCTCTCTTGAAGTCCATAGTTTTGTTTTCCAAGACAGATAACACAGACATGTAATTCTGTGTTGCCTGAGGCTAAATTCCAAGTTCAAACCTTACACTGTCTGGTCCCATTTCATACATAACCCTCCGTGCTAACACAATCCAGTCAGAATTCCAGGACCGGCAGAGCTGTGCAGTGCTGACCTCACTCACTTGCAGGCTGTGACAATTTGTTGCTAGCAAACTACACTGCTGCATCAGGGGTGCCAACTGAGACTCAAAGCCCAGATACTCCCTCCTGAGGTACAAAACACACCATGGTGCTTTGTTATTTGCAGATAGGTCTGGCTGCTCTGTTCACTGCTTCCTGTGGAATGCTGCTGTGCTCAGTTTGGGGGGAAAAACTGGTTAAGCAACCAGATGGAGACTGCAGCCTGGGCAGGCAAGATACTGTCACCTGTTCAAGCATGACCTGGAAGAAAACCAAATTGTCCACACATGTCTGACCTGATTCTGCACTTAATGTGATGCAAGAGACACCGCAGGACACACGGAGAGTCATCTGCTGTATCTTCTGAATTTAGTGCAAGTTAAAGCTTCTCATTTCTACCTAATTGAAACCACAGCATCATACAAAGGGGTTTTCCACTTACTTTGAAAAGCAGTGGGACAAACAATGAAGGTTTGCTGGAACGGGTCAGTCTGTGTGCAGATCTGGGTGGTTCCAGGCTGCAAGGAAACACTCTGCTGTGCCACTCCTGCCACTGGTGCTGCAGAGGATGGGTACAGTGCAGACTGGTAGTTCAGCAGTGAGACGTCCGAGTTTGCCAGGGAAAGAGTAGCAGCAGCAGTAGAATTGGAAGCCAGTACACTGGCCTAAGGGGAAGAGAGAAAAAGAAATAAAATAAGAGCTTCACTTATCCATCACTTGTACTTGTCCCAGTAAAAACAACGGCAACCACCAGCATTATAGTATAAAGAAAGCACTAGGAAAAGGTGTCAGTTAAAAGGCACAAGACACCATGGAAGAAACAAACATGAATTGCACTGACTTTACTTACATTGTGGAACTCACAGGCAAGTATGATTAGGCAAAGCACAAAGGCTGCCTTGGCCTGAGTTTTGGAAAATTAAATTTCAAGACAAGACTCCAAATTCTGGAGAGCAATTTCAATATAGTACTTTGCAGAAGAGGATTTGGCCTGAAGGCAGAAACCCAGACTACTCCCATTTATGTGATTAGTATAAAAGAGCTAAAAGATGCTATACCTGATTGTGTACTGTGTTGAGCTGATTGTTAAAGCTCATTGTCAGATTTGTGCTTGTATTAGGAGCGACGTGAGTTGTGAACGGGCTCTTGATCTGATTCACTGTATCATACATGTTAACCCTTCGCTTGCAGATCTCCATATTCTGAAAGCAAGATTTCACACTGAAACAGAACAACAAGGAAAACACCAGATATGTAAAACCAGTACAACAGAGACATGACATTTCCAACCTCATGCAGATGCCTTTAGGTTTAGATTTACTTTTAAAATTTATTTATTTACTTGTAACCAACAAAGAATGTCTTAAAACATGAAAAGGAAGCTTGTGAGCATTTCATTCCTTATATACATGCCATTGCTGTTTTCAGATCAGCCAGAAACTGCAGAAAACAGCACTGACAGAAAGCAGGAACGTGCTGTTCTGTGTTTCCAGTAAGTCCTGCTGGAACAAAACAAGAAAGCTAAGGAAGCCTACTGATTGCTGTGTGGGAAATCCAGTAGATGTGTCATTGTAACAAATGGGTGGTTCAAAGTCTTCAGTGGAGTAATTCTCTTATCTGCATCAATTGTCAACATTTTCTTCAACAAATCAATGTATTCCCTTCGGTCAGCCTTCTCTGCCAACATGTCAGTCCCTTCTAAGTCTGTAGACATATTCACCTTGAGGAGGGGAAGAGTAGTTCACACAAATTAACTGCTTGCTAACAACTCAGTAATTTCACATCACATAGGAGTATTTATTAAGCATTTCTGTCTCTTAGCCAGCTTAATTTTAGGTAGCTCAGAGCTAGCACACAATCCTTCCCTTGCTCCCTCTAGAAGAGGAAGTCAAACTTGCACATGAATTCTCATCTCGACATGAAGTCGTTCTGTTCAGTAGGTATCAGCCAGGCTTCATTCCTGGCAGTACGCCCTCACTTTCTGGGGGGGCTCTAAGGGGCCAGCAAATCTGAATGGCAAGATTCTACATTCTCCATGCTGATGGAAAGTGATGACAACAGCCACAAAAGCAACAGAATAGAGACCACCATATTTAAGAAACAGGGCCTCGTGATATTACACCCACTCAGATCTCCTCCATTTTACCTAAGAAAATAGAATGGAAAAACCAGAATGATCTGCAGCTCCTGTCAACATTTCCCAGTCCAGGAGGAGGCCTGATCCCAGAAAGACTTCTGGGGGGGTTTCGCTTTCCTACTGCTTGACTACTTCCAGTGTAACATGCTAAGCACACTGGTTTCATCTACCAGACCAAGGCATAAGAAAAAACCAGACATTTCTAACAGCTTAGTAACTAACGTATTAATTAACATATCAATTATCTAACATACTAATTAACATATTAATTAATTAACGTGATTAATCTTCAATACAGTGATTTCTGACACAAACTGGCACCACAGCAAACCCACATCAGTGTTCTCAGCAGCGTGTGGCAGAGCACTGCTCCAGCACAGGACTCCTTTTCAGAGATCCCACTGATGTAGGTGATCAGTGTGGCAGTTCTGTCTGTGTCACCAGTCTGCACACACCTGCGCCATGTCATCCAAACAGTTGAATATATATTTCCGAGCTTCCTTTGATTTTATTCCTGTCTCCAACTCATGTTCTTCTGGGGTCTATAAAAGAAGGCACTGTTAGTATAACCTGAGACACTCCATACTGATAAAGAAAAAGCAGCAAGGAAAGAGCTGAGTGAAGGGATCGTTTCCCTGCTTTAGGACAAATCCCATGCTGGCAAGCCAAACCAGAGCAGCCATGGCTCCTCATTTCCTCAGCTGGAAACATCATCCATTGCAAAACTGAATGAAAACAGGATGACTTAATCTCAAGGCTCTGTCAGGTAGTGCATTAGCCAGAAGAACTGAAGATTTCTAATTTAGGAAGAGGCTATCAATATTTTAAATCCCTCTTTTACAAAGAAGAAGGCAAAACACCCTTCCTTTTGCAGCTCAGCTTTAAAGGCAAATCAAGTGTACATCTGACTCGCTCCTGTCCTCTGCCAATACATAAACAGCTTTCTGTTAACCTAACAAAGACCAGCACAAAATACTCCCCACTTTACTCTTTGTGTTGTCAGGAGATGACAACAAGATGACATACTTCACCCAGACTGAGCAGGCCATAATAAGTAACCACTATCTCAATTACTTTAACTCCCACTCTTTGCTGGTACTATCATGCACAGCTGCTGTGGCTAGATGAGCACCAGGAGGTCTGAAATGAAACCACACAGATCAGCTCCATGTGAATGGCATTTCAAAGCCAATCTTCACAAAGTGGTCTGACAGCACACTAAAGCTAGGTGTGAATTTGGATCAAGTCCTGAATGAATCAGAGAGACAAGACAAACCTTTAGCCTCCACAGTGGGTATCCCAGATTTGGATCCCTGTTAAAAAACCTGCTTGTTTTCGTCCCCGCACTGAGCAGATACTCCGCTGGAAGGCCTTGAGTTTGTGAGATGTAACGGATCTAAGAGAGAAAAGGAGAAGAGTGAGGACTCCCAACAGAAAGAGCTCATAAGTAATGGAGCAATGATCAGCCAGGTCTGTTCACAGCGAACAGGAAATAACCTGTAAATAAAGAACACCCAGATAACGGAAACTGCAAGTTTAAAGGGACCAATCTCAAGCATTTATGAGGACATTTACCTTTCCCCAGTCACATTACCTGCAGAAATACTAGGCTTTAAATACATCTTTCCTATTTAATGGAAATCTCTCTTGCCTGAGTGTAGGTGAGCAGAGTGTAAGCTTTTGAGACATGGATAAAGTAACAGCAATAGTCTTTAGTATCAGCAATGTAAGAAGTATGCACTGAGAGAAAAATACCACAGAAATTATTATTTCTATACATATAATTAATCATAAGTATCTATGCAGCATAGCTGTGACTGGCTACAGACACTCCAGGCACATGATTTGAGAATAGTGTCATGGCAAAGCTCTCACTGACCAAAGAAGCAACACCAAATCTCCAGTACAATCAGATTATTACATCTTCAAAAACATTTAATTAACTGTAAATGTAACAAAAATATGGCTCAGGATTTTGGAAAATGCCCCTGAACACTTGTGATGGTATCGGCACGACACGGGTAAAGCACCAAGTGAAAAGGTATGCTCCAAAGTAAATGGTGAGCTCTGGAAAACCACAATGAGCTTTTTAAAACGTTCTGGGGGTTGCCCAAGTGCTAATGCTATTTGCTCTCAAGATGTACAGTGAGGAATGTGACATCACCTCTGCCATGACTCTCCCCTCAAAGGAGTCTATTTAAAAGTTTAAAAAAACCCCAACACCAGGAAGTCTGACATATAAACCAGAGCTAAGGTAGCTGGGCTTTGCTGGAACTTCCAATTACAGGTGCTTTAGCGTGTCTCATTTCTTATCCACAAACTGCTGCGAGTCCTCTGTGCCAAACCAGCTGGAATTGCAGGGCACTTCACTCTGCTGGAGCCTGTGATGTCCACGAACTTATCGACCCACTTCTCACTCATGCCAGGGAGGATCTGACTTGTCTCTGGGTGAGCATCTTTTGTGTCTACACAACAGTTCAGCTGAGGCTCCTGCTATTTTTATGAGCCATAACTCTTGCTTTACAGCCTAAAGGTGTTTCAAAAATAATTGTGAATCCCACCCCAACCCATGAACTCATTCCTGGAGAGGTTCTCACACACATTCTGCCTGAGCTTTCACTTGCTGCTGCAGGGCCTCAGAAAAGCAAGCCAACCCTGCCTCTCAAGGGCAGTTCAGATATCAAAACCAACCACATGACATCACACCTCACGCTGCCTCACAAAGGACTGCAAAATCCTGTCTATTAAGCAATGGAAAAAGCACCTCCTCCCCACCCACCTACATGACTAGATAAGGTTCTCAGAATTTCACAGAACTCAGTGTGCAAGGAAACCACCAGGCTGTACCTCAGTTATTTTCTAACTCATTCTGGTATTAAGGTACTGCTGTGTTTCCTTTGGAAACTTACAGAGCTGGGAAGGCAACACCAGTCAGTTTTTAAGTATTTTATCACACAAGGAAAACTACACAGAACACTGTAACAAGATACCACCATAAAAACCAGAGTGCAGGAGTTACCCTTGTAAAGCCCCTCAGAGACTTTTTGTCCTTTTACAGGGAACTGAGGAGCCCAGGTAACAAGGCAAAGTACCCACAGAAAGAACTAATTAGTTCAGGAAGCCTTTTCAGACTCCTGCCCTTGCATTTCAGAGACAGCTTGGGGCTCACACTTTGCATTAAAGATGAGGGCTGCTGTAGGTATTAACTGGGCAGGAATGATAGGCTTGCTCTGTCTGCACATGGAAAAACTGCCCTCATGGTGAAATTAGAGGGCATTTCAAGTCCGGACACACACCTCCCTTCTGTTCTGACAGGAAAGTATTTCAACAGCTTCTGCGTGTGGAAGCCAGGGGTTAACTGCAAGTTGCCTCTACATATTGTGTAACTACATCCAACTCCAGCTAAAACACAGGAAACACACTGAGTGCTCTCCTGTGCAACAACAGAGCCAGGCAACAGGAGTATCACAGGGAGAAAATGAACCTAAGATGACAGTCAAGGGCGATTTGTACTGGGTGAAATCTGATGTAGGACACAGTGGGGTCAGGGGGTCTGGACACAGAAGGTTGCAGTGTCACTGGAGCACCCCACATCCGCCATGCACTCTCACCTGGTCGTACTCAGATGCTCCTGGATACAGAGGCCAGCCTAGAAACAGCTCAGCTATCACGCAGCCCAGTGACCACATGTCAATGGCTTCACAGAATGGCAAGCCCAGGATGATTTCAGGAGCTCTGTGAGGGGTGAGAGAAAAGAAAAGTCAAACCTTCCAGTCTGAAAGTACGTGGTTACTTCCTGCAGATCACTCTGGATAATGTCTTAGCTCCAAGCACAAGTAAATCTGTGTGAAACCAAGTGATTCACTTGAGAGCAGAAGATGTTCCAAGGGGCCTAACAGATCCCAACTGGGAAGAAAAGTCCTGGCAAACGGTGCCCAGGCTGTTGTGGGAAGCAGGTCTCGAGGTCCCAGGCAACCAGCTGCAGAGGAGGTGCCTGGTTTCATGGGGACAAGAACAGCACCTGCTCTGCCAGGACAAGGCGCTCTTCAGAGACCTGCTCAGTTTCATCAGCAGGTTTTATACAGGGTTTATTTGGAGGGTTTTGAGCTTAAAATGGATGGAAAGAACACGGCTGGAGTCTGTGACTGCTCTGCAAGGTTGTACGACAGGTTTCTGTGCACTGAACCACACCTAATGCAAAAGCAGCCTGCCTGGCCCAGCCTTTACGAGAAGGTGACGAAAAAAGCTCACACTCCAAGCAACAGGTTGGAATTTCAGGGGCATTTCTGCCTGGAACTGACTCATAACAGGAGTGGATGGTTTAATACAACCGCTCACCTACAGGCGGTTCTGAAACAAGCCAGTGCCCTTCTGTCAGGCCACACTCTGGTCATGCATTTGCATACAGTATCACAGCCCAGTGCTGCCAAAACCATGCGAGAGGCTGTGGGAATTCACTCCGGAAAGTACAGGGAACACAAACCCCTTCATCTTCTTCATGCCTAACTAGCACAAGCACTAAGGCAGGCAGAAAAGCCCTGAACTCCAGCTGTCTGTTTTCTGGTTGTGACTCGGGTAGCAGGCCCCAGGGCTCGCCTGACATTTCACGTGTCATGGTGTGGATATTTCTGTTGTTAAAAAAGGCTCTGAAACCAGTTCTGATCTTTCTACAGAATTCTGAAAAACAGGGTTTGCGTAATGGACAGGTGTCAGCAGATCTGACACCTTCTTCAAACGTTCGTCCTGAATGTACCTCCCAAATGTTGGCACATGGCAAGAAGTGACTCTCCAGTTAATCATCCCTTGTGTCACGGTGACACAGACACAGCTTTTGTTTTAGGTGACTACATAACTGCCATTAGCCAGTCTCCAAAACAAATGCACCCATCCCAGCTGCCCAGGCCCTGTGCCCTTGAGAAAGCGCAAGATCTATCACACGAGATAGCTCGCTGATAGCTAGCTTGCTGCAGTGAGGTCATGCCTACTCTCTATCGTTCAGCTTTATGCAAGGAGGTTCTTCTATTACGTCTGAGACCCCAAAACTGGAGCTGTGATGTACCTTTAGCAATCAGAGTAACAGATTATTTAAGCTAAGACATTCTGACATCGCTCAACTTGACATTGATCTGTTTCTACCTCCTTGTTTGTCTATCCCTGGCAGCAGTCGACTTTGGAACAGTTTAGCATATGCTAAAATATAAAATTATTAGGCAACTATGATAAGTATCTGATATTTGAATGCTGAATACCCTGCTAAACATTTGAACTTTAAAGAACTACAACAGATCCATCTTCCTACAGCCTGAGAGGTGAAAGAAGAATCCATTTCTGTAGCACCTTGGCCTTCACAAGCAGAGTGAGTATGGTGCAGCCAGTCGTTCACACAGGATCTTCAGGACCCACGTGCCATCAGTCTACTAGTCATTATTGACAATACATCAATCCTCTTGATTAGCTACTCAGGCAGGAGTTTCCAATTCAGATAGGACCCAGACCTGTCATATAAGGAATGCTGCACACGTAACTTCCTCAGTTTGGACTGGCAAGCAAACTAAAATTGTAAGTGGCTTGTGGAATAAGTGAAGCATGCTAACCCTTCAAAAGTGCATTAAAAACATCTCACTAGTTCCAGTGAGGGGAGAGAGAGATCACTGGCAACAAAGGGTGGGTGTGATAGCTTGTTAGTCTTCAACTACACGCTGGAATAGACTTAGGTATTCTGAAACCTCAACACCAAAATGACAGCGAGCTGAACTCTAAGGCATTTTAATCCCTGAAACTAAATAAGGGAACTTCTCCCAAGCCACCTGATTTAACTAGGTTTGCAGGACAAAGCTGGTAAATCAGAATCTCCCTGATCTCCTTTTACACCACTGGAGTCGGTGGCCTTACAAGACATCAGCTGAAACAGGGCGACAGAGAGAGGTCACTTCCATAGCTGGTCTGGCAGAGATTAAAGACATTTTATGATCTCAAGCTCTTCGGAGCAGAATCAACAACATTCTTTCTTTGCACACACGCTTGCCAAACGCTGACTTCCAAAGTTGGCAAGTCAGTCCAGCACTCTCAGGAGAGAGGATTCACAGCAGCAGCAGAACCCCAGACCCACTCCAGCCTTTCCAAACACACCATGTTTACACAGGGGTCTCCAGCCCCTGTGAGGAACGATGGTAACACGAAGCTTGTACCACTGCAGCAAGCAACACAGTGAGTTACACCATCACCAGAGCTGGATTAGCAAGCAGAGAGTTACACTTGGCAGCAGGCACTGCTGCTTCCCAGGCCAGCACGACTGGGACAGAAGTAGGTCATGTAGCCCACAGCTGAGGTAAGACACGGATCCTGCTGCACTGCAGGCACCCTTGGCACTCAGTGTCACCTTCTCATGGCCCAAATTGTCCAGTCCTTCCTTCAGCTTAGTACCTTCAGTCTGCCAGCCCACAGAAAGCGTCGGGAGGCAGGCGTGCAAGTAAGCTGCATGGCTGTACTTACAAAAACACAGGACACCAATGAACCTCTCTCCCTGAACAGTGGGGACATGAGTCTTCCCAGGGACTTTTAATTTCTGCAAGCTGTCTGCTTCCTTCTATCGTTCGTCCTTCCCAGGGAGAACTAAAGCATCTGTACCTTTCCCCACCTGATGTGCCAAGCATACACTCTGGTTTTCAGGTCAGGAGTTACTAATAAATACATCTCAGGACTGCCACAGAAACTAGTCACTGCATAGAAGCATCACTGCCAGGCGTCGCTGACTCCTGGTCCACACCTGGCTTGAGAGCCAGAGTTCTTCATGGGAACTTCTATTCACTTGAAGTCAACTGTCCCATGGCAGTAAAACTGTCCTTGGCTGGGTGAGGCTGCTGAGGCAGCAGCAACGCCTGTGGAGGGACAGATCCTGCCTCAGCCCTGACAAACCCAAAGCTACATCCCAATTGGACACACGGCTTCAGCAGCGTCATGGAGACCGATGCAAGCTGTCCAACTGCCAGAAGCACAACCAGAACCTGGAGTGAGCAGGGCTGCTGGACAAGACGACCTCCAGCAGCCCCAATTCATAAAGGAAGGGCTTTCACTGGAGGGTACATCTATTGGAAAATTCACTGCAGAGTGCCAATGTTTAGCTGGCTTAGATGTCTCTGGAGGAGACAGAGGTTACTCAAGCACCAGTAACAGGTATGAAAAACAAAAGAGTGAACACAAAATGAGAAGTTTATTTTTTAGTAGCTGACAGAAAACCAAATGAACCAATGTTTTATTAAACAGAGCACGGAAAAAATCTCCAGCTCAGAACTCACTGCACACTACCTCACTGTGAATATGGTTACAGCAATCCAGGTCTCCCACAATAAGATGGTTTCTACACCATCTCCGTCAGCTCCTAGACTATGGATACTAGTAATCATCACCATTAAACTAATGACATATGCCTAAATACCAGCTCTCCACATCACAGCATTCTTAGCTTCAGTCAAGCAGACAGTCTTGAACCCCCTCTGATCTCTGCTCAAGGGGGTCACCCCTTGCCAGGGAGGCGGAAGGGGCCTGGAGTGCCGCGCCGCACACAGAGGAGAGCGGGCAGCTTCCTTCCCAACAGCCCCTGAGATACTTATCACCCCTGCTGCCTCTGCCTCAGCCAAATCTGGCTTCTGCGATACCAGAAACTGCAAAGCACTGTGTGCCCCCCCAGGCTGCTCTGCTCACATCTGCTGCCAGGCAGATAGAGCAGATTCTTCATCAGTGGTCGCCTCTTTCAACCCAACAACAACAAACTTGATAACACATTTCAGTCAGCGAGCGTTTTGAGAGAGCCGTGGCACACAGAGGACAACCACGTCACAGAAAACAGCAATCACAAGTTCAGAACTGGAAAGATTGGTGCCAAGAAGCCGAGTGAAGATCACAGGGAATGGATTAAGAAAGGTCTGTATCACATGAAAGAAATGGCATGGAAAGCTGGTACTCTGTGTCAGAGGAAGAAAAACACCAAACCAAACCAAATGTAGCCAAAACCAAACAAAACAAAGGGGGCAATGACACAGGGAGCATGAGAAATGAACAGAGGAAGGGCTTTAAGCTGAAGCGAGGAGGATGGGAAAGACATCAAACAGGGCAGAGACACAGAGTGGGGTGGAGTGTCTCGAGTCCTCTGTCTGTCCCAGCTGGGAGGACTAGATACTAGTGAAGTTTTGCATCAAGTGAGCTCACATTCCACTGAAAGCAGCCCTGACAACACAGCACAGACTTCTTCAAGTCCCTTTGATGCCAGGTGTTCTTTCTGCATCCATCTATTGAAGTTGACTGCTACTTACAGTGAAATACACACTACAAACAGAACCAGGCTGGAGGAATGATCGAGAGAAAAAACAGTTTGCTTTAGCTGCAGAGTTTCTGAGTTCTTACATTTCTGTCCAGTCTATTTTCAGTTCTTAGACAGGAGAAAGGTGGCAGAGGAAGCCACATGCTCGTGAAGTGGGTTCAGGCAAAGGTGGAGCCAGAAGAAACAGGATAAAAAGAAACTGGCATCCCCCCTTTGACCTCTCTCCCTTCTAAACAACAACGGGTCACAGGCTGGTTTCAGATCCTGACATGCAATCCAGAATGCAGTACATGCTAGTAGCATACTGCTTCCCCAGGCTGCTAATTCACACCTCATCACAAAGTAACACCAACTCAGGCCACTGATCTGGGGTAAATGAGAGGTACTAGACTGCACATTGTGTCACAGTTGCAAAGCAGAAGTTCTGCTTATTTACATACAGATTTCAGAAGCAATCTCCAGGAAACCTGCAGTGAACGGGCTGATCATTTCCTCCTCCCACTGAACCAGACCTAATGGCAGAAGAATTAAGTACCTGCAGAAGCAAACCACTAGCACTCCATCAGGATCAGCTCTTCTTTGCATGCACAGCGTAGGGAAGCAAGCCCTGCGTCAGCACTTACCTGTAATAGCGTGACTGCAAGTAAGTGGAGCACACTGCTTTGGACACGTGGCTGGCTGAGCCAAAGTCTATCACCTTCACTCTGTAGGGCTGGCGCACGGGATCCACCAACATGATGTTTTCTGGCTTCAAATCAGCATGTATCAGACCCAAGCTCTTCAACTTCATCAAGGCAGTAGCCACTTGCTGCAGAATTGGCCGAATGTATTTCAGGGGCAACGGGCTGAACTTATTTTGCTTTAAGAAATCATACAAGTTCTGTTCGAGCATCTCAAATACAAGGCATGTATGATTCTTGTGTTGAAAACACTCGTAGGAGCGAACAAAGTTATATTCGTCAGCATTCTCACTGCTCAAGCGAGAGAGGATGCTCACCTCTATCTGGCCCTGCCTAGCGTAGGAAGGATGGTTCTTCAGGATTTTGATGGCTACAATCTCCTTCGTGCTGCGCTTCCAGCATTTCGCCACCTGCCCAAACGTCCCTCGGCCCAGGAATTCCAAGACCTCGTAGCTGTTTGTCATAGAGCACAGGATCTCATGCTGGACCAGCTGATAATCCCCTTCACCACTGGAACTGCTGCTTTTCGTAGTTACCGTGGTGGTTGTGGCCGCAGCACCCACCGCAGGTCTGTTTTGCAGCATGAGAGGTGGATGTTCCTCAATTATCTGCACGCTACCGTTGCTGTCGACCTCTTCACTTTTCCTTTTTAATCCACATTTTTGGTACGGTTCCAGTAAAGAAACGTTGCTCCGATGCGTTAGGGCCTGGCTGTTCTGGAAGGACGCTGTCACACTGCTGCCTGTGCTGTCGGCTGCCGTAACCACGATGTGCTCGACTGAAGGAGCAGGGAGAAGGAGGTTCTGATCGTACGCAGGGATGCTGAAATTGGCTACCTGGTGAGAGGAGCTTGCTTGCCCTTGAGCTGCTGGGAGGTTTTTGCTGTGAGTATAATACTTGTCACTACTGCTCTGTCCTGAAACATCCCAGACAGAGGGCTCCACTTTTAGTTTCTTGGCACTGCAGAAGGCACTCGAGGATACTGACGGAGGGGAGAACACCTGCAGCTGTGAGGCCATACCTGAAAAGGGAGAGGAGTGCTCATTAGGCCTGCTTAGTGGCAGCAGGCGGAACAAGAAACAGAACAAGTCTTGTTCTACGCACCACATGGCGCCTGCTACCTAGGAAGGGAACATTTCGAGCTGCTGATCCCAAGGGCGCCCGCAGAGGGAGGCTGCATTTCACCTCAGTGCCCGCGGCTTAAGAAGCACACCGACCCTCACCCAGCGTAAAGCTGAAGAAAGCCCAGCACAAGATAGGAAAGCAGCACTGAGGAACGTAAGTCAGCACAGAAGGGGGAAGATGCTGAGAAAATCAGGATCACTTCCCCCCCCCGGCCTGTGCCGCCGTCCTGCAAAACCAGCGGCAGCGGGAAATCCAGGCCGCTCAAGCTCATCTAAGCGGAAGCCGCCCGGCCCGGGGGGCAGCGCCCGACGCGCGGTCTCAAACGCCGCGACCCGAGGACGACGGCCCGGCGCCGGTGCGGGGGCCAGGCCCCGCCGCGGGCGTGCAGCCGGCACGGGCCCTCCCTGCCCCGCGGCCCGGCCCCCCCGCCGCTGAGGAAGCCCGCAGCGCCGCCCCGCCGCGTCCCGCTCGGAGGGAGGGGGGAAGCGCAGGCCGAGCGCGGAGGCTTCCCGAGCCCGCCGGGCCGCGCCGGCCCTCCCCGCGCCCCGCCCGCACTCACCGCCGGTGGGGGGTTCTCAGCCGCGGGCCGGACCTGCCTGGGGGACACACGGGGGTGCGGAGCCCCGCAGCGAGCGCATCATAGCCCCGCCGCGGCCGCCGGCCCGGCCCGCTCGGCCCGCGCACGCCGGGGGGAGCCCCCAGGCCGCTCCGCCGCCGCCAGGCTCCGCCGCGCCCTCACGGCCCGGCTGGGCTCCCCCCGCCCCGCGCCGTCGCCCGGGCCCGAGCGCCCCCGCCGCGCTCCCGCCGCGCCGCTCCGGGCCCCTCGGCCGCCCGCGCCAGACTGAGCCAGCCGAGCCCCGAGCCGGCCAGGCGGGCCGAGCGCCGAGCCCGCCCACGTGACCGCGCGCCGCCGCCGTGACGCGCCGCGGCGGAACGGGGCGGGTCGCGCGGCGGAAGTGGCTGCGGGCCGGGCCTAGATCCGGGGCTCGGCCGGGACGCGCCGCCTCCCTCACCGGCCGCCCCGCGGCTCCCGCCAGGCGAGCGTGGGACAGGCGGCGCCCCCGCAGCCGGCCGCCTGCCTTGGGGGCGTGCGGCCAGCCCGCCCGGCCTCCGCCGAGGCGACGCTCCGCCGGTCCCTGTCACGGCCCCGGGCGCTGCCGCTCCCCGGCAGCCGCGGGGTGAACGGGAGCGGTCCCGGGCCGGCGGCTCGCCCCGGGCCCAGGGCTGAACATCGCCGCTCGCTGAGCCGGAGGGGACAGGCGGAGACTGCACCGGGCGGGCCCGAGCAGCGCGCGTCCGGCAGAGCCCAGCCCGAAGCGAGCCCCGGTGAGGGGTCCCGGGGCAGGAGCTGCCCCCGGCCGCCACACGGCGTCTGGCCACAGGACCAGAGGCTGGGATGGGCTGTGGCGCTGCACAGAGAGCGCTGGTCAGGGGCCATCCCACGCTCGCTCCAGAACGAGCCAACTCGTCCCCACTGCACACACCAGCACCCCAAACCCCCTGCACACGCAGGGCCAGCCCCACGCCGCGGGCTCGTCCCGAGGCACACACAGCGTGAAAGCGCTCCCCCCGCTCCCAGAGCCCCGACCCTGCGCCGGGGTCTGTCCCAAGCAGGTCACCGCACACACAGCTGCACCCGGGCAGGACTGAGGGACAGTGAGGACAGCGCAGGCACTGCGGCCACGGAGCCAGAGAGCCCAAGCTGAGCAGAAGGCATCACAAACACCCAGAGAATACCTGCAGCCAGACAGAGCTCATGTGCAGGCACCTCACACGACTAGTAGGGATCTCTATCTTTTCCTCCGTGTTCTGCTGCTTTTTCTGAGGGCTCCACAAAGCCAGAGACTGGTTGGCACGAGGTTAACTTGGAATAAGCCCATAGCTACAACACCATACAGGAAGCTGTGTAAAGTCTCTCAATATGTTTTCTGGGTGAAGAAGATTTCTCCATTACATTTTTTATCTAGAGAATAATCTGCACTGCAGAAGTGGACAGCAGCTCTGCCACAGAGAAGCTTTAGCCTTGTAGCGTGGGAGGCAGAGTTAGAAATGCTGCTGAGCAGAGCTCTCCGGGGTGTTCCCCTCAAAGCGACATTACACGCTTTGCTGGGGAGCACAGGAGCCAGTAAGTTTTACCTCAGCCTCTCGGCAGCAACCTGAACTTGCAACACCTTCTCTCCTCCCTGTAGCAGGGGCAGGGTACCCCTTATGGCTTCCTACTCTGTTTAGAGAAGCTAGAGCCAACTAACCTGTTCTACAGTGTAGCAAGGGGACTTTGCAGGCAGGAGCTCAGCAGGCAGCCCTGCTCCCAAAGCCCTAAGCCTGCCCTTGACACGCCAGCACTTCACTGCAGTTGGTTAAAACAGCGCTGAAAGCTTGCCAAAGGGAACTGGGGTCTGTTCCTAGCTCCTCGCAGGCTCTGCGGGGCCTTGGGTGACTGGCTTCATCCCTCTGGGGTTTGGTTCCCAACTGCAGAGCAGAGATAAGCAGCTCGAGCGTGCCCTGTGCGTGTAGATTTGGGAGGGCTTTGCATGGAGCACTGTTTTTTTCAGGATAACTGTAACTCTCCCAGCGTGTGGCCCTTAGATACCCCACAGAGAAACCGATACTTGGCTACAGCCTGTCACTGTTGTGAGCAAAACACACCTGTGCTGCAGTGCTGCCAGGGCCCTGTGCTGCCCAGCTGGATGCAGCACGTTCAGACCCCCATGTACATCACAAGAGGCCACATTTTGTTTTCTCCAGCACTCTGGAGTAACACAGGAAAGCAGCATTTTAATGCCTGAGAGGCAGCAAACACGTGAATGCTTCACGCACCTGCCACGCTGAGGCAAGGATCTCCAAGCAGCTGACTGCTGGTCGTCTCTCCTGCATCTAGTGCCTTTATAAAACCACAGAGGCTGGAGGGTCCTGCAGCTCTACATGGTTCAGATTTCTTTTCAAAGTGGCAGGAATTCCCTTTTAAGCTCTAGTAACAGAAACCAGCATTTCTCTTGCAGCTTTAACGAAGCATTCAGGAATGGGGGGCAGATTCTGAAGTCTCTGCAGTTTTCACTTCAGAGGATCAGAATTGCCTCTGTAAAGGAGGCACACACTCCACACACTCTGTTTTGCATAGAGGTTCACCAGGAGCTTTCTCCACTTCATTTACTTGAAAAAACCATGACTGATAACAATGTTTGATAAGAATAAAGGAGGAAAGGCTGGATGCCACCAGACATCAGCACTGAAACACATCAGATCTCCGAGGTCATTTGCAACATACCTAAAGGGAGCGGTGACTCAGAAGGGAAGCATGCCTTCCCAGCAGTGGAGAGGCTGCACAGCGCAGGACCAGGAATCTGGGAGTTCAGGCAGTGCTGCACTGTCAGATGAGTCACTTAAATTTCCACAATATTAAAAGAACAGCCTGCATCTCGAAGGGAGCCTGCAGCAGACAAAACACAAGCACAGCTCAATCGTTTCCCTGGCAGTGTGTTACAGAAGACGCAGGTGTCTCCACTCACACTGACCCGGTGGGCTCTGCGGCTGGAGTTCTGATTAGCCAATAATCCATACAGAAACCTCCAAGGAACGGGTCCACACAGACTACAGCAAGCAGCTTGAGCTGCCCTCGCTACCCCCCTGCAGTGCATTTCACAGAACACTGCTCCACCACTCTGGACACCCCCTCAGCAGCTGGCAGGCGGCATCAGCGGGCAAGCCTGGTGAGAGGCACTGCGTACAGGTAGGGGTAAACACTGGGAAGGCACAGGCTGGGGAGTCAGGACTCCTGTTTGCCAAACAGCTTCCCAAACACGTCTGCTCTGGCTGTCATGATTACTGTTCAGGACAGCCTCGTTTTTAACAGGCGTGGCTGCTGCATCTACAGCCATCCTTTACTCCAAGGGCAAACACTTCCTGTTCTGGCTCGATTCAGGGAATTCAACCCATCCAGCTGGTCTTGCAGAGACCCTGCAGGACCCACCATTCCAAAGAGGCTGGATCCTGATGGAAATCACAAGAAACATTTTGTGTTGAAAGTAACAAGGAGGTGGGTAGGCAAAGCGTGACTACCAAGCTGGTTTGTTGCTCCAGTGAAGTGCCTAGTAACCATTTGCATTCCAGTGCTGCTGCCTCGACCCCACAGGGAGACAAACTGTAGTGTTGCTAGTGCAGTTTGGCACCAGTAACTGTAACCGTGGCGTTTCCAGGCTCCACAGCAGGAACCGCCAGCTAGGCACATTACTGGCTGCCTGACTGCACCAGGCCGCCGCTCTCCACAGTGGAGCTGGTGCGGGAAAAGTGTCTGACCTGACAGGGCCAATTTTGCTGTTCCACCACAGTGTTCCTTCCAGACAATGCTGCTGAAGACTGAGCACTCTGCCCCACTGAGCAGATCTTTCACCTTCCATCCCAGCTGCCACTGTGCAGCAAGAAGAGGCGGTGGCTGGGGAGGCAGCAGGCCTAGCAGAATACTGGAAGCTACCAGAAGCACTTGGCAGTCACACAGAATTCAGACCTGTCGATTGAGGGCAGAGACTGCTGAGGATTTAAGAACCCATTCCAGAAAACCCAGACAATTCTGATTTTTTTTTTTACAGCCAGTAACCTGAAAAAGCATTGATGGTTAACCTTAAGAAGGCTGTTCCAGGAGAGCAGAACTGGAGGCAGCTGGATACAAAAGCAACACTCTCTGGAAGTACCAGTAAAGAAATAGAAAACATTAGCAGGCTTAGAGGCACTTCATTTTCTAGATTTCTTTAAGCACCATTTTTAAAACATGCCTTAATACCAAGTATTTGTGATGCATCTTGGAATGAACTGCTCATTGTCAGTGAAGCATTACAGACACCCAGACAGAAGGATCTTTGGGGCTCTTGGATCCCCCTTCTTGCTGCTTTCATCACATCCAATCCAATTAATTACTTCAGCTGCAAGCAACTCATACCCTCTGCAGCTCAACTCAAACAAACCTGGCCTTGTCTTTTGTCACAAGAGGCAGGTGAGTCACTAAAAGAGTGGATACAAGGTACACCCGCAGTGCGACCACACCACCCGAGTGTAGTGTGAAGACCCAACAGATGTAGAGAGATACAAAAATAAATACCTTTAAAGAGAAAAAAATCTTAATGCCTACAAACAGGCACTAGTTTTCTCCTTGTCCTCTAATAAGAGGTAAATAAAGTAAAGCCTCATAGCCGAGTAACTCCCCTGAAGGGAAACGAGCACAGAGAAGGGGATGCAGCTGTAAGTCCTCTGCAATTGCTTCCATCAACTGCACTGGCAAGCACCACAGATTTTCAGAGTGCTTCTCACCTCCTAAAGAAATCCTCTACTACCTTGTCAAACTTCTGCGATGAATTCTGCTTTAGGACATTTAAGGGAGTGAGCAAATACTGCTCTGCAAATCCGTTTGGAAAGTGCTCATCAGAAGCAGGTGCCGGGCTAACAGCATGAGCTGCTCCTGGCTGTTCTCTGCTCAGTTCTTCCTTCCCTTTCTCCTTGTCTGTGTGACAAGCGCAACTTTCTTTTGAGCAGAAAGCTGCCTCGCAGCAGTCCTGCTGAGGAACCTTAACACCTGCCAACTCTTTGGTTTCCTCTGTGTATTTCTCTGGAGACTCATAAACAACTCCTCGGGGCCCGGAATGCCAGGCAGTTCTTTTCAAGAGATACGTGGGTTCCCGCCTCCTCCCTTTGTTTTGCTGTTGTACAGACTCCTGCACAGGGTTTGGGATTTGGAGATCAGGAAGCGTCGGAGGGGAAGAGCTTAGGTACTTCTCAAAGTAAGCCTGGCACACGCCACCCCTCACAATCGGAATGACAGAGCAAGGCTTCAGCCACTCCACAAACTCGCACAGCTCTGAAAAGGATGAGTGATCCGAGTACGGAATGAGGTGGATTTTGGGGTGGGTGACCTTCACCGGCCTGCCCGTAGGGAGGATGGCAATGGTAGGGTGCAGCATGTTCCAGCTGTCAAGGGTATCCCAGCGGATCTCAGCGACATCCACGGCACGGATCCAGCCAGCCCCCTCCTCAGTGGTGAACACATCGGGCAGCTCCAGCAGCCGCATCTGCTCCAGGCGCGAGGGGCTCACCACAACCCAGGTGCTGAACTCCACGGCCAGGTCCACCAGCAGCGTCTCCTTCCCCAGGCTGTACACACCTGTGGGGAGAGCGAGGAGCAGCGTGCCAGGGCGGGGGCACGAGCCCCGCCAAGGAGCCCGTGCCAGGGGAGGGAAGGCGAGGGCAGCGCGGCAGGAGGCAGCACTCACCGATGACGACCCGGTGTCGCGGGTGCATACGGATGACGTGGGCAGCCTGGCGCATGGCACACTGCCGCGAGGGCAGCGCCCGCTGCGGGTGGCAGTGCGTGTTGTCCAGGTACAGGCGGTCGATGTGGCGGCCCCGCAGCGCCGGCTCACCCTGCATGGCGCGCGAGTAGCGGAAGTCCCCTGCAAGGACAGGGCCATCAGCGCGGGGCACGGGCCACGGCAGCGGCCGCAGGGCCCTGCCCCGTACCTGTGTAGAGGATGGTGCCAAAGGCGCCCTCGAAGAGGAACATGACGGAGCCGGGGCAGTGGTTGGAGTCCAGCAGCGTCACCGTCACCGTCACCTCCTCGCCCAGCAAGTGGCTCTGCCCCACCTCCAGCGGCCGGATCCAGCGCGTCGGCACCTGCGGGGCGCGGGCGGTCAGGCCGGGCGGTCAGGCCGGGCCGAGCCGAGCTGGGCCGGGCCGGGCGCACCTACCTGGAGGCGGCGGTGCAGGAGGCGGGCGGTGAGCGGCGAGCAGTACAGCGGGCGGCTCCAGGTGCTGGACAGCCCCGCCGTGTGGTCCGAGTGCATGTGCGACAGGAAGAAGAGGCGGGCGGCGCCGGCCCTCCGCACACTCCAGAAGTCCACGGCGATGGGCGTCCCGGGGATCACAGTCCCGCTCATGGCGCGCGCCCGCCGCCGCTTCCCGCCGAATTTGGCGGGCGGCGCCGCGCAGGCGCGGGCGGGGCGGGGCGGGGGTGCGCGTGCGGCGCGCTGGGCGGGGCTGCGAGGTCGCGGCGGCGCGCCGGGGTCGCGCGCGGGGGGCGTGGCGTGCGGCGGCGGCGGCGCGGGAGGGGAGCCGGATCCCGATCCCGCCGCATTCCCCCGGACCCCGCCGGACCCCGCCATGCCGTACCTGGGCGGCGAGGAGGCGCTGCGGGAGCTCCGCCGGGCCCTGTCCAACCCGCACGTCCAGGCGGATCGGCTGCGGTACCGCGCCGCCGTCCTGCGAGTCATCCGGTAGGGCGGGGGGGGCGGGGGGGGCGCGGGGCGGGCGGCGGGGCCGGGGCCGGCCCGCGCTGAGCGCTGTCCCCGCCGCAGGCTCATGGCGCAGGGCGCGGACGTGTCGGGGCTGTTCCCGGAGATGGTGAAGGCCAGCGCGGCGCCCGACGTGGTGCAGAAGAAGCTGGTGTCGCTGTACGTGCGGGCGCAGGCCCCGCAGCAGCCGCAGCTCGCGTTGCTGGCCGTCAACACGCTGCGCAAGGACTGCGCGCACCCCAGCCCCGCCGTGCGCGGGCTCGCCCTCCGCAGCATGTGCGGCCTCAGGTGGGACGGGGCGGCGGGACCGGGGCCGGGGCGGTGGAACCGGGGATGGGACATGGCCGGGGCGGCGGGATGCTGACGCCCGGGCTCCCGCAGGATGCCCGGCATTCAGGAGTACCTCCGGCAGCCCCTGTTGAACGGCCTGCGGGACAAGGCCTCCTACGTGCGGAGAGCGGCCGTGCTGGGCTGCGCCAAGCTGCTGAAGCTGCAGGGCGACTGCGAAGTGGGTGAGCGCTGCGCTCCGCGGGCCGGGGCGCGCTGGGGCCGGGGCTGGCTCGCTGCCGGGCTGCGGCGGCCGAAGGCGGGCGGCGAGCGGGCCATGGCTGCGTGTCGAACCCACAGCCAGGCGCCAGGCTGGCCGGGTCCCGCGGCGGCAGCCAGCTCCTGCTCCCCGGGGCTTCCCGCCGGCCCCGGCGCGGTGCCGTTCCGCAGCCACACGCCGCCGGGCCGGGCTGTGCAGAGCCCGGAGCTCTGCTGGCTGCCTCTCCCGGCTCAGGCCGCGCCTGCAGCTTGCGGGAGCGCTTGTAGAGGGGTTAAACTGCAGCACCAACGGAATTTGATGCGGGGGGGGGGGCCCTCTGCGTCCTGGCAGACGGTGAGCTGGTGAACGAGCTGTACAGTTTGCTGCGTGACCAGGATCCCATTGTCGTGGTGAACTGTCTGAGGGCCTTGGAAGAGATCCTGAAGAAGGAGGGAGGAGTTGTCATCAACAAACCCATCGCCCATCATCTCCTCAACAGGTTTGTTCTCTCTGATGCTCAGGCCGTGCTGGAAGCTTCATTCTTCCCCTTGTGTTCGGCAGGCTAGCAAGAGCTTCAGGGCTCGAGGGGAAGAGTCAGGCACCTGAAGATGGGGCTGCCCATCCTAAGAGAAACCTAATTACTTTTATATTAAGATCTTAAGAGAAGTCTGAGGTGCCCTGCTTTTCCAGGGAATCTTTGCTTCAGCTGGTGGTTTGTTTCTGAATTGAGAATTAACGTGATTAGGGTTTGGGGGGTTTTTTGGTGACAGTATACATGATATGTCTGTGGAACAGGTATGTTCTAGTTTGACTCTCCCAATCCATTGAAAGATAATGTGACTTATTCATTGCTTGAAGAAATTAACTTTTCTGTAGATAATTCCACGTGAGCCAGCAAAAGAAGATTTCTCCCCAGGGATCTTGTCCGTGTTGTTGTCTGGCTTAGAGCACAGCAAAAGCACACGTAACTGCTACTGGGTTAAACCTTTGTGCATAAACTGGTCAGTTCTCTTGAGATAAAATCATGGTATCTGCTGCTGAAGTACAGCATTTGGTGAGGAGCAGTGTGGAGCAGAGACCCTAAGAAACTCGGAGGGTGAGGCGTTTATTGTGCACAGCACAGACCTTTGTGGGGTTCCCAACTCTTGGACACTGTGTTTATTCTCTTGGCAGGATGGCTGATCTGGATCAGTGGGGGCAAAGCGAGGTGCTTACCTTCCTCCTGCGTTACAAACCCCGCAGCGAGGAGGAGCTCTTCGACATACTCAATTTACTGGACGGCTATCTCAAAAGCAGCAGCTCCAGCGTTGTGATGGCAGCCACCAAGCTCTTCCTCGTGCTGGCCAGGGAGTACCCACATGTGCAGACGGACGTTTTGGTGCGAGTGAAGGGCCCACTGCTGTCGGCCTGCACGTCTGAGAGCCGGGAGCTCTGCTTCACCGCGCTGTGCCACGTGCGCCAGATCCTCCGTAGCCTTCCTGGACATTTTAGCAGTCACTACAAGAAGTTCTTCTGTTCGTATTCCGAGCCCCACTACATCAAATGCCAGAAGATGGAGGTGTTGTGTGAGCTGGTGAATGATGAAAATGTACAGCAAGTGCTGGAGGAGCTGAAGGGCTACTGCACCGATGTATCGGCAGAGCTGGCCCAAGGGGCGATCTTCGCCATAGGTAAGAGCGGCGTCTTCCCTTGGGAGCAGCCGCAGCCCCAGACCTTTAAGGCAGGCCTTTCTGTGCCAAGAATGTCTGGGCACTGCTGGATAGCTGCTCTGTGCTGAAGCAGTGTGGCTCTCTCTAGACCAGCTTCCCCAGGAACGTTTTCTGTGAGTGTTTCTGAGCCACGATTGTGCTGACGCTTTCAGAAGTCCTGGAACTGAACTGTTTCAGTTGTGCTCTGATGAGCTGCTCTAAAGAAATCATGTTTCATCTTATTAATGAGCCTGACAGTGGTGAATGAAACTGTGTAGTGGGTGGAGAAGCTGCTCTAACACTTGCTCAGTGTTTGAGCTGTGATGGGAGCAGAGTTAAGGTGATGTGGGGCACTTTTGGTTTTATAAGCTTTAGAATAGGTGAGATTCTGTAGTACTCATAAGGAGAAAGGCCAAAATGCCTTTCATATGTGTTATGTTTAAGAAAAGTTCAGAAGTTCAGATGTCTGAGGTGTGGCTTCGGAGAAAGGAAGGCATCCCTGGTGTGGGGAACAAGCTCATTTGACTGCACTTTCAGAAACACTAGTCAAAGAGGAGAACAGAAAGGCTGTTTGTTTAAAGTGAGGTTGTGATGAATAGTTGGGCTCATGGTTCCTGTTTCACTCTGCTAAAAGGTTGACTTGTATGTGTCTTGGTGTCTCTGCAGGCAACATCGCAAGGACGTACACCGAGCAGTGCGTGGGGATTCTGACAGAGCTCCTGGGGCTTCAGCAGGAGCACATCACTTCAGGTAGTCACCTGTGGTTTGTTTGCCCAGCTTGTACTTCCAGGGGCTTGTGATCCCAAATGTGAGGCTCTGAGAGGCACTTGGCTTTTAATTTAATTGGCATTTTCAGGTGGAAGTCTTCCTGGTGGAGTGGGCATATATAGCGTGACTGGACGTCGTGGTTTTTCCTTCCTTAGGAGCTGCTCTTTGTGGTGAAGGGGGAGTGGTCATGGTTGTGTTCATGGCCTGATGTAGGGGCTCCTTTCTAGCTGCCTCCTGCTGGCGCTGGGAGCGAGGGGCTCTGCAGAGACACTTGAGGGCTGGGATGATTAATAGGTCTTTAAATCTGTGTGATTTCTGTTCCTCATGTAATAGTCTGATTCAGTTATAGCCACGCATCTCTCTCTCTCTCCTGCTGGTTCTGCCCTCTCCTTTAAGTGGTCTTGCTTTCAGTTTTGGAAAACAGACACTTGCACTCAGCTGTTGAAGCAGGTCTTAGCGACTGCTGGTGCTTCTGTAAGTGGGCAGCAGAGCCTTTACAACTGTGACTGACAGCTCATGAGACTTGCATCGATGCCAGCTCAGATCCGTCATTCTAACCCTGTGTGTCTGAAGCATCGTGAGTCAGTGTCTTTTTAAAGGCTGGGGGATGGCCAGAGCAGAGACCGTGTCCCAGCAGGCACAGAGTCTGCAGAGTCAGCACTCTGTTTGCCTGGTGCAGCTTTGCTCTGGCAAAGGTGCTGTCATGGGACTTTGAAGGAGCGTGTCTCAAGTCCTAGTCACAAGCAAGGCCCTGGGCTCCCTGTAGCCAAGATTTGCAGTGTCTCTCAAGGGGGGGCTGTTGGTTCCCCCCGTGCCCGCTGGCCTCACTCCTCTGTGCAGTGCTGTCTCGTTTCCTTGCAGCTGTGGTACAGGCTTTTCGGGACCTGGTCTGGCTGTGTCCCCAGTGCACGGACGCCGTGTGTCAGGCGCTGCCCAGCTGCGAGGACGCCATCCAGGACAGCGAGGTAGTGCGGCTTCCTGCCTGGGGCTCCAGCTGGGGTGGGTGGTGGGTGGGTGGGCAGGGACTGTCCTTTGGCTCGTGATGTCGGGCAAAGACCAGACACCTTCAGGACACTCATTCTCTCACCTGTTTATGTCGTGTCAGCACTGTCTTTCTGCTGAACGTTCCTTTGGCTCTTTCAGGGCAAGCAGGCGTTGGTCTGGCTCCTGGGCACACACGGGGAGAAGGTGCCAAATGCCCCCTACGTCCTGGAGGATTTTGTGGAGAATGTGAAGTCGGAGGTGTCCCCGGCAGTGAAGATGGAGCTCCTGACAGCCCTGGTGCGGCTTTTCCTGTCTCGCCCTGCCGAGTGCCAGGACATGCTGGGGAGACTGCTCTACTACTGCATAGGTGGGTTCCCTTCCCTCTCTTTCACTGGAGTGGCAGGACAGGCTTTGTGGGACCTGGTTTGGGTGCGTCCCCAGTGCGTGGGTGCATCCCAGCCGTGGGGAGGCCATCCAGGGTGGCGAGGTAAGGCGGCTTTGTGCCTTGGGCCGGTACTTGGCCCCCAGCTGTCTGGTTGGTGAGGGTAACAGGCTGTATCCCTGGGACTCTGTTTTTAGTAACGACATGTTAATCTGGATGATAGAATTGCCCATAAATTGCGTTCCTCTAATTCCCAGAGGAGGAGATGGATATGGCAGTACGAGACCGTGGATTGTTTTACTACCGCCTTTTGCAGTCCGGTGTGGAAGAAGTGAAACGGGTCCTGTGCAGCCCCAAGTCTGACCCCTCTCTGGGGCTGCTGGAAGACCAGACTGAGCGATCTGTGAATTCATGGGCTTCAGACTTTAACACTCTTGCAGCAGTTTATGGCAGAGAGCGCTGGGCACTCATCACTGCTTACCAGCCAGCAGAACCCTCCTACGCTCGTTCTCCTTGTCCTGACTCTGGGAACAGAGACACAGGTAACCCACCTCGCTGTCACCTGCAATCTCTTTTCCCCTTGCTGGCTGATGTTGTCACGGGGTTTCTTTGGAAGATCACTGTGCTTTGAGAATGCTGCCTTAGAGGTCTTGGGCGGTGCGTGGCTGTGATTCCAGCCCTCTTCATCTGGTGGCTCCATACGATGCTCTTTGTGAAACTGGGAGCTGCACCTTACATGCTGCATCTCTCATGGCTTTGGTTTCATTTCAGAGTCACTGATACCTGAAGGGAATAAAGAAGTCCTCAAGGCTCATCCTGACACAGGGAGCCTGACCTTAATTCCTGATGTCTACCTGACTGCAGAAGAGTTTGAGAAGACCTGGCTGAGCTTGGACGTGAGCTGCCACCTCTCTCTGCCCTGGTGTGGGGCTGTTCAGCCGGATGCCATACAGACAGCTCTTCACATCGTCCACATCCAGACCATTGCTATGAGCAGAGCTGGTGTCCAGCCCTGGAAGGCTTACCTCAGTGCTCAGGATGAGGCAGGTTGCCTCTTCCTGACGGAGCTCTTGCTTGAGGCAGTGGATTCAGAGATGCAGGTGTCAGTGAAGCAGAGTGAGGCGAAGCCAGAGGCACTGGAAGCCTTTGTCTCAGCATTAAGGACGGTCATGGGGGCCGTGGCTGGGCTGGTGTCCTGATGGCTCCCTGCCCTGGTAGGATGCTTGCTCAGGGCACAGGAAAAGTTTCTTTTTCTGGCTTCATTTGCCATACTTGAAGCTGGGTTTGTACTTCTAAACTGTGGGAGCCTTGGGAGCCCTTTCCTGGAGCAGAGCTGGGCCCAGCATGCGCTTGTGTTGGGTGAATGTGGCAGGGTGAAGGGTCTGTGCTCTCTCTGGGCTGGGGGAAGGACAAGGTAACACATTTGTGAGCCTGCTGCTTCTGCCTGAGTCACAGAGGTGCTGGCAGCTGCGGTGACTGTCACCAGACACTAACGTGGCTGAGGGAACCAGAAACAAGCATAATTCAGGGCTGTGCTTTGGAGGGATTTTTCCATGAGAACTGTACATCATTCAGAAATAGCCGAGAGACTCGGGGACTCCGGGCTCAGGTCGCAGCAATGAGCAGAGCAGTGGAGAGCAGCATTTCCTCCCTGGCTCCCTTCTCATGGGATTTCGTTTTCTATCTGATGGATGGTTTCAGTAGCAGCTTCACTCCCAGGTGAACAGAGCTCCAGTGTCAGAACTGGGAGCACAGGGTACGTCGTGCTCACCAGAAGCAGCGTGTTTCTTTTTCAGGAGAGAAGCGTGTTTCCTAGTTGAAGTGTGTCACTGCAGGCATGGATCACAGTCTCTGATGCTGCCCCCTCAGGCTGGCTCTAAGACAAGGCAGGAGGATGATGTGTTCATGTGGCCTGAGCCTTGTAGCCCACATTGCTCTGGGCATGCAGTGAGCTGCCAGTCCTTGGTGCTCACACCAACCATGGGAGCGTTGTTCAGATAATTAACCTGCACGGAATATGAGTTTTTCTCTGGTACCATGTGTTACTGTATATGGAGGGGGGCACGTGGCAGCTCTCCACCTGCTCTTACCAGAAGCTGCAGAGTTGGACTTTGTACAGCAGCATAAAAAGTGTCTTGGTCACAGCCGTGGCTCACACCTGGCACAGCCCTGCGGGAGGCTCCTTGGCATAGGGTTGGGCTGTGTGGTTACTGTAACAGGAATCTGTGCTGTGCTGAGGAGTTACCCCATGGCTCTGCTACCCCAACACGTGAGATGTAGTGTAAATTCTAATTTCATGATTATGTTGTACCTTGAAATTGCAGAATGTCTTCCATGCACTTCGCTGAAACGCTGCTGGTGCTGCTGTTGTTGGGGTTTAGATTTTCTTTCTGATTTTCCTAATAAAAATGTGCACTATTCCTGGTTGTTTCTGGAGTATTTGTTCATTCAGCTCGGGAGTCTGCGGGATGGAGCTATCCAATCACCACCGTGGGTCTGGAGGGAACCGCAGCCTGGCTCCTGCCTGTGTCAGACTGGGCTTTTCTTGCTCAACTTCCTTGAAGTGGGGCTCTAGGGAGCAGTTGGGCAACACTTTCTTTCACTCTCATGTGCCAGATCACAATAACTGGTGAGCTCCCCACGGGCGAGTTCCGAGGTAGGTAAGAAGTCAGCAGCAGGGCTCGAATTGGCAGCTTCCAGGGTCTTTGTGCCCGTGTGGTGTTCCTGTCCTTACAGAGAGCTGGAGCGCTGGCATTAAGTAGTTTTCAGGAAAAACACCAGTTGATAACTCGTTGGCAAGCTATCGTTTACTCCACAGTGGCTAGACCAAGTCTTTGGGCTGGGTCTGAGCTTCTATCCTTTAATCCAGACTCCTTCCTTGATGAATGAAAGGTCAGCAGTCTTTGATAGCTTGCAAATTTTCCTTTCAGTTTATCTGAACAGAAATGACTTCTTTTGAAACCAACCACCCTCAGCTCGAATGACAAGAGAGCAAACACTGACCTGAGCCGCCTCGGGGAGGAGTCGGGCCCAACTCTTCCCAGAAGGAAGAAGCCCTGCAGCTCTGGGAAAAGGAAAGACAAGCTCAGGTGTCAAAGCTCACCTGCAGAGCTGGGGTGGAGGCCCTGCCCGCTCTGCGATGGCCACCTTTGAGGAGCAGACAGAGTGTGTCGTGGAAGCCTTGTTCTCTGACCTCCTGGGTGAAGATGAGTGCTGCTGCCGCTGCCTGGAGACCGACTCGGGAGGTAGGGCCTGGGTGGGAGCAGAAATGGCTGGTTTGCTGTGGGTGACAGGGAGTTTTGACCGACACTTGAAGGAAGGAGGCTGTAGCTTGGGGTTCTTGGGTTTCCTAAAATGCAGGCTTGTGATGGCTTCTCAGTTGGCTCTGTGCTGGGGGAAAAGCTAGGATGCAGTAATGGTGTTTGGATCCTGGGCAGCCCCCAGCTGCAGCCTGCCTTGGCAGGCTCAGAACCAGGGCTGTGCAGGACGGCTGCCCCACTGCCACCCCTCGGCTGCTGGCGGGGAAGGTACCGCTGTGTCCCGTGGGGGTCTGCAGGACCTGAGGAGCTCAGTCCCAACCCATGGGGAGGGACAAGTTTTAACTCATGACCAAGAAGTAATCTCACGTTGCTTACTGGATAAAAGCTCTTGCTGTGACCTGTCAGACAGAATGTGGCCGCTGCCTCCCAAAGCTCCCAACATCATTTGGGCTACTTTGGTTTGCTGGGCAGCGCTGGAAGGAACCCAGAATTTCACCTGTAATCATACTGCTTTGCCCATTACTTTGTCAGCCCCAAACCAGTTAAAAGAGATACTGGGATCCTGCTGGCATTGGGCAGCAAGCAAAGCCTGTTTCTCAAAGGCTGCATGGAAGGTCGTTGATTTCCCTAAAGAAAAGGTCTCGTTTCCCCCTCCCAGAACAGACTTGTGCCCGTCCAGAGCTGTGCAGCTGCCCTGGGACACAGGACTCTGCCCAGGCTGCACCTGAGCCAGACCAGCTAAGCTGGATTAGTGGCTGGATGAGGGAGGGCGGTTGGATCAGGAAGTGATGCCTCCAGATAAAGTTGCCCAGTGCTTTATGGTGAAAGATCCTGCTTTCAGTTCCTCTTGGCTTTGTCAAACATGGAAATGGTTTAGCTGAAACTCTCAGTGTTGGATAGCTCTGTCTGGCTGAACCCTGTTTCAGTAACATTCAGAAAAAATAAATAATACTCTCTTGTTGGCTTTTTACCCCCTTCAGGGTGTGTTAGGGGAAAAATATGGTAACCAAGGTGCACCACATGCACCCCAGGCCCGTTAAGTAGTTTAGCTGAGAAATTCTAAAGGGTTTGTATCCTTGCAATTTGTGAAGTATGCCTTTTGCTCCTCTGTGAAAACCTTCCCAAATTTGGGTCACTGTGAGTCTTTGAAATGTTGCAATGTGCCCTTGCTCAGAAGAGACCCTGAGTGCAATGCCTAAGTTCTGCTTGGACAGCACGCAATGATCCGCAGCCTCGACGTGCTGGGGAACGCGGGCAGGACTTTGCTGTCCTGTGGATGCTGCTGAGCCCTCTGACTCTGCTCACTTCTGCCGGGACCGAGGGGGAAGGGAGGCCTTAGAGACGCCCTCAGGGCTTTGGGTTTGCATTTCCCCATGTGTCTTGTCTGAGGTCTACCCTGCGTTCCCCTCCCCAGTGTCAGGGCAGCCACTACCTCAGCACCCGCTGAAGGCCGCAGGAGGCAGCTGAAGAGCCTGTGCTGCCAGCCTGCGTTCTGCCCCCCACCTTCACGTTTTGAACCCCCCTGCCCTCTGCTCCAGAGCCTGTGCAGTCTGCGGGAGACCCTTCGACCCCGTTTGACCCAGTCGTGATCGCCAGTCGCCTGCGGCAGATGGGAGACCAGTGCAACTTGGAGTTCGAGAGGGTTTCCTCAGAGGCCGTTGCTGAAGTGCTGGCGGGGAAGGTAGAGCACACCTTGTCTGCAGACCAGCCTTGTGTCGAGGAGCAGCAAAAGCCTGGGGAGCAGCACGGGCTGTGCTGCGGCAGTCGGGGGGATGGCAGCCTCCCCCGTGCCCGTGTCATGGGTGGGGTGCTGCCAGAGCTGCTGTTATCTCTCCCTGAGCAGCCCTGGCACTGCCTGGGCTGAGCTGCCTTGCCGGGCGCTGCTCTGGGGCGCTGGGGGCAGCCCGTGTGTAGAGGGGGAGGAGGAAGACTGTGGCAAGAGGCAGAGCAGGTGCCACAGCCCGTCTTGCGCCCAGAGCTCCGGCACTGGGGCGCTTCTGGCACAAGCGCTGCAGGCAGGTCCGGCGTCAGGTTCGGTGCAGCCCTGGGTAGGCCACCAGCCGTCCTGCCTGGTCCTTGCACCGTGCTGCAGCCAGTGCAGGCCGCAGCAGAGGAGAGCCCTGCCCGTGCGCCCTGTCAGGCCACCCCCAGCTGCAGGGCCCCTGCTCTAGGCACGGGCAGAAGCAGGAATTGAACTCCATGGTCAAACCGCCCTCTCGATGCTTGCAGATGGAGAAGTTCGGGGCTGCTGTGGAGACCCTCAGCCGGAGCTGGTGTGACCAGAATCCTGAGCTGGGCTACGAGAGAGCTTTCCTCTGTGTTTCTGTGAAACTGCTAATGCATGTCGTTAAGAAAGTCCCGGCTATGGTGCAACCCATCCAACTCATAAAAGTAATTAATGGGAATCCTCAAGTGAGAAGACACATCGAGGCCAGTGGCGGATGGGTAAGGATGTGAAGGTGGCGGTGATGTTTGCTGGATGCTCCTGGCTCTTCCTTTATGTCTCCCCCTGACCTGCCTTAGTTCATCACTGGTACCTTGCCTGTCTCCTGAGACAGGCGTGCCAGCGTGTGTAGCTGTGGGCTCAGCTTTGCTGAGCACCTCGGTGAAGCCTTGCTGGAGTCAGCATCAAATTTCCCATCTGCTTCTCTCGGTATCTCGGGAGCACAGCTTGCTACCTTAGACAGAAGTCAAAATACCAAAGGATGGGCCACCCAACAAGCACTGTCCTGCTCGCGCAGCTTCACACACCCCACCTGGTGTGCTTTGCCAGGGCAGGGGTGAAATCCATGCAGGAGAGGGTTGCAGTGGGAGGAGGCTGCTTGTCCATCCATCCCGCATCCTTCTCTTCCTGCCCCCTCCTCTAAACCTGCCGACAATTCTTTCTCTAAAACACATGCACTTGTTTGTTTGTTTGTTTTCAGGAGAATCTGGGCTGCTGAGAGGAAGGGCCTTTTGCCTTCCAGAAGGTGAACCTTCTGTTCATTGGTTTAACTGGGAGCTGTGCTGTTGTTTTTCTTCAGCAGACTCACAAGCACCACGTAAAACACACTCTGTCACTTCAAGCAAATATTAATAAATGTTTGTTATTAATTTGTTTTTCTTTGTGCATTTCTCTTTCATTTGGCCATAAAAGTGGGATTTGCTCTTATTCCAGGCTCGTGCTTAGTGCCACAGACTCATCAGGTGAATGTTTGTCTCAGAACATGTTTCTGTTAGTTATTCTGCAGATCCACCTGCTCCTCTCAGGTGGTTCCAAGGGTTATTTTTGCAAAGTTAAAACTTGACATTGTTTTAAACCAAGAGTGACGGCTCTTCCAGCATGGGCAGCAGCCCTTTGCCTTTCATCAGGTGGATACAGAGCTCTTTTAGCTAGGTTCAGGTGCTGAGCATCGCCTGGAATGTTCTGTCACAGTATTTACAGGTAATGTGGAAATCAGGTGAAGGTGGAAGTGGGAAGAAGTGGAGCAGTGGATTTGGCATGCCAGTTTAGGGACTCTTCTAGTAGCTGCATATTCTGAGTCTGAAGGCTGCCCCTGGCAGTGAAACACAGCCCTGGGGCACAGGGGCTCGGCTGCTGCCCCCCGTGCTCGCCCCTCTGGACTGTGGCCCAGCAAGGCCGTGCTGCTGGCGATGACACTTGAAGAAGTCAGGTGCTGGGGCCCTGGGCTCTGGTCTGCAGCATCTGCACAGCATGGTGTGTGGGGAACCAGCTGGGCACGCTGGAGGCACGATGCGACTGACCCAGGGACCGGGCAGCTCTGTGCCTCCACGAGGCTGCAGCCCGGCTCCCCCCTTGCTGTGGGACACGCGGGTGGTTTGAAAGAAGGCGCTAAGGCCCCAGGTTGTGCACTTTGTTTTGTTATTTGGCCACGGTATCTGTTACGTACTAATTTCCTTTAAGCCTGGTGATGAAGTCAGTAAACCACAGCCTGCCGCCAGTGCTCTCCGGGCTGGTGCTTTCCGCGGCAGCGCATTTGACATGTCCGTTCCCAGGCTCAGCAGCCCAGTCGCGCTCGGTCTCCAGCAACATGGACCAAAGGGAGATTCTGCTGCAGAACCTGGAGAGGGCCCAAGGCAAGAAGCTCAACCGGAGGGACTTTGTGGAAGAGTTTTTGGTGAGTGGGCTCCAAGCATGGCTCTGTGCTTCAGTTGATTTTAAAGGGAACCGTGCAGTCACCTTGCAAACGGCGATGTGGTTTGCATGTGACAATAAGATTTTCTATGAATCTTACAGCACCAAGAGACAGAGGAGTTGGCTGTGGTAAAAGGAATGTAAAGACAGAAATTAATTTACAAGTCTGCATTCAAAGTAAAACTCCACTTTTTAAATAATTGCCCAAGTGCTTCCTGTTTTCTGCTTCGCAAATGCACTTGCCAGGAGACAGTTTCACTTCGCCTGGTAATACCACTGGGGCGCAGCGAGGGATATGGAGCATCGCAGCCCGTCGTAAATGTGATTCAAGTGCTCCTGCCAGGGATCCTCGCTTGCTGCTGGAGATAGCTTTTCCTTTGCCCTTTCAGTAGAGCCCCTGTACCGCCTGCAGAGCAGGGAGCGGGTGCTCAGATGCCCTGCAGACATGAGACCCTTCCCCCCGCACAGACACCAGGCACGGTGGCCAAGGCGTGGGCAGACGGTGGTCTGAGTGGCTGGCTGGGCCCTGTCTCACTGCCCACATGGTGTGCCCCAGTTTGTGAGCTCCCTGGCATCTTCTCACTTGTTGGCTGGCAGGGGTGAGTCTTAGATGGGAATTCACTGTCTCACAGTTAAAGCTGATGGCTGGCGACGGCTGCTGATCCATCAGCTGTAGGAAGGTTGCTCTGGGAAGCAAAAGGCATCTTCCAGCTTTAGCAGACATAGGGAGGGGTAAACATGGTGCCTCTGCGAGGTCTGAGAAGTTTCGAACGCTGGCCCCGAGCTACCCCCTTCCCCGGAGAGGGATTGTATCAGGCAGTCTGTGGGAAGGCGCAGGGGTACCTCGGCAGTGCCCATGAGATCCTGCCCTGCTTCGTCATAGCAGCGAAGGCTGGCACTTCAAACACTTGGGAAAAGCTTAGTGCTTGGTTTCTAGGTGTCTGGGTTGGAGGGAAGTGATTAATCTGAGTCTGCAGTGACACTCTGTTGTTCCATGGAACAAAGTGCTGTCATGGGCTGCTGAATTTCCCCCTCGCCGCCGTGCCGGGGTCGTGCTGTTCCGTGCGAGGCAGCTGGCGGCCGAGCCCTGCTGCAGGAGCTGTCTCTAGCAGCCGAGCGGACACTGAGCTCTGACCAAAGTGGCAGGTAGAAGTGGTCAAGGCTGTGTTTCCTCTTGTAGCAGGAAGAGATCTTCCCAGGATGGCCTGGGCTGCCAGCCACGTTTGCAAGCACGGAAGTTTTACCAGGCGATCGTGACGGCTGGCATTTCCCACCTGGGTAAAACACAACGCTGTCTTCCCATCCCAATGCCTCCCCTCTCTGTGTGAACGGGCAGACTGTGGTGGTGGTGCTGTACAGGGCAGGGCTTTCTTCTTCAAGCCCTCGTGTTCTGTTTGTGCAGGCTCACGGCCAGAGCTTGATCTCGCTTGCTTTCTCCTGTGTAGGCATTCCCCAAGCAGTTTTGTGTCAGTTTATGCAGGCACAGAGGGGTAAGGTGATTCTCAGCTCTGAGAAGACTGCCTCCAGCACAAAGTGATGCTCCTCTGTGAACGCTTCCCCTGGAAGCTGGGGCCACATCGGAAGGAGGCAGGGGACAATGTGACCAAGGCCAGAAGAGTTCAGGGGCTTACAGGGTTGTGTAGTCTACAAACCCCATCCTGTCCCACAACTTCTGTCACACTCTGCCTGCCCCCGTGTTCCTTATTAACGGAGACCAGACACATGGATGGGCCTGGGCCTGGGCCTCCTGGGCATTCTTCCTGACTTGTTCCATCCAGGTCAGTGGGATGCAGCTCCTGCAGTGCTCTGGCTGGAGGATTTAGGGTGTAATGTGACAAAAGAGCAACTGTGACTGGGATCTGGAGTGGAATATCTGTGCAGAGGAATACTGCAGAGACAAGACACATTGTTACACAGGCCTTTTACCTGTGGTATTGCTAAGGGGCTGCTTGGCTTGGTCAGGTGTACACGAGCTAAAAAGCCCTGCAGCTCCCAACGAGGCCTTTTGGCAAATACCATCGTTCTGTACCTCCAGGCAGGCCCGAGGGGTGCCCCGTCCTTGAAGGTGCCTGTCTAGCACAGGCTGGGGTCAAAGGGAGCTGTGCAGCTCTCCTGCTGCTGCTCAGCGTCAGGTCTGCAGCAAGCAAGGGCAGGGGACAGCATGCTGGGAGCTGGATGAGCACTTCTGGGAGCGCTGAAACACCCACACTTTAGAGCTCCATGGGAAGGAGCTGACTCTCTGAGCGATTAATGGCGAGCACCCAAAATCCAGGGTCCTGAGACCCTCAGGCTCCTGTGATCCCTGCTCACATCCCTGCTCACGTGCTGTCGCGACAGGGCTGCAGCCTCCGAGCCCTGGAGCACACGGAGGGCTCTGCTGGTACCAGCCGGAGGGTCTGACCCCTCTTTGGCACTCGCCCTTTGGCCACAGCGCTATTTCAGTCCCCGTCACCGAGCCCAGTGTGCTGGTTGCTGCCATCTTCCCTGCACCATGAGCAGCTGAGCCGCCGTTCCTGCTGCGTGTCAGCTCAGGGGGTGTGGGGAGGCGTGAGCAGCCCCCTCACCTCGCAGCTCCCGTGTGCCACGGTCCCTTCCCCAGGCTCCTCTCCCAGCACACCTTTCTTTCAGGAAGGCACACGGTTCTGAGGGCTCCCCGGTGTCGGCCAGATGCTCTGGACCCTGGCAGCAATGCCCAGGAGAAGGGTTGTGAAGGATGGCTCCAGGGTGGTGGGAGAGGGAGACCTGCCCTTGGGAGCGTCAAACGGTGGAGATGCTGCTTAGAGAAACGGCCTTTTGTTTGAAATCAGGAGCACCCCTTGGTGGCAAGAAAACTGGCTAGGCAGGCAAAAAATTAAGAAAGCAAAAAATACTTAAAGAGCAGTGCTTCTGGAGTGATGGTAACGAGCATTGCTCAGCAGGAGTGCTGCAGCTTTATCCTGGAAACGAAAGAGCCGAGAGATTCACAGCCCTGAGGGTCTATCCCAGGACCCCTTCTCCGTTCTGTTTCATCAGCACATGTAGCTGCTTTGCTTAGGTTGCTCCCGCTCCTTTAGTGGCTGGACCATTGCTGTTTGCTGCTACAGAGGGACCATCTTACCAAAGGGAGAAAAATCAATCGATTCATCTGTCTTTTCTGCTACGTTTTGTTAACAGTGGTTTAGCATCGTTGCTCCTCTTATCTGGGAGCCATTTGTACTGAGAATGGTTCCCCTGTGTGCCACTTATTTGTGAGGGCGATGCTTTCTGTGCTGCATGAAGGCATCTTTTCACCTCAGAAGCCTACGTGCCCAAGCCTCGTGTGGGCACTGCCTTGGCACACACTTTCCATTCTTCAGAAGCTGTGCTGGGGCTCTGGGGTGGCTTCTGTCTCTATTCTTGCTTCGAGCACCTTGAGAAAAGCCACTCAGGAAAGAATTAATGGTGCAGACCTTGCTTTGTGGTAGTGAGCAGGTCAGGCCAGGGACCTTCACACGTCCTCTCTAGGAGTGTTGTATGTAGCACGTCTGCTGTAATTTGTTCCATTCTTTTATCACAGAAGCTGAAAAGGCAGTCAACAAAGTACAGAGCGGATAAAATCTACCCTACAGCAACATCTGAGCAACCAGAGAATATCAAGAAGAACAGATACAAGGACATCTTACCCTGTAGGTTGGAAAAGGCAAATGTTCCTATTCAGCTTTTTTTTCCTTTCTTTTTTTCCTCCCCCCCAGCTTGAGTCCCTTCCTCCAGTATTGCCTACATGGGTGCTTGTGTGAGCTGTCCGTTGGCCTTGAATTCTGCTGCTTGGGTTAAAGGCTTTCCCTTTGGCTGTCGCAGTGTGTGATCTGGAAGGCTTTGGCACGTATTTTCTACAGATAGAAGTTCTGCTCAAGGGGAGGAACATCCTCCAGCCATTGCCCTTGCAAGCCTTCTGCATAGCCTTGCAGCCACTTTGGACACAGATGTCTCCATGATGTACAAACAGACTACAGTCAAAAGCTGCTGTGGCTTGGGGCAGTGGTCTCCAAAGAAGCCTCTGTCCCAGAATCAGAGCAGACTGGCCCCTTCATCCATTCTAGCTTGGAAAAAAATGAATAATCTAAACCCAGAGACCTCATGTGAGCCTCTAAGATGGAGTGCGGGGTGATTCCAGGCTTGCTCTGCTCCACAGCCAGAGGAGATCGGTGCTGCACTGGGGTAGTGGCAACATCTGCAGCTTGCCTGAGCCCTCAGCACCACTCTGAAACAGAGCTTCCCTGTCTGCTGCTTGCATGCACGCAGCAGCAGGGCTGTGCAGGGCCATCCGTGGGGCAGGAGGAGGCATTCCCTGCTTGCTCAGCCCCCATCTGCTCTGATGTGCGTGCTCCTCCACAGCACCTTGTGCTGAAGTCTGAGGAGCTCAGCTCCCATGGAAGACAAACAGTAACTGCTGCTGCTTCTGCTTTTGTGCCTGCAGTTGACCACAGCAGAGTGAATTTGTCCCTGATCACATCAGATGCAGATTCTCATTACATCAATGCCAACTTCATCAAGGTATTGCTTCTGTCATGGTGCTGCGCCATGCAAAAGGGTTGGTCGGAGCAGTTAGTGGTGTCTGGTGGAGTTGTGGCCGGTCCTGTGACTGTGGTGAGTGAAAGGGCTGTGCTGGAGACTCTGGCCTGTGCTCGAGGATAGTCGGGGTACAGGCGACGCGGCCAGCCGGGCCTTCACAAAGCCCTGGCAGCGCCGGCCTGTAGGGCCAGGGCTGGGTGCTGCACAGGGGCGGCTGGTGGAACAGTTTGTGGCTCACAGCCTCGACTTCCTCGTCGGTGTTTCTGCCTTTGGTGGGTGACAGTGGTGCAAAATTGCCTGTAGCCAGAGTCGCCCTGCCTGAAACCAGCGCAGAGGCAGGAAGCTTTGCACTGCAGCAGGGCTGAGTCGCACCGCAGCGGTGAGAAACTGTGTGGGTCAGCTGCCACCCGAGCTCTGGCTGCGTGGGGACACTCCTGTGCTCCAGCCCTTCTCTGCCAGATACACACACACAGAGGTTTCCTTCACTCTCCACCGCAGCAACCAAGGGCTCTGCATGACCCATCTGCAGAAGAACAAACCTTCAGGAGGGGGTCACAGTTTGGCCTTTGGCCAGCAGCCACAGACGTGCCAAGCTGGATAGCTGGATCCGATGGTGCAGCACCACTTCCAAGCTCCCAATGCACTGCAGGAACCAGTGGTCTCTGGGAGAGAGCCCACCTCAAGCCCAGCTCCCTGGCCTGGTCTGCTTTGGGAGCTTTGCAGAGTGTTGGTTGCAGGTGCCTAAAATGTAACTACATAAAACCCCTTCTAAAACCTTAGTGGGCTCACTGGGTAGAAGTGGGATTCACAGAGCAGGGTGACCTTTATCTCTGCTAGTGAACTATGCAAATACGTCTCAATGTCTGTGCTGTTTTAGGGTGTCTATGGGCCAAGAGCTTACATTGCAACCCAGGGTCCTCTCCCCACTACTGTCGTTGACTTCTGGAGGATGATTTGGGAGTATGAAGTGCTGGTAAGGTGCAGACTTCTATTCCTTTCTGTTTGTTACAAAGAGAAATTGCACAGCCAAGAAACTTGTGCTCAGACTTTTCTAACGACTCTTCTTTCTGCAGATGGTGGTCATGGCTTGTATGGAGTTTGAAATGGGAAAGGTGAGTACTGTGTCAAACGGCCTCTGCAGTGTCAGTGCCAGGGGGGCAGGGTGCAGAGGTGCAGATGTTTATTAGATCTCATTAGCGACAGCAAGTTTCTGTTTGATATGAGGTGTTCATGGAGCCTCCAGCTGCAGACCCCTAAACTGCTTCCCGTAGTGAGCTAGCCTCCTTGGAAGGGAGAACCGGCGACGATGGCTCTGGGGGAGGGAGGCTGGAGCTGGCTGGCTGTGAGAGTGGCATCCCCCCGGCACGAGTTTTGTCCTGCAACGTGAGGCAGGGGCAGCGTGGGTGGCGAATAACTAAACGTGCCCTGCTTCTCCCAACAGAAGAAATGCGAGCGGTACTGGGCGGAGGCGGGCAGCTCTGCCCTGCAGTGCGGTGCTTTCTCCATCCTCTGTGTGAGTATGGCTGCTGTGGGCACCACGTCACATCGTGTGCTCTGGAAAGTCGTGTCATCCGCAGAAAAAGTGACTCTAACTTCTTGTTCTGCAGGACGCTGAAGAGAAGAAAAATGAGTATGTGATTAGGACTCTGAAGGTGACCCTGAATGAGGTAAGTAGGAAAGGTCAAGGCAGGAAATGCATCTCAGCTAGCTTTATTGTATGAATAATACATTAAAATATAGCACACTGGGTGCAGAAAATGTTGTGCTGCTCAGCCTGCTATTTTAGTAAAAAATTAGATAACTCAGACCTCAGTTTCTGAAGCTGTTTGCCAGTCATGGCAAATGAGAACCTGGGTGAGTGAGGACAACAACTAACATCAAGAATGTCCTCAGCTGTCAGTGCTGCTTTTGTAGCTGCAGGCTGCACCTCAAACTGTTGCCAGAAGATGTGGATGGGAACTGGAGATGTCTGTGGCATGCTGGCTTCCCCTTGCCAGGCCGATGCTGCAGTCTGTGCCCATGGGAGCTGTGGCACCATCCCGTTGGTGGCCCCAGGCCCCGCCAACGCTCTGCTCCTCTTGCAGGAAATCCGCACCGTCCACCAGTTCCACTACAAAAACTGGCCAGACCACGATGTCCCCTCGTCCATTGACCCCATCCTAGATCTCATCAGCGAGATTCGCCGCTACCAGCCAGATGACAGCATCCCCATCTGCATCCACTGCAGGTGGGTGAGCTGGCCATTGGGGGGGAAAGGCTGCGGACCCCCAGCCCTGCGCTCTTGCTTCCCCAGCAGCCATGGGGGTGGCAGCCAGTCCGAGCCTGCAGCCGAGCTCCTCTCAAAGGAAGCTCTATGGCAAAGGCATCCTCTGAGGGCAGCTGGCACAGCTGGGTGGCAGGAAAGGAGAGAGTGGGCCAGCAGCAGCATGTGTAGTGCAGAGACCACTGGCACGGGGCATGTCCACGTGTGGGCTGGTCACCATGGGACTGAGCGCAGCTCGTGGGAGCACCAGACGTGCCCTCCAGCCTGCTGTGGAGCTGCGGGCCGGGGCAGGCAAGGCTGCAGCAGGAGCAGGCTGGCCATTGCGTGGGGCTGCACCCTCTGCAGCGTGGGACGGGAGGGTCGGAGGCAGCATCTCCTTTCCAAGCTTCCTTGTCAGAAAACAGAGTGTGCCCATCCCCCGGCCTCTGGTAACAACCTGCTGCGACTGTCATTGCAGTGCTGGCTGCGGGAGAACAGGGGTCATCTGCGCCATCGACTACACCCAGAAGCTGCTGAAGGACGGAGTGAGTGTTGGCTGGTCCCATCACCCGCGCACAGCACCGCTGCCTCCCGCTCTCCCCCTCGTCCTCCCGCCCCACTCTCCCTCCCACCCCTCCGACCGCAGGCAGGTGGATGTCATGGGAGGTCTGAACAGACCTCCAGTCACTCGGGGCTGGGCTCTGTGCTGGCCTGCCGCCCTTAACGTGCCCTAATGCCTGTGTGTGTCTCTGCCCTTAAGCACCAGAGATCCAGGGCTTCAGAGCTCACTCCTTGCCTTAGATAAAAACGTGTGTTTTAAGGGCAAGATAACCCCCAGGCTGGCCGGCGCCTGGGACTCGGAGGAGCCGCAGCTCTGTGCAGCGACCCCAGGCCCGCTGAGCTGGGCAGTGGGTGTCTCAGCACTATCCACGGCTGTTACCAGTCTATTTTCTGCCGAGTGTGAGTCAGGAGGGAGGAGGCAAGGGGGCTCACCACCACAACTGGCACTTTGAGCAGGCCCTTCGTTACGAACTCCTGGCAGCAGCAGGCCTGGATTGTGGACACCACACTAAGCTGCTTGGCGTTAGACCCGTCTTTAACTCTCCGTCTTGTCTCTTTCTTGCAAGATTGTTCCAGTGAACTTCAGCATTTTCAGTCTGATCCAGGAGATGCGCACGCAGAGGCCTTCCATAGTGCAGACCAAGGTACGCTCAGGGACTCCCACCCACTGGTATCATCTCCATACTGGGACCTCAGCTCTGCCCCGGCTGGGGCTGCAGCAAGGGAGCGCAGAGCGGCTGCGCTGCTGGGGACTGGGGCAGGCCGACGTTCTGCAGGGTCCCTGCTCTGATGAGAGGCATGATTTTGCAGAAATTCATTTAGCTGCTGACCATTTCCTTGTAGATGGCTGGAAAGCTTAGTGCTCACAGCCTGGCTTATCGAACAGTTATGATGTGGAACAAGGGACTGGCCAGGAAATGAAGTGGGAACTCTTCTCAGCTGAGACAGGCTGAGGAGGAAGCTCAATGCAGAACAGCATTGTTTGTGTACCAAAAAGAAAAAAAACCCAAACCAAATGCTTCAGTCTGAACCCTCTGAAAGTTGTGGGTTCTGCCCTTCTGAGAATTTACCCTGCCAACGGGCCAGAAAGTGGCAGCTTCTCTCAGGGGTTGATGCTTGGTCTGGGTAACAGGTGACATTTACAAGTACTCGAGGTGCTGGCTCTCACCTCTGTTTTGTTTGTCTGGAACACAGGAGCAGTATGAGCTGGTTTATGATGCAGTGATTGAGCTCTTCACGAGGCAGATTAAAGCACTCGATGCCCAGGAAGATTCTGCTGCTTCACAGGTAAAGGTCCCCAGGACAAGCACACGAGTGGCCCCTTGAAGCTGGGGGCATGCCAGCTCTAACCCAGATTCCTACCTGATGCCTCGGAAAGCCGGAATCAAAACTCAATAGCCTTGGTGACTATGAAGCAGGTATCCTTTACTGCAGCGCTGGGCACACAGGGGATCGCTCCTCCGAATGTGTGCGCCCGTTGAAGCCAAATTTCTCATATTTATACAGATTGACTATACATATTTATTATAATTTCTAGGAAAAGGCAGAGTTATGCTAATTATTTCTAAGAAGTCATTTACATTAACCCCTCCCAGACAGAGCATGCTCAGTGACACTCAGGGGGTCTTCCACTGGTCTTCATGGATGAAGACTGGACGTCTTCCTCGCTCTCAGCACATGCTCTTTACGTTTCTCCTCCATGCTTATCTGGGCTCCCAACACCTGCACCAACTAGTTAGTGCTTCACTGAAAACAAGATCTACTCTGTCTCTTAATTGGTCGTTAGTCTTATTATTTATGACTCCTCTATCTCCTGCTTCCTCTAGTTTCAAGGCTGTTGCACTGTTATGGCTGAGTTTTGTAGCCGCTTTCATGAAACCGCTGATGTGATGATTGCTAAAATCCAAAACTATTCTATTCCTAAAAACACACAAATTCTTACTTCTTTATCTTCAGGGCTGTTACTGTTGCATTGTTATGGTTAAGTTTTGCAGGTGCTCTCACAAGTAGCCTACACAGTTACAGCTTTCTCCTAGACTAATCTATTCTTAAAACCATGAAAATTCTTATATTAAAGTTATATTGTCTCTTCAGCTACACCTATATCAATCTATTCAGCAGGATTACATTTCATTGAATCATACCGCAGAGGTCCCCTTGCAGACCTGGAGGGAATCAGCTTCCCTTTATGCCCAAATGGAGCCTCTTTCCAAGCTAACCCATGAAATTCCAGCTCTTTCCCTGATCTTGCAAGGCTGATCACAGGATTTGGCCCCAAGCGAGTGCAAAATTTTATTCAGCCTTTCTAGATATATTAATGTAGTGAGTGAATAGAACAGCACCAGCTTTCCACAGTAGCAGCTGATTTCCATGTGGACATGCCAGTGAAACTCAGTTTCAGAGTGCTTGCAAGCAGCAGAGTGACGTTCAGGCCAGTTTGGGAAGCTTGAGCACAGAAGGCGGTGTGGCTGTGAGCTGGTCTGCAGTATGTGCTGCTCTAGTGAGGCATTACAGCCTGCCTGCAGAGACAGTAAGCTCAAACATACCATGAAAAAACATGTCAAAGCCTTTCAAATCTGATACACCTCTCAGGAAAAACAATGTGGTCTCAGTGTGAAGTTGCATGTAAACAGGAACACACGAAACATCCATGGTTCAGCTCTTCTTTGCTCTTGCTGTTCTTCTGTGACTACTGGCATGGACCTGACCTTGCTGGCTGCAATCTGGCTGAAGGAGATGCATTGCCATTCTTAGGTAAAGGCTGAAAAGTTACAGTCAGGTAATTTTTCCCGAAGATTTTAATATGAAGAACTGGGAACAGGATCCTGTGGTGTGACTTGCACCTCTGTTTTGCCGCTGGACTTGCAGGATGTTCCGAGCCAGAACTGAGTGAGGAGAGAGCTGGAAAGAGCCTCTGTCTGTAAGCAGGGGAGATGCAAGTCTAGGTTGACAGAAAACATAGAAAACAGCTCAAGTCCGGATGTGGTTTTGCAGCTCCTGGCCAAACCGCTGGCCTGCCTAAACCTCACTGGCCCCCAAAGCTCCGTGCAGAGGGGGATGGTCCTGTGCTGAAGTGCCACAGGCGACACCAGGCTGAATGCTCTCAGGGGACCCCGAGGGCAGAGTTGTCTGCACAGGCTGTTGTGCAGGTGTTCAGAACAGCGGGATGGTTGTACTGCTCACTGTACTCTCGGTTGTACTGCTCACTGTCCTCTCAGTTGTACTGCTCACTGTACTCTCGGTTGTACTGCTCACTGTACTCTCGGTTGCTCACTGTACTCTTGGTTGTACTGTTCACTGTCCTCTCAGTTGTACTGCTCACTGTCCTCTCGGTTGTACTGCTCACTGTACTCTTGGTTGTACTGCTCAATGTCCTCTCGGTTGTACTGCTCACTGTCCTCTCGGTTGTACTGCTCACTGTACTCTTGGTTGTACTGCTCACTGTACTCTTGGTTGTACTGCTCACTGTCCTCTCGGTTGTACTGCTCACTGTACTCTTGGTTGTACTGCTCGCTGTACTCTCGGTTGTACTGCTCACTGTACTCTTGGTTGTACTGCTCGCTGTACTCTCGGTTGTACTGCTCACTGTACTCTTGGTTGTACTGCTCACTGTCCTCTCGGTTGTACTGCTCGCTGTACTCTCGGTTGTACTGCTCACTGTCCTCTCAGTTGTACTGCTCACTGTACTCTCGGTTGTACTGCTCACTGTACTCTCGGTTGCTCACTGTACTCTTGGTTGTACTGTTCACTGTCCTCTCAGTTGTACTGCTCACTGTCCTCTCGGTTGTACTGCTCACTGTACTCTTGGTTGTACTGCTCACTGTCCTCTCGGTTGTACTGCTCACTGTACTCTCAGTTGTACTGCTCGCTGTACTCTTGGTTGTACTGCTCACTGTACTCTCAGTTGTACTGCTCACTGTCCTCTCGGTTGTACTGCTCACTGTACTCTCGTTTCAGAAAGGTGCTGTAGGGAATTGCTGTTCAGGAGGATCTGTCCTTAGGTTTCAGCTCCAGCTTGGTGTTTGTCACTTCCAAACTGCACTAATAATCAGAAGTAGATGACACCAATTCCAACCCCTGACACAGCGTGTTTGTGTTCTTTGCATTCTTCCTCCTCGCTCTCTTGTTCTCTAACCTTCTCTTTCCCTAGGCACAAAACCAGCATCCTGTAGCCAAGCCGCTCCTGACTCCAGAGGAAGGTATCTACTCTCTGAGGTTACTAACCTGGTAAGGCCATAGCACAAGTTTCCCCTGGGTCAGTATTTTCAGCCGCCCACACGATGCTGGGCAGAGGCATTTCCTCACGTGTGCTTGGTGACACAGCTCTGTGGGAACGCTGCCTCCCTCGAGTCCCCAGTGCTGTGGGGCCTGGTTAATAGGCCAGAAGATTTGAGTATGACACGGCTCTGAGTTGACATCACGGTGCTTTATTGCAGCTCAGAGTGGGAGGCACCGGATGCCCACCAACATCTTCCTCCAGAGATGCAAAGCAAAGCGTCCCTGACATCATCATCTACGGTGGGATCACAGGACGGCTCTGGAGTCCCCCCCCTCTCCTTTGGTGCTTTGAACATTAGCTGCAGGATGGCAGCTGCCACTGACAACTGGGGCACCGGGGACGTTCTCCAGAAACACCGCAGCCTGGAGTTCAGCAGCATCTCCCCCGAGCAGCGGCTGCTCAACCCGGAACCGGCAGCAGCAGGTGGGCGAGGGCCCCGGGGCAGAGCACCTCTGACTCGGGCAGCATCCACCCCGTTTGTGCTGCTGCAGCAGGGACATGGCTGGGGACAGGACAAAGGGGCTGCAGAGCCTGGTTCGGGTTCACAGTTGCCAGCTGCCTGTTACTCAGGCTTCCAGGCAGAGAGGCAGAGCGGATTTGCCCCTGTTGAGCTGAGCCACTCAAGCCCAGGCACGGACAGCCCCCCAAGCTGCAAGAATCATGGGCAATGTCCTTACCCTTACTTCTGCTCAGCAGAAGACCCCTACTTCTCTTCACCCTCTCCAGAGGACCCCGTGTCCCCACTGCTTGCCAAGTGCTTTGCGGAGGGGCAGGATGCTCTGCTCCCTTCCTGCACCCCGGGCGCCTCACTGCAGCCTGCTGCGGCCAGCTCCCCACCACCCAGGCCTGTGTCCTACCATGCCCCCCTGCTCAACGAGGAGAGGATGTCCTCCCCAGGTAAGTGCTGCAGCACTGCGCAGTGCTGGGCTGGGTTGCTGGGGGAGTGGAGAGTGGTGTCCTTTGGTGTCCAGGCAGGGCTGCAGCTGCTCCTTGGGACTGTGTTCATGTGGAAGCTGAGGGAGCGACTGCTTCCATCCTTGCACTTGTTTCATGCTGTCTTAAATTTTTCCCATAAAAAGTATTTTTAGAAGAGCTCGATTTTGGGTTTCACGTACCTCAGCTGCTCTGGACAACTGTGTCACCTGGGTACGGCTCTCGCAGGAAGGCAGGGATTGGTGCCGACCAAGTCTTAGACCAGGGTCCTCCCAGAAACATTCAGAAAGCTCCCAGAAATGTTCTTCTCTGGCAATATAAACAGGTCAAACCCCACTCCTTTCTGCAGTGTTGTGCAGGGGGATGCTGGCATCCCACTGAGAGTGAGAGAACACATTGGTGTTTTGCCCAGAGACCCTTAAAGCCATCACCCACCATATGAAGAAGGCAGAATTAGTCCTTGGTCTGGTCACTCCTGGCCCAGACGGACACTTCCTGTTGTCTGCAGCTTTGGCACCTCCTCAGCTTTGTCCTGCTCAGGCCCTTCAGCACTCAGCATCACAGAAATGTGTGTGCTGGCTATCTAGAGGCTCCAGCCTCTCGGAAAGTTTTGGGAGTCGCAGCGCAAGCCAAGCAGCAGTGCTACTGCTGTGAGCTTGGCTGTGTGCTGGGCCACGCTCGTCACCTTCCCCCCTGCAAGGGGAATGCTGCTGCCAGCGCTGCTGGAAGGGGCCATGTAGCTATTGGCAGGTGAATTGGTGCTGAGGGCCATTTGGATTTTAACTACAGTTCAGAGGGGGTTAACCATCCCCTCTGATGTGTGGCTGGGCAGCAGCAGTGTGCTCTCAGAGTCTCTTTGGTTCTGCCATGTTGTACCTTGCAGGTAACCCGTCTGTCTCCCCAATTAGGCCCCCTGCCAGAGACGGATGATGATGAGCCTCCACCCCTGCCCGAGCGGACCCCCGAGTCCTTTATTGTGGCCAGTGAAGCTGGTAGGGGCATTTGACAAGGCAGGGGCTGCCAGGGGCGCTGGGGCTCTCCCCGTGTTGGTGTGGTGCCGTAGCGCCTTCGCTCCGGCTGCCTGGGGTGAGCCATGACCTCTCTTGTGTTCAATTGCTTCCAGGAGAGTTTCCACTGGCCACTTCTGACTTTCAGCTTCCAGCCAGAAATACAAATATCGGAACCTCTTTGGAGTGGAGTGGTGAGTCTCACTCAGAGGCATTTAATGACTCAGTGAGGCTGAGACCATGTAAGGTAAGAAAGTGGCTTTTTATCTCTTCCCTAGCACTATTGCTATGCCAAGTTCCTAATTGTGTTTCCTCCTGTGAGAAAGACCCCAGTTTTGGCACAGTGTACTTTGCATAAATTATTTCAGGGTTGGGGACTGGGAGGAAGATGTGGTCTTAGTCAGGTTCCTCCTTATCAACATCTACTTCAAATATTTTTACTCTTTCGGGAGGGGGTAGGGGGGAGGAGTCCTGTATCCCATACAAGGGAGCAAACCCAGGGTCCCTCTTGGTGACGGGCTGAGGTCTGCACTGCCCTGCAGAACAGGCAGGAGCTGAACAAAACGTGGGTGTCTCTTGATCCTCCTCCCAGGTAGCTGAACTGCAGCTTTGTAAAGCGAAACAGCACGACGTGAGTTTATCTTCCATGACACCAGCACAGAGGCGTGTGGGGGAGGGTGTGTGCACCTAACATCATTTCCTTGTCTCCCCTGGCTTGTTTGTGTGCAAGAGAACACTGTTTGGTTGTGGGAATTTCAAATACCTTCCTTGTGCTTTGTTTCCAGAGCGTGAAGCTTCGGAGCCCACCAACAGGTATAAGTTTAATGCTGGGATGAAGTGTCTTTGGAAGTAAGGTCTGCTTGCTGCTCTCGCTGCTTTGCTGTATTTCGTGGGTGTCTTTAGGGTCCGTGCTCAGTCCAACAGAAATTCTGTGTTGCTCAAAACTTCTGCAACTCAATAGTTCTGAACAGAACGAGACAGTTCTGCAACCGCGCGACCCGGCAGCTTTGGATTTCCTAACCAGCTCCTGCCTCACCCCGTGTGTGACGATGTTCCTCGCAGCCTCCTTGCTAAGGGCTGTCACATCAGCTGCTGCCTGCTGTGTGTCTCCTTTGAGACAAGTGACATGTGCTGGTTAGGGTGCCATGGACCTGTCAGTGAACCGAGATGCACACAGACCTGATTTAAAGGAAGGTAACCAACTCTTTTGTCTTTGCTTTCTCAGAGACAGCCAGGGATCGCTCTGACTCTCCTCCCCCGCTTCCTGAAAGAACCCCGGACTCATTTGTTCTTGCTGATGCAGCAAGTAAGTGCCGAGTTCTTCTCTCCCACGTAGCTGAGATTTTACACTTACACCTAAACCTGTAGATAGCTGAGGAGATGGTGGCCCACTTGTCCGAGGTGTCACCAGTTCTAGTGCTTCAGGACTTAATTCAGCAGATACACAGAAAGTAAACACAACCAGGGGACCTGCTGGAAATTTCTAGAACTGCTGGATGAGAGGCAATGAAAAGCACTTAGGAAAGAGCAGGAGGGCTCGTGAACGACCACTGGAGATGTTGTGATGTGTGTTCCCAGGTCTGCAGCCTGCTGCAAGGAATTCTGCTAGTCCTGTGGGCTTGGGGAGCAACACTTCTGAGCCACTGCCCAAAGAGCCTATGAAATGCTTCCGGAGAAGCAAGGTAAGAGACAAGGCAAACTGAAAACAGAGGGGGTGAGAGAAGGGTTCCTTCCAGCTACAGCTACCGGTACTTTCTCACTGCTGACCCTGTGAGAGTTGCCTGCTCTGAGAACACTCAGATTTAGGGTGAGGAAACAAGGCCAGTCGAAATAGTCTGTTGTGCAACCACAAACCAACCCGCTGTCAAGGCAGCGGTGCCCTGGGAACGTGGCCCCTCGTGCCCCTCGTGCCCCGGCCCCTCACACCCCAGCCCCTCTTCCTCCTGGAAAACGCTGCTGCAGAGGAGCCTGCTTTCCAGTGTAGGACAGACCCTGCTCATCACCAGCTTCCTCCTGCTGGGGTCCTGGTGATTTAGCCACAGGAGCAGTCCTAGTGCAGGATGCTGTGGCTGAGCAGAAACACATCTGAGGAAGACAGCAAGGCTGATGGGAACGGGAGGCACTCGGTGGGCTAGGAAAGAAAGGGAGGACGTGAAGGGGGCAGGAGTCTCATGATTCAGCCTCAGCAGCTAGGCACCAGACTCCTTGTGGAACACGATACATTTATCAGCCAATTCCCTTTGTCTCAGCACCTGGCCCGCTGCCTGCTACGGTTTTTCTAACAAGCCTCTTTATTTTTTTCCCTGCAGAGCTTGAAAATATTCAAAAACATGAGAAAGAGTAAGTCTCTCAGGCTACTGTGCATCTTCCTGATGGCTTTAAGCAAGTTCAGAACAAAATAGGGGGGCCTGAATTTCCAAGAACCTGAACTTGCCCAATGTGAGAGGCGCTGCACGTCTGCCCGCTGTGGAGCGGGACCTGGAGCGCTGCGCTCGCTCGCCGAGCACCAGCTCAGTTGCTCTAGTGTTTAAGGATGCTGCTGTGCCCTTGTGATGCCTTTGGGTACCTCGGGGGCAGCTCCAGCGTACCCACCTTACAAAATTCTTCAGGTCATTCAAAGCAGTGTTGTGGGACAAATGTTCTAAAGACGGGGGGCAGGGGTGCTGCGGGGAATGGGAGCCCCATCCTGGATTCTGCCCTGCATAAATATGAGTTTCTCATTAAGTTCCCTTTGATCTACAATTAAAATGCTTACCTTGAAAATAAGACTGCTGAAAACTGTATGGAGTGTTTCTGGGCAAACATTCTCCCAGTGGATCATGCAGCAGGACACCTGCTCCCTGCTCTGAGCAATCCATGTCGTTAAACCTGAAGGTCGTTAACCCTGTGCTGGAATCCACACGAGTGTCCCTGTGCTCGTGGCAGTACGTGTGTCCCAGCCCAGCTCTTCAGGGCACAACTGTAGTGACTAATGGCTTCAGTCTCATTTTTGTATTTCCAGGCATCTGTAGTGCATCATCACTGACAAAACCATCAGGACCTGCCCCGTCCAACCACTCCAGGTCTTTCCTGAACTTCGGTATGTTGCCCTCTGTGTGTTTCCTGTAGGAAGTACCTGGGTTTTGCAAGTCTGAATATAGGTCCCAGGCTGAGTGTGAACAAATCACTAACACTGCTCGTTATCTGTTACACACTCACAACTTTATTCATGAAGTGTTTAGAGAACAGGAAGGGATGGAACACACAAACCCACGAGCGTTTGGCTTTCCTGTGTCTGAAACCTCACGTGGCAACAGAGGGCAGGAGGCAGAGCTGTGGCATTGCTGAGGCTCCTGTTGCGCAATGCGGCAGAGGAGAAACACCACCTTTTCCACCCGAAATTCTTCTACTACACAGCAGTCATTTACTAGATCAGGTGTCAAATCTAGTCATGGTGGCACTCGTGAATAGGGGTGGTATTGGCCAGACACCCTGGCAGACCCTTTGCGCACCAGTTGGCGTACGATGCCGGGATGTTGCTTTGAGTGTCCCCTGTCTTAAAGGAAGAAGTGAAGTTACTCGTACTTTAAACACCACGTTATCTTACCGAATCACATCATCAACATCGAGCACATGTGGAGTTCATTCCATTGAAAAGAAACGATCTCTTTCTTCCTAGGCTTTGCAAACCGATTTTCAAAACCTAAAGGGCCAAGGACTCCGCCGCCCACCTGGAACATTTAGGTAGGTTCTACAGCCCTGGCAGTACCCGGCTCTGCGGGGGCTCTGCCCGGGGCTCTGCGCGAGGCTCTGCCCGGGGGCTCTGCGGGGGGGTTCTGCGCGGGGGCTCTGTGGGGCGGCTCTGTGCAGCCCGGCTCCATCACGAGTGCTGCGGGCTGTCTGCAGCCCCGGCGCTGCTGGCGCGCTGTCCCCCAGGGCGGGTGTCGAAGCGAAGGGCGGGGAGCGCCAGCAGCCGCTTCCCAACGGGCCGGGAGCCAGAGCCGGGAAGAGGCCCCTCAGCCGGGAGCGGCGCCGGCACCTGGGACCCGGAGATAACGAGGTGTCTTGTCGCCCGCTGCAGACAGCCCGCCTGGACCCGCGGCCCGCAGGACGGCGGCGCCGGCCGCACAGACCCGGCCCCGGCGCGAGCGGCGGGCAGGCTCCCGGCCACAGCCAGACGGCGTCACGCGGCGGGCGCGGGGCTGCGCCTCGCGGCGCGCAGAAGTGACGTAGAAATAAAGTTTATTTATGGGCCCGAACGCGCGGCTCGGACCGCCCGGCGCAGCCGTGACGCCACCGTCGTGCGCCCGCCTTCCCGCGCGCACGCGCCGTGCGGGGGACTACGGCTCCCAGGGGTCGCGGCGCGGCGCCTGCGCGAAGCCGCCCGGCGCTCGGGCCATTTAAATGTGTGTGGGGGAGCCCGTGAAATGGCTGCGCAGGTCGCTGCGGTGCGCGCCGTGTCCCGGGCCCCGGAGGAGCCGCCCCCGCTCCCCTCGGGGGACCGGCCCGGCCGGCCTCGGGGCGGCGGGCGGCGGCGGCGGGCCGCCCCCGGCGAGGCGGCGGGCGGCAAGCGGGCCCGGCTGAGCCAGCCGCTGCTGGCGGGGCCCGGCCCGGCGGAGCCGCTGCCCCCGGCCGCCCTGCCCGGCCTGCCCGCCGCCGGGCTCTTCGCCTTCTCCCCGCTCGCACTGCCGCCGCCCGCCGCGCTCGAGGAGCGCCGCCACCACCACCACCGGCATCGCCCCGCCGCCGAGCCCGGGCGCCCGGCCGCCGGGCAGCCGCAGAAGGCGAGGCGGGGCAGCCCCGCGGACGGCGCGGCCGGGCGGCCCGGCAAGCGAGGTGAGGAGCTGGGGGGGTGGCGGCCGCGGGTCGCCTCGGGTGCCCGGCGGAGCCCGGCCGGAGCGGATCGCCCCCGGCGGCGGCGGCCTCGCACGCCGCCTGCCTTGGCGGGCCGGGCTCGGCGGAGGAGCCGCTGGCCCGGGCTCGGCCCCGGCCGGGGAAGGCGGGAGCGGAGGAAGGCGCTGGCCGCCTCGGAGCGCCGGGCGCGTCCGTGTGTCGGCGCGGGGCGGCCCGTCCACCGGCGGTGGCGTCGCCGCTCCCCGCCGAGGTGCCGCTCGCCCGGGGCTGGGAGCGCGGCGCTGGTGGCAGCGCGCCTTCCTCCCGCCGCACGGCGCCGGCTGCAGCCCAGCAGCTGCTCTGGGGTCGGAGCCTCTGCGTGGTGCCGTGGGGTGTTGGGGGCGGTTTGGCCGCGTTTGGTTTGGCTTCCCAGAGCTGCCCTGAGGGTCGTCAGGGAAGGCCCGAAAGTCTTTGGCTCTGGGGATGGGGCTGTGGGGCTTTGGGGTTTGTCAGGCAGTACAGGGTGGCTGTTTGGGTCCTGCTCGCAGCTCTCTGATAGGAAGAACCCTCTTGGTGAGCGCTGCATAGACCAGAAGCAGCTGTAAAAGCTGCTGCAGCAAAGATACCTTGTGAGTTGTGGCAGAGGAGCCAAGGATGCACACGCTCCCAGGAGTCGGGGCTGTAGGGTGAGCTCTGGACAGTGCTGCCTCAAGAATGGGCAGCTGCCTCAGGGAGACGCGTGTCACCCCTGTGTAACGCTTCTGAACACTATGTTTGAATAAAGACCATAAAAGCTGCTTGGCTGTAAATTGCAAACTTCAATAAACAGGTGTGCCTGGGTAGGCTGGGAGCATCACAGCATGTCAGCGCTAAACCAGGCATCAAGAGGCCTTTTTTTTCCACAAAGACTTCAGTGCTGTTAAAATTATCATCTGAATTCCAGATCTGTTAAGGAAAGCTGCTTGTGATCTGAAAGGCTGAAGCTTTTCAATACTTGCCCTAGACTGTATGTGTAGTGGGCTTTGAGGTGGGGCTGGAATGCTTCTCCTGCCTTTATGCATAGAAATAAAAGCTATAATCTAATCAAGCTGCCTATTTATTTGGCTTTATTGTGCTTATCTTTGGCCACTTGTGGCAGTTAACATCTTGAGTGTATTTTACTGTTTAATAGTGGTACTGGTGTGTTCTGACATGCGAGGTCTGGTGGCTTTACACTAGCTGAGTTGCTGGCACTGCTGCTGCACCTGGCTGTGGGAGCCTGTGCTTGTATGACCTAGCTGCAGCTTTCTTTGTGTTAGAGGTGTTAGAAGCTGTTTCCACTTACTTAAAGGAATAATTAAAACTGTATTTCCTTCAAGATTGCCAGGCATCCCATGATGTCTCTGTCTAGCTTCACTCAGTGCAGAGGTTACTCCTCAGTGTTCAGTGGATACAGCAGTGGTCAGAGCTTTTATCCTCAAAACAGACTTGTGTTCCCTGGGAGTGCCAGCATGCAGGGTGCAAGCTGTACATCTGCTAGGGAGTATCTGCAAGAGGAAGATACACACTTGTTTTAATTTGGAGTATCTGAGGCTTTCTAATTGGATCTAAAATTAGAAATGCTTCAAGTAAGATGCCTTTAACAACCAAACACTAACTTAGAAGCATCTACAAGGAAGTATTTCCAACAGCTCAGCAGTGGCATGAAATCCTTGTTTAGTTTCAGCTTGGAATCTCTGGTCCTGCTGGAACACAGATCTCCTGTGTGACCAGTGTGCTCAGTGCAGTTAGAAAAGCAGTGCCTATACCTGGGAGCTCAGTGATGGAGTAAGTGTACACGCTTTCCTTTGGAGACCTCCAGAAGAGCTCAGGCAAAGGGCTGTTTCTGCTGACAGCGATACTGCCTTTCTCTTCCTGGTTTCCCTAGCTGCACTATGAAAACAAGGGACCTTGCTGGCTGTGAAGGCGAACGGCACTGCTGTGAAAACTTGTATTTCAGGTCCAAAGACAATTGTATGGAGTTAGTGTGAAGCAATCAGCTCTCTGCTGCGTGAGTAATTCTCTTTGTTTCACTGGGTGCTGTGAAGGTGAACCCTCTGCTGAAGAGCACCCAGACCAAGGCAGTAATGACAGAGAATCTGTGTTGGAGTGACTTGGAGCTGTGTGTTAGTTACCATTACACCCTTCCTCGTAGGCCAGTGTCATGTCTCGAGTAGTACAGCAGGATAAAGCGGGAGTAGATTCGGTAGGGCTGTAGGCAGAGTGGCAGTGCTGGTGGCACGGAGCCCCGTGCGGTGGGAAGCTGAAGGGCTTCAGGTTCTGCACCTTGTGGTCAGAGGTGACCTGCAGCAGCAGGCTGTGCTCCTCGCCGGGGCTGGCCTGGGAGCCTGGCTCTTGGAGCTTCACGTGTGCTGTTGGTATGAAATAGTTCTTTGATTCACACAGATTAAAGCCTTGTCTTGAAAATTGAGGTTTTTAACAGCTGGACCATCTGGATTTCTAACTACTGCTGCTGCCTGCTAAATGTTGTTTGAATTAGCTGATCCCTAGAAGATGAGCAATTAAACTGTTATGTTTTGCCTGGCAGAACTACTGTGTGTTGACTACAAGGCCGGTAAGAGGTAGCTGAAGATGTGGATGTGATGATTTGATCTCTTCTGTTAGTGTGTGTCATACAGCATAGGTCTGGCTGCTGTGTTCCCTCCGCACCGGTCAGTGTCTGGGGCTCCTCAAGCCACAGGCTGAGGGCAGGTGCCTTGGCACAGCAGCTTAAGAGCTGCAGAGCCTATCACCAGTCGAGTAGGGCAGGTGTATGGTAGGGGTTTAAAGTGTCAGAATGATGTCTTTCACCCAGTACTTTGCTTTCTCTCATGCTTTGTCCAGTCCGGTAGCTGGTGTAGGAGCTGCAGGTGAAGCAGGCTGAGGGAACAGTGCTGCCTTTTAAAATCCCTTTTTGAGCTTTAAGTGTCAGTTAAAAGATCATGTATTAATGTATGACAACATTCCATTATGAAGCTAGATGCTAACCACACTATAAAAATGGTTTTATGTGCTTTACCCAAAGTGCTCAGCTTGATATGAGAACTGTTTTGTTTAACAACGTCTTCAGCATTGGGAAATACCAGTTCTAAGCTTTAGTAATGAGAGATCGGTGGTCTTAAGGTTTTGTTGTTGTTGTTGCCCACAGCTAACTGCTTCACGTTTGTGTTTTTACCTGTAAATGTCAGTCATGCCTGTGCCTCTTCACTTGCACTGTCTTGCTTCTCTGCTCTGTACCCAGAATCAGGGAAGTGTTCTGTATTAAACAAGTATGTATAACATTTAAACATCATCCTCTTCCCTGCGTGGCTCTGCCTTAAATGTCAGAAGTGAAAGCACTTAATTATAGATGTTCTGAAATAGGGACTCCTTTTAAAGGTGTTCTCATAAACCTATTAAAAATGGAAGCATTTCTCAAATACTGAACTTGAGTTTGGGAAGCTGTCCTTAATCCAAGGCTTTCTTTGCATAATAACCAGGCAGACTGCTTTTTTTATTGTATAATTAAGTATTGCAAGTGGAGAGTCAAGGTGTTGCTATTGGCCAGTCCTCCTGGGAAGCAGATAGCTTTAGCAAACGAAAGGTGTTAACTTACTGGGGTGAGTGTGCTGCGAGTGCAGAACTCTAACCTCTCTTTGTTGCTGCCAGAAACTCCAGATGAGAATGGCAAAACCCAGCGAGCTGACAGCCTGATTGTGAAGAAGATAAAGAAAAAAAAGAAAAAGAAACACCGGGAAGACGTGAGGGGGAAGCGCCTGAAGATGTACAACAAGGAGGTGCAGACGGTGTGCGCTGGGCTCACGCGCATCGACAAAGAGACTCTGCCTCAAGGACAGTGTGATACCTTAGAAATGAACAAGGAATCCTTCAGATACCTGAAGGATGAGCAGCTCTGCAGACTGAATTTGGGCATGCAGGAGTACCGAATACCCCAGGGAGTAGAGACACCATTTGTGACGCACCAGGAGCATTCTGTTCGCAGCAGCTTCCTGAAAACTGGCACTAAGTTTAGTAACTTCATTCACGAGGAACATCAGTCCAATGGTGGTGCTCTGGTCCTTCATGCTTACATGGATGAACTCTCATTTTTGTCTCCAGTGGAGATGGAGAGATTTGCAGAAGAGTTTCTTGCGTTGTCGTTCAGTGAAAATGATAAAAATGCAGCTTACTATGCCTTAGCCATAGTACATGGAGCAGCTGCTTATTTACCAGACTTCCTGGATTATTTTGCTTTTAACTTTCCTAACACTCCAGTGAAAATGGAAATTTTGGGCAAGAAGGACATTGAGACAACAACAATTTCAAATTTTCACTCTCAGGTAAGAACTGTTTAGAGGCACAGAAGTTGCATGACACCTAGATGTGATTAGTCTCATTAACCCAGAGTAGGGGTGCAACAAGATAGGTGAGGCACAGACTTTTCCCCTAAAAATAAAAAAATTAAAATTCAAAGCTACCAAAAAAAACCCCAAACGAGATCTATTGACTAGAAAAATCAGTGTTAATATTTGTAATGACAATGCTTCCCAAGCTTCAGCATGTCATTCAGAAGAAATAAATGTGTTTAACTTTGTAATTCTGTCAGTAGCTGATGCTGGGTGTTATCTAAACTTTCCAAATTCAGAGGTGTAGTTAGAATAAGCTTTCAATTTACATGTCACCTGGATTGTCACACTAGGCTTAAACTAGCTTAAATTCTTAAACTGTTTCCATGTGATTTAAGTGTCTCGGTGTTCAGACCTCGGTTGCTCTTACTGATACACCTGAAGCTGTGGTGATGTGTGTGTCAGGGCTGTGGGACCAGCCCCTCTCCAGCAGCACACCCTGGAAGAGCAGTGCTGCTGCATGCCCTGCCTGGGCCTCCCCAGAGGTTACGGAATGCTTGTGAGCAAGAGTTGCATGGGAAAACAGTTGTGACCTATAGAAGCTACTGCACAGTGCCTTGCTGTGTCTCTTCATGCTTCCAGCATTTACCATAGGTACCATGAAACTAGTAATTCTGACACTCAGCTCGTGAATCTGTTTGACAGTGAAGAGCTGCTGCAGCACTTCCTTGAAATCAACTTCTGTTTCTGGGATGTTTCTGTGTGCTGGCAGAGCTGCACCCACTGTGTAGTGCTGCAGGGGCACCTCTGAGCCTGCAGACAGCTGTCAGTGAGGATGCTGTTGCACAGCATGCACGTGCTCTGCACGTGAGGAGCTTGTCCACAGGTTAGTCTGAAGTCCTCAGCATTGGTGATTTATCCATGTTGGGTGCCATGATTATGTTCTAATTGACTTTGACTGTGTGTGGTGACCCCTTAAAATAGCCAACCCATGCCAGCTGGGTGTTGAACAGTTACACTTTGCCTTGGTGAGTGTCTGTCTTGTGAACATGAACTGCTTTAGAGTATAAATACATATGTGGGGAATGTATTGGGATAAACCAGAGGGATTAAGATTTAGTCATGACAGAAGGTTTAGTTGGTCAAAAATACCTCCCTAAACCCAGCTTGTGTGACCTGGTTAGTCCTCTCTGGCTGAACTATGTTATTGCAGCTCATGCTGAGCAAACAGGAGTGTGGTTTTCACAAGTATTAAGACAGCTGAAACAGGACTCTTCAGAGAATATAGATGATGCTAAAGTATCTAGTTTAAAATGAATGCCTTTAAATTGCTGGTGGATTCAACTATGGTAGCTGCATGCTGTTAAAACTCAAGTTTTACAAGCTAAAGAAGGCTGCAGTGCCCTGCTTAGGAGAGCACAGGGAGGAGTTCTACTTCTCCTCCCTGGCAGCAGCACTGAGGAGTGAACAGACTGGCCATGCTTCATGTTTGGACCTTCCAGTATGAGAAACTGCACAGTGCAAAAGCACTTGATAGCTGTGCCTCTGCAGATCATCATGTTACAGTGGTGGTGTACGCTGTAATACCGATTTTAATTGAAGATACTCAGTCACCTCTGTTCTAGGTTGAACCTTCTGTGTGCAGGAACTTGTTTGCTGTGCTGTGCAAGGAGGCTTTGAGCATTAGGGAGTCTTGAGTCCTGGAGACTTGGTGTTCAGAAATCAAACTTTGATGATCTGTTAACTGAAAACTAAGGTGACCTTTGGCTTGTACAACTTCCAGCTGTTTGTGTACCTTTTCAGGCAAATGGCATTTTAGTGGGAAGTGTCTGCAGTGCAGAGCAAGGACCTGAACGGGGAAGACTTCATGAAAATTTAGTAATAATTAACTCCCTTGCAGGGTGGATTCTGATGTTCTGAGTGAGCGAGGACAGTGTAAAGTGAACGTTTCTAGCAAAGCATGCAGTATGTATTTTGTAGTGAGACTGGTTTCTGTGTGTTACAACACTCAGGCTTCAATGTTCTCTGTGTTTTGTTTGGGTTCTGGCTTGGATTGGGTTGGTTTGTTGTAGTACTTAAGTGCTAGGACTGTGTCTGGGTCTCCTCGGTGAATTGGAACCTGTCTGGACCTGAGAGACACTTTGCTTTTTCCCAGGAAGCAGCTGCTCAGTTGCCCCATCTGTTCTGTAAGGGTTCAAAGAGCAGCTGAGCTGCCCCCAAGGAATGGGGTGCTGGGAAAGTTGGGGAAGTAGTTTTAGGTGAGCTGATGTTCCTGCTGGGAAGGCGGCGGGGAAGTGGGTGTTAGTAGGGTAAGCTTTACTGCTGCAGCATCCTCTCAGAGGTTACTGTATTCCTGACAGCTTTGGTTAATGAGCTGTGGCACAGTTTGGTCTGTCTGTCCCCTCTTGACTTTGCTGCCTCCTGGAAAGTCTCCTATTCTGCAAGGGCAGCTTGGTGTTTTGTGGGTTTTTTCTTAAACAGTAAGAAATGGATAAATTATGCATCTGTAGCACAAACTTAGTCTGGTTTATCACTTAAGCCTGATGGACTTAACTGAAAGAGGGGGCAGGTTTTGGTGACGCACACGACCCTTGCTGTGGTGGCATGTCATGCTGTCCTCCTTCCCTTCTGGTGTCAGTAGTAAGCCTTCTTGGGTCCCTGCTTGCTTCCTTGTAGCAAAGTGTTTGCCTGGTTTTAAAGCTGATTTAACACACTAAAGTACTGTTGCTGTCAGCTCATACGTGCTTTTCTTGAAGCTAGAGGGGAAATTCTGAGGCTTTGAAAATCCTACAAGGCAAGAGTGCATGTGGTATTGAGGTTCACTTTAACCTGGGACCAAGACCTGTGAAATCCTAGTGAATCTCAAGAGGTGGTTTCAGGAGAGGAAACCTTGAGTGAGGCTCATTGGGAAGCAGTCTTTCTCCTCTTCCTTTAGCAGTACTGGGCAGTTAAGCTTCACTGGCTGAAGGACCAGAGTGTTGCAGTCCCAGTTAGCCCATAGCTGCACAGGACTAGACTAACCCTCTGGCTTTCCAGTGCTGCTGCTCTGAATTGCCTTCAGGCACGTCGCTGATGTTGGACATGAGCCTTCACCAGTAACGTTCTCAAAGAATTTGGGGACTTAACTTTCCCCTAGGGCAAGAGCCAAAAAGAATTAACAGCCTCTGAACAGTGCCTGGTTCATAAAATCTGTGTGTTCACACCCAGAAGTGTGTGCATGCTCACCAGCTGCTGGTGGTGGCAGAGGTGAAGGTGGAGTCCTGGAGCCCCACTGTGATGTTCTGAGTGACTTGGGGTGTAAACTTCTGCATCTGCAGGTAGAGGTGATGTGGTGCAGCAGCTGGCTGATGAGTAAAGCTGCATGTGAAATCATCTTTGGCTCCTGTTTAGCTTTTAATTAAGTGGAAGTGTGTGCAGTTACTGTGGAACTGCCAGCTGCGTGTGTACAAACCCGAGGAGAGTAGCACTGGAAATAGGAGTGAGCTGAACTCCTATAATTATAAAGGGAAGTATCTATGGCTGCTGTTAGAGGATAAAACTGTGGCAGCAGCTGTAACTCTTGCTTTATTAGTCTTTCCTAATTTACCTCTTAACAGCTTCTTGGAGTAGTTTAACTAGATCTGCTAAACTGCGGAACTTAAAACTAAACCCAAGCTGCTCCATACGTGTTTCTGTGAATAGATCTGAAAGGTATCACACTTTCTGTACGTTAAAACCTCCAGTTTACCCTTTGTGCCTGTCCTGCCACGCAGGGTGGCTGCTGAAGAGCCATGGAAGGCTGGGGCTCAGGCACAACTGACTACACAAAACAGACTAATTACAGCAGAATTTCTGAGCCTTTAAGATAGAGTAGCTGCTGCTTCTACATACAACTTACTCCATGGCCGTATGGCATGCTACAGCTGCAGCCCCCAGGATAAGAGTAGGGGAACACAGTGAGACTCCAGCATCCTCTGGGAATGGGCAGTTGGCAAGAGATGTGTCTGGATGACCTGGGAAGTGGGATGGTCTGTGCTGTGGAGGATGTCAGAGCTGTAAGTGAGATTAGAGGGTTCCTGTCCCCAGCAGTGACTGTAGGTTACAGTGTAAATGGCAATGCTAAAATTGTTGTATGTGACTGAAATGTGTACCTGACCACCAGATTTCTAGCTAGACTGCCCCTTTCCTCTATTTTTGTCCAATTTTGTTGTATACACTCTTAACAGTATTATCAGAACCACTGCCTGAGGGACACCTGGGTTTTTCACTACAGTCCTAGGGGAAGGACCTCTAGAACAGAGCTGGAATGAAAATATTCCAAGGGCGTGCAGTCTGACATGCAGGAGGAACAGCCAGCTGCACGAATGAGTGTTATCTGGCTGGTGAGAGACTGACTCACAATGAAACTGTGCATGCCGTTTGTTTGAGTCCCCTGCAAGTGTAGAATTGCTCCTGAGTTACTCAGATGCTGACTTGCTGTTACTCAGCCTTCAGAAGTGTTTCCTGTCAGTAGCAGACACAGGAGTTCTTTCTTGGGCTGCCCAGTGGGCTTCTCTGTGTGTGTTCCCAAAGGCACCTCTACTGAAAGGAATGTGGGTGAGCTCAGGTTCTCTTGGCTGTGGCCTGATGTGCTGCAGGACTCGATCCTGGCCCCTTGCAGCAGGACTGAACCCGCAGTGGAATTGTCTCTTCCCTCTGACCACGCAGGTCAATCGGACGTACTGCTGTGGCACCTACCGAGCGGGACCCATGCGGCAGATCAGCCTCGTGGGAGCAGTGGATGAAGAAGTTGGGGACTACTTCCCAGAATTTCTAGACATGTTGGAAGAATCTCCATTTCTCAGAGTAAGCAGTCACTCATGCTGTTTTGTTTAAGGTTCAATGGTTTAATAAATAATTAAACAGTTACTAAGGTCCATATATTTCCAAGTAATTAGAAACCATAAAGAGTTTCCATTTGGGCTGCAGAGGTAGATTATTTCCTGTATCCAGATGAAAGGTACTGGATTAGGCAGCTACAGTTGTGTAAAGTTTTTTTAAAAATCATATTTCATGTAGTCCTGTATACATGATAAGCAACTTCCTAAAACCAAAGTTTGATGAAGTTAGCCTGGAATACGTTTTACCCCTCAGACTTATTTTCGGTTCTGTGTCATTCTTTTGACAGCAAATCTGAACCAGTTATTCCAAAGGCATCACTTAATTTCTCTATCTCACCCAGTGTTTTGTCTTATGTGTGTTTTGTGGGTTGTTCTGGTTTTGTTTTTTTTCAGATGACGTTGCCCTGGGGTACGCTTTCTAGTCTCAGACTTCAGTGCAGGTCACAAAGCGATGATGGTCCCATAATGTGGGTGAGACCAGGAGAGCAGATGATTCCAACAGCTGATATGCCAAAATCGCCCTTCAAGCGGCGCCGGTAATGTTTTGTTTGCTTTCCTATATCAAAGGTAAAACATTGCAGTTGTCTGTGCTGGATATGAGAGCAAAACCTCAGTGCTTTGTGTAACTAGTCCTTCAGAAGGCTAACTCACAGATTAAGTTTTTCATTTTCACTTCTGTTTCCAGTTGGCTCAGTGGATAGAGAAAGATGTCGCTTGTGATGGTTGTTTCAGGTCACCACTCTTCCTAGGAGTATGTTTCAATCAATGCTTTCCTAAAATTGAAACCTCTTTATCCTGCAGGAGGGGTGTAGGGGTGTTTATTGATCTTTGTTGTGTGGTGGGCACAGGTGAGATGTAAAATGGTGCTGTTTGTATTGCATTTGAATGTTGGTGCTAAAGCATTTGTACTACTGCTTGTGTTCTCAGGAAATGCTGTGTTGAATTGGAAGCATATTTTAATTCTAACTCCAAGCAGAAGTTTAGATATCCTCTCAACTAACTGAACTTCCTTATCCATTAAAGTAGCTCTGTTTTTACAGACTGTTAAATTCCTGGAAGAATTCTTTCAGCAGAAGTGAACAAAAATTCTTTTTGGTGATTTGATATTTGTTTAATGGAGTTTGTCACAGTTGAATTTGTACTTTGCTGTGTTTGCCTCAATCTCTTATTGTCAAGTCAATACCTAGAAGAAACCAGAGGGAAATGCTTTGGCCTTTGATTTATGATTTAAGGCTGCAGCACACAGTGCTAAGATTATTTTCATATAAATATTTATTTTTGAATAGTCTAAAACCTTTTTTAGTATGTGTGTTTATCATGTCTCAGGTCAATGAACGAAATAAAGAACCTCCAGTACCTACCTCGGACCAGCGAGCCCCGCGAGGTCCTGTTCGAAGACAGGACGAGAGCGCACGCTGACCACGTGGGCCAGGGCTTCGACTGGCAGAGCACGGCTGCTGTGGGCGTCCTGAAGGCTGTGCAGTTCGGGGAGTGGTAGGTGCTGCTGAGATGGGACTGCCCTAGTGGGAGGGGTAATTGTGAATGGGCTATATTAAAAAAACCCAGTAAGAATCTTGGAAAACAAGTGTAGTGAAAGAAATAGTTTGACCCCTGTAATGAGTGTGTGGAGAGCTTGAGAAGCACAAGCTCTGTACTGATTTTACCCCTCCTTCAGGCAGTAGGAAACTTGTAATGGCAGTTTGCAGAAAACTTGGAAAATGAGCCTCAAGAACTTTGGTAGTGGTGATTTGAACCTATTTGCTGCATGTTGCAGAGAAGTGTTAGAGTATTTGCCCATGCAGACACCACTCTTGCTGGGTATGCATCAAGAAAAAAGAAATCTGTGGCTTTTCCCTCCTTTCCAAAGTGATACCTGTGATGAGACTTCATGCCCAGTGTGAAACTGAAGTAGGTTGTTGGTTCTATAAACTTTCTGCTAGAAAAACCTGTAGTTCTCTTCAACTCCTTGTTTCAAAAACTCCTGGAATTCTCATGTTTCTCTAGGAGTGACCAGCCTCGTATAACCAAAGATGTGGTTTGCTTTCATGCTGAAGACTTCACGGACGTTGTGCAGAGACTTCAGCTGGACCTGCATGAACCTCCAGTGTCCCAGGTACTGAATCTTCCCTGGTGACAGCTCATTCTTAGGGTGGTGGCAGTAGTTTCTGACAGGTTTGCAGTGTAGCCAGCCCCTTGGCAGCCCCGGGGGCCTCAGCCTGCAGCTCTGGGGCCATTTCCCTTCTGTTTCAGAGCAGAATAGTGCAGGTGGAAGGGACCTGCAATGTCTACCCAACTGCTGCTCCTTTCCACCAAGCTGGGCTTTATGCTGAGAGCCATGGGATGTGCTATAGAAACAATTAGAGGTTGATTAAGTAGTCATGTATGCCAGTTTCTGCTTTTTCTAATACACTGATGATGTCTTAGGATGTGAAGGCATCTAAACTCGGTCCTGTCAGCCAAAACAGTGCAGCCTCAAGTCAAGCCTTCTGTTATCAACTGTAGGATGCTTTTAACTGTTTGTTGTTCTCATCCTGAGATGTGTGTTAGAGAAATTATATTTAGAGGGTCCAGCTCTCATTGAACTTTGAAGCTTTACCTGTTAAACATTCTGGTTTAGACACAAAGTGCATTGAAAATAGGTGGGTAGAGAATTGTTGCAACAGTATACCACTAACTCTGCCATCTTTCCTTCTCTCAGTGTGTTCAGTGGGTGGATGAAGCCAAACTAAACCAAATGAGACGGGAAGGCATTCGCTATGCTAGAATTCAGTTGTGTGACAATGACATCTACTTCATCCCTAGAAATGTCATTCATCAGTTCAAAACAGTGTCAGCAGTCTGCAGCTTAGCCTGGCACATAAGACTTAAACAGTATCACCCTGTGGGGGAGACTTCTCAGAATGCAGAGAGCAACTCAAGCTTGAACAGTAGTGTTCCTGGAAAGACAGAGCCAGAAGCTGAACCCCAATGTGTGAGTGTAAAAATAGAGCCTGAAGAACCAGGTACAGACGTGCAGCTTACGACAGGGGTGCTCTCCTCTGTTTCTTCAATATCAGGACTTGTGCAACCAGATCAGGTGGCCCAGCCCCTTCCAGGTTTTAAAACAGAGTCTGATCAGCAACACAATCCACAGGATCATGCAGGCTCTTCTGTGTGATATGTATATAATCAAACATTTTTTTAACAACTTTTTAAAATTTTGATGTGAAGTTATAGTTTTATAACTGGCTTATGTTTTATTGGAGAAATCTTGCCTATAATTCTATAAAGAAAGGTGACATTCCAAAATGTCAAGCATATCTTTTTTACACAGATTATGCAAAATTCAAGTTGTATTTTAACCCCTTAGTACAACCTGTAACAGTGGTCTACCACTTCTTTCTGTTTAAGTAAAGAGATAACGAGTATCTCCTCAAAGTCAAAATGAAATTCCTCCAGAAACACAAAATGATTCAACTATATTGGTCAGTGTTACTTCCCTTTTACTTTTAACCTTCACCAGAGAGCGTTGCTTTTGTGGAAGACTTGCAAAGTGACTTTCCCATCTCATTTTAATTGCTTAAGAAAAGAAAGCACAGCACTTTTGATGATTTGTGACAATTTTTGGTATGTCTGTTCTTGACATGTTGGTTTATATAAAAGTTGGGTTTATATACAAGCTGTAGAAATTGATCTCCACTTCTTACAGTTCCTACAAAGGTGATCTGTGAAATTAACTGAAGAAAGCCTCTGATCCTGTTGAAATGCAATGACTTACTGACCTAACACTTTCCATAGCACTGCTTATGTTGTTTGGTGTGAGGGGTTTGCTTCCAAAACGCATCTTCCCTGAACATGAGTAAATACTAGTGTCAAAATTAGAGAACCCATTGGTAGTCTTGTGGAGGAAACTGCTATCTTTGAGCACTTTAAGGCTTTAAAATACTAACCAACTTGGCAGCTTGTTTCGATCAGGTCGTCATGTGTCCAATGGAACCACACTTGCCCTTGTACTGATGCACTTAATATATTAGCATTGAGTTGGTAACTGACTTACACAGTAAGGCTGTCCTTACTCTAGGAAGTTCTGTATTACTATTTCACAATAAAATGTATTATGGCATTGGACTGCTGTTTCCATGTGTAGCTTCTGGGTGCCCAAGTACTGTGGAAAAATCAGTGGCACGTGCTCAATATGTAGTGTCAGCTCTCAGCAGTTTTTAATCAATCTTTCAGTATTTCTGGATGTTAATGTGTAACCTGTACTTGATGTTCACTCGCCCCATTTATGACTGTCCTTTCCAGTCATCAGAAGAAGTCCTGTCCCATCCCCCTCCCCACACTTAGAGTACAAGTTTGGGTTTTGGTGCAACATAAGCTGTCTCCAGATTAACTACTACTGTTCTAATCCTCCCTGGGGTAGGAAAGAGTTGAAATGCTGTGTTAGACTAGACAAAAGCAAAGATGCTGTGTTATTTCTGGATGCATCTTTTCAATATCAATTATTACTCTTCTCTTTATAAGGGTCTCCAAAGTATGTTACTCTATTATAAATCTTACTTTGTGCAATATTGTTTGTGTAGGCTTTATATGCATATTAGCACCTCAGTGTAGAGGTCACTGTTTTAAACTGATAGAATAATCATGGAAAGATACTGCAGTGATTAGTTAGAGCCTGTATTATTCCTTGTGTGTGTGTGTTGTCTGCGGTACAGAATGAGGACTAGCAAATATTTCAATTTAAAACTAATTTACAGATTGAAGTGGTAGTGACTTGTTTAGTAATCTGTGTAAATAAGGTGTCAGAATGGGAAGCTTTTATGGTGAAAACTACTGTGACTCATGCAGGGGTGTAATTTAATCTTGGCAGAAATTCTAGATGACCCAGTCCAGTTGATGGAGCTGCCTGTTCTCTGGTGGGTTTCTCCACTCGATGTTGAGAGGAATTTCAGAGCTTTAAGGGTTGTGCAAAGTAAAGTTCCTCCCAGGCAATAGTGGCTTCGGTTCATCCTTCATGTGCAAAGAGCCTGTTACCCGAGGGTGTCTGTTCCTTTTTACCAAGTCTCCCAGTCTTCCCCGTGCCCAGCACTGCACAGTCACTCAGGGGTTGTCACAGCTGCAGGTGCTGCAGTGAGTCCAAAGCCTGACAAAGGCGGTGTGGACAGATGAAGAGCCCTCGAGCCCCAGCTTGTCTGTGTGGTAGCAAAAGCTGAGGCGTAACGGAGGGAAGGGGGGTGAAGGCCTCTAAGCCCTAACGGCTGGAGGAGGAAGGCCGGAGCCTCCTGTCGCTGTGGCGCTGGTGAACCTGACTGGCGCCTGAGGGCCGCGGCCTGTCCCTGGCTGGAGGGACGCCCCGCACACCCTGCTCTTCCCGTGGTGCGGTCGAGCGCTGGCCGGGCCTCCGCTCAGCTGTAAATACAGGCGTGTCTCTGGCCACCACCGCATGTTGCTGGTGCTGCTCTGGCGGAGAGGGGCCAGCGTGAGGCCGGGGAGCGGCGTGAGCGCGTCACCGGCTGGGGAGCGCTGTAACTGCAGGGCCGTGCTGCTGTCAGCCCCCTCTCGCGGTGCCGCCGGGCCGGGGGGCTGCTGGCCTGGGCCGGGGCCGGTGCCGGTGCCGGGGGGCTGCTGGCCTGGGCTGGGGCCGGTGCCGGTGCCGGGGATCTGCTGGCCTGGGCCGGTGCCGGGGGGCTGCTGGCCGGGGCCGGGGCCGGTGCCGGTGCCGGGGATCTGCTGGCCTGGGCCGGTGCCGGGGGGCTGCTGGCCTGGGCCGGGGCCGGTGCCGGTGCCGGGGATCTGCTGGCCTGGGCCGGTGCCGGGGGGCTGCTGGCCTGGGCCGGGGCCGGGGCCGGTGCCGGTGCCGGTGCCGGGGATCTGCTGGCCGGGGCCGCCCTGGCCCCGCTCCCGGCCTCGGGGGAGGCGAGCGGCTCCTGGCGCGCGGGAGGCGGGTGCCGCGGGGCGGGGCGCGCTCGGCGCTCTCCTGGCGCTGCCTGGGCGGGGCGCGACAGGCGTGAGCAGCCGAGCGCTGGGCGCGGTGGTCTGCGGCGCGAGGGACCGGTACCGGTACCGGGCCGGCCCATGGCCGCTCGCGGCGGGGACGCCATTTCCTGGTACCAGAAGAAGGTGAGTGCGGCGCGGCGCGGCTGGGCGCGGGCCCGGCCGCGCCCTCAGCCTCCTGTCCCTGCAGGTTGGGGCCTGCGACCAGCAGCTATGGGAGAAGTCCCTCGAGCAGACCGAGATGAAGGTAACGGCGGCGCGCGCCCCCGCCGCGGCGCGGGGCCCGCCCGCCTCGCGCCTAACGGGCCTTGTCGGCGGCTCCGCAGGGCCTCCGGAGCCAGCCGAGGAGGCGGGGCCGCCTTCAGCCCGACCTGATCGACGTGGACCTGATCCGAGGTGAGCGGCCCGGGAGGCGCGACGAGCGCCGGGACCCCCAACGCGGCGGCGGGCGGAGCTCGGCGCCGTTCGGCGAGAGCAGCGCCGAGGGGCCGGCGGGAGCGGGGCCGGGTGAGGCCGGGGGCTGCCGCGGGCGGGACGAGCGGCCGGAGCTGCGCCTGGCCCCTTCCCGCAGGCCTGGGGTCGGTGCGGGCCGCGTTCGTGATTCGGCTGCCTTTGCTCTGACTCGGAGGCTCAACGTTTGCCAAAGCCAAGCCCGAAATCCCCTGGACGTCGCTGACTCGGAAGGGAATCGTGAGGGTTGTGTTCTTCCCGCTGTTCAGCCGGTGGTGGATACAGGTCACTTCCCAGCGCATCTTTACGTGGCTGCTGGTGCTCTACCTGATGCAGGGTGAGGGGCGGCCGCGGCCTCTGCCACAGGCCCTTTCTGACAGGAACGCGACCTCAGGCGCGGGACCCTGACCGGGATGTGCTCAGAGGCCGAGCTGGGGCACCGGCAGGTGCGGGGACCCTACAGCAGAGTAGCAGTGAAGAGCTGTCGTGGGGTGACCCGCCCTGCAGCTGGCACAGCCGCTCGCTGCCCCGCAGCACAGGGGGGAGAAGCAGAAGGGAAAAGGTGAAGTCATGGGTTGAGGTAAAGGCAGTTTGTCAGGGCAGAGAGGGAAGGTGACAATGGTAAAGGATAAGTGCTGCACAGCAGCACAACCTCCCTGCACCTGAAACCAGCGCTCAGCTGGTTCCTGAGCCACACCACCCCCAGCCCAAGCCTGGTTACATACAGCATTGCAGGGTGTGGAATGTCCCTCGGGCCAGTCTGGGTCACCTGCCCTGGCTGCATTCCCCCCAGCTTCTTGGGTGTCCTCTGCCTTCTCCGTGGCAGGGCAGCCTGTGAAGCTGACAAGCCCTTGCCTGCTTGGTGACCACTGTAAACATTGGTGTGCTACTGACGTGACTCTCATCCTAAATCCGAGCCACAGCCCTGTGCCTGCTGCTAGGAAGGAAACGCCCTGCTGAAAGCGGGACAGCAGTGAACCCAGAAGAGCTGGGCCATGCTCCTGATTTCTGTGTTTGATACCATGTTCTCCTCTTCAGTCGTAGCAGTCGTGTTGTACTTCATGGTGCCTGTTGTGAATGCGAGTGAAGTCATGGGACCCCTGTGCCTCATGTTACTGATGGGAACTGTTCACTGTCAGATAGTGTCCACCCAGAGCAACAGGCCCTCAGGGAGCAACGGCCTCGGCAGGCGCAGGAGGTGAGCGGGGTCAGGGGGTCAGTTGGTGGTGGTAAAGCATGTGATGGATTGGCTGTGGCAGAATTAAATGGGTAAATATCTTCTAATTTTATGTAAATAGGCTATTTAACCATAAAGGGGAAAATGAGTGCTTTCTGGCTTGCTCTTAATCTCCCTTAACCAAGACAAGTGCAGCCAATGCAGCAGGCTGCCATAGGCCTGGCTTAGTTGTCAGTTGGGCCTTTTTGTTTCTAAGGTGGCTCTTTGAAACAGTTTCTTTCTTGTTGCCAGAGAGCAGCATCCTGTGTAGAAAGGCTGTCTGGGACTCTGCAGACCAGCTGGGTGTCCTGGGCTGGCCCTGACTGCAGGGAGCTGCTGGTGTGTGTTTGGAGCAGGAGGATGATGAGGGAGGTGGCTGTGGTGGACTCACTGCTGGCAATGTTTGTGCCTGCAGGAGACTTCTTAGGGCTCATCTAGACATTAACTGTTAGGTGCTGGCTCAGTTTAAGTATTTGAACACAGGAGGATGGGTGTGGGGAGAGTTTTGCATCCGTTGGATTCCGACAGCAGAGACTTTGTCCAGATTTAGTCTGTATTTTGTCTGTTGCATCCTTCACCAGTACTGATGTCCTCTAGGTATGGGCACAGCCTCTACTAATCCAAATAACATGTATTTTATTTGGAAATAAGCATTCTGTCTGCATGACTTAAGCAAAAGAGCATCTAAAAAGCTATTAAAATCTGATTTAGATCTCTGAAGAACAACCTAAAAGGAGCTTGCCATGCAAACTGAATTCTCCTTTTCTTAAAAATCAGGAAGTTACGCAAATCTGTGGGTGTCGATGGGAACAGTTGGTCTCCTGACAAAAACAGTAAAGAAGAGCAGTCTGAATCTGCATCCATTCTTAACAGTTTATGTAGTGTGCTTTTCCAGAGGAGGTACGTGATCTTCGCTGGGTTTGCTCTGTTTGTCATGCTGCTGTGAACAGTTCCATACCTGGAAATGAAGACAGAATGTCTGATGTCACAGAGAGCCTCCAAGTCTGCTAGTTTCTTTTGAGCTAAAAGCACTCTTGGTCCTGGGGGAGGCTGATTCCTCATGAGTTTTGGTCTGTCCTTATTAGGAGATTGTACTGTGTCTCTCACTACAGCTGCAGCTGAGCAGTAGATGAGCTGCAGGAAGTGGCAGAGCCTATTGTTATTTACTGTGCAAGTGACCTCTCTTGAATGTGTACACTCAGATTCCACTACTGTTCTACCTGATCTCCAGAGGCAGTTGTGCCTTCTAGTTTAAGTTGCTTGGATAGTCATCCTGCTTTGCCACCTTCCTTTTTCTAAAAGTCACTCCAGGAGGAGGATAGATTATTTGGGATAATATTTCCTGGTCTTCTTCTGTTTCTCAGGTGAGTTCCATTCTCTTGATGAGGACCTCTTGTCTTCTGAATTGCTCTTAGCTATTTTTTTCAAAATAAGAAAGAACTTCCCTCTTGGTTTAGAGGTTTTGAGATGCCATTAGAGCCACAAAGGAACCATCCAGTGAGAGGGGAGCAGACATGAGTCTCTCCAGCAAAATCGGGACACCAAGAGCCTGGCAGCAGAAGACTCTTACGTGTTCCCTTTGCTGTATGCCTTAATGTTGTACCTGTGTGGCAAGTGAAAGGCACCATGATGTTTTCCTCAAAGAGCCTGTCTCTGACATAAAAGCAGTTAATTCTATTTTCTCTCATAGGATTAGAAGAGGAAAGCTGGTAGCTGAGAAAGGGACCGAGACAGAAAATGGTGTGAGTGCTGTGAACAACGGCGTTAGACACAGACAGGCCAGGTCTGAGTACAGGCTGCTGCACCTCAAAGAGAAACAGAAGCTTTCTGATGGGGAAAAGAGCCACCAGGTACTGGCAGGGAAGAGCCAAAGTCACAACATTCAGTATCTTCCAAGTGCTGCTCTGAGTGCCGAGAGCTGCTGCTGCCCTTGCCCCAAATCCAGCTCCACCCCACCCAACATTCCCTCTGGCAGGGCAGGGTAGGGACTTTGCCTGTCCTGCCCCTCTGGAGATGGTCTGCTGGCTGTTGCAGGTTGACTCGTGGTGACGGTGTAGACCAGTGTAGTGCCTTGGGTTTGGAGGGTGCAGGCTGGCCCCTCGTGGGTGCCGCAGTCCCACTTGTCTGCTGTGTTTCCAGGAGGACTCTGCCATCAGGGGTGGTGTTTCTGATGAGCTTTCCAGCGAGGAGGATGCTGAAGCAACGGCTCAAAGGGTCTTGTTGCACCAGAGTGTGGAAGGGGTCTCCAGCGACAATAGCTATGAAGAGAAGACAAAGAGGCCTCTTGTTTCTTTGAACCAGGCTGTCTCACAGGTACTCCTGTTGAATTTATGCTGATGGCCACACAGGTTTTTGCTGTGGATAACGAGCTGGTTTTCCTTTGGTTTTGGTAGGTCAAGGAAGCCCTTAAAGGTGCCAGAGACTCTGATAGTGTGGTGGAATCTGAGCTGGAATCCACACTATACAGTCAGGTACACGTGATGATCATCACAGCGGTGATGCTCTCCCTGTTTGCGTGGGGAGGGTGTGAGCAGAGGTGCTGATGGCCGGTGGGGAGGAGGGGTGGTTCTGCATGTCGGCTGGGGGCTGTGCTGGCTGAGTTCTGCTCCTCTCCAAAGGACTCGAGGTCCTGTGTTAGCGTCGGTTCCCGGAGCTGCAGCGTGACCGGCAGAGACTCGGAAAGCACGCGCCACGACTCGGAGACAGAGGACATGCTTTGGGACGACCTGCTCCACGGGCCAGAGTGCCGCTCGTCCTGCTCCAGCGACAGCGAGGACACGGCTGTGAGAGGCACCAGGAGGGACCCCCCGAAAACCTCCGAAAACGATGTTTTCCAGCAGGTTGGTTGGTTGGTGTCTGGTCGCTGGGAACACTGTGAATTCAGATTCCACACGCTCCCGCTTCCTCCCTGTCTGCCCAGGTGACAGGAAAGACACCTGAGTGCTCTTGGTGTGACATGAGCAGCCTAATGCTGCCTCAGCCATGCTGATCTAAAGTGTCAGTGATCAGCTCCCTCTTTCCCTGGGGTTACCTGGACCACTGCTAATCCCAAACCAAAGTATTTCACCCAAAGACTAATTTGGAATCCCCCTCTTAATCCAAATGCTTTCTAGGAAAAGGCATCCTTCACTAGTGGGACAGGCATAGGTTATAAACCTCTTGTGTTCTTTTCTCTTCTGTAGAACCATCTGTTCTGGCTGCAGAACACGAGTCCAGCATCAGCCAAAGTGAGTGCCCTGATCTGGGAAGGGAGCGACTGCAAGAAGGTGGACATGTCTGTGCTGGACATCAGCGGGATCATCATGAGCAGGGTAAGAGGCACTGGAACCTCTCCCTCATGCTTTAAAAAGCAAGGCAGGGTGAAACTGGCCCCATCTCAATGCCTAATACACTTATCCAGATGTTCTTATGTAGAAACCAAGGTTTAGGAGTTCCTGGTGAAGACTAATGAGTGCTGGTTATTGTTGGCTGTGTCTCTGCAGTGTGGGAGGGTGGAGGTTTTATTATTTATTGACTGATTGTTGTTGGGTTTGGACAGAAATGGCTGGAATTATTTTTGGCTACATCCTTCGAAGGGAAGGGGAACTAAATGCTTGGTAGAATTAATGCTGCCACAACAACATGCCTTGACACAAAACCCCAGGTAATCATCCTACCTCTGTTCCTGTTTGCCAGGTTAATGCCTACCAGCAAGGAGTGGGCTATCAGATGCTGGGAAACATCATCACCATTGGATTAGCATTCCTGCCGTTCCTCTACAGGCTCTTCCGAGCAGACAACCTGGAGCAGCTGTGCTCTGTCCCCCTGAAGGAGCTTCTGCACATCTTCTGTGGTGCACCCGCTAGCCTCCCGGTCCTTGTTTTGTCTGCCATCAGCTTCCTGGAGAGACTTTGCCTAACCTGGATGTTTTTCTTCATGATGTGTGTGGCTGAGAGAACATACAAACAGGTGGGTGTAAAGGAGCTGTTGCTTTTTGTGAACCCTGGAGCAGGGGCTCTGCCAAACCCTGCTGCTGAAGGCACTGGCAATACGAGCAAGCTGAGGCACCAAGGCTGGTGAGGGGCCCGAGGTGTTTAGGTAGGAGAGATCAGGTAAGAGTCCTACTCATCAGTCACAAACCTGTCAGAACCCTTTTGGCCCCCAGGGCAAAAATAACCCTCTGTTTAGCACCCTGAAGTGTCACTGTGTGTGTGGAAGTGACTGGCAGCACGGAGCTGTGAGTGAGGAAGGAACAGCCTGCTCCATCTTGGGACAGGCTGCATCCGGCTCCCTGGTGACGGTGGGCAGTGTGTCAGTGGCTGTAGGCAGGGGGTTTATTTCCCACTTTAGCTGGGGACTTGTGGCTGATCTTGCATAGGGACAGCAGTTCCACCTGCGCCACCCAGTGACTGCTGTCACCTGCCCTGGAGGTCGTGCCCCAAGGTCCCCCGTGCCACATGGCTGCCCGTTAGCGCTACGTGATCCCAAGCAAGCTGTTCTGGTTTAGACTCATCTCTGTTTGCCTGTGTCTGTGTCTTATGGTTTTGATTTGCAGAGGTTTTTGTTTGCCAAGCTTTTCAGTCACATCACATCCGCTCGGAAAGCCAGGAAATACGAAATTCCTCACTTCAGGCTCAAGAAGGTAGAAAACATCAAGATCTGGTTATCCCTTCGTTCCTATCTGAAGGTGAGTTGTGGTCCCAGGAGGCTGTAACAGTCTCAGTGTACACGTACCTGATGACAGCACTGAGAGCTGCTCGTGCTGAGCCCACGTCACAGCTCTCAGGGCTGACTCGGGCTGTTTCCGCAGCGGCGAGGCCCCCAGCGGTCCGTGGATGTTGTTGTGTCCTCAGTCTTCTTACTGGCTCTTTCGATCGCTTTCATTTGCTGTGCCCAGGTGAGAGTTTAGGTTTAAAAAAGCAAAAAGTGGGAAACCCCCAAACTACTGGAGGCTTTTCTTCTGCCAACCGACGTGGTGCTTGATGTTTGTCTCCAAAGCAGGATGGAGGGGTTTGCACCTTTTCAAAGCTCTGTGATGTTGAGTTGCAGCAGTGTTTGTCTGCTGTTTGCTGGGGGTGTCACACCCTAGAACTCGGGCTATGGGTGTTTGTGCAGAGGACGGGACTCTGCCTGGGCCTGGCCCCTGTGGTTGTTTGTCTCAGGCTGCTGGAGGGAGCGACACCAATCCCAGCCCTGCTGAGACTGTGTGGCGTAGCCTGGCTGGGGGGGGCTGAGCCTGCCAGTGAGCACACAGGGAAGGAAACTTTGTACTACCAGCTAGCGGAGCAGAGGGAGGAAAGGGAGCAAACAAGCCTCCTTCTCTCAACAGAGAAAAAAAAAATCACATTCCAAGCTAAGGCCAGGTTAGAAAGGGACCTTGTACTGTACCACAGGGACTGGGCTGAGCCTCACTTGAAGGGCAGAACTGGCAGCAGCCCCAGAGCACGATGTGTTCAGGACAGGGCTCGGCTTTCCTGCTGCTCCCAGGATGTGACTCCTTACTGACATGGGCTGCTTCTTTTTTCCATGCAGGTTCTTAAGGGTCACAAAACATTTCTGAATGCAGCCTACAACTGGGAGTTCTTGATCTGGGAGGCAGCGCTGCTGCTCTTTTTACTACGCCTGGCATCCCTGGGCTCTGAAACCAACAAGAAGTACAGTAACATTTCCATCTTGCTCACCGAGCAGGTACATCCATTTAGCTTATTCTCCCTTTGGCTGTGTGGCCTGTTTGGATAGAATCACTGCATTTCAAACCAGTGTAAAAATACTGGAAGCCAATTTGAAAATTTAGCAGTAATGCCATGTGCTGGCCAGGAGGCACTAAGCCCCTGTACAGCTCGGGGGGACACAAGCTGTTCAACACTGAGACTGACTCAAATCCGTAAAATTCTGGATTATTTTTGTTTTTGGGTAAACACGTGTTAGCCACATCAACCAGAAAGAGGAGTATTGCCACTGCTCAGTTCCTCTCTGTGGGTGCACCAGTTCCTAGGGAGTGACACACACAAAAAAAAGGCTCTAATTTCCCTCTGTTGTGAAGGAGTTGGGACTAACTTACCTTGGCAATGTCTGTGTCACAGATAAACTTGTACCTGAAGATGGAGAAGAAGCCAAACAAGAAGGAGCAGCTGTCTCTAGTGAACAACGTTTTGAAACTCTCTACAAAGCTCCTGAAGGTAAGCTGCTCTCCTGCAGTCAGTTGCCAAGTTTTAGTCACAAGGACTAATGCCAAGGACTGTTGATTTGCTCCTTCCTTGATGAGAAGAGTTCTGACAGGGGGAGTTTCTCCTGTGCTCCTACAGCAGGGGCCCAGGATCAAGCTCTACAAGAGTTCTGGTTAATTAGTGCTGCAGCCATTCAATTAGCAGCAGCTTACTGTGATTTAGAGCACAGCATCTCTCTGCTGCTTGGATCTTGTTTCCCTTCAGCAGCTGCAGTTTGTTGACAGTAGCAGAGATTGGAAAGAGCCACAGAACTGAGCCTAGGGAAAGGCCACAGCCTGGTGTGTGCTGCTCACGTGCTGCAGGTTCTACAAAGGTGTTTCAGGTTCCACTGGCTCTTGGAAAATGTGTCTGAGCTGGGAGCAGGAATTTCTGTGCCTGTATTTAGGTTACACACATGGAGTACAGTCTGCAGAGCACAGCATGAGACTGAACATCAGAAGGTTAATTGCTTCTGCTTTTCTTCCCTTTCTCTGCAGGAACTGGACACTCCATTTAGGCTGTATGGCCTGACCATGAACCCCTTAATCTACAACATAACACGTGTTGTAATACTCTCTGCTGTCTCAGGTGTTATAAGTGATCTTCTGGGCTTCAATATCAGGGTAAGTGTAACTTCCATTGCCACATCCCTCCCCCTGAGCTGGGACTCTGCCCCGTGGAATGAATCTCCAGCTCCCTGGGCCAGGCGTGGGGGGTGGGACATGGGGCTCACTTAAATTTCAGCCCCGTTCAGGTCTTTGGCACCCTCAGTCAGAGCCTGGGCACCATCCCTTGGGAAGGAAGGGTTGTGCTGTGGCTCCTGCTGTGAAGGCAGAGCTCCCTGCACAGTGTTCAACATGGGGTGTGCACAGACCAACTCTTACCCGTAGACACGAAGCACTCGGCCCATCGGCTTCCTGCCCCATCCTCACTCTCAGTCTCTCTCTCTTCAGCTGTGGAAAATCAAACCCTGAGCTGACCAAACATCAGCACTCAGCCCCTCCCAGGACAGCCCAGAGGAGATGACCAGTGTGTGAGCAACTACAGCTGCAGAGCTGTCACAGGGATTCCTCAGGCAGCTGCTCAGTGTACCTATCAACATTTCTCCCTCTGCTTCGCTGCTGAGACCAGCCCCTGGCACGTGCACAGCGTAAACCCGAATTAATGGGGCCAGAGCTGCATGTGTGTGTGGGGGAAACATGAAAAGCCAGGAGGGCTCCACGAGGGACACTGGTGACAGCTACAGCAGCCTCAACTGCACAATCCAGCTGCCTGTGGGAGGAGTCGGGGCAGCCCTCCAGCTCCATCCCTGTGCTCAGATGTCCTGAGGGGCTCTGCTCAGACTGGTGACACCTGGATGCTTACTCTGAACCTGCTGAAGGGTATTTCCTTCCTTCCAAGCTCAGCATGTGGGAGGCTTTGCCTCTTTACCCTGAAGGACTGTGGGGCACGGTGACATTCTTCCTGCATAGGAGGAACGCTGCTGCCTCCATGGTGGTCGCCAAGCACTGTCACGGGCTGATGCCGCTGGCTGAGGTCGGCCTTTCCTGAAAACACTACCTGGGGTGAAGAGCTGCACAGCCCCAGCGCGGGCGCTGCGTCCCTGCCCTGTGCCCAGGAACCTGCAGCAGCTCAGCGCTGGAGCCGGAGGACGAGATCTCAGGGCTGAAGTTTCCTCACCCACAGACAGACCCACGTTCACATGGGCGAAGCAGAGACACAGCGTTCCAGAGGCACCGTAACTCGGCTTGTGCCAGTGATGGGAAAGGAACAACGGAGGAACCGGGCCCAGCTCAGAACCACAGGATCTGTGAGGCTGAAAGGGACCTTTAGAGCCCCCCCAGTGCCACCCTGCAGGGAGCAGGGACATTTTCACCAGAGCAGGGTGCTCAGAGACCCCTCCAGCTTCATTCCCTCTGGCAAGGGGGACGGTGGTGTCAGGACTTTCGGTGGTGAGTTGTTCACAGCTATTTCCTGTGCAAGGAAGAGTTGTGAGGTCTAAAAGGAGATGACAGCTTTATATATCAAAATGTACAAATAAACCTACAGGACAAGTATTTAATGACTGACAGCTGTTTCTACATGGCTTGATTTTTATAATACCTCTGTCAAACATTTGCTACTCCAATAATAAACTGCATTTGTTTTCCAGAAGAGAGTTGTGTTTGGGGGTAGAACCTGGGTCACCGACTGAGCTGTTCAAAGCATCACACCAACAAGGAATCTATTTATACAGTGCAGAACCAACAGGTCATGAACTGGAGTTTCTTTTTAATATCTATATAAAAAATAATGAGCGATTTACAGGTCTCTCTAGTCAGAACCTCAGAAGTATGTATAAAGGTGCTGTACAGTATATAAACATTTACACCCAGTACATCCATACATTGCTTAGCATTCCAAGGCCACATTGCTAAGTCATCTCATACAGTAAGTACAGGTACAAGCTCTATGGAAGGAGAAATCACACACAGGTAAGACGCTAAATCAGGTCACATTAACATACAGAAAGACACAGGGGCAGAAGATGGGAAGAATTCAGTGGCACTAATTCATCCTCGTATAAACGGCTGAATTTGTTACTGTACTCGTGAGGGCAAGTGCATACAACTGAACATAAAACACTCTCTTAAGAATACATGGTTAATATCTACATAGGCTACTTCAAAGTATTAAATATTTTCACAGTCATACTCCACACCAGGGAGTACTTGTACGCGTTACGCTGTGCAGCAAATCTCAATGGATCATCCAATGTCAAGCAGCAGAGCACAGTTCAGATCTGCTTTAAAGCCGATTGAATTTTAAGTCTCTGTTTAAACTGAGTAGTCATCTGTGCTTCTAAAGAACCCAACTCAGAACTGATTCACTGTGCTTCGTTACGCTTCAGAAACATTCAATGTTTCAAAGCCGAAACAAGATCCTCACTTTCCAACAGCAAACTGGGTCAGGTTGGTGTTTAACACCAGTAAAACTTCACCTTTTCTACTTCTTTCTCCTGCAACCTGGCCCAACGGGCTCCTTTTACCACCTTTCTGCAGTCACTAAAACCCAACGCCTCAGGGACTCATCAGTAAAGCTACAAAGAAAATAAACCCCTTCAATTTATGCAGCTTCTCACAGCCACAGGACTGATGTGGCTGTAACGCCCCTGTCAAACTGTCCTACAGCCCAACAACAGCCACCGAGTCGCTGGTACCCCGGGTATCTGCCTGTTGAGCACTCCCAGAACAGCTCACACCGGCAAAGCAACACGTGGGAGACTTCAAACATACACAGGCAAGAACTTCACTCCAGAAGCTGCTACAGCAGTTGGTTGGTTCCGTCCCAAGGGTCAGTTGTTGCCTCTACAGAGGGGAAAACCCGATTCCTAACTAACATTATATAATTAAAGATGGGACTTACTTCAGTGTGCAGCACTGCACCGGGCCCGACGACAGGGGGGTGCTCACTGCTTGCACTTCCAGGGAACGCTGGGACGAGACGGTGCCACAGGAAGCCCCAAGGAGTGATGTTACTTAACAGAACCCAGAATTTTCTCTTTTCAGACAGATGTTTGCAAACAGTTGTTAAAAGCATCCTTAGGAATCAAGAAAATAAAGCAATTCTGCTGTGTCCATAAAAAGCAAAGTTACAAAACGTCGATTATGTCAAATATAATTTTATCTACACCATTCTGGAGCAGGTATAAAAATCTAAGAAAAGACTTTGACTGAACAGCATCAGTGGCTCATTTGCTGCCCTAGAATTGATAGAACCAACTCACCCATCTTCTTACTGGACCAGTAAGAACACGTGTGTTTCCTTATGTAAACATGCAACATGCTCTTGAGGGAATACCCATTTCAGAGGAAACCTTGCCTTGTCTGAGGCTGGAATATGTATGAGGAGGGTTAGAGTGACAGGATACAGCAGATAACTTGGCACACGAACAAGAAGTGAGTCATGATCACATTGGCAATACAGGCATTAAATAACTTTGTTCAGAAACTCACAGCAGTATCTGAGAAAGCTGCAGCAGTGCAAGTGGAGAGCAGCAGAACACCGCTGTCGCGAGGACACGGGGACAGCAGCTTATGGAAGAGTTTCACTGAAGCAATCCCAAAGGTCCTTCACGCAGCTCAGGTCATTTCAGAACCAACCAAACACTTCTCACCCTTCAGCCAGTTTCTGAAAAAACCCGACAATTTTGTGAAAACAAACCAGGTGTCTGGCTGATGGGTTAGAAACTGGATGGGAACCTGCTCTAAACGCAGCGTCCGTCACACCCGTTTCTCGGCCACACCCGCTGTCTGGGTGACTTTGCACGCACCTGGTACCCTCCAAGGTCCAGGAGTTATGGGTGTTTTCTTGACCAGAGAACCACTCTCAGGCTGGGGAATTCCCTCCTCGTGGGTTCCATGGGGCAGCTCCGCGTGCCGGTGTCTGGGCAGCGTCAGAGTCTCCTGAGTCTCCAGCCACCGCGGCTTCTCCGTGGAGAGCAGCGGAATGTTGGACAGGCTGGAAGCTTTGAACCTGCTGTGACTTGGCTCTCCAGCGCTGGACCTCTTTATTCTTTCATCTCCAGCTGCGTTTCTCCTGGAGTCGCTGAGCAGAAGACTGTTCTCTCCCCGTGCTGCGTGCTGCCGCTCTGGAGACCACCCTTCCCTCCTGCCAGAAGTTTTCTGCTTTGTGTCTTTCCTGGCGACTCCTGTTTTACCATTTCCACCTTTCAACTGCTCAACAGTCGTCGTCTTATCACGACCAGTTGTTCTGTCCTGATATTCCTGTAACCTGCCCACTGTGTCTGCATTCCCTTGCTTACTGAGGTGCTTCTGGGGACTGGCAGAGCTGCCTCCATTCCCACTGCAACACTCCCTGTTGTTACTGCTGGTCGATTCTGTGGGTTTGCTCTCACTCCTTCTGGGACTGTCGGGTTTATGGGAGAGATTGCTGTAGCTGTTTTCAGGGTCCCCGTTTCTGGGGCTGTGGAATCCTCTGTGAGCGTGTCCCTCAGCAGCCACTAACTTCTCTGGACTTGCAGATCTGTCTCTCCTGGTCCCTAATTCCAAACTACCTTTTGTGATTTCAAACCCAGGGCTGGAAGGACGTTCCCATCTGTTCTTTGTTCTCTGGGGAGAAGACTGAGGCTTCATCTCAAACTGGTTTTCAGTTAAAGTGCTTATCTTTTCAGGCACAGTGTTCTTCGCTTGTTCCAGTTTCTCAGACAGCTGAACTCTGGTTAAAGCTTCTCCTGGGACTGGTAAATAACACACTTCGGATGGGGAAGCAGAATGTGAGGATGAAGATAATGGTGACGGTTCTTCATATATTACATTTGGTGAAGATGGACTGTAACTATCCCAATCACCTGGAAAGGAACAGTGACAGATTGGACTAAATGACTACTGGAAATAATTAAAAAAATAACCCCCCCCTATTTCAGAAACTGCTGCTGGAGTTCAGGGTGTTACACAAAATCTTCAGTTTAGGTAAGATCACGTACTGGCAAACTCTCAAGTCTTACTGAGTCAGTTTCTGTACTGTGTTGTTCTACAACCTCCAACAACCCTAAGGATGGGATTTTGGGAAAAAATTGTGCTTGGGGTGCTGGCACGATCCCTGCAGCACTGACAGGGTTCTGTGTCAGCACTTTAGAGCCAACACAGCAAAACAAAGTCCCTGACCTACATGGTTTAATGTAAGAAAACCAAACGAACTGAAACCATTTTGCTAAGAGAAAACTGGAAACAGCAAAAAGCTGAGGTTATTCATAGCTCTGCACTTTAACAATAGGAAGAGATGAAACACAAGACATGCAGATTTACCAAGTCTTTAAGGAAAAACCAAGAAAAGCACTGAAAGCCCTTAATGCTGCTCAGGTTTCACGTAGGGACACAGACTGGAAGGAGCCAAACCTGAAGGAGGAAGAGAAAAAGCCCAGAACTACATACCAAAATCACAGAGTACAGCAAGCAAGATTTCAATCAGAAATGTGTGATTAACAGCAAGGCAAGAGGCAACAAAACCTTCCCCTCTCCACAGCTGCTCATCTCATCTAAGCTGCTGAAGCCACCACAGGCTCCTGCACTGCACTGGGCAGGGCAGCTCCTGCAGCCTGTTGGGGTTCTCTCTCCCACAGGAGCCTCGGGAGGCTTCGGGGAACAAGAGGGGCAGGACTGAAGCCAGACACCCCTGTGCCACCCTCCCTGGGCACAGTGTGTGTCTCTGCTGCCCAGACATGGAGCCCACAGGCCGGTGCCCACACTGCACCCTCCCCTCCTGCGCAGCCCGGTGGGCTGAGGAGAACCTGGCGAGAGGCTCAGAGCACCAGGACCACATTTCACCTTCACCCCAACAACACGGTCACCCAGCAGGAGATGAACCCGGCCCAGGACGCCCCAAGGCCCCGTGGCTCACAGATGGGCTGTTTCTGTGCCATGTGCTAATTCACTGCCTGCACTGTGCTGCCCAGGCTGGGCAGTGGGACCTTTCGGGCCATCTCCTGGCTCTAAGGAGGGAAGAACGGGGGAGGCCTGAGCAGATTGTATCCCTGGAGTGGGTGCCAGGTGCCGCCTGTAAATGGCTGAACACGACGTGCTACTCGCTGTCTCAAACTGTGTGTCTAAATGTTCAGGGGATGAAGCTGTGATGGTCATGCTGAGTGAGCAGCTTTTCCTCAGGAGAAGCAGCCTCACAATTTCAGAGCTTTACCATTAGAACCTTGCTGGCAGCACCAAGGGTTAGAAGATGATCATGCACGTGGTTCCTTGCTGCAGCCTGAGCCTCTCTGATTTACAGTTCTGGAGCATTTCCTGCAGCAGACCCAAACCCATCAGTTCTGTGCTCAGCAGCCCTGCTCAGAGCCCCTGTGAGGATTCGCTTCTCTGCCCCCTTTTCTCTGCCTACACAGTTGTGCTTTCCTGTTGTAGGTGCAGAAGTCACCACTTTAAACAGACCAACAGCAGTTTGGGAGCAAAGCTCATGTGAGTTTTGGCTTTGAAACACAAAGCACTCTGTAATTTAAAAGGCTACAAACAGTGCAGTCAATCTGTACAGAAATAACGTTTGTTATGGGCATTTTGAACTGAGCACTGTATCAGATAATCTTAATTTAAATTAAAAGGCAATCAGTGTTAATTATCACATTTTCATAGAAAAGCTTGATTAGCTTGGACAGAGATGAGAAACTTATTACCACTACAAACAGGCAGCGATTCCCTCTGCGCATTCCGAGGCGCCTGGGAGCCGTTGATTTTACCCCAACACACGAGCAGGCTGCAGAGCCATCAGAAGGGAGCTGCCACCTGTCAGCCAACGAGCCTCCTCCTCGGACTGTCCCCACCGCCCCGCACCCTCGGAACGGAACAGCCCGAGATGACGTACTGTGATCTGGGATCAGGCCAGTCCCCGGTCGCAGCAGCAGCAGCACTTTATTCCCCCCGGCCTGGATCAGCTCGATGGCTCTGGTGTGAGTGATTCCCTGGGTGGGCTCTCCGTTAATTTCAACTATTTGGTCACCAACCTGACAAGAAAAGAGCAACTGTGTTAGTGAACCTCTGGCACCACAGACTGGTTGTTCCTGTAGAGATAAAACAACAGGCACAGATGCTGCTGCTTTGCCTCTGCTGCTGCTCACCAACAGCAGCATCACCCCACCATCCCAGGGCTGCTGCTGCCAGCACGACACAACGCTGTGGTGGGTCAGAGCACTTCATGCAGGTCATCTGCTCAGCCAGCTCCAGGACAGATCTCAAGGCACTTAAACCCACTTTCCTTTCATTAAGAAGCGATGAGACAATCACAGCCACATGCTGGAATGGGCTGGGAGGGAGGGAACACATCAAACCCAGCCTGTGCCTCCTACATCCCTCTGAGCAGGTAAGTGGTGCAGCAACCGCTCCACACGTGAGGCAGAGCTGGACGCTCCACCAGGGTGGGTGGATGGGAGGAAAGGGGTTTGTTCCAGGCAGGACAGCACACTGCTATGCAGGCACCAGCACTGAGGTCTCTGAGGCCGATTAGCAGCTCAGAGGGGTCCTGGGCAGGTAACTACAGCTCACACTAGCCTTGGAGCTGCTGGAGAGGGGTTGGAAAGCACTCCTGACCCCCAAAAGGCACGAAACCTATTTTGCAGAACATGGATCGGCCAATGGATGTCAGCAGGACACACAGCCAGCAGCCTGAGCTTGGCTGGGCTTCCTGAGGGTCTCTGCTGAAGGAGGTCACTGATGGTCACTCATCTGACCTGCAGGATGAGGACACTTCCCGACTGCCTCCTGTCAGGTGTGTCACGCTGAGCTGCCAGGGGCTGGCTGAGAAATCCCTCTGCACATCTCAAGGTGCAGCCAGACACTGACACCGCTTCCCAGCCAGGGAACTGGGCAAGGTGTGGGTGGTGAGGCACCCAGCTGGGCAAGCACAGCCCCACTGCAGTCCCTGCTGCTGGGGACAGGCACTCTCCTTCCCCCAAGTACCCCAAGTAACTCCTGCTCATGCCTGGGACACACAGCACCAGCCCCAGCAGGGGAGGGTGGCTGGATGGGCAGAGCTGCCCACAGGTTCCTCCTTCCTTCAAAATGTCACCGCAGCTGCAGTCACTGCAATGGGAAGAGCCAGAGGGAGGGATCCTGCACTCAGGGAAATACAGTTTGCTGCCTGTGTGGGTAAGGTACTCTGCCAAAGGGCCAGCCTGACCAACAGACCCGTTAGAGAGGATGAACTCACGTGCACTCGCCCATCTTTGACAGCTGGCCCATCTTCAGCAAGGCGAAGGATGAACAAGCCCATGTTGTATTCCTTCCCCCCCCGAAGGCTGAACCCAAACCCTCGGGGGCCCCTTTCCAACTCGACCAGGAAGCAGCCAGGGCTCTGTGTGGTTAGCCAGGGGAAAAAAGAAAGATGAGGAATGTAGGAAGACTGAAACATTGGCCTTTCTGGAAAAATGCTTCACACATTTTAAGAAACCTGCAGCCCATGATTTGAACTGAGCTTGTCACAACTCATGTATGACTAGGTGTAAGGGCTTCACTCCAAGACTAAACATACAGAACCTTTTCCCTTCTAAGTTTTAGATATGCCTGAAATGTCTTTAAGAAACTTTGCCCAAGGGTCTGTAGCAGCCCCATTGCTAGTGTTTTTGGTTTCTTTGATAACTGCAATGACTGTTCAATACACTAGGGAGAGAATCCAGTTTCAACCATCGGCAGCAGCACTCTGCGACACTCTTCAGAGCACTTGTATGCACAACTTTTCCCCCCACCTCTGACAGGGAAACATCCCACTGTTCTGCTCTTGGACCCTCTGGCATTGCCCCAGTGCCTGGGGGGTGACAAGTGTTTGCACCCTCGGGTGCTCACCTGTACCTGGGAGTGATGGCTACCAACAACCGAAGCAACGCCAGCGTCCGACTGTGCCAAGTGCTTGTGCTCGGGCCAGGAAAGCCTGTAACTAGTTGAACCTTCTCTTCCAGCGTCTCCTTCGGTAGCTCCCCTACAGAGAGGTGAAAGGACACAGGGTTACCCCTGCATCGAGAGCCCCCACGAACCCTGGGGCTGCTCTCAGCTGCCCTCACCCAGCCCCAACGGCTGCCCCGTACCTGTCCGTGCCGGAGGGGATGCTCGGGGCCGGCCCCAGCGGCCGGTGCTGCGGGGCTGGGCTCTGCCTGGCCGAGTTGGTCCCTGAGGGAGGCCCACGCTGATCTAATGAACACAAACCAAACCGACAGTCAGAGGGAACGTCCCACACGTGGAGATGGCACCAGTGACTGCCTCCTTTCCTTCCACAGGTTAAAAGAAGAAAAGATCCCCAGCACCAGGCAGAGACCAAGCTGAGCTCTGCTCAGCACAGGGCATCACTGCGGCTCTTGGTTACAGAGAAGCAAGCCCAGTAAAGCATACAAAGCACTCAAACATCTCCTGGGAAGGCAACCAGAACGTGTGTGATTAGCCTGAACTTCCCAGGTCTGTGAGAGCTCTCCAATCCTCCCCAGGACCACAGGGTGCTCCTACCACAGCGTGCCTTAAAGAGGGTTTTCTCTGGAGACAAAACGTCAACTTTTACTCCTGGTTTATGCTCAGAGGTTTAATTTAGAAGCACAGGCAAGAAAAATGCCATCTGTTTGTACAAATTCTCCAGTCCTCTTTTCAGCCTGCTCTCCTGTGTTTCCAGCTAATACATGACAAAAGCTGACAGGCTCCTGCTTCTGTGTGCAGTGTTAGGAATGTCTGGTGGTGCATGACGAGCCATTCACTTGTTCGCACGAAACACAGAGATCACACGTCTGGGAAGCTGGAGGGAGGGAAGGGGGCAGGCAGGGTTTCCAGTGCCAGCCTCCCAGGGCAGCACTGAGGACGATGTGTTGGGGAACAGCAAACTCCACTGGGGTTCATGCTCTGTGATGCTCAGCAGATTCTGGCAAAACAGGCGGTTTTCTCTCTGGAGTCACATCCTGCATCCTCCTGGGTGCTGAGCACGGTCCTGTGAGGCACCACACAGCGCAGCAGCAGCCTGCAGCCCAGGGACACATCCATGGCACATCCACATCCCATCCCCTCTGGCTTCCTCTGGCCGCCTGCGCACCCAGCGTTGCACCGTGACCCCAGCTGTACTTTAGCTACACTGAGGAGAAGCCCAAGGGCCGGTACATTCCCATCTCTGTGGAAAAGGTCCTGCTCCTCCTTCATGGCCATGAAATTCGGTCCATCTGAAGCACGCTGAGCCCAGCTCCTCTCTGCCACACAGATTTCTGACTGGTCTCTGTTCCCGTTTCATCACCCACTGCTGACAGTTTTCTTCCTCCTCCCTCTCTCTGCTGGGTCTACTCAGGTTCTGGCTGGATCTCTACATTTTGGCTCCAAATCAGTAGGAATGGGGAAAGGCTCTCAAACACAGAGTCCAGGTAAGGTGGTGTATAAATAGGGGACAAAACCATTATATTCAGAAAGTGCATTTTTGAAGCAAAGCTGATTAAGAGCTCCAGAGAAACAGACGTAATGCAACCAACTCCAACTGCGGTCGCATTACAAACACTGCCCCGGGCACCTGCTCTGAGGTGTGTCCATCAAACTGAGCCAGTGATGTTTGATAAAAATTAAAATCTGAATGGACAGCCCACAATTTAGAGAAGTCTCTCTGCTTCAAGGATTAACCAAAAGGAAAATGAAGCCTCTGAAGTTCTGTATTACAGGCTGAGCTAGCATGCTAAGTACTGGCAGTTCATGTGGAATCAGAGAATACTCTGCTGGCTTTATTCACGTCCTTGGCTTCAGGTATTTATTATTTAAAAGGTGAAGAAAGCCAACTTTCTGGCAAAGGAACGACAAGAAGTTTAATTACACCCACAAGCAGCAATCCAGAAAAATGCAGTGGGGTAAGCAGGGCAGGGAGACAGCTTCTCTCTTCCAGTGACTGGATCGTGCATGTTTACAGCGCCCTGTCTGCGTGGGAGCGATACCGCACCGAGCGCGGCAGCTCTCGCTGAAACACACTCTCTTAGCCCTGGGACTCTGCAGCCACAAAGGGCTGGCCAGCAGCCTGGGGCTGCAGGAGCATCCTGAGCCAGGTCTCCAGGGTGGGACATGGACATTTTTCAAAGGGTGGTTGTGGCAGGCGGAACCTGAGGACCTTTCTGCAGGAGCCCAGGGTGCAGCATTAGACCAGCTGTATACAGCCGAGATGCAGAGGGTCTGGGAAGCCGGTGTCCCTGCGCCCCCAGAGCATGTCCCTGGAGCAGGCCTGGCAGCACTGCAGCACCAAGAGATGGGCACTGCCCAGGGGCGAGATGATTTTCTCTCTGAGCATCGTCCCATCCCTGCTGTTGCAACCTCAGGAGAGGTCACTGCTCTTTGGTCAAAGAACACAAGGTCTGAAGGTTTCTGTGTGAGCAGCAGTCTCTCTCGTGTGAGGAATGATGAGAATTTCTCTTACCCTTCATCCTGCCATTAATCCTTCTATCTTACTTTTCAGTACAACCTCCCTGGCAGCTGCCTGTCTCTGCCCCACCTGCCTTCAGCTCCTCCAGAGCAAACAGATGAGCTTCACTCTTTAACCTCTAAACACCTTAAAATACTGTGCTTCAGTGAATCAGCTGCAGGAGTTACAGGCACTGGCCTTTGGCGGTGTGGTAGGACCTCCCCCACCCTGCTTACCTTCCTCAGCCACCACAGTCAGGGTCACCACGTTGCCTGCATCCTTGATCAGCTGCACTATGCTGTCATGGGAGAGCTCGACGATGGACTGGCCGTTCACCGCCGAGATGCGGTCCCCCACCTTGAGCTTCCCGCACTGGTCAGCAGGGCTCCCATCTATAACCCGCCCGATCTTGTGAGGAATCACTAGGAACAAGAACAGGCACAGCAACACCATTAACAGTCCTGCTGGGTGCGTGTGCGTGGCACTCAGGCCCACAACTGCCAGAGTCATCCCAGCAACGGCTCCTGCTCCAGGGCAGCGCTGCTCGCACGCAGACCCTGAGCGTTGGGTGGGCTCAGAGGCAGTCACACTCTCCCAGTTTAACAAATCTGGATGCAGGGGGTCTCTTCCTCCTTGAAAATGAAATGAAGCTTTAAATAGACTTCAAGAGGAAATCAAACTTCTCCTGCCAGAGACTAACAGTTACCAGGGACTGTGAGCGCTTGGCAGCGCCCTCAGCGCCCACTGGAGCACTGCAAGGTGTGTGGCATCAGCTCTGCACAGACCTGTTCCCTATTCCTGCTCCCCGGGATGAACTCACACCTGCCACTGCCGTCCTGAACTCCAGCTAGCTCTCCTGGCTTGGTTCCTGCTCTGGCTACAGACTCCTCTAGAAGCCCAGGCATCAGGCCAGAAGAGTCAGAACAGGGAGAAGAGGGAATTTTACAAGAAGCAGGAGAAGAGATTGCTTTTAGTTACCTTCCCCGAGGTGAAGAGAGAGGCAGGGACGGGCAGGACAAACGGGCAGGAGGAGGGAGGGATGCTCCAGCACAGCCCCGCCAGGAGCCGCGCTCGGGGCAGCCCCGGGTTCGCAGGCTGCTGACCCAGCGTCAGCACTGCAGATGGCACTCGAGACGCCCCGGTGTCGGGAGGAGCCTACCAAAACCCGGGGCCAGAGAGCAGCCCTTGAGCTGCATGCCAGCCTGCCTGCGACGGGCCCTGACAGGGCAGATTCGCATTGCATCAAAGCACATCAGTCTGCCTGCTTTCCCATGCGTCTAGAACAGCTTTTCGTTCATCTGGATGCCTGAAAGCAGAGCACAATCGCCTCCTGACCTTCCCAAATCTCACCAGGGCTCTTTTGGTCAGGAACTGCTGCGCAGCTCCTTTGTAGCTCACTCCCAAACCTCTCCAGACTGAGCCCCACACCTTTCCTGAATGCTCTGGTACCTCCAAAGCCTGTTTGTATCGCCAAAGCCTGGAGTGGCTTTGAGGGATACCTGGTTTCTGTAGCTGCTGCTCTCCCAAGCGTGCTTTTCTCTGTGGGATTGAGGGGTGAGGAACGTGATGCGCCCGCCAGGATTATCAGCTGGCTTCTCAAAACCATGACAGCAAATCTGAAACACTTCCACAGTGTCATCAACCACCCCAGATTAAAAAGCCATCAAGAATTGTTTTAATGAGCTAGCATACACAGAAGTTACTGTGAGGGAACAGACATTGATGCCTTCTAGCATCTACCATGAGTTTACATTTTAATTACACTTCCCTTAATAGACTGCTTTTTTAAGTATTATATAAACCTAAGAGCCAACTGTGAAGAGCAACACACTGCAGGGCTGCGGACTCGGCTGCTGAACGCTGGCGTTAAAGCCTCCTGGCTGTGGAGGAGCACTGCAGCTTCCTGATGAACGCAGCGCAGCCACGTCCTGCCCAGCACAGCCCGAGGATGCGCCCGCCCACAAACAGCCCGGGACACAGGGTGTGTTTCCAGCACCACATCACGGGAAGACACCCCTGGGGAAGCCCCAGAGCACAGCACTTAGGCACTTACCCCCAGGGGGAGGTTTGTTCTTGGAGGTGAGGATGACGAAGCCGAACCCTTCGTTCTCCTTCCGCTGCAGACGGACATCGTAGACCTCTGGGGGCTGCTGGTTTGCAAACTCCACCCGGTTCAGTCGGGGAGAGCCATTTTGTGCCAACACAGGCTGCGACTCCTCCTCCTCCAGTTGCTTTTCCCCTTGCAGGTAACAGACAGACAACAAATAAGGAAAGATAATACTGCTGCTTTACCAAGCAGCTACACAAACCCACGCGGCTCTGTACTGGTGCCAGCATGAGGAAACTCTGTCTGCCTGGGAAAGCAAGGTGTGAGCTTATTAACAGTGCCATTTGGATCAGACAGAAATCAGATGCAGGGTAAGGCCTTCTGAGTCCTGCACAGCTGTGCAAGGAAAGCCCCTGCTCACTGGCAGCACGGCCGCACAGCCTCGCAGTGTGATCAGAGTGACCTGATGCCTTTTTGTAATCAAAATCATGGCTTTTCTGCATGCCCCAAGTACAAGATCTACAGCAGAGATCCAGCTACGAACTACAGCTACTGATATCTTAGTGGAAAACAACTGCTTGCTTGGTACAATGGAAACATTTTCTAAAAGGCAGGCTTTCTTTAGGCAACCGACATATCCTGGTCCTGACGTGGGCAGCACCTATCAGAAGGCACCTGAAGAAAGTGGGAACTGATCTTAGAAATACCTTCTCCTTTTCCTTATATATACTCAGAACTAGTGGTTGAGTAACACGATTGCAAGATGCTGCCCCAAATCCTCTCTGGTTTGAATGCACTTATTCTGGCTACACATGAGATGCCAAAAGACCAGAGAACACAGCACGTTGTACAGGAAAGAAACTGTGTTATTACTCGATTTGCATAGCATTAGCGTTCTAATGAGTATCTTGAAAAAGCTCTGCAGAAAACACCACTGCAGTCATCATTTTGAGAGCCTCATCTGCCTGAACCAAAGCATCAGCTTATCCTGCTTTTCTCCACTAACTCAGAATTACAGCTGACCCCCCTGAATCCCAGGCTGCTCAGCTCCAGTGCAGTGACCGGTACCTCCCAGAGCAGCTTGAGTCGATCTGATAACCAAAGGGAGCGTTCCTTTAGCCAGGCTCCCTCTGGGGACAGGCAGACACGTACCACCAAAGAAGATCTTCCTCCGCACCGTGAGCAGCACCTGGCCGTTCCGTGCTGCGCTGGTCATCAAGTCCAGGACCTGCTTGTGTGACTTCCCCTTCACGGGGACACCGTCGATGCACATCAGCTCATCTGCAGCGCGCAGCCTGCCGTCCTTCTCTGCTGCTCCGAGGGGGATTATGGCTCCGATGTAAATCTGTCGGCAGAGCAGAGCAGGGGGTTTGAAGGGCAGAACCTGCACTGCTCAGCGGTGGATGCAGGTGAAGCCAGGCAGGTGAGGGCTTTGGGAAGGCCTTTTTCAAGGTTATCCAGCTCTGGCACAAACACAGCCTGCTGGGTGCAGCTTGCACAAGCTGACTGGGCACAGTTTGGATGTTCAAAGAATACAGTAAAGGCACAAAGGCAACTGCCAACTGTTGCACTCACCGGCTGATCTGGGCCGTCCCCTCCAAGCACCCGGAAGCCAAAGCCCGACTCTTGTTTTCGCAGGAAAACGTCCAAATCTCTTGTGTTTGGAGCTAAAACAAAGCAACATTTCAAACCATGTCAGGAGCTACCGTTGAGTATGGAAAGAGAATGGGTTTTGTGGTGCATTCTGACTCTCCTTATCGACAGAATGCAGCAGCCAGAAAGACAGTAAATAACTCCAACAGTCAAATCTACACTAAAAAATGCAGAAAAATCAAGTTTCAGGAAAAGGCTGAAGAAGGAAGGAACAGATCGATGAGTGCCAAAGGAGGAATCACCACTGCACTCCTACGGTGGGCCAGGATGAAATCCAGAGGACAACTCAGAGCTCCCTGCTATGAGCTCTGAAACGGTCAGCTCTACTCCTGCTGCCTTCAGAACCACATCACCCTTGAGACCCTTTCTATGATTAGCTGCTTTATCATAAACACAGTTGAAGCATAGTGTATCTTTCTTTTAAAGGAGTTGCACAGTTCTCTGTTTTCTATACGAGTTTTGCATTTCTTGAAATGTTTTACCTACAGGAGGTTAAGAAACTGCTTCATAACTGAGTATTTCCAAGTTGAAGTTGATGTACTCACGCTTGTCCTCATATATGGTCTTAGACTTCAGGTAGACTTCTGAAGGGTCCAGTTTAGGAGAGCCTGGTCGTACAGCAGTGGGTGGGAATGGCATTGGCTGTGGGATGGGATCACCAACAGCTTCCAAACTCCCTGAACTGTCCTGCTTGTCCTTCTGAAACAGAGCCCACCCCAAAAAACCCACATTAGATCAGAAGCAAACTCCATTTGGGTACCTGTGTGTGTGTGAAGGCAATAACCACCACGCAGAGGGGAAAAGCAGGGCCACTTTCCAATCAATGCACTAATGTAACTCTAAATACTTTTTCTGGGCTGAAACCCAACCTGGGAAGCTGGAACATGGCAGTGTGCATGTGTCTGTGCACATTAAACAGAAGCACAAGCAGAACAGGCTTAGATCTGCCCTTTTACGAAGAGTGGAAGAAACTCCCCCGAGGGGTTAGCGGTTTGACACTTCTTGTATGTGTATAAACACAAGAACTTGCCCTTTACACTGAGTTATTTTGCCAGGCTGCTTAATGCCACTGAACATCGAGTGCTCCATGGGCAGCTGCTACTGCCCGTGCGGAGGAAGGCCAGTGCCTGAGCCCTGAGTGTTTTCAGCAGGCCTGCATGGAGCACCCTGACATGGGAGCCACCCTGAGAGGGCTCGTGTCCTGCAAGGGCAGAGGTACCCACTGGTTCATCTGCTGTGGGCAGGGAACTGCAAACCCTCCTGAGCACAGCCTGCTTCAAGCACTCTGAGCTCAGGCACTCCCTCTATCCCACCGCTGGGATACAGCCCCAACACTCAAACCACAGGCCAAAGACAGAAGCAGCAGCTGCATCCTGGTAACCGGGTTTCCCTAAAATAGTCATTTCTTCTGTGCAAGAAACGTGTTTCAAAACCCAGCTCTGCTCCTTGGTAAGAGCAGTGCCCGTGAGGAAACGGTGCAGTGCTCTCAGCATTCCCAGTCTGAGGGGTTTTGGTTGCACCCAAGGATTCCTCCCTGAGCTAATACACAGTGACAATACCCCACCAGATCAGAACTGCAGGAACAAGGAGTGTACAGCTGTGTAGACACTGCCTGGAAACACGGGTCCAAGGATGAGCGCTTTAAGGAGGAAGCACTATGCAGCCCATCAACGCCATGAGCATGTGAGGAGCATGGAAGTGCAGTTAACTTCCTCTAGAAGTCCCATTTCACTTTAATACAGGTAATTAGCAATGAAAAAAAATATAGCTCCTGTATTTTGTTTCCCTTTTAATGGGAACTCTGACAGCAGTTACTTCAGACAATGAGTTTGTGCCCCTAAGTAGATGCAGCTTCACTAACCCATCCTGCAGATTACCACAGGGACCAGAGATTAGCCAGAAGGGATGAGATTACCAAAGCAGGTCAACCTGTGCACAGAGATTTCAAGTACAGTGCAAAAAAGGAAATAATGATGGGACGATGGGACTTAGGCAGCAATGTCATATTTAAATCCTGACAAATCAACAACACTACACCTGTTGTCCTGCAAGATCTTTGCTGCATTCTTGACTCCTCATAGTAAGGAGAGAGATCTCCATCACCTCTGTTAAACAACTCAAGCCCTCAAAGGAATCTTTCTGAGTCTGTTTTGCAACACCACCCCCCCCCAATTTCTCCATCAGAAAGAAATTTAAACACATCACTGCTGATACTCACCCCTTTGGAAGTTTTCGTAGGTGAAGGTGGACCTAGAGAAAATACAACGTAGAAAGTGATTTCAATACCAGGTCACTAAAAGGTTAAACAGCATTAAGGCAGTGGAACTGCTCACCCACTCTCCTCTGGAACAGCCAAGTGAATGTTCAGTTGGCTGAAACCACCACTTCAGGAAAGTCTCACATGAGAGCTGCTAACTATACAACATGAAAAACATCTATTCCTCTTTTTCTAGACACTGGTCAACCAAACCACACATCAGCTTCTTGGATATGGAGGCTCTGTGAATCTGTCTAGAGGAGTCTCACTCACTGCTAAAGAAAGCTCATTGTTTCCTCAGCTGCTGAAGGAACAGTGGCACTGACACAGAAAGAAAACTGGAGTGCAAATGTCACTGACTGTTTGAAGTGACACTCTCAGGGCCACAATAAAAGCTTCAGGGGACAGTGAGCAGCCACGTGTTGCTTCCTGATTCCTTCAGCTCCTTCTGGCCAACACACACCATCTACTAGTCTGCTTTTGGGGAGAAGACGCATCCTGGTCTGTGACTGGCGGTCACCAAAGAGGTATAAAGATGTCACATGAAAATGAGAACCCTCCTGGTGTTTCCAGTGACCAGATCCACCTCAGTGCTGATGCATCTCCCTTCTCCTGTAGCCACCTGCCCACTGCAGCTACAGTTACTGGAATACACGTGGAGAGCTGCAGAGACTCCGATCATCGCACTGCAGCTTGGTCTCACACTACAGACTGCATTCTTGCTTTAGCACTCCCCACACACTCAGAGGAAACAGAGCATAAACAGCACAATAACATCTTCTGAAAAAACCCAACCCTAGCAACATGCTCTCATCCCCAGGACTCGGGGGGATAAGCTAAACTTAGAACAGAACGGCTCAGGAACATAACAAACTATTACTCAGCTGTCAAGACTGGACACGATTGAGATATCACACTGAAGAGAGACACTTCCAAAGCACATAAGGACTGTAAATGTACATATGTACCTCCTCTTAGGATAAGCAGTGGTACCTCTGCTCCTACTGGAAACTGCTTCAGGACCTCCACCACCTGCAGATGGGTCAAGCTCTGCACGTTCTGATGGCAAATCTCCTTGATCACGTCCCCTTTCTGGAGGCCCTGGCACCACTGGCTGTCTAAAATCATCTTCACCTTCTGTCCTGTCGGACTGTCTGCGATGGCAAACCCAAAGCCTTTGGGGCCTTTAACTAGAGGAATGGTGACCAGCTCTGGCTGAGAGCCCCCCGAAGATGCAAGAGAGATCCTCTGCTCAGCCGTGTCCGCGGAGGGGCCGTTCAGGCGGCCGTTGACCAACATAGGGCCCATTTTTCCGTTCTGGTCCAACACAACTGTCCCTGCTATTAAATCCTGGCTGATGACACAAACATCCCCTTTGGCCACGGGGGGTCCGTTGATGATAGGTGTGGCTGTCACTATATCTACCACAGGGTCTTCGGTGTCGTCAGGAAGAGGGTAACCACGACACAAGGTCATGTTCACATACTGATTGACGGGTACTAGCTGAAACATCTGGACAACATCTGCATGGGTATGGCCAAGGACACAGCTTCCATTTATGTCTACGATGACATCACCTGTTAGAAAAGAAGTTCAGCAGCGTCAAAACCAGAAATGAAACCACCCAGACCTGTCCTGTGTTCAGACTCAGAACAAAAGCCTCACTGGGGAAGTCACTGAGCAGTCTTCACAACCAGCAAGGAATGGTGGCCAGGCAGTTACCTCCTGGCTATCTACTGCCAGAAGCACGAAGGATTTCCTCTTCACATTTATTTATTTCATCTCAGAACATGCTGTGCTAAATATATAAAGTTTAATCTGCAGCAGATTTAAAATATGATACTGTGCAGTCACCAGAGATGAAGCACTGCACACACACCACTGCAAGCAGATGTGTTCTACTTTAATTCATGCTGTAGGGTATCCTAAATTCAATCCAGAATAAATCGGATTTTTGGGGGTCCTGTGTTTATTTTAGGCCTGGCTGAACTTGAGTTAGGATTGTGCCCACACGTTCTGTACTTCACACTGTTGCCACACGTGGCTAAGCACGGATCTTCCAACAGAAGTGGAAGTAGGCTTCAGAGCCCAAAGCCTTGTTCCACAATTTGCATCATTTTGCTCGTGACACTTTGTATGTGCAACACCACGTTCCCAGCAAGCAAACCAGGTAAACACCTGGGCATCAGCAGAACAGTAACTCTGCTCTTATGTGAGCTGCAACAGGCAGCAGTACACATCTTCTCACTCAGCTGTGTGCGTGCACAGCACCGTGCTGCAGGACCATCCTCACCTTCACACAGGAGGAAAATGAACCACATGCAAACAAGCTCAAACAGCAGGTCAGCAACAAAACAGGAAACTGCTGAATTTCCTAAGTGAATAGTACCCAAGCATCGAAAGCATTAACTTTATGTTCATATCTGGTATGTAAGGAAGCACTTTGCCGTTTCTGGTATGTAAACTGTATGGTGCAGGAAGCCTGTGGGTAACTTAAACTGTAACAACAAAAAGCAGCGTGTAATCCTTCATGGACTGCAGGCAGCCTCATCCCTCTTCTCTCCTCACCTGCCCAGCTTGCACAGCTTTGCTTGCTCTTTCCTGCTGCATTTTGTTTTACAGTTTTAGTACTTGGTGTCATGTTTTCTGGCAGCAGCAAGGCAAACGCAGCCCAGGATCCAAACACACTGCTTTTACTTCATGTATAGAGAGGGAACAAAAAGCATTCTGCAAACAACCACGAGGCCAAAAGCCTTAGCTGAAGCAGAACTGCAGAAAAAGTAAGTTTGTATCTAGAACACTGCTGCTTTGCCTTCTCAGCCACTGCCCTGCACACATCTCCCACAAATCTGAGAACAATTCCGTTCGCATCAGCGGTCAGCATCACCCAAGCCCTGTGTCTCAGAAGCTGTGTTCTCTAAAAGCACCACAGGAAACAGGCTGAGAGAAGCAATACTGGACCTGGGGCAATTCTCCCATCCTGTGCAGCTGGTCCATCCTTTAGCACGTTCTTCACCTGGAGGAACTCATCAGGTCTGTCTCCCCCGATGATGGTGAAGCCGAATCCCATGGTACTTTTCTTCAGCGATGTCCGTATCAGTGCCCCTGTGAGCTGGGATGGATCTCTAGTGAAGACAGACTTCTCTGGTCCTTTTGAATTATGCAATAAGGAGACACGAAGGCAGGAAGCCAGGGTTAGTTTGGTAAGTTCTCTTTGTAAAGGTTAATGATTTGCTTAGTAACCACCAGCTCACCCCTGCAGCACTGTGACTGAGCAAAGCAGATACTGATACACTCATTTCACAGCTAAGGGAAGTGAGGGGGAAAGTCAAGAGTTCTTTTAAGACCACAGTATGCATTACGACAGAGCTGGAACTACAGCTCCCAACTATAATCCCCAGTTTTATGCTCTAACTCTTGAATACCAAGCTTAAAGCAGATCCAATTCATGAAAACCCAGGTGTGGTTTTCCCCACGTGTTCCAGCTGGCTCTTCCAACCCTCTGTGTATCCAAAAGCTGCTCATGACAACCAGCTTCAGAACGAGCAGAATTATTCTAAAGCAGCCTTTGGGTCTTCACTTCAATTTTAACATGAAAAACCCCTCCCCTCCCCAACAGACAAGTTGAGTGCCTTGATGAATTCCAGAGTCAGTTACTCACGATGCACACTGGCAGGTAAGAAGTGACAACGCACACAATATTCAGTGATACCTGACTTTGAAGGACCAACATCGGCCTGTCCCAGCTGTTTTTTTCTTTTGGCTTCCAAGACTGGGTTCTCAAACTGAGTTTTCTGGTTAATGTGACTGCAGACATACAGAAGGTAGATCAGGATTTCAGCAGAAAGCATTCTGCCTACTTCACAGAACAAACATCAAGAGATACATCTACCAATACTATTCTGTTATCTCAGAGTAATGCTCTGGAAGAACGAATGATAACCTACCATAACCAACACTGATTTGTTCTTTCAACACCCTGATGTGCTTTAAGAGCTAATACATGTTTACTTCCTCTGATTCCTAGGCAGTGCACACCTTCACTGCACTCTGCCCATTTTCAAAAGGCTTAGAACTGAGAAAACCTGCTTTTCTCTTGACCCTACATGTTGCTTCCACCTACCTATAATGTTTAAAACTCAGACATCACCTTTTTACTATCAGGTGCCAGAACAGTACAGCAGAGTGGAAAAAACCAGTTTGAACAGAACTGAAATACCTGCCTTGGCTTTCCAAAGTCAAAACATGTTAGCTTGCTCTCTGAAACTAGTATTTTCAACTACACCAATTTTTCTTCTCCATGGGTGAAGAGAGATTTTTAAAGAGGTTTCATTTCCTCTGACTTGAAGGAGACTGAGAAGAGCTCTTGCAGCAGCTTATTTACTTGGCTCTTTGCAGACAGCCATGAGATATAAGTCTTTTTCCTCTTTTGGAGTTATCAGTGCCACTCTTAAATCAAGTGACCCCACTTTTGTTAAAGCTAAGAAAAATGACATCAGCTCATTCCCATTAATAAATTACTTTGGTTGCTATGTGCTTAACCCTCCCCAAAAGAAATACAGCCCAGTCAGTCAGGAAGGTCACACCAGGGATCTGCCCACATGCTGGTGCTCTGAAGTGTGCCCCGGGTGTTCGTTGCCCCCACAACTGTTCCCAGGGGTATGTGTCACCCTCACATCACATTACAACCTATACACACTGCATATCTAGTGCTTCATTACTTTCTGCTCAATTTGTAACTACATCAAATTAGTAATTAGCACTTACTCAACATAGTATGTTCCATATTGAGGGTCTTCTATTTTCTCCCATCCATAAGGAAGCTCTGCAATCAGAAAGAAAAACATTTCCATGACAGTGGCAAGCTATCTGCAAAAAAGGGACAGATTACAGACTCATGGAAAACAAGGGGATAATACAGGTTGGTCTTTCCCCCTTCATTTGCTTGAGGCACCTGAAGCCCTGTAACTCTCACTCTGTTCCACCACATGAGGAGCCTTGTGCTCAGTCACAGCACTTGGAACAGAAAAAGAGATAAGATACACACGAACTGATTTAGAGAGGAACGACCCATAAAAGGGAAGAAAAATACATTGTTTAAAATTAATCTAATTACAAATTATGAATGTGATTTGGTAGTTGCATAGTTTTTAAACTATACAACATGAATACGGTCACACTGGGGCAGAAGGCCCCCAAATACACCATAAGAGAGAGCTACAAATGCCTCACAGTATCGCATCCCAGCCTCGTGAAGCTCTGCACCCTCTAGTATTTCTGGTTTAGACCACCTGGGAGCAGTAATGACACCTTTATTAACTCCCTCAGTAACTCAGGGCATTGCACTGCATGCTCCCAGTGCTTCAGGAGAAGAGCCCCCACCCTAGCAGGCTCTCTCACCCTGATGCTTACAGGATGGTGAGACACCCCAAAACAAGCTAGCCTGCCCCGAGGTCTGGACACAGCATGCTCCACACAGCTGGCCAGGGGAGACCATGTCACACAGTGCTGCACTGCTCAAGCCAGGCCAGAGGGGCCTGGGCAGCCCTACGAGAGGGCTCTAAAACAAACACTACCTCTTTGATAGAGGCACTCAGTTACATGCGAAAAGCTCCTTTTTACAGCAAATTCAGCATCTGGTGAGATGGTGCCCAGCAGCAGATCATTACTGGCCCAGCTAACACAGGGTCCAATTATGGGAGCTTTACTGTTCCAGTTATCCTGACTGTGGAAATTTGAATTTCAGGATAATGGATACAGCCAGGTAGCCAGACGCTTTAAGGATAAAGCTGCGATGTAATCCTGTCTGAGGCTGCCCCAAGTTTGATGGTGACAGGGGTTTTTCCTAGCACATTACAGCATGTAACCAATTAGGAATACCAGCATCACTCCACGGGGTTTGACAGAAGAGCTGGGAGGTCTATTCATTTAAATGTTGTTCACTTGGAGATCCTGCATCTCTCTGTTTAAAGTGCTCCTCTTATCCTGTGGCGAGCTGCACATATGTTTAATAAGCAGCAGTATGTGCCCATCACTCCAGCTGGCTTCAGCATGAATACACGATTGTGAGGCCTGCAGTTCAGGAAGACAACCAGCTATTCTGAGCCTGCTGCAGCGTCTGCAGCATCGGGTGTTTGCTGAGGACAGAGCTCTTTGGTATCTGTTCTAGCTGACTAAACTGTGTGACAGCATGGGAAAGGGTTGCAGGAGCTGTCTGTAGGGGATCCTGACCTGACATGTAAGTCCTGAAGCAACAGTGTGAAGAGCTGGAGTCAGACTGTTCCCTCTACTTATGGTTTCAAATATTCCACCATGTCACGTCAGCAACAGGTATCACACTGCACCCTCTTCATTACTCCCAGATTCTAATACTTATGGACCTTTTCCTCCTGCTGTAGTCCACCCACACAACAATTTCCAGTGAGCCTGTCAGCATTACAAGCAGCTTTCTCCTTAGCAATGACTGTTACTGGAACAAAGTATCTCATTCTCTTCTCAGGAATGCCGATGAACCCACGATTCAGTCAGATGCTACTACTCCAGGGAAAACACACCATGGGCTTTCCCAGCCTTACATAAACTCCCTCTGCCGCCGAACCAGGGATGCTCAGCACCACCCTGCCTGCTCCAGAGTATTGGGAGGAAGGTTCTACCACAGCAGCAATGGAGGGCAGCCAGCTGTGATCAGCTCAGACCTTCATCCGTTACAGGAGACAGATGAATTCCAAACATCTCACCTCCATCTTCACAGTCCTCAGGAGCTTTGGCTTTCTTGCAGAGCCGCGGGTCAAGCCACGTGGTTGTCTTGGTGTTATGACTGTGGAGCAGAACACATGCCATTAAAAGGAGACAACGCCCTCAGACAGAAGAAACTTTGCTTTACTTTAACTTTCAAATATTTACTACCTTGGGCAAACTGTAGCCTACTGATAACAGCCTTTATTTGTGCCTCAGACACATCACAAAATGCTACAAAGGAAAGGCAGGAGTGCTGCTCAGAGGCACACTGCAGACTCTCCAGTACAGAGTGAAATGTCAGAGGACAAACACTCTCCCCTGCCCCTGAGGGCTCAAGTGGGAACAGCAGGCATTCCTACCCTGAAGGAAAAAGCACTTTTATCCTCCTCTTAGGTTTAACTCTCAGCACGGTTTCTGTTTCATTTTTCCATACATAAATGGGGCTGTTTCACGAGCTATATAGGAGCTGCGTTCCCGTCCCGGGCTGTGAGCTGTGCTGTTTGTGTTTGTAAGCACACACTCCCAGCCAAGGAACACAGCAGCCAAGGCAGAGTAAACAAGATCTTGGATTTCAGGGAAATCTGACACAGGAAAGGTTTGTACAACCTTACCCCTCGCTTCCCAGTACCCCCCCAACTGTGTATTTTGTGAGATACAAACTGGTAGTACAAACACACGGACATGCAGGAGGAGCCAGGCGGCTTTCCTGCGCGATAGCAGTCGTACCAAGTATGCAAGGGCAGGTGCCCATCAGCAGGGAACACAGCAGTAGGAATTTATGAAATCTCACAGCGAAGCAGAAGCAGGAAGAGCAGCAGAGAGCTGTAAGCAGCAGGCAGCTTCCTGGTCTGCAGCCCACCAGCACCCCTCTCCTCCGATGGGCACAGCCAGCCCTCCGCGGAGTGGGTCTACTCACTCAATGAAGTAGATCATGCCCGTGTCGGTGTAGGCCATCTCCCAGTTCTTGGGCAGCGGTTCCAGGGTTTCATCCCTCGACAAGTAGTTTCTGAAGTCCATGGAGCTGCTTGTCTGGTTGTAGCTGGGAACAGGTTTCATCCAGTCAGGAGACTCCGAATGTTTTTCTTTGTTTTCTGCAGTTGTTCAGGGAAAGTGTTACTATTTGTCAGATGTTTATGTTGTTTCTCCCAAAGAACCACCCTCTGAATCTGGCCACCAGTGGATGTCAAACACATCCCTGTCTGTGATGCGCATTTTTCCACTTTTTTTTTCAGCTGTGAACTTTGACAAGCTGACTCTGCTCATCCCCTGCCAAACAGAATTAACCTTGTATTATGTGTCTGAGCCTACTCTGAAAAATCAGCATTGGCAGAAATCCACGCTGACTGAACTCTGTTGCTGTTCCTAAGTAGAGAACAGGGTGGGTAATGCCAGCAAGCCCCCACCTCCCCCCCAAAATCCTACTAATATTCCTCAAAGCACCAGACCCACACTGCCAGTGAAACAAACACTGCCCTCCTGCAAGCCACGAGAAAACCTCCCAAAGATCCCTGCAGAAAACTCTCAATGGAAGCTCCACCCTTCGGTCCCCACGCTGTGACAGGACATCCTCCACCACACACCCAACCAGCAGCCCAGCCACCCGGCTGCTCCATGCCAGCCCGAAGCCTGCAAGGTGAGCTCTGGTCTGGCCAATACTCATCTGTCTGGACCACTCACACCTGCAACCCTCTGCAACTGCAATGTTGACAGCTTCTCTGCGCCATCAGTTCTTCCCCCCACCCCAAGATGAGTCCCCATGGCAGGGAGAGCCAACAGCATCCAGCCAGTCTTCACACGGTCCGACCAGACACCAGTCTGCTCTCAACACACTCTGCTTCACTCCTGCCCATGGAGTCCCCTTCAGGCAGCCACAGGTTGTGTGGTAACTCCCTTAACCATCATCATCTGAGAATGTCCTGGCACGAGGAGTGAGCGTGGCCCCTTCAACCCATCTCCTGCACACCAATTCCCTCACCTCCTCAGAGCCAACCATCATCACCTGCAGGGTACTGGTGATACTGCTCGAGGGCTCCGTGCCTGACTGGGGACGCTCTCTTCCCCCTCATGCAGCTGGCTGATGCCCAGAACTACATGTTCTCTACAGAGCACTGCATTTTATGATGCAACTGCACATCTGGCTGGGAGAACAGCTGTTTCCTTTTAAAAGATACTTTCAAAGCTGAGTGAAAACACCAGTCTGCACTGAAAACTGCTCTCAAACTTCACCCAGCTGAGGAAGCAGCTCAAGCACGCACGAGCGTTGCTGGTACACTCATCCACTCACACACCCCTTCAGGGAATTTCTCCCCTTGTCAACCAACCTATCCCTCCGCTGCCATTAACTGCTTCCTTTTCCTCCTCTTCCTCCTCTTCAGGGAGAGAACTGTCCATCCTTTGCATTTTGCTGACAGATGTGGTTCTTTTCCTCTGTGATTCGTTATCAAAATCATTGTCAAAAAGAACTTGATCCACTGGATCAGGCTGAAAGGGGCTGGGCTCCGCTGGAGGCTTTGGAGTACCATAAAAGTTACCTGCCAACGAGATGGAAATCAAGATCACTCAAGCTCTGCTTCCTGTGGAAGCACTGGCAGTTGTGGGGAACGTCTTCTTGCCCATATAACGCCCTTTTGGGGAAAGAACGGTCAAAAACGGGCCAACAGTCAAAACCTCTTTATTCCTACCTGCCCTTTCTGCCAGTGGTGCTGCTGCACACCAGAGACCAGGAGGTTTAATTTGAAATTTCTGTCTTGCCACATGTGTTCAAAGAAAAAGATGGATTTGTTACCTTGCCTGGAATTCACTAACGCTCCATAAAGAGACTTGGGGAACAGTCTGAGGCAAGCACAACTGTGAAAATCAATTGCTCTCACTTTGTATACTGATTAACAGAGAAACATGCAGCAACAGAGACACACTAAAGTAAAAAATCAAATTAATTTTGTGCAGAAAGAAGTATCTATTTACATAAAAACAATTACAAAGGATTGATTTTCAAACTACAGTCCTACATTTTCCTCCCCAGTAAACAAAGCTGTTAATATAGCTTCATCTGAAAGTGATTTGTACTTGAGAAAAACAAGGAGATTTTTACTTTAATATTTTAGTCTAAACCACAAAGAGTAGGAACCATCTCCTGCTTTCTGGAAAAGAGTTCTGGAAATTTACCTCTCTCCTGACTGCTCCTGTGATTTTTATTAGGGAATCTAGCACACAGCAAGTTAGCTTCCCAGAGCCCTTGCTGGGGGAACATCTGGTGACTGGACAGGGTTTTGACCATGTTAAAAAAAAAAAGGACCCTTCTGAAAATGTCAGTGAAGGGGAGGGTGAAAGTGAGGGTCAAAGTGCTGCAGGCAGGTACCAGGGTGCTAAGGAGAAATGAAAGGGCCAGCTTTGTCTGTGTGTGCTCTGCTCACACAGGGTGATGCCAACAGACAGCGCGTGAAACACGCTTCAGACATTCTCCTTTTCTTTTGGGGCTGGGGTGGGAGGGTGGAAATCAATGACATGAATTCAAGTGCCAGTAGAACCACCACCTCCCAAAGCAGCCCTCGAGATGCATGTAAAAGCTGCTTCTAACACATGTCAAAACCAGGCTGATGATCTGGTACACTCTGTTTGGTGTCAGAGGAAAGCTGCAGCAGCACGAGATGTTTCCTGTTTGTGGAGTCAAGAGGGAAAAAGCAGCAGAAACCAGGCAACCTGGGCTAGTGGAGAGCATCCCTGCCAGACCCTTCCAGCCCCAACCAGCCTGGGAGGCTGTGAACCCGCTGGTGCCCAGGGCGAGGCTTGGACACAAACCAGTCTCCTCTCCCTTTAAAGAAAGGTGGGTTTTGGGTCCGTCCCCCACCCCAGAATACAGGGATGTGAGGAACCTTAAATTATCTCTGACTGCCATAGACCCCTTTGGAACAAAGTGAAAGCCCATCGCTGCTGGCAGCCCCGTGCCTCCTCTGATCACTGGTTCCTGAGAGCTCATGACCTTCATCACATTGTTTGTCCTCATCACACTTAACAAAACCAGCTTTGCTACAGATCTGACAATCTGGACTGGCTCTGTTCAACTCTCCATTGCAGGAGCACTCCCCTTGCCTTCTGTCCCTCTGAAGCCTGTCTCCAAGAAGAACATGGCTCCAGTCCCAAAGGTTTCCAGAGAATCATCTGAATTCTGGTAAAGCAAAATTGTACCAGGCACAGAATGCTTCCTCCAGCCCCCCCAGGGAAGATAATCAGATGGCACTAAGGCTGGCTGAGAGGACAACCCGTGATTGAGCAGAGACATTTCAAACAAGGCCACTACTCCTCTTCACAGGTAGTCCAAACAGAATTTAACTTGATGTTGCCACTCCAGCGGCACAATGACCATGATGGGCAGGAAGAGTGGCACCTCCTGGGTACAAGGACCAGGACACTGGACACGAGCACCATGGCCTCATCCCCATCCCACTCAGCATCATTTACATACCATCATACGTCCCACTCTCTAGCAAGGCTCCACTTTCTTCCAGTGCTTTAAACTGCTCAACAGGAATGAAATTATAGTCTACCCCAGGGACCTCCCCATCTCTGGGAGCTCTTGTAGTGCCTGCAAAGACAGAGAAAACACTCTTGTAAGATACTTAAGTGCTGCCTGTTTACCAAATGCTGCCTGCTGCACAACTCGTAGAGCTGTGTAGTTCTGAACCTTTATACAACAACGATGTCACTCCAGTTAGGTAGGAGTTACAGCACTGGTGAGCAAGCAAACAATAAAGTATAAAAACTAGGCCAATAAATTATGTAGAACAGCAGTTCTGGTATTGAGGAAGGAGGAAAAAGCTGGCTGAGGTGGTAATTAGAGAGAATTCTTTCAATGCTCAGTGAACTGGGAACTCCCTCTGTGGAAGCTGGGGAGCCTGAGCGAGGCAGTGGCAGCCTGGGCCCTGGGGAGCTGTTTGACACAGCGCCAGGGTGCTTCACCTCACCACTCCCTCCACCAGTACCAGCTGGGTAATTGGTGATGAGGTCAGTGTGACTAAGCACAATGGTCTTTGGGGCCACCAAACCCCCCACTGGGCACAAAAGCTCTTGTTTAACCTCCCAATTCAGTGTCATTCACCTGTACTCCCAGTGCAGCTGTGGTGAAGCTTCCAAAGTAATCAGTAAATTGCTGTGTTAACACAGAAGTTCTCAAAGTGTTTTGCCTATAAATACAAGCCTCCCATCGTTCTAACAGCTTAATTAAAGCTCTCCTGGAAAGGACCCCACCGATTCCTTACTGCCTACAACCTAAGAGCATCTTACAAGCGTATGTTTTTTCGGGCAGCAGCATGACCAGGAGCTGCTGGTGAGCCAGCTGCCTTCCACTGCTGTTATCTTTTGAAAAAGTCACATTTGGGCATCCTCAATCTGATGCTGTTGCTAAATTGAGAAGGGAATTCCCGTGGTCACAACACCAGGCGCCAACAAGATTTTAAGATTTTTGTGTAGTGGGTATTTAAATACAGTCGTTGAGGAGCCTTTTTAACCAGGGAACCTTTGTGACAAGGTAAAGGATGATCTCGTGGTGATTAAGAAATATAATGGCACAGAAGGGTGAGAAGCAGCAGCAGGACATTTGGCCACTGTGAGAGCATCCTGCACCTGGAACAGTGCTTTCCATAGACCTTGCTAAAGGCAAGTGAGCACCTCTGCTGGCTGGACTGAGAGATGCCAGCAGATGCTCGGAGCAGGAGGGCTGGCACAGCAGATGACATAGGTCCATCCAGATTCTCCAGCTAATTAATTCTCACTGTGATACTAAGACGTGTCCATGTGCTCTTTCTTCCCCTTCTCTTGGGCCACGAATTCACTCTCTCTCTTGCCACTGCCTCCTTGAAGCGTCTTCTCAGGATGAGCGAGCCACAGCTGCCCTCTATCTCTGTCACTGCAACCGGCTCTGCATGCACAGCCCCCTGCAACTCCCTGCCAGCCACACTGCTCTGCCCAGTGCACAGGACCCTCTGGGGTCTCCATCTCCTCCCTGTGCACAACACAACACAACACACCCCACCCCACTGCCCAAAACCAGGCCGTGTGTCACTGCCCGGTGGTGCCGAGGAAGGTTCGTCTCCCATGGTGGCTGTGGTTATTCTAACAACAAGCACTGACAAACTAACGATGAGTAAAACACAGACACTCCTGGAACGCTGCAAGCTCTGGTCTGTCAGTCTGTACTGGCCAGACCTTCCCAGGGCAAAGTGCAGAAGGGAACTGCTCTAGCAAAGCCATTCACAGAGGTTCGGGCTGGGAGAGAAAGCATTTAGAGCTCCCGAATTACGTGTCGGTCAGCAGGAGCAGAGCCCATGAGGATCACCTCTCCACACTTACAAGGGATGGTTCGCAAGTAGAGGTTGTCTCTGATCACTTGCTGGAGTTTATGGTCTATGGAGCCCTTCTGGAACTGAAGGCTCAAGTAGTGGCGCAGGTCTTTGTTGATGACTTTTCCTAAAAAACAACAAACAAGAAAATGTGATCAAGCAGGATCTAGCAACAAGGACAGCATTTCCCTGGTATAAATATTTGAAAAGAAGAGAAAGGAGCCCAAGAGTTGGGTTGGTTTAAAAGCAACAGCCTGAAGCCATTGCACGCTACCACAGCCTGGATGCTGCTGTCAGCTGGCCGGTGGTTTTAAGCACAACTGAGCAATGATCACCCAACCTCAGTATCTCCCAAGCAAGACAATGTTCTGGAATTGTTTGGAAATCAATAGAAGTATTAAAATACATCATCTACTGCTAGCATTAAAAGCCTCTACAGACAGAAACCACTTCTGAATATAGCAACACCACTTTCAATTCCATTTACGCTGGCTGGCTGGGCGCCTGAACTCAGCGCTCTGTCACATTGGAATCTGCATTCCTGGTATTATAAAAAGAAAGTATTTTCTTTTTAAAAACATGGTGTGTTAGGAGGGATTTTACAATTATCCCTTTGTGGTACTTCTGTCAGGTATCATTAGTGAATCACCAGATAAGCATGGTCCCCTCTGCACACAAATAACTGAGCTGTTGTGCTCCTGCTGCATCCTTCTGACAGGAGGGCACAAGGGATTGTTCTGCACCCTGCCACCCCCCAGAAAGCACACTGAACAGGGTTCAGCACCCTCCCCGCATCTAAGTTACCACAGAGAATGCTCGGGCCTTTAGGGAAGAGACTCTCTGCTTGCAGGGCCCAGCAGCAGGCACATGCTGGGTACCAGCACAGGACCCAAACCCAGGGAGGTAACAGCTCCTTTCAAGTGGTGTCGGGAACGTGGAGCCATGTGTGGGACAGGGCCTGGTACCTGGGGGCACCAGCTGCTGGAGACACCATCTGGAAAGGCCCGAGACTGACTGGGGCACAGGCCCACTGCTCTCATCTACACCTTAAACCGAGACCAACCACAACGCCAGGGTTAGCAAACCCAACAAACCAGAACCACCGAATCCCAGCCCCTTCTGCACCACACCAGGCTTCCCCAAGCAGGTGGCACTGCTGCAAAGCTGGCTGCACGTCTGGGCGAGCTTAGTGTGTACCCCCAAATCACTGGCATGCTGGGCAGCATTTAAACACCCAGCTTGCCCATCAGCCCCTCCTCAGAGGGCTGTGCTGCCCAGAAGAGAACCAAAGCCCACACAAAACCACCCCATGCTCCCAAGCAAACAAGGAAAAAACCCAGGACCCACCCAGGAGCACAGACAGCACACCCAGTGCCTGGCACGTGCCCTGAGCCCCCTTGAAGCCTGTTTCCCACCCCCCTTAATGCTGCTGTTCATTTACACGTCGTCCCCGGAGCGTGGAAAGCAGCACGGTACAGTCCCTGCTGGGAGTTACAGAGGTGATTCCCAGTAATGTGGGGGGAGCAGCATCCTCCTCCCAACTCCTTCCAAACACGAAACTTGCAGCAATGCTGCAGTGCTCCCCGGGGCCAAGCTCTCTGCAGCCGTGCCAGCAAGACCCCACCTCAACCCCCTGTTTTGCCATCATGAGCTGTTCTTTATAAAACTTTGGGTTTGCTTCCAGCAGCGTAACGATCAAAGCATGCCACGGGAAACGAAAACAAATGCTGTCATCTCCAGCAAGAAAAATATTTTCCATTTGTTACTACAACTTGCTTTATTGTTTGTAGGCAAGATGGTTTCTCAACGTTAAAAAAAAGTGTTACCACTAAAATGGCCCATCCATCTCCCTGTCAATGCCAGATCTATAGCACAGCACTCCAACAATGCAAGCGTATTTCACTTGGGCAGATCAATACACACGTGTTCCACTCGGGCAGATGAATCTGGTTGTTAACTACATTTGGAGCGCTGCATGTCGGAACAACTTGGCAAGAGCTGAAAAGGTCTACTGGACATGGAATTACAGGGCCTTTATTCACCCTCTTCATGTTTTAACATTTAAAAGCTCGTAAACCCTTTCCAATAAATATCAACTCACTCTGAAAAAGCAAAACCAAAGCTGCTGCTAAGGGCACACTGACAACAAGGGGTTCATTTTAACTTTGAAACCTTAAAAAGACTGGACAACACGCTGTGACCAGGAGGACTAAACAGCAGATTGAAAGGATTGCCTGGGGAAAACAGGAGAAAGTCAAACGAAACAGCGGGCAGAGAGAAAGTGACAGGAAGTCACAGAGAGAATGGTGTGTGTGAGAAAGCAGGAGAAAAGGGAGTAAGGATGCTTCAGGCAGCCTTCCGAGCTCGCTCTGACGCAAACGCCAGATATTTCCCCCCTCGGGAGCTGAACACGCTCCCTTACATCGTGCACACAGGCTTTCAGGGAAACCTCACGTATCAGGCTCCCCGAAACGACCTAACAACTGTCGGGTTGGTGTTTGTTGTGCTGCGCAGCGGTCTCTAAAGGATGACACACGCAGCACAGGGACCAGTCAAGAGGAATCATGTACCTCATACCGTGCAGGTTCTGCACGGTGAACAGGCGCAAGCCTCTTGTTTTCAGTTTTAATTTAAATTAACCACCCAGGAACTGCTAGGAGGAGGATTCGCACACTGCAGCTCTGTAAGGAAAGCTGAGCGACTGCGGAAGGAGAAACGGCTTGAGCACCACAGCAGCCAAGGGCAGCGCTGGGAAGGGCAGACGCAGCTCGGAGCGCTGTGCAGGGGTGTTGATGCCCAGCAATAAGTCACGGCAAAATAACATCCCGAGTGCGCGTGGCCCAGGCTGCCAGCACGCAGACACACTGCGACGTGCCCCATCCATCACTCTGCAGCCCCATGGGAACTCCGCATTTCGGCTGGGTGCCTGTTCTGTGCAGATGGACACAGGTGAGGGCTTTGGAGAGGTACGGCACACTGCATCCCACAGGAGCTGTGCTCCGGACTCCCCGTGCCGACACCAGCATCTACACAGCAATAAGGAGCTGTGATGCTGGTGGGTGAATGAACGAGCACACGGCCTTGTTCCTTCAAACTTCACAAAATACTGTTAGGGATAAAAGCCATCTGCCCAAGGAGCAGTTCGTTAAGAGCAGGCTCCTTTCCCACTAACCCACAGGATCCCTTGCGCGGATCCTTGTGCTCCCCTGTAGCGTTTAGCACAAATCCCTGGTTCAGGATGCAGACCTGGAGATGGAATTGCGTGAGGACACGTTCAGTCTGCCGGGCTGGGCGGGATGTCTGCCGGGCACCGGGCAGGAACCAGCCCCACGGAGCGCGGCGGGCAGGGGGCGGGCGGTAAGACGGAAGGGCTGCGGGACGGAGGGCGTACCGAGCTGGGGGCTCCTCTCCCAGAGGCCCCGCTCCCCAGGCCGGTCGGTCGACGCTGCGGGTCGGGGCCGGTCCCGCGGCATCTGCCGCCACCTCCCGGCCGCGGCCCCGGGCCCGCCCGCTGTGCCGAGAGGCGGCCCGGGGCGGAGGGGGCCTGGCCGGGCCGCGGGAAGGGAGTGCCCCGGGCCGGGGAACGCAAAGGGCGTTTGATCGCGGCCTCAGGGCTAAGGGAACCCCCCCAGCCTAAACGGGAACTACCAGGGTGATCAGGCGGACAAGAGTTACCGTTTAATTAAAACGGGGTGATCGATACACAAAGCAAGATCAAGAGACCTTCAGGCGACCAAGCAAAAGCCGCTGCAGGAACCGTTCAGCATCAGGGACCGGGCGCGGCGCAGTGGAACCGGTCATTAATTAGGTGCAACACGCTGCCGGTACGATCCTCCTCAGCAGCTCCTCACAGGGACGAGCGAAGGCAAGTTACGGATCGGCACAGTCCATCCTCTCTAAAAGCCTGCACGAGAACGGCCGCGTTCGCAGGAGCCGAGCGAGCTGGAGGAGCCCCACAGCCGGCGGGGGCCCCCCGCAGCCCTGCAGCCGGCGGAGCTGCCCGCCCAGCACACACAGACACACACAGAGTCCCCTACGAGAAACCTGTGGGACGTCCCAGTCACTTCTGGTAAAGAAAAAAGGGACAGCAACATTTTGAGAGCGTCCCACAGTCAGCACGCAGAAAGAACCAGTGAGTGGTGACTTTTTAAGCCTACAGATGCAGGACACTGCTCGTCACTAAAACACGACCGAGCCCCTACAGGGTAATGTCTTGAGACCTCCAGTCCAGGCGGCGACTGATTCAGGGACACAAAGCTCTGGACCCTCAGCCATCCTGGGGTGCTGTGCTGTGGTGTTCCCTCAAAAGCTCACAGGCTTGGAAGTGTTCTACCAATAACCAGCCCACTGTTGGTAAGCTTATGCAAAACAATTTGGCTTTGGGCTTGCTTATGAACTTCATTAAAGCATTTCAGGTTCTGAAGAAACTAAAATATGCTTTGGAAGGCACATCCCCAAACAATCTTTAAGAAATACAAAAAGCACTGGCAAATAATGCATCGTTTATTCTGCGAAACCCTGGGAGCTGAGGACACGAGGTGAACAGGAGCGGTGGGAGACTGTGCACATCCTCCAGGGTTTTATTTTTGGCAGTGTAGAGGCAGCAAAGTCAACTGCAACAGAAGGTTCTGGGTTGTGTATGTGTATCTGTGGCTGGGTTCTTACCTACCATGAAAAGAAAATAAATCTATTGTGTAGTGCAGAAGGAAGAAAAAAGAAAATAGTCGGGACTTAGATGGTATCTCTCGGTGCCATTTGGTTGGTGTATGAAAATAACACTTGTTGCCCAACTAAGAATTGCCTCCGTTTGCAAATAGATGCATCACAGCGGGCTGAATCTTGGAAGCGATGGGTAAGATCCAGCACTGTGAAACCAAGGGGTATTTAATGGAGGAAAGCAGCACCTTCCTCACCTATGCCCAGCTCATCACCCCTGGCTCCAGAACACAAAATGTCCATGGGCAGGGACAGGGACACTCCCCTGCACCCTGGAGGGCAGCTCCCACCTAACCAGCACCAGGCACAGCTCCTCTTTAAGCCACCCAAAAGCATTTTGCTCACCCACCACGGGCAGTGTCGGTGGGGCCCGAGCACAAAGGCGTGGGTCTGGGGAAGCACCAGCTCTGAGCTCCGGACAGTTGGGCTGCCCCTCACGTCCACCCACACCACAGGGCGCTGGCAGCCAGCCAAGGCACAGCGGGACATCCCCCCCACCACTCCAGGACAGCAGAGCAGCTGTACATTGAACCAGCGGCGCTGGGAAACACACGTGCAGGGCAGCGACAGGCAGCGGCTCTGCGGGGCTCAGGCAGCGTTCTGCAGCAATGCCATCGCAGCTGCACGACTGCCCTCCTTACGGCCTTGTCTTTTCATGACAACAAGCCATGTACAGAACAGGAAACACCTCGTTACATCTAGAGAGTCCCAGCTAACGCAGAGCTTCTGGGCAATGACAGCAGCGATGCCCTGGCAGCAGGAGTCTGTGTGCTGCACCACCCAATCCATTTTCTGCCTACAGCCTGAAGGGCTTTTCAAAGGAACATCCTTGGAGTGAAGTTCCAACCCCGAGACACCAGCTCCAAGCACACTAGTATCTGATATGGTTCTAGTAATACATTGTGCGTACACAGAAATCCATTAACTGTGAAGTACAGTCAGGAGAATTACCAACAGGCAGGGCTCCTCTGATAACACCAAGTATTTTAATGCACCATTATTAAACAGGAGAACAGGAAGGCACAAAGGACCATACAGCTGTTTCTGATAGAAGATCAGACACTGAAGGAGATACAAGAACTCAAATGATTTAAAATAATTAATGAGTTTCAAATAAAATGGGAACATAACCATTTCCTTCAACTTAACAGCAGGGAAGAGAAATGCAGAACTTGCCCAAGAGAAGAGTCTGACCTTTTGTATTACACACAGAGACTCCTCTCTCCTCTCTGGTTCGGGATTTTCTTGGGAAGTGAAGAAAGCACCGAACAGATCAACAATCTTTTGCAACTATTTATAAAGACTTGCTGTATTTTCAAGAGACATCCGAATTCCCTACTTCTTGCCAAGCCCTTTCCCTCTGGCTGCAGCTCCCTTCTCCCCTCCCCAACGCTGCCCTGCTTGTCCCCGTCCTCATTCTGTACCAGTCCCCAGCACTACAGTTGCACCATCTCATCTCATCTCATGCATCCACGCTGACGATAAGGAACAAGAATCCAGATAAGCTGCACCCCGTAAGCCTCTGCCAGGTTTAAGACAAAGACAAGGATTACAGGGGTATCAGGAAAGCTCACTGAGCCTGGGAGCTTCCAACAAAGCAAAACTCCCATTTACAAGCTCCAACTACACCTCTCAAAGAGAGAAAGGCAAAGCACAAGAGCAACAGGCTTTTGGTCTCATGGCTGCAGTTGAACAGACACACTGGGCAGGATGCAGAACAACCTACCAACCCCTCGTGCAGGCAACTGAGTCTGTATGGGGACACACAAATGGGTTCAAGCACATTAAAACAGTGTGTAGGCAACCTAAAGGGTGAAACAGCCACCAGCATTTGTACTATGCAAACACATAAAACACCCTAAAACACAGGGCTGTTTCAGTAACAGCACTTTATTACACCTTCCTAATTAGGCACTCAATCCCTTGCTGAGCACGTATCACTGTGCAACTCGCTGCACCTCCAGAGGCTGTCTGGCACGAGCTGTATCTGTCACTGCAACACGGCTGTGAAGTCACACACAGACACTGGAGCTGTGAAATCAGAATCCGCTGTAACTGTCATAGGTTGTAATAATACATAAATCATTTAGTCTGCTCTTGAATTGAGCTGACACAGGACTGGAATGCTCCAAAACAAAGATTAGCTACCCAAACAATGGAGGTGGTTTTCTTCAGGGTAACTAGTTCTCGTTTTTCCCAAGCTATAAACAATCCTCCATTCATCCCCTTAAATTTACAATGTGAGGTTTTAATTTATCCACACTAGAGGAAATGATTTACTGAGACAGCAAACAAAGCGATTTGCTCTAGAAAGCACAATTAACGTTCAGAGCTCAACAAAATGTGACTCAAGTCCCCAAACTGTTCTAATATTAATGCTTCCCTTTGATAATCCACAGCTAATGTGCAGAGTCAAAGCTCCTGACACGCCGTAAGCCCCGCTTCAGTCCCACCCCAACGAGGGATCCCATGTGCAGGGCAACCTACTGTGTGCTTGGCAAGCAGTGCCTGCCCTGGCGTCTGCCCTAGTGCAGCATCGCCCTGGGGACGCTGCCCTGAGCCTGACGCACTGCTCCTGCTGCCCAAGCAGCAGTGACACAGTCCTACAGTGACACATTTCAGTCACGTCCCCACAGAAAAACGTCCTTGCAGCTGCTCTGCGTTACACAAGCCATTTAATCTGCTTGGGACTTGGCGCTGCATTCCCAGCATAAGGGTACGTGTTCACATGCCAAGACCTCTTTTTTCCCCTCCAGTGTTCTGATTAGAATAGCACTTATGCAAACCATAGACAGGTTTATTTTTAGCCAGCTTTCCATAGGAAGCAAGACATGCAATTACACTCCGCATAATTTCTAGGCCCACTAACCTATTTCAGGGAGAGTCTGGCAGAGCAGGAGCCTGACAAAGATACCTCGATCACAGAGATGCTGTGTGTCTGCTCTCCTGCAACAGAACCAGCACGCTGAGTGCTGGACACCCAGGCAACGGAGCCAGTCCTGCTCCGAGGAACAGCCATCATGCAGCGCTTACGAAGGAGCTGGAGCTTCCTGAACCGGCTTTTCAGAAGCTGGGGAAATCCCAGCGCTCCCAGGGCGGGCTGTGGCATTCCCGAGGGATCATGCTTTGCCAGAGAGGCTGTTGGGCTGCAGAGCACACAACCGCGCTCCCAAGGACTCCAGCAGCTTCCACACACCAGTGTCCAAGCGCCAGGCCAGCACTGCTCTGCCTGTGTCACCAGCTGTGCCCTGTCAGTGATGGGACGTCCCAAAGGGCAGGTGGGAGCCACCCCCCAGCACACTCTGCGCAGCGTGGCCATCAGCAAAGCCCCCGACTCCAGATGTGCGCTGGGCGTGACTAATGTTAGGCCTGACTCAGGCCACGTTCACACGGTGCTTCTGTCTCTGGAGACCCTTGGTCAGGCTGCTGCAGCAGCCAGGGATCGGGGCAAGGGTGGGGGGCACCCTGCGCTGCTCCGCCAAGGAATGCGGCCTGAGCAGTCCCTGGAGCCGAACCAGGACGGCGCCGGTGGGAACACCAGCATGCACATGCAGCAGCGGCTCTCCCGGATACCCCTCTGCACAGGCACGGCTGGAAGGAGACCAGCTCATGTTCAACACCATTCTCAGCAAAAACAAGCTTGTTCCAGGAAAGTACCAACGCTGACATCTTCAAGTGCTGGTGTCAACAGCCCTGCAGCTTGAGCTCACCTCAGTCATGCTGAGTTCATAAAATAAAATACAAGAGACCTTCTCTCAAAACACAGCCGACAAACAGCAGTTAGTACCGACTGGGGTTAACCAAACCCTGAAGGAATCTCAGTGTTTACCCAGAATGCCTCGGAGGACGCGCTGAGCACCTACTACACAGGTTCACAGCGCACCCCAAGAGCAGCATCACCACACATCAAGCTAGAAGAAAAAAATAATAGTTCAAGATCTACCAACATTGATCAAAGTCCTTTAAAACTCTTCTAATTGAGGAAACAATGTCATTCTCACTTTGACCTGTGCGGAGATGCCACCCAAGCGACTTTCCCATTGCCTATGTGACACCACATCTCCCCGTGTCGAGCACAAGAGGAGAGTCAGGAGATGGGTCCCAGCTACCTGGGACACACCAGCATGTCAGAGGCACACCAGGCTCCTGCCTCGGCCGCAGACCGAGCACATGCTCGTCACACACCCACCAATCTCGCTGGCTTCATGCGGTGAACTACAATTCCATTACAGCTCCATTGTGCAGGGCACCTGGTGTTTACACGCTTAATGGTGCTGTTGTTGAAGCAATCACATAAGGAAAGAACATTTCCTTATGTGTTAAGTTAAACATCACGTAACATTGAGAATGAAAGGAATTTATCTTTGCCCCTGCACAGCATACCTATCATTCCATCATTATTCACTTAAAAAGATTTACTTTCAGTTACGGCACCCAGGGTTTACATTAAACGTGACACAGTTTTCACAGGGAAGAGCGGGGTGCCAGAAGAGGAGCTGCCCAGCCTTTGAGATGCAGCTGCCTCCTAGCAAAGCACAGGCAGGAACCGGTGCTGCGGGGGTGGCCACGGCACAGCCCTTCACAGCGTGGCCGAGCGCAGCACCCAGCCTGGAGCCACAGCCAAGGTGCCGGTTCACGAGCTCAAGGCAACTCATGGTAGTGCTGGGTGTCATCGCTGCTGGGAGCTGGAGGAGCAGCAGTGTGCTCCTCTCCATGGTTCGGCGCATTGGTTTATGCTCCTAACAAACCAGGCAGCCAGGCTGGCACGGCCCCTCTCGTGACGTTCGCTCCAGAAGCGTGGCGAGACTCGGAGTGCAGAGGAGCTGTGAGCAGTGTGATGAGCACCCGCATCTCCTGGGTGCCCGCGGACCTTCCGCCTGGTGTGGAGCACCTGCTTCCCGGGAGGTTTCATACTCGCAGCTCATGGGAGCCGACATGGGTGCCAAGCGACTGAAGGTGCTCAATGTGCTCCAGGGAGTGGTACGGCAGGCGGGGGCACGCAGATGTTGGGGCACCTCACCCGAACAGGTCTGCAACATGGAGATGGGCTCCTCAACCTTCCTGCTCCTCGAAAGCAGGTCTGGGCGACAAATGCATGGTGACCAGGGGCAGACTGGCTTTAACGAGGCATCATCAAGATAAAAGAGAGTATTATCAGCCCAACTTGAAATGCAATTACAGAACCACCCATTTGCTGCAGCGATTCAGCCAACGCAGTATTTCAGCAGATGAGCCTGCTCTGAAGTATCAGCTTCATTTGGGCTTTAACTGATTACATCTCCTGTCCTAACCGATCGCTCATTATTTATTTTTATGGTCATGCAGGCAGAGAATTTCGAACATAAAGCAGGAGCCACTATGTCAATGCAAAACAACGCAGCAGCTTTAAATTCACAGGAGGAGATAGATAGTGAAGACTTCCAATTTACTAAAAAAATTTCCTTCATTATTGTTGCTGCTCTAAAATGTTCCATAAATAAAAGTGTTTGGACCCTGGAGGACTCAGAGGAAAAACTAGATGAACTAAGAGCGATGCAGTAAATCTAACAGTTGAGCAGTTACTACCCTGCAGATGAGGCACACACAAAAATCTCACTCACAGACACAGCTCCATTCTAAGAACAAAGCTCAACTATTAGATCCCTACAAAAATAGCCTATTTCCCCCAAAAAGTACGATTATTATAGCCTCTTTAGAGATCATTTTCTCTCTTGGGCAACACTAGCAGCAGCAAAACATTGGAAAGGTCCAGCTGCACCGAGCCCACACCACCACCTGCTCTTCTCCCTGTAGAAAGTATCTACTGAAACGAGAATTAATGAACATTTACTGGACTCAGTTTACCAGCAAGTGGTAGAGGGAGGAAAACAGCCACAAATGTCTGGGCTGGTCAAGAGGCAGGTGAGGTTCGGCCATCCCCTCCTCCTGCTTCGCGCGGGAGGCAACGCCGGCACCAGGGAGGAACCGCATCCCGATAAGGATGATTCCAACCCAGCAGCCACACATCCTGCAGGGACCGGGCTGGCTGCTGCTGGGTGAGCGACACGGGCACACAGGGAGGCACAGGAGGAAATGCAGCATTGTGAGCAGGTAAGGAAGGGAAGGGACTTTGCAATTTAAAGGGTATATGTGGAGTGAGACCCGTAACGGATCAGAAGCGAAGCCCATGGTCTAACCATGCCAGTCACCACAGAGCTGCTAAATTAAAATACTATTGCTATAGGAACCACTGCCTTCCTACAGCCACGGCTTTTACCATAGTGCTTCCTGGGAACAAGTCACTAGAGCCCGGGGGGACACACAGCTCAGCTTTTACACGAGGGCTACACATAGGTAACTAGTATAATGACAAGAGAGCTGTTTGGCATAGGCTGTATACCACATACATCCTTCTGACATCTGACAAGAAACACCATTTCACAGGGAATGACTTTTTTTCATAATAAAGTTAAATTAGTTTACTTCCTTGGGCAGAAACTTAACATCTGCATAAATGCCAGTGTTCTAGATTACAGTTTGCCAAGGAATTTACTGCCAGGATTAGAGAAAAAAAATTTTCTTCTCGAAATGTAATATAAACTCAATTATTTGGCAACCTAGTACATTCTGGAAGTGTAAAATACAATGCAGCAGCACAGTATCTGTAAGGGAGTAGTAAAAATTACACAGATACAGACTGATGTTTTTATTATTTGCATATGCTCTGACATGAAGTTACTTAAGAAATCACAGAATCACAGAATCATAGGGGTTGGAAGGGACCTCGAGAGATCATCGGGTCCAACCCCCCTGCCAAAGCAGCTCCCCAGCTCATATTGCACAGATAGGTGTCCAGACGAGTCTTGAATATCTCCAGAGAAGGAGACTCCACCTGGGAGTCCCTGGGCAGCCTGTCCCAGGGCTCTGTCACCCTCACTGTGTAAAAGTTCTTCCCCATGTTGGTGTGGAACTTCCTGTGCTCCAGTTTACAGCCATTGCCCCTTGTCCTGTCTCCACAGACACTGAAAAGGGGTTGGCCAATTCCCCCTGCATCCCATACTTAAGATATTGATAAACATTAATTAGGTCCCCCCTCAGTCTTCTTTTCCCCAGGCTGAACAGCCCCAGCTCCCTCAGCCTTTCTTCACACGGGAGCTGTTCCAGGCCCTTAATCATCTTTGTAGCCTCCTCTGGACTCTCTCCAGGAGATCCCTGTCCAGAACTGGACACAACACTCCAGGTGGGGCCTGACCAGGGCAGAGTAGAGGGGGAGGATCACCTCCTTAGACCTGCTGGCCACACTCTTCCTGATGCATCCCAGGATCCCATTGGCCCTCTTAGCCACCAGGGCACACTGCTGGCTCATAGCCAACCTGTCATCAACCAGGACCCCTAGGTCCTTCTCCACAGACCTCTTCTCCAGCAGGTCACCCCCAGCCTGTACTGATACAGATGGTTATTCCTCCCCAGGTGCAAGACTTTACACTTGCTTTTATTAAACCTCATCTGGTTTCTCCCTGCCCAGCTCTCCAGCCTGTCCAGGTCTCGATGGATGGCAGCGCAGTGTTCCTGCGTGTCAGCCACCCCTCCCAGCTTTGGATCATCAGCACTTGCTGAGGGTGGATGCTATTCCCTCATCAAGGTCGTCAATGAAGATATTAAACAGGACTGGACCCAACACTGAGCCCTGGGGAACACCGCTAGTCACAGGCCTCCATTCAGATTCCGCTCCACTGATCACGACCCTCTGAGCCCGGTCCGACAGCCAGTTCTCAACCCACCTCACTGTCCACTCATCTATCCCATGATCTCTTAGCTTTTCTATCAGGATGTCATGGGAGACAGTATCGAAAGCCTTGCTGAAGTCAAGGTAGATGACATCCACAGCTCTCCCTCCATCCACCCAGCTGGTGATGAGATCATAGAAGGCTATGAGGTTGGTCGAGCACGATCTCCCCTTGGTGAATCCACGCTGACTACTCCTCATGACCTTCTTCTCTTCCAGTTGCTTGGTAATGGCATCCAGAACAAGCTGTTCCATCACCTTTCCAGGGACAGAAGTGAGGCTGACTGGCCTATAATTGTTAGGTTCCTCCTTCTTGCCCTTTTTGAAGACTGGAGTGATATTGGCTATCCTCCAATCCTCAGGTACTTCTCCTGTTCTCCAAGAGCAGTCGAAGATGATAGCAAGTGGCTCTGCAATCACTTCCACCAGCTCCCTCAGCACACGTGGATGTATCCCACCCGGGCCCATGGATTTGTTTGCATTAATCCCTTTGAGCTGCTCCTGGACCACCCCTACCTCAACTAGAGGGAAGCTCTTCATTCCCCAAACACTCCTACTTTCATCCAGGATCTGCGGGTCCCGAGGGGCCTTTGGAGTGATAAAAGTGGTAAGAAAGCTTAAAGCCTACTTGCATTTTGGAAGTCCTTAAGGACACTGAATTATCTCAGCCCGTGTGCCATGGGACGTGTGTACACGACGTGTTCAGGGAGGCACTACAGACAAAAGCCACAGTACTCCATACTTTCAGTCCCAAGGAAAAACCCTGCTACCCTGGAGCGTCTGACCATCCCAGACTCGTTTGGGTCAGGAAAGTCCTGGAAGACAGCTGCCTGTCAAAGCTCCAGGCACCTCACCACACCTCTGGGTTAAAGCCTGAACCGAGCCATCCAGCAATTGGATAAAATGCAGGGGGAAAGGTAACTCCTGGATCTGACTGTGCAACTGCACCGACACCATCGATAAAAACACTGGGATGTGGGAAAGGCTGTGAACCCCAGCATGGAAATCCTGTCTTGGTACGGGCTTGTGCCTCACACAGATTGTATGTGCATGGCAAAGTCAAGTGAAATGGTAAGAATTAATAACCTCACACTTCTTGTTGTGTTATCAGACGTATTTCCAACGTCTTGCAGGAAATAGGGTGGTGTGACTCCCTGCACAGCTCCCACGTTGCCCTAAGCATCCAGCATGTGCAGACAAGCCCTGGGCTGGGAAGCAGCAGTTTCAGGAACAGCCAGCGAGCAGGAGGAAAACCAAATCCAGCTCACCAACCCGGGCAGCACCTCTTCCCTTTCAGGACTCCTCCCAGCCTTGTGCACCAACTCCGACCCAACTGAAATCAGATCCAACTTAAAACGGATCCACATCCAGCTCTGAAGGCCAGTGTGGGAACACAGGATCCATTCAGCATGGAGACAGAAAGCCCAGTGCACATCCCATCATCTGTGGGCACAAACACATCGCCAGGGCAGGAACCTGTGTGTTAATTCTTAACTGGGTAAACACGTCTTTGATGCAATAAATCCCTTACACCCACATGCTAAAAAGCAGTGTTGACATCTCACACGCTTTCTCCAAATTCACTCCTTAAGCTGCTCTAACCTGTGACGAGTCACTTGGTCTGAGAAACAGGGCTGTGTATCTTGTCGGACAGCAGGGGCAAGAAGGGCGTTGAAGGGGTCCAGAGGGAAGGATGACAGCATTCACAGCCTGCATAGGCTTATTTATTTCTCTAATGAGAGGGAGAAAAAAAATAAAATGGCATTGCAGAAGAGAATCATTCCAGAGGGCAGGCTGCTGTAACTGCAGCCGCAGCTCCAAATTATATAGCCAGAAGGTCAGAACGATCTTTATCTTCCTCCTTTACGTGCACTCACCCATAGATATAACAATGGCAACTCCACTCCCGTAACCGAGTTAACCTTGGACTTTACAAGTTCACTTTAAATAGCTGCTGGCTGCTGGCTCCTGGCTCACAGGTAAAACTCCAGAGCACTCATCATTCCTCCCTTGCCTGACAGTTCCAGCTCAGACACACGTGCTGTGGCGCTCATGTCACGCACGTTGCCACACACCCCGTGCTGTATTTACCAATAAAGGGTTAAGGACTTGTGAGGCAGTTCAACTGACCTTGGTATGACTTACCCACAGCACAGTCAGCTCTTCAGCAACACAGATGGTTGCCAATGTTTTAAGCTCAGAAAAGGCTATTTTAAAAAAAAAAGGGAATATTATTATTATTTCCCCATGCTGTGTTTACTGTTTTACATATGCCTCTGACTGCCAAGGAATTGTTAACTAATCACCATGAGATTCATTTCGTTAGCACACAGCTGGGTACTTGGTCATGCAACATCTGCTTCTCAGCATTTCTTGTTCTTATCTAGGGTAGTTTCTAAGAAAACAGTCACAACATAGTACATCAGTCAACGTGTGGAGAAAGAAGCTGGTAAATGAAATTATTAAGTAAGGGCTATTCATACATACACCTCCAGATTACTAACGAACCCCTGTCCCTTACGGGATGGAAAATCTACCTACAGCAGTCACGAAACAGATAAAGACATTGCGATTTCCTCACTGCAACGCTTTTATTAAGACTACTGCAAGTCAGAAGGACAACATAATGGGATCAAGCAGACTCCTGGAGTCTCATATTCTGCCAGACCTGCTCTCCAGACAAGCTCCACCTCCCAGAGCAGCCCGATCCAAAGCCAAGCTCGCTGCCTTTCCTGCGGAGATGAGCCCTGGCCGTGGGGCAGCAACACAGGAATTTGCAGGGGGAAGCTGCCTTCCACAGAGCGCTCTGCCCACTGCTTCTCCAACACTTACAAAGCACTGCCTGATGACCACCACAGAGCCAGGAGGTTGCCCTTCTCATCACTAAAGCCACTTAGGTTCCTCAGCTGCCAGAACCTGACACGCAGTGATCTCAGCAACTCTGAAAACATTGACTTGCTGCCTCTCCACTGTGCTTTTGTCTGCTAAATATTATCAAGAGGAGCTAAAAAACCACACATCTAAAATTTCCAAAGAAAGAGTTTTTACAAGATAATCTTCTTTTAAGAAATGCTTTTGCTATAAAGTTGCCAGAACATCTGTATTCGAGAGACTGGCAGATGAAAAAAGGGCAGTTAACCTATTCACTAAAACAATGGGCCCGGTTTCATAACCAGAACTCACTGAACATCAAACACAACTCGCTCTTTCATTGCCACCTACGTGAACTTCTAAGCACAGCTCACAGGTCAGTTCTGCAGCAGATTAAGCTCTGGCTGGCGCGCGTCAGCACTTGTTCACCTACGGCGAGGTCATTCTGCATGGGGAACACAATAGCTGTACTTCCAATTACTTCTAGCCTCAGCACAGACCTCCACTACTTTAAAACATGCATAGACTAGAACTAGTTGAAGCAGAGAGGCAAAAGGGCAGCAACTTCGCAGCAAGGTAACTGCCATTTTCATTTCTACTCTGTGCTTCCCACCATAGAAACGAGTCTCCACCAGCCACATCCAACCGCACTTAAAAGCCTGAACAATCCCATTAGAAGGTCCTCACGGGCTGGGACTGCAGTCAGATACAAGTGGCACGCATCACTTCACTCAGGGTCAGCTTCCAAGCCACCCACCCGCCCTTCTCACGTATGTAAGGGACACAAAAGGGACAGGTTGGCAGCAAACAACAGTCAAAGCCTCTGGAACAGGGCAGAAAACTGCTCCCTGGCCAACATCTGCAACAACTGCCTAGACCATAATCTACTAGATTCAGTGATTAGCTTTCACCAGTGGCTTTCAGTTTAAGTTTTGCCCCTCAAAAGTTCGGCACAAGGTAGGTGCCATAAGCAATATAACAACTTTGGTGCTGCCTGAGAGACAGAAAGGGTCATCCAGTTTCAGTAATAAGAGTTTCCCATTCGGAGTGCTTAGCTCCTGGACTGTGGTGCATTCGGCTCGGGAAGCTTGCCAGTCATCGTCTTTATGCAGCTGTCTCCAAAGGCTGGACTCATTTATATCTGCTTAAAGAGCTCACTAAATTCAAGACTGACACAGAAATGGAATTCTCATAAGAAAGCACTTCAAATAAAAAGACAGCTTTGAAGGCAAAGCCAAATCTAATTTCTGTTCTCAATTCAGAATCAATCAGAAGGCAGCCATGGATGCACACCCAACAGGAAAACCCAAGCTGACAGCACAGTGGCTCTTTCCTGTAGTTATTGCATCACTCCCTTCTCTGTCATCCTTGTCTGACCGGGGAGGTTCTGCAGTAATCTCTTTGAAATGCTTTCCTATGGCCAGAGCACAGCATCTCACTGAGCTGCTCCTTGTGCTGCCCACAGCAGCCACTCCGCGTCACACCGCTCTGCCTGCTCTCCCAGGACACATGTGGCAGCCCGAATGGAGAGGGTTAAAGCCTTACCTTTTCGTCTGAATGCAAACAGGAGACATCTATAATCTTACCAATGCAACTAGATCATGAACAACCTCCCTGCACCCCTGGTCGTAAGAAGCACAGCAAGCAAACCTGACAGCAGGTACCTGCCCCAGCAGCATTCACAACCTCACAGAGCTGCGACTGGATTGCAGCCACACCGAGTCAGACTTGGGTAACAGTGTTGTACCTGGCACTCGACTGTGACCACACAAAGCCACTGCTTTCCATAATTCACTGCTCAGACCCCACTGCCCCACTGGCAGCTATACAGAAACAGCAAAGAAAAGCAATCGGACATCATGCTGCTCAAATAAATAATGTGATGAAACAGAGATTAGCTTGTCTTTATCTGCCAGTTTAAATTCTTATTAAGAGACTAACAGGGCTTTCCTGAAGGCACTGTCAGAGCAATCAGGCGAAGCCAATGCTGTGTGTGTTTGGTAGGAAGCACATCCCTATCTGCTCGGAAAGCTCAGCACCCCGTGCAGCCCGAGCGCCAACTGTGCCAGGAGGAGTGTTACTGGAAAGGGACCACTGCATCCTTTGCTACTGTAAAAAACAGTGCGTGTCCAACGTGCAGGCTAAGAATGCGTTTTGAAGAGCAGAGCTGCAAATACCCTCTGCTTCTGAATTTATTTTGCAGCTCGCAGCAGCACCGGGGCCCAGCTAACTCTGCAGGCACCACCTGAATTTCCTGCACCTGAACCAGACACACGCTGTTACTTCAAAAGGCAGGTTTTATTTTTATCCCCACATATTTGCTAAACATAAGAAACGCCTGACGCTTTGCATGTGAAACCTGCAGTGACAGGTCACGGCCAACACTGCATCTTCCCTGCAAGCAGCCAAAGAGAGGGCCCAGCTCTCACGCCCAACCTCAAATTCTTCAGGTGAGGCAAAGTTCTGTCAGAACCCTGTTTTTCTTCAACACTTGTTTTTCTTTGCCATTTCCTTAATACTCAACAATCTCTGCAACCACACATGCCATGCACAGCAACAGACCTCTTACGAGCACAGTTCAATTAGAGGGGAAAAAACCCACCCAGATGTATTTGCCAAGAGGCAACACAGAATATTTCAGAACAACAAATTTTATGCCCCTGAAGGTGATTCAACAAAGCAGAAAGTGATTTAAGTCCTTTTTCTCTTTGCTGCATTTCACCCAGTGTAAGGAGAAGCAGTGCACAGAAAGAGCTTCCTCAGGTAAAAACCCTTTCACTGTTCCTACGGCACGACACCTCGCATTATGTATCAGAGGTTGATGCCTGAATGGAAGAATACCCTATTTTTAGTAGACTTTTAACGGAGAGAAAAAGCAGAGAACAGTTGGTAGTTTCTGAATACTCTCGTATTTCCCGGTGGAAATACCACAGGCACTGTGTGTGAGTACAGGCAACAAGGTCAAGCACAGACCCCCGTCCTCGGCCCCCAGAAGGACCATGCAGCCCAATGAAAACAGCTCTGGTTTAAGCAGCGTTCAGCACCCCAGTTCTAACAGAGCCCATCCGATATGTGATCTTCATTGCTGCACGCTCCCCCCACTCTGTGAGGAGCAGGGAGCGCAGATACCCTCCGGCTTCCAAACACACACACCTCTCCCCATCTGTTTGCTACAGAGCTGGTGCTCAAGTCCGACAGTTGCACAACTGAGGTTTCATGTGAATGGCAGCAGAGGAACACTGCTCCCTAGTCCCCAGAGCCTTCCAGTCCTTGCTAACTGGGATGGGGAACCGACTGAACAGCACAAAGAGCTGCCTGAACAGCACAAACACGTCCAGCGCTTCCCCACAAAGCAGTCCTGATGGCAGCAGCTAACCAGGGAAGAGAGCTTTACATGAAGAACTGTGCAAATCACTTATCTATGCTTACGTTTAAAAAATGCACTAGAACATTGTTTCAACAGTACAAAAACCTGTGATGTACAAATATGTGTAAGTTCAGGCTCCAACCACAAACCCAAAGCTCCACCAAAGCCAGGGCAGGACCCGCCGGCGCCGGGCAGACACCAAGTCCTGTCCAAGCCGTGACCGCAAACACCTTGAACACCACTCCTGACCCCAGACAAACCAGCACCTGCATCTGCACGGTGTTTGTACACCTGGATTACACTCGCTCTTGCCCAAGGGAGGGATCTGCCTGGGGCTGACAGGCAGCCACCGCTCTCACCACCCTGTGAGGTGTTTACCAAGGTCAAAGATAACGCGAGCGGTTCGTAGCAATAAAGCTCCTCCGCTACCAAGGCTCAGCGACAGCGAAGCATTGTCAGTGCCATACTGCAGGGCCGAGCAGAGCAATGTCCCTCGTCCCCTTGTGTCCCTCAGCCCCAAGGGATGCAGCAGCAGGACACCGAGACTCTCGCTGCCAGCCCAAACCTGCCTCTGGATCCGTACACCTTACACAGGGTTGGAAGAGACGTGCCTGAGGAGGACCCGCATATCCCGAAACGCTTCACAGAACAGAGAGGAACAAAGAGATGCAACACCCAGAACAGCATAAACAACATCCAGGCCACTGCAATTATTTGCTATTTTGATGAGCATTAAGCACCCTGCCCTAATGAATTCATTTAAATACTAGCAGCATCTCCTAATGGGCATTAATTAAACTTTTCCAGCATCTCTACCTTCACCAGAGAAAAGTAATTACTTACTGCAGTCCTACAGAGAGGGAAATAAAGTCCACAGGATTAGGTTTTTTATACTGAGTAAGTAGGGCAGATAGGAAAGCCTGCAATTTAGAGGCAAGTTGCTGTAGTTGGTAACTCCACGACATGAGCAATACTCCAGGCCTTGCACTGAGTAAAACTGTTTTCCTGCTGCCTGTAAATAAGGCACAAAACAGAGTTTAATAATAGTACATAGGTCTGTCCACGATCACCCAGAGAGCAGAGCACAAGCATTCGCTGTTACCTTAGTGGTTCTGTACAGTTTAACCCCCAGCTGCACACACCCATCGACGCTGCCCACCTTACCCAGTGCTGACTCCATGCCTCAGACCCCTTTACACACGCCATACCAGTGCTTCCATAACAGCCATTTCGACAGCATGCCATGAGCGGCACCTGAAGACGTCAGAGATCCAGAATAATGGACAACAGCTTTTCTTTATTCACACGAAACCGCTTTATACAACAGGGACCAACTCTCAATGCAAAATAAACCCACAGCAATTTTGCCTTCAGACTCAGGCCATTAGCATTTTTGCCGTGTATCAAACGCAGCGCATTGAAGTTCACGCTGCAGACACCATCTTCCACGGAAACACTGTCAACCTGAAGCACAGCCAAGGCAATAAATATTTCAAAACACTGCTCAGCAATGCAGCGCTGCACCCGATGACTTATCAGTGCTTCCACTCGATGGCACCCACGGCACTAAGCAGTTTTCACAAACAAGTTCTCCCCGCACCAAAGCATTCACAATCTAATCTCACCGCAAAGGGAGATTACTGACATTGCTGAGCGATAATAGTTTCAGCGACCGAGGTAAAAATACTTCCCTGGCACTTGCGGTCAGCTGCTTTCTGAGGAATTCTTTAGACCAATAAAGGACGAAACAAGCCATTAGCCATCGTTCCCGGGATTAATACAGGGCTCTGCTGCTCTCTTACATAAGGGGATTCGGAAATCCCCCCCAAGTACACGCATTAGGAGGAAATCATTTCTACAAACCTAAAACTTTAGGGCTTAGCTATTTCCTGATAGTTCTGTGGCTTTAGAGGAAATAAACTGGATGTTAATCCTCTTGCATTTAATGAGTAGTACCAGCAAATTCTGCCCCTGCCTACTGCAAGAAGGTCACAGCAAACCTGGCACATAACCAAACCAACGCTGCATATACTGGCAATGAAAGCTGAAAGGGGAGGAAGGCTTCAGGAGTTTGGGGTTTGGGTGTTCTTATTCTTTCTGAGGACAAAATGATTTAAATATCCAGCTCTGTCCTCAGCTTTTTTCAGACAAATCACCTTGTGCAGAAGGGAAATATTTAATCAGCACGCTGACTTACACCAAGTTCAGGATATTTGCCAGCAGGTCTATGCTTTGTTTTTTAATAATGCCAGGAAAAGAAGAAGTAACTTACAAACAGCATCTCCGTATTCAGCTGCAGGATAAAGCTGGCAGGCACCAGCTGCGCAAACATCGGAAACGTGCCAACCAGCATGCCCAGCCCTCGTTTCTACTGCACTGCTACTTCTGTGTGAGCTTCCAAAGAAGGCTGGCAGGCACAGGAACCTACATCAGGGGAGATGCTGCCGCTTTTTGTCCCCACCTGTTCTTGAGATGAATTTCAGACCCCGACTCGCCAAGCGTTGGGATAGATGCCACTGCCTGCTGCTCCTTTCAGAACCTGCAGGCACACCCAGGCGCTGCACACCGCAGTCCTGAACACTGGCCATAGCTACAGACACTATTTCAGAGACATGACACCTCTTAAACAGGCTTTCTTTGGTAAATTGGCAAACCCCCTCCTCACCCTTATGATACACATTTTGCTTTGTTACCTTCCCTAAAGCACCAAGCTGCACATCAGCTGCTCTCTCTGTTTCTTTGGAACTTTCAGGACCAGCCTTCCCCACCACAGGAATTCTGTTTTCAGTGACTTACAAGAATTATTTCTTTATGCCTAACACCCAACTGGACACTTTTTTCCCTTAGGATACCAAGAATTAAAACCAATTAAATTCCCTGCATTCACCCAGCTGCCTGATTTCATGAGTTAAGAAAGAGATATTTGGGCACAAAGACCCACTCAACTGAGGGTCCAAATCCCTCCAGCCAAGCTTTATATTTCTCATTTCTTCTCAGGAATGTTTATGGCCAGGTGAGAAGCTGCACTGCTCCGTTCGACACCCCGCAGCACCAGGTCTCAGCTCACCGCTGTTGAAGTCCCGTGTGACTACCCTGGTGCTCGTGAAGCACTTCAGATAACACAGATGGATTAAAAATGGGCTTCATTTTGCCATGCAAAACTTGGTGACACTGGAAAATTCAGACAAAGACGTTGAAAATTACTGCTCCAGAGCAAGCCCCACTGTCTGCCATAACGTTATTTCCACTAACAACTTAATTTGACAGAGTACATCACTGTATCAAACGGTAATTAAGCAGCCGCTTCAGATGGAATTTTTTTCTCTCATCTGTTCTTTCATCAACATGAAAGGAGAATTCACTGGTTTTTAAAACATCTATTTTCGAGCTAAGCAGAGAGCTGGTGCATACACCACGGCACCGCTCCCTCCTGGGCCAGGGGCTGTGAGAGAGAGCTCTGCACTGGCATTCACTGCTGCACCAAGCAGGATGGTAGGCAACACGAACAGCCCATTCCTATCCCACCACAACCTGGCGTGCACAGCAATTCCACAGTGAAGCCCCCACTTTCCTGCCTGCCCATCTGTGAGCTGCGAAGAAGCACATTGAGAGACCCACACCTTCCCCAGCCGTGGGTAAGGAGGCTGAGAGTGCCCAGCAGAGCACTGCAGAGGGAACCAGCTGCCACAGAGTCCCCAAGGGCAGTCACAGCCATTCCGCCATCCCAGCACGTCCTGCTCTGCCCCCTGAAACATGAGAGCAAACCAGTCCTTTTGAGGGGCAAACGGAGCAGCCCTGGCAAAACGGCTCCCGAATCGCACAGCACGCCCCTGCCAGCATGCCCAAACAGTCCTTCACAGGAGAGAGACCATTTGGATCCCAAACCCTAACACCCAATGTTGAACTGCTCTCCAAGTACAACTGCCAAACAATCCCAGCCCAAGGGAAATTAGCTGCTCCCTAAATGCTTTATCAAAAAGCCCTCTGGCAAAGGCAGCAGGGGCATTTCAGCAGAAATTCAGCACTAAATGCGCTCCTTTATATTCTCTGCCTTCAAAGCTGGATGCACAGGCTAAACCAACGCACATCGATGGTCACTTTCCAGAGCGATTTCTGGCAGATGACTGCCCAGCTCTCCAAACTTGTATTTTTAAAATTCAGAACGGTCTTGGCTGCTCTTCACGGCTCAGAGGAGCTGGCTGATGAGACACACCTCCACCTGGCCTCATTACCAGGAGGCAAAGGGCACTGGAACCTACCAACCTCTCATTCTGATTTCTAAGACGCAAGATCACTGTTCACACTACAGAGAAGTGAAGAGTTGAACGGACAGCACTAAAAGCAGCTGGGGGTTTTAGCGGGGTGGGTGAGGAAGGGAGCTTGGTTTTCTTTTAAACAACTATGATGTTTAGTCTGTGATGCATCTACTTCTGAAAGTGGTTTTATGTCAACTAGTAACGGGCTGCAGACAGCTACTGAATGATGTAAACCTGGAAGCCAAGAATCCAAGCTGGAGTAAACATCACCGATCCCAGTTCTTCCAGGAGCCCGAACGATTGTTTGCAATAAAAGTGGTTTCTTTTAAAAAAAATATTTCCAGTTCTTTCTTTCCTGTTGTCACAAACCAAGCCTGGAAACACACAGGCTGCCTCTCCCATCCACAGCTGCCTCCTCTGCCACAGTGTTCGCAGCAGGCCAGGGGCAGCTGCCCTACAGCACACAGGCTGGCATGGCTGGCCACGGGACGGCCAGTGCTGCCGGCTGTCATGCAGAGCAGCTGGGAGCACCGTCGGGCCGAGAAGCAGCCAACACGCCCTGCAAAGCAAACACCTCGGCTCCACGTAACTGTGGGGCACAGCCCTCCCCAGCACGCAGCCCTCCCCGCGCCAGCCAGGAGTGCCCAGGTGCCGCAGGATGCCCCAGACCCCCCACAACAGGAGGCACCTGGGCCTCATCCTCTCGCCCCGTCTTGGAGTGCCACACTCTTCAGCCCCAAACAGACCTCCGAGCCTGTACAGACATACACAGTGCTCAGAGGGAGGTGACCGTGTCCCCCTGTTCCCTGAGAAGCCCCAGTGACCCTGTGGTATGGGACCATCCGGGGCTTTAGGAGCTTCTGAGGGACACGTCCATAGCCCCATGACACAAGCACTCAGCAGCAGCCCTGCTCCTGCACAGCCGGGCACACCAGGAGGGACCAGCTTCCACGCAGGCTGAGGTGCCCAATGTGCGGGGCCTCTGCAGGCACCTTGGCCAACCAGGAGAGAAAGCTGTGACTAACACCCAGCACAAGGGACCATTCCCATGCCTTCAGTTTGAAGGTACACTGGGACCAAAGTCGAGAAAAGCCAGGACATCTGTGCCCTCCCACACACCGTCAGTAATCAGCTCGTACCAGGCCTGGCACAGCAAGCACTACAAGGCAAAGTTCAAGCAACTACTGAACCCTGCTGAACCTGACTCCAGGAACAGCCCCGGCACCTCACACACCTGAAGACCTTTCCCTGCTATCGGGCATTATCTATCTGCTCTGAGGTACGGCCTCCTACGTGTGCTGTGAGAGAAGGAGCAAGGTCCTAATCCTGCCCTTTTGCACTCTCACTGCATATTCCCACACCTCACACTCATCTCCTCAGTGCTGTGATTCCACCTTCCTCTGTCTCACTGCACACCACTTTCCAGGATGGCCAGCTCTTTCTTTGCCTCTCCTCTCCTTCCACCCCTTGGAGATAAGGTAAGCAGCTGCCCTCGAAGTGCTCCCTGATGTTACAGGCAGAAGTTGGCAAGGCACAAGCTGGTGTTGCAACTTCCACGTTCCCCACTGCATCCAACCTGCCCTGTGTGTTATCAGCTCAGGCACCCCCACCACAGCACAGACAAGGTGATGCTACCAGCTCCTTCCCAGCAGCAGTGCCAGGCACCTCTGAGACGGTACCTGAAGGTCCCAGCCTCAAACACACGTGTTTTTGTACGAGTGCAATGCGCAACTGGAGTCAGATTTTGGGGCATGTTCTCCTGTTAGGGCAGTACTGGTCTGGGTATGTAAGTACACACACTCTCTACTTCCCTTCCCAACACGGTGGATTTAAGGAGAGACAACCTCAGTACCAGGCAATTCACGCTGTCACATTAAGCTTGCTCTTCACCACCTTTTTGAAAGAATACCTCATTATCATGCAGATGGAAACAATGTGCTTCTAGATGCCAAAACCCAGAATACTTCTGATGTTTATATAGCACCCACAATCCATATTCATAAGACACCAGCTGTTTGTCTGATTGTATTTATTACCAAAATTCAGTAATGAAACGGCGCTGAAGTAGAACACAATATGAATCAATATTCGGGTGTGCCAAGACCTGACAGAGCTGGAAGTCAAGCTCTAGATTTTCACACAGGTAACTGGAGAGAGAAGCAACTGAATCCAGAGCTTAAAGAAATTAACCTTTCACTCTTATCTCAGGGAAACAATTTACAATGGACCAAGCCATACAAACTAGACTACTGTCCTGCAAGCAAAGAGTGACAGGGAGGGGGAGCAGACACACTAGTGATTTTCAATTTGAAGAAGCTACATTCAATTGAGAACAACCAACCGCTCATGAAAAATTACAGGCTTGAGAAACATACATATTGAAAAGTAGCTGTAAGCAAGAATTTTTAAAGGCAGCTATGAAAACACACTTTTAAAGCTCCCTGTCAGAGAAAGCCCAGAGTTATGTCTAACAACCTCGGTGTGCTTTGCAAATTAAATTGCATTCCCACAGACGATCGTTACTTGAACACGCTGTGTTTGCATATGACAAAACAGCAGGGTCAGAGCAGCCTGAACAACAGATCACTACGGCCCCTCCTATGGAAAGCTGCACCTCAGCTCATCGCAGACACCTGCGCCCTGAACAGCGGCACCGAGGCACAGCCTGCACCCCGCTTCCACAGCCTGTATGGGAAGATTAACGTTCACCCTGATGTGCCCTGACCCGCTGCACCCACCGCGGTGACACCCTTCGCCAGCGGGGCACCCGCCGAGCACCCTCCCCTCTACACCCGAAGTGCACCTCTCGCTTTCAGGGCCCAGGAGCCTGGAAGGCAGCCACTGTACCCAGCCACTGCTGGCACCTCACCTGGGAGCAGCTCATGCTCCCACTGCGACCTGCTGAAAGCCCGAATAAGATTAATTTAACACAGATTCAAATAGCAATTAGCAGCTGAGGAGATTAATTACTTGGGATTCAGGTTTCTGTGATGGTGTAACAGCTTAATACTAGTCTGCAGGCTTCCTACTGCATTCTCCCCTCACCTTCTGTTCCACAGGACTAACCAAGGAATTTACTCTGAAAGAGCTCGTATTTCTCTAATCCAAATCCAGAACTCAGGCATACTACTGCTTTGAAGAAGAAAATTGTTCCCATTCAGGGAACAAGATGTGATTTTGCTAACAGCCCATGAACGCAACAGGTATTTCTTAAAAGGAAGCATCCTGAATTAAAAACAAGAACCCAAAGAATGAATTCAAAGACCTTAAAACAGAGCAACAATCAAAATTATTATTTTCAGCTGTCAATCCCTGTATTTTAAGATATTTTATTTTAAGAATTATCAGCTGAAAAGCAGATGCTTCAATAACACGGGAGCACAGTGCATAGCAAGTTACACAAGCACAGCTTGTTTACTTCAGGAATCTTTGAAAAAGACAGCTTAAAGTGTCTTTGTTTTGTAAAAGCAAAATGAAAATTCTTTTAAAACAATGAAGGAAATTATATCTTCTGAGGGTGATAAACACAGCCATTTTCTACAACTGACTGGCATTTCATTAAAGCCAGCCAAGAACTCAAGAGCAATACCTAGAGAAAAATGATGGAAGATGAAACCTGCTGTTGAAATCATGGCTTCTAATAAAGGTTCATCTTTATTTCACTCTTGGCTTCGTTCACCTAGAAGAGAAAGCCTCCTGCTGCTGCATAGAGGCAGAATTACAGTTTCAAGGATTTTAAACAAGTTTTATGCTGGCACGTAAACCAAAGCGTCTCTTCCTTTTTATGGGAAGGCAATACAAACACACAGGCAAGAACTGCAATCAAAGCCATCTACCTGAGTGAGAAAGTTTCCTTCGAGGGGTAACTGAGACACAAGCGTTTGATCGTTCAGTGCTAACGAGCGCACCAGTCCCCTAAAGCAGGGGACAGGGACACAGAGGCGGTGGGTCTGGAGAGCAGCCACTGCGCTACCTGCTCTGCCGCCGGCGCCAGGCAGCGCTGGCCTTGCTCTGCGCTATTCTACTGGGTCTCTCCTGGGACACATCAAGGAACGGCACAGGGAAGGGAACGGCTCTCCTGAAGGGAACAAAGAAAGTACAAATTAAAACTGGGGTGTTAAGCAGCACAGTAACAAGAGCCACACGAGGCCTCGTTATCGTCTGAAACGAACACGCCAAGGAAGAGCAGAATAATAATCAGAGCTGACTCCTGGCGCAGGCACCAGCACGGTGCTGATCGCAGCACAGCTACACACAGGGGGATGTGAGAGGGAAAGGCACCATGTGCTATGCCAAGAATAATACGTTTATATAAAGCTGAGTACGAGACATGAGATTACGTTATGTGCACATGTCTATCCTTGGCAAGTGCCTGACAGTCCTCTGCATCCACACATCTGAGAGGGGAACCCAAAGCTCTCTGTGCAGGATGGCTCTCGAACTGCTACAGGACACACCACTGCCACCGATGATGCTTCAGAGACATGGCAGCCTCCAGCAGAAGGCACTTCTTGCTCAGATTTCTTCTCCAAGACGGCACATCTGTCTCCTGCCCAGGTTCACCCAGCTGGGGTACCCTGCATGTTCATTACAGCAGCCTTGGGCTGTTCTCAGCACGGCAAGATGAACCAACCTCTCCATCTGCGTGAGACCAGAGCAGTGCCCCACGCCTCTCCGTGGGGAAGGCAGCTTTCCATGCCTGCACCCCACAGACCCCCCTATGAACCGAAGGACCTGAGCTGGCCTCAGCCCCTCCAACCAGCACACTGACACAGCAGGCTGCTTCATCACCGTGCCAGCCTACTGCCAGCTCCCAGAGAAAGACAGAATTGGGGTAATGCCTTTCCTCGGAGAGGCAAAATTATCCTAGTGTGTACTCTGATCTCTGTTTTAACACGGCACATTTAGAATTCATCTGATTTTACAAAAACAGCCCCGGAGCGCGGCGTGCCCTCCTCCCTGCTGTAATTGCCAAACATGCAAATGTTTACCCCCACACAGAGGCTTTGTACCTACCTCAAGCACAGGAGAAAATGTAAATCAATCTTACATACTCAGCCTGGGGTATTGTGTCTCAAGTGCTGAATCCTGATCTGAGTCACTGTATTTGTCACCACAGTTTTCATTCATTCTGCTGCAGACAAGGGACCCCCATGCACCAGCCGATGGCTAAACATCTCCATTAACTCCTGTCAGTAACGGAGGCATTAGGGATCGATCACCACGCCATTTTAGCGTCACAGGAGAGAACACATCCAGCAGCAAGCTGTCTTCCTGTAAGCTTGCCTTAGATTTTGATCAGGAGAGCATTTTGTTAAGATAAGGCCTTGCAAGCTTCACGATGCTCAAGTCCCAAGAGCACTCCATGATTTAGTGAAAGGTATTGACTCAAAGAGAGAATCAGATGGGTAGGGAGAACCTCAGAGTACCACATCCACCTGTCAATCACCTCGTTCTCTGGGCTAATGCATTCGAACAAAGCCACAGATCCAAAGTAGTCAGCGATGTCAGGCTGCAGACCCAGCGGCAACACACAGCGGCTCTGCACCAAGGACTGAAAACTAAAGATCCCGACAGTCCCACAGACATGAGCCGGGAAGAACTCCACGTACCCGGGTGGGAAGAGCCATGGAAGCACGAACCGACACCTCGCTGCAGGCCAGGCAGGATGGATAAACGCTGCAGCAGGAGGAAGACCTCCAGCCACCAACGGTGACAGTCGGCTACCAAACAAATACTTACAAAACCCAGGTCACACAGTTTCACTGTTTCAGGAGCAGTGAGACTGTTAAAAAGATTTAGTCTGATGAAGACTTCTTATCATTTAAAATCTTGCTGCATTTTTCGACTAAAGATGAGTTTTGACCCAACGGGACCCAAATCACTGCACGCTCACAACGATCAAGGGACAAACTATGCGCTCCAGCAGGATTTCTCAAGTGGAAGAACTACAAGACTATGCCCATTTCTTCCCAGATGCTCGTTAGAGAAGCCATGAAACCAGAATAATTGCCACAGAGTAGCTGTACTCCTCAAAGCTCTGCTCCTTCGTTTGGAAGGGAAACACATTCCTTCCTACGTAGTATCTGGCAACGCGGGGCTGCACAGAGAGGAACTTGCAGAGAGTCAGCAATTTTTGTGACTTTTAAGTCTGCAACCTGGTTCTGACGTGTTTTGGCTACCGTGCTGCTAGGAAGAGCAGAGTCATCCAAACTTACGCTGAGGAGTACTTTAGCACACAGGCTCGCCTGCACACACAAACACAAGAAGCTGCAGCAGGGCCGGCTCGTTACAGGGCTAACATACTGACCCGAGCAAGGCTGGACAGCGAGGGCCCCTGAGCCGCGTGGCAGCCATCGCTGGGATGCACATGAGATCAGCTCGAGACCAGCGCTGCCCAGGTTTGGCTGCAGTGCAAATGCAGTCCTTATGTCAGCAGGCGTGCACACTGCGTACCCACACCGCACGGCACAACAGCCCTCACTGCCCTGCACTGCCGTTCTGCTCATCGGACCAAGACAGTGATGAGTTTACAGGCAGAGGCGTGGTTATCATCACAAACATCAGCTAGACAAAGGGGTATCTAACTTTCATTTGACAGCTTGGGCCGCAGCATCAGTGCAGGCATACTGGCACAGAGCTTGGCACTGGCCTTCCCCAGGCTTTGCTACATCAGGCCCTACTGATACAGGCACTGAAGCCTTTCCAGCCATCCTGCACGCACCCGAGCCAGACCCCCTCTGGGGCACACCAGTGGCACTGACAATGCTCATCCCTGGCCGTGGCACACTGGTCCTGCTCACCTTCCTCAGCCAGTAAAGATGGAGCAGGAAAAGGAAGGACAAATTTCTTCATCAACAAAATGGTCCATCATTTGTGATGTGCAGTTAACAGATGGCGTCCAAATTAACATTCATATCTTTCAAGTGTCTTATCAAACAAGACCAAACAGCATCTTGAAATTTCCATTTTACATTTTCTATGAGCTTGCTAGAAGTATCACAGACAGATTTCACTGCTGTCAACTAAAGCTGTTGCTGCCTTAATGAAGGACTACATGACTGCACGAAATAAAGCAGTCCAGTCCCCCAGCATGCTGCTCGAGGCCCCCGGGACACTTGCACAGGCTTCACCTGGCAGACAGGGCCAGCTCTGGAACACCAAAGCTGCCCTTCTGGAACAGAGAGGCAGACAGTGAGCACTACTCCAAAATACTTGGATTTGGTAAAGCCAACCGGCAAGCCTCCAGGAACTAGCAGAGCTTCTTCTAAGCAGCAACACACTCTCCCCATCACATGGCATTTATTCTCGCGCCCAGCAGTACTTCATACCTGGAACTCCAGGGGTACATCTGGCTCTGTCTGCTCTCTACCATTTGCTGCATCAATTTTGTTCCTAAAGTCATTTCTGCTGGCTTTAACATCACAGTTTGAGACGCCCCTGTTACAGAAAGTCCCAGTACAGGAACACCCCCATCTCCCTCCATAGAAAACACAAGAAATTCCTTTGATCTTCCAACTATAGCTTCATCTTCCATGAGCTTTCTCTTTTCTAAAAGAGATTTATTACTGTCTTCTACCTTCAACCATTTGTTCCTCAGGGCTTTTTATGTCCTTATTTTACATTTAACTTGCAGCAGTTTTGCTATTTTCTTTATTCAGATGTGATTTCCAATTTTGGAAATCTTCCAAGGCCAGCCTTAGGTAAGTGCTGGGAAGGTGTGGGTCTGGGGTTTTCTCTTGCTGCTTTTTAAATTTAATGGGTGATACACATGAGGAACCAACTGCACAGACTCTATGTGGAGGATGACTTTTCATCAGTGGTCAAGCAAGGAAAATCCGACTTAAAGCAGGTATTACCTAAAGACAAACTGTGACCCAGCAGACATGGAAGAAGTACAAGCTCAGTGTTAAACAAAGAGACTGTAAATGAGGTGTTCTGGACAGCAGTCATGGAAACCCTGCTATCAGTCGTGTTCAGAGAACACACGGTTTTACCAAAGCCGGTTTGTTAACAAGGCACCAAGCTCAGAGCAGGTCACCGGACCAGGGGAGCGGCACGTCCCACACGCCTTGCGCTGTGCACCACCAGCTCCTGGGGCTGCAGGTGCCACTCTCCAGCATTCCCCTGACAGCTGACAGGCACGCTGATGGAGGTTTAACCTCAACAACCTGGTGCCACCAGGCAATTAAAGCGTACTCGAAGTTAATCCAAACGCACGGAGAAGGACAAGGCGGGGAGCTCCCCGTGCCCGTCGGTGCCTCCGCTCTGCTGGGCTCCCGCTCCCACCCCCCGCCCGCGACAAGCCGCTGGATTCCGTTTCCTCGAGAACCGGGCCCCGAACTCGGGGGCAGCCGCCGCAGCCCCGCGGAAACGCGGCACCGGGGCCGCTGCGGGAGCGACAGGCTCGTCCGAAGCCTCCGCTCGGCCCCGTACGCGGCCGCTGCCCGCTCCGCCGAGCCCCCCCGCGGGCGTCGCGCCCACCAAGCGCCCGGAACGCGGCGGCGCGGAGCCCGGAGCCGCCGGGCAGCGGCCGGGCGGGAGAGGCCCGGGCCCCCGCCCCACCGGGACAGCGGCGCTGCCCCGGGCTCGGCCGCCGGGCCGGGCCGCCCGCTCGCGGGCTCGGGCCGCGGCACCGGGGCGGCGAACCCGCGGAGGCCGACCCGCTGCCGAGGCCAGCGGTCCCCGACGGGGGGAAGGGGAGAAAAGGGGGTGGCGGAAAGCGAGCGCCGCCCGCCAGCGCCGCCCCGGGGCCGCGGCGGGACGCCGGGGCCGCCCGCTCCCCACGCGGCAGCGGCTCCGCCAGCCCCGGTCGGCGGAGGCGCCCTCCCGCAGCCGAGGAAACTTTCCCAGCCCGGCGCCCGCTCCCCCGCGCCCCGCCGCGGCCCTCCCGCCGCCCCGCAGGGCGCCGGCGCGGCCGGGCCTAGCCGCGGCCGGCTGGGCGGCGGCGGGGCGGGCCGCGGGTCCGGCGCGGCCTGCGGCGGCCCGCTCACCTGGGCGTACGGTCTTGAGGCGCACGGGCTCCCTGAAGTGCCGGACGACGGCCAGCGTGTCGCGGTGCGTGAGGCCGCTGACGGGGGTGCCGTTCACCTCCAGCAGCACGTCGCCCGGCGCCGGCGCCTTGCCCGAGAGCAGCGCGGGGCCCGGCGCGCCCTCGCCGCCCGGCGGCAGGCGGCCCGCCAGGTAGGGGAACTCGCCGCGCTCGGCGCCGCCGCGCAGGAGGTCGGGGTCGGGGCCCGCCGGGCCGCCCCAGGACACCACGCACTCCTGCACCTTGCTCAGCCAGTGCCGCTTCTTCCGCAGCGTCTTGGACATGCCGCACCGCGGGGCGCCGCTGCCCTCCCCGGCCGCGGCTGCCGCCCGACTGCCGCCCCGCCGCGCCCCGCCCCGCCGCGCCGCTGGCCCCCCCCCGGGGCGGGGCCTGCTCCGTCACGGCCGGCGGGCCGGGCCTCGGTGGCCCCCTCGGCCGGGCTCTCCCGCGCCCCGGGCCCTCCCGCCCCGCCCCGCCCCGCCCCGCCCCGGGCCCGCCGCGGCGGCAGTTCGGAGAGCCTCCGCCATCGCCTCGGCCGGGACGTCCCGTCTCGGCGCCTCGTACCGTCCTGCAGCCGGTGCTGGAGCGGGGCGGCCCCGCGCCCCCCGGCCGCGCTCCGTTGTCTGCACCGCGCTCCGCACGCAGCCGCCGGGCCGAAGCCCAGCTCCAGGCCGTGGCTGCCGCTCGGGCAGAGCTGCCGAGACGGTGTCTGGCCAGGGGACAGGAGCCCGAGGCGGGGCCTCCCGCGAGGCTCCGTGCTCAGCTGCGCACCACAGGCTCCAGGGTGGCACTTGGCTCCCGCCCGGGACGGGTCACGCACCAGGCTCGGGTTATGAGACCCCAGCATCAGGGGCACGCAGCAAAGGAACACTGAAAGCTGCACACCGCAGGACAGTTCAGTGTCACCGCTGTCACGGCTGGAAATCAGTCCTCTGAAAGCTCTGCCCGTTCCCCTGAAACCGTTTCCATTACGCACACCCCGGATCCCCACTGCACATCCTCCTGACGCCAGTTGTAGGGGTGTCTTGCAGGCCCAGCGGTGCCCCGCGGGCTGCAGCCCTCGCCCAGCGGGTGCAGCGTGTCCACTGTTTGCAAACAAGAGGCGTGACTCTGCATAGCTCGCATTCCTGTCCCCAGCCTTCGGAGGAAACCGGGAAGCCGGTAGGACCGAGACCAAGGAGCATTTGCTGAGCTGTAAAACAATGGGTGTTTGTTTTCACGCTGGGTGCCGTGATCAGCGCCACAGAGCACGCTGGGGCTATCACGTCCCAACACCGACTGCTTTGCAGTGGTAAACAGCAGCAAGGGGTTAATTTCCACCTAGTACAGGAACAGCCAAGAAACCTGCTGGTAACCAGTACCAGTGACTTCTGCTGCCGGGTCTCTTCCAGTTCTTGCAGGCTCCTGCACCTCTGAGGCCCGGTAGCCTGGGACTGGGATTTTGCTCTTACCAGCAGAGCAGGAATGCTGCTGAGGAAGTTCAAAGAATGCCAGTCAAACAAGAAAGCCGTGTTTGCTGGGGTAAAACAGTGTAATCCAGCCTTGTTTGGGACGGGAACCAGGAGCTCCCGATGCGTCCAAGGAGCGATGCTGGTGGCATTAATGGAATTGCCACCGGCGCAGGTCTGGCTGCTGGTGTGGGTGCTATTTGAGGCACTCAGGCTGTCTGCCAGCAGGCATGGAAAAAGCTGCCAGGGATGAATTTTCTTTTACACTTGCAGAACGCAGCAAGAAGGCTGAAAGCTTTGTGGTGGTCATGATCTGGACATTCAAAGGAACACTGTCACATTATTTAAATCCACCCTTCAGTACTTTACACAGGAACTGTGGCACCAGGCACAACCTGTAACTCGTGATCTGACGACCACAGCCCGTGCCAGAGGTTCCAGAGAATACCTGCAACACCTTGAGGAGGGGACGAGCGCCCGTGTGCACCCAGGGGTGGCAGTGTATCGTGCCCTGTGCAGAAGGCAGCCTGCCTCTTGTGAAAACACAGGTCAGCCTTTGCACGGCTGGTCCCGCTGTGTTGGCACACCTGAAGTGGGGCAGCTGCAGGGACGCCGAGCTGGACGTGCCAGCTCATAGTGCTAATGGCAAACGCGAGTCATGAAGCTGCTGTTCCTTCAGTGAAAGTCCAGTTGTTGTTAGCATAAATTTGAAAGCCAGAAAAGCTGCCTAAGCCTCTGAAAGTTCTATGCAGCTCCCCACCTCCACCGTACCAGTGAGTCATGTGGGCTAGATGTCCTGTGTGAACAACAACTCTCTCTGGGAGCTGCCCCTTCACCCCCAGCCTCCCCGTGCTCTGACAGCAGGCAGAGTGGCTGGGCTGTGCTGGTTGCCACAGCACCACTCACCTGCCCTGTGCACACCCCAGGATGTGTGAAGCCTCTCGGATGGTGACTGGGGCTCCTTTGGGTGTCACCACTGCTGGGGCCACTGCACCCATTGGGGCTGGGCCCTGCCAGAATCGGGGCAGCCCCCCTGCCCCGTCTTGGGGTAGCCCACCCCACGCAGCATGTCTCACCCCACAGGACCTGCTTTATTGTTCTGTCACCGACAAACTTTGAAATGCAAACAAAGCACTTTGGGAGTGATGGATCACTCTTCGTTCTCTGAGCCACACAAGGGAGATGAGTCCGCCCTGCTTTCCTCCCTCCCTTCTGATTACTCACTGCGGCTCCTCACAGCAATGAGGAGGAACGTGCTCTGCACTGCCACCAGCCCCAGCCTACCAGGTGTGAAGAGTTGTGTCTTTACTGAGCACCAGCGTTTGAAACCTCGGCGAGCGAGAAGGGGGCATCAAAGAGACATCAGTGCTCCAGCATCTTCATCACCCGTCACGCTGTGACAGCTGCCAGCCCTCCCTGCTCCTGGGGATGGCACACGCACAGACACGATGAAAACAGGGTGCTGAGCCCTGCCACTTCAGAACTGAGGACATGAAGTGCTTCATGGCAGTGCAACTTCTCTGTAGGCAGGGAAGCAAAGTTTGTTTATCACACCACCAAAGTTCAAAGGCAATCAAACCACCACGAACATGTCAGACGGCTGTTTAATTAGAGCGTGAAGACACACTTTCTCAGGACAGAAAGGGAATGGTGGTGTTACATTTGGAGTCCCCCAAAGTCCTTCTCCTAGTGCCCAGCACTCCGAACTGTCTGTGCTACCTGCAGCTCATCAGTCATGTGCTTCAGAGGGAAGAGCCCCAGGCAGAGGCAAAATGCTCGTGCAACACTTACACACCCAAAATAAGAACAATTCCATCCTCAGCAAGGATGGCACGAAAGCAGGTTGCCCCAGTACGAGCAGTGTGCAGACATGTGTCTGTGTAGAAGTGCCTTATTTTCTGTCCTCCAGGCGACGGGGCGCACGGGAGCTCCGTGTCTCACGGCAAAGCTGCCTGACCACAGCGCTCTTACAGCTTTTGGGAGACCCAGCGGTGAGGGATGACTGCTCTGCATTAACTGAGAACAAAAATAGTTGCCAGGGAGGAGCAGTAGGCACAGCATTCCTCCCTGACAGAAGCACTCATCTCAAACACGGGTAACAAATTATTCAGTGAGCTACGTGCCTCTAAGGAAGCATAAACAAATCAGGGGTGGATGAGAGCGGTTCAAAGCCAGGCACTTGCTATTCTGTGGGCAGACATAACCAGGACTGTCTATTTGCAAACTGTGTGACCCTGAGATACAGTTATCTATAGGCAAACTTTTGAATGTCATAAAATAGCTTGTATGGGAGAAAAGCTGCCATGGAAGCAGCTCTTTACAGGGAATTTCTGTCAAGCTCCAGGAAAGCTTAGGGAGTATACCCAGGTCTTAGCAGAGATCTGTGTCAGCCTGGGCTGGCCAAGCCCGGGTCTCTGGACTCCTCACCCAGACACAGAACGTGTCAGCCCCAGGAGGCTGTAGATCAGTGTCAGTGAACGCTCCACCGGTCCCAAGCCGCTCCATAAATCCCTTTGTATCGGACACACACATGGCTGCAGCACACAAGCGAGCAGCAGTCCCAGCCAGGCTGGCATTCACTCAGCATTACACCCCTCTCTGCTCTCCCTGCGCTCCCCTCTCCCCAGGAAAAGCCACCCTTGAGCAATGCAAACATTAACCAGCAATCATTGCATGTGATAGGCATTGAATGTCTCAAAAACAGTTGTGTAGAGTTTTCAAACAACAGGAGCATTGGTCTGGGAATTTATTATGTTGTGACCAAGACTTTCCAGTAGATTAATTCAGGTCAGATGCTCTGTATGCCTCACTTCCCAGCTGCACCTTCAGCAATATTTCATACCTGGAACACCACAAATTCCTTGCCACTAATGCTCATAAAATGAGAGAAACCTCCCTGGAAGGAGGCTGCGTATGGGTGATGGAGAGCACAGGGAAACAAGGAAAACCAAAAGACCCTGAAGGGTTTGAATGCCTGACACAAGTATCTGCCAGCAGGCTAAAAGCTTGTGCAGCCAGTGTCTGCTCCTGCCCTGCGCTGTACCTGCTCTGCACAATGACAGCAGTGTTCAGGCTGGCACAAAACGAAAGGGGATGGAGAGAACAACAGACCAGGCTCTGCTGACAGAGGGAAAGGGCAGAGCAGGGCAGGGCTGTGCGGAGCCATAGGCTCTCAGCACTGTGCATCTACCTTGCTGTTTCCTCTGCAGCTCAGGAGTCAAAACTTCCTGAATTAGAATAAGGTAACAAAGAGCTTGCTGGGCGTGTGCTGCTGCTGCTGCTCTGGACCGAGCGAGCCAGGCGAGCTAAGAGGACTTGTCAAAGCAAATGAGGAAGCAGCCTGTGCAAATACCCCCCAGCCACCCGCCCTGGGACGCACACCAGGCGTCTGCAGCGATGGGATGGGGGCTGCGCATGCTGGTGGATGCAAAGTGGGGATAAAGGCCCAAATGGGAACTGAGAGTCACGCAGTCCTGTGGAATCACAGCTGAGCACGGGTTTGAAGCCTACGTACTGGATTTAGAGCCTAAAAGGAGTAATGGAGGGTTTAAGTCTAGGGCTTAGCGCCTTGCAGAGGAATCAGGGCTGGATAAGACCGGTGGGCTGTGCTGACGTGGCTCGGGGAGGCAAGCGGGACCGAGGGGTTCGGGCAGCAGCGAGGCAGGTGCTGCAGGGCTGAGGGGGTGTTGGCAGGCAGCAGCAAACCACTGAGAAGTCATCTGGGTGCTCACACACAGGGCACATTGGATATTGGATTCACTTCCCAGCACTTGTGAGAACTGACCCGATCGCTGCTGGTCCCATCACTTGGTGCTTGGCCTTCTGCATCCCTGAGGGTAGACATCTTCCCCGAGCACTTCCAAAGTCTGCGGCATGCTAGGACGTGTTTCTGATCATCATCCACTGAAATCTCTTCCTTGAACTCTCTCCCTGGTGTCAGCCTGCTTCACCGGCAGCCTAGTTAGCATCTGCAAGTGATTCAGCTCTGTCAGTGGTTTTACATCTTTAATAGGATCTGAAATATCTGCAGCAGCCTTGTCAAGTTTTATAGCCCTGTTCACAGGGATTTGGGATAGCTGACAAGGTCCAAAAGCCTATCTGTCCCAGCCTCTGCCTGATAAATGTAATCCCCAGCGCCTCTCTGATTCCTGCTCCTGTTCACCAGTCACTTTCTCTCTTCCAACTGGGTATCAGCTGCGTGAGCAGCTGGGGAAGCAAGGAGGAGCAGACCAGCTCATGGGGCAGCACGAGAAGCACACAGTGTCCGTACAGCCAAACATCCCTGGAGAATGCAGAAGGAAAAATCACTTTCTTGAGAGCAGATGCCCCCTCCTGTAGGTCATTGCCTTCCGGGACCCTGAGCCTCCTGCAGATACTCGCCGGCTGTACTACAGTCTGCTCTTGTCCTTCAGAGACGAGCCATTTCTATCACAGTCACAAAGGTGGATCTGACCCAGTGAGGGGGTGAGAGGCTGTCCTGCCCTCCCCACATACGCTGGTCCTACGGGGAGAGGAGCATCAGGCAGGAGAGGAGGCCTGAGCTGCCACAATGTGCCCACAATTTTCTTTATTTCCAGAAAACAGGACGCAGGAGTGGTGTTGGGACCAGAACAGCATCTCCTGCCCCCAGCCCCTCCGCTGTCGGGAAGGAGAGCTGGTTGCCTGTCTCTGGGGATCGTTCCCTGTGCCCGAGGTGCGATTGCAGGCTAACACAACCGGCCTTTTGTTTCGCTGCTATTGTTCAGTAGCTGGCTGTGTCACTTTGACAATCCCTTCCTGCTCTCACCTTTCAGAACACCTCATTTGAGCACCCCAGCCAGCCCAGCTGGGGAGGGATGGCTGCGCTCCTTAGTCCTGGCAACACGGTCATTCGTTTCTGGCTACGTTACTCTGCGCAGAGCTGTGTGATTAATGCACTTCTCTTCCCGTCATTAGTGTTTAAGCAGCAGCAATGGCATGCAAGGGTTTTTACAGACTTATTTAGCAAAGACTGTCCCCATTCTTCCTGTTTTAACGTTAATAATGTAGTTAGAGCCTCAGTAGATCTGTCACAGAAAATATTATCAAAGGAGCCAAGGTAAGCGCAGAATTATTTGCTGTTTGGTAAATCCAGACACATCACAGAGAGCAATAATAACAAAAGAACTTTGATAAAAGTTTTAAAGAAAGCTTCTTCCCAGCCCCAGCAGTAATTACAGCCCAGATTGAAATAAGCCTCTTGCAGCGCCTTGAAGTTATGTCACGTTTTAGCACAAGACCCCGAATCGTGTGCTTTGACAACAGACTTCACCTCGAGGGAGGGGTCACCCAGGCATCGCTACTCTGGGTGCAGACCCTGGCCAGAAGCACACCCAGGGTGCAGAGGGGGTCTGTAGAGAGCTGTCTGGGACCCCATCTTGCTGCTCAGCACGTCACAGGAGCACAGGGTGCTGGAAAAGGGCCCCCAAGGATTCAGCCAGCAACACCCCTCACAGGTGGCTGGAGCAGGAGGGCACTTGTCCCCAGATCCTCTGCCAGGGGCAGCACTTGCTGCCGGCCTCAGGCTCTCGGGATCCAGCCCAGTGGGTGCCTGGCAGTGCCCAGGGGACCAGACCCGGCGCAGCAGCGCGGGTGGGAAGCTGCTGCTGCTGCCGCTCGCCCAGAGCTCCCACACAGGAAAGATCGGTCTCCTTATTTTGCATGGCTACCATGGCAATCCTGCTGCGAGGTGTGATGGCTGAGCATCCACTGAGAAACAAACCCTCATTTCCTGCTGCACCATGCTCTGTTCCTAGGCTGCATCCCCCCGTTTCCCCGTGGCTTCCAGCTCGTTTCAGGCGCTACGTGACGACACCCCTGACGCTGGAAGTCCTGTCCAGTTCTAATTGGGTTTTAAAGCTATTGCTCTAAACACAGCGAGAGATTCCCTGGGTTCACTTCTTCCTGCAGTGTTTGCCCAGCAGTACATGTCACTGTAGACCAAAGCACGATTAGTACCTCTGGGTTTGTTACCACGTTAATGGCAAAGGACTCTTGGGGAGTACATGGGATATGATCGGTTTGCTGCTACACTTCACCATTATCATTTACAGCTAGTTTCTTTTGTAGGCATTAATGAATAATGACAATATAATAACCTTCAAAGCTCACCGTTCCAGCACCAACCTTTCCTCAGACTTATAATTAAGATGTCAAAATGAACTTCCCTCTCAGAGAGCAGGGCCTCCTCTTTCTTTGCTGTCGGAGCTCTTCTGCAGATGTCAATTCTCAGCTCCCACAGCTTGGCCCGACCGTGCCGGGAGGGACAGCATGGTGGAACGCACCATCCTCCATTCTTCAGTGTCAGGCCTCAGAAACAGCCTCACTGGGAAAGGAAAAATAAAGAAAGATTAAAACCCATGGTGGTAGATGGTCCCTGTGGGCTCGGGCACTGCCTGAGGCAGGCACAAAGACAAGGAGCTGATGAGGTGTGCGGCCACTGCGAGGCTGCAGAGCCGTGCCTCCATGATGCTGCAAGGGCTGCATGCTGAGGAGGAGGAGGAGGAGGAGGAGGAGGAGGAGGGCTCCCCAGGCATCAGACGTGCCAAAATGCTGCCATGTGGCAGCCCGGGGAGCCTTCCTCCTCCTCCTCCTCTCCACTCGTGCTGTGCCAGCCTGTGTGGCAGAGGTGCAGGTGTCCTAGAGGACTGCCCTCATGCAATTAAACATTCATGTCCTCCTGCTTCTTCTCATGTCTTTTTATTACTAACAGGTTTCTCAGCTGATAACACACCAGTGAATACATTATTCAGCCCGGCTCACTGACTGTCACTGCCGGCTGTCTCCATTACACCGACATCCTCCAGCGCTTACGAGCAGGGAACCCAGGATTCACTGTGCTGCAGCTGAGGACAGCTGATACTCTGAGGGGGAGAGGCACGGGATGGGGACCCTGTCCCAGTTTGGGATGGGGACCCTCTCCCAGCACAGCACAGCTCCTCCAGCTCCCTGGCAGCCCTGCGAGACGTGAGTGAGGCAGGAGGTGTCCTGGAGCCAAAGTGCCACCTCTGCCCCTGCTGTTACCTTACCCAGCCCTAGTGCCACCACAAACAACCTGGCCAGGCAGCCTTCGTGCTCAGCAGCTCATGGAGACCCGTCCCGACCGCGATGCACAGCCCGTTGAGCCGTGCTGGATTACTGTGGGTCTGTCTCCCCGCGCAGCAGGATTTCCAAATTCCTTTGAAGCTGGCATATTAGAGAATCGCTTTCCAAGCCACATAACTCGAGCTTTAGATGTTTCCTAACACTTCTGCGGTTGAGGAACAGCTGACTAATCCTGCAGGATTTAATGAGGTTAACTAACACGCACAGCTTTGTAGGGGAGCCGTGGCTGGCAGCTTGGCAGCGAACATGCCAACCGGCACCGTGTGCTGTAACACCACGGGAGCATGAGGCCCTAACTTCTGCTGAAGCTTCTTTTTCTTTGGAGAAGCACGGGGAGTGGTCTGGCTCTTGGACAAGGATGAGACAGAGCTGCCTCACTGCTTTGTTGGGCAGTTTGTGCTTCCCAACAAGCTGTCGGTGCTCCGGGCCTGCTCAGCTCGGCAGCGGTGCCCGGCCCAGGAGCAGGGACAGTCGGTGGCGGCTCCATGTCCTCCTCAGCTCGTGCAGTCGGCTGCACAGTACCTGTGCTTCGGGTGCCTGGAGACCAATGAACTTAATTCGGTATTTACAGAACACAGCGAAGTTGCACATAACAAGTTGACACACAAACTCATTAGGATGCAATTACAGCGATCAGAACTCCGGCTACTCCATTATTTTTAGCAAGAACATGTAATTAACTGCAGGATCACGTCAGATGCTGCCTGGTGCCACGAATCAGGTTCAGAGGATTGGCTGGTGCAGGAAAGCTGAGCAGTAGGGGATTCCCAGGGCGCAGCCGCCGGGCTGGGAGTCGACAGGCCAGCGGGAAGGAGCAGCGGCGGCTCCTTCTGTGGGAGGCCAGATGCACAGAACATCGTGTCCATCACCTGCCTGCCTGGCTGGCAGGGACAGAGACTTTCCCTGAAAGTGAGGGGGCTCCAGGCACCCCAAAATAGGCAGGGCCCTTTGCTGCTGAAGGCTTGGCTCCCGAAAGTTAATTTGGTTAATTGTCCGTCCATCAGACCCTGGGATGATGCTGTGTGCACAAGAGTCCTGCCCCCATCTCACCCATTCCAGAGGAGCCAAACCTTTGCAACTGGACTCCAACCAACCCAGCTCTGGTCCCACAGGAGCTTCAAGCCAGGCTGGAGTGGGAGCTGCTTTCCCAAGCAAGGCAGGGAGGCCGCGCTGCAGGACTGTGCCGATGCAAGACCTGTGGCCAGGCTGGAAGCTGCAGCCCAAGAACCCTCCTGTGCAGGGATAGAATCAAGGAGCAGCACAGAAATTGCCTTACTAAGCAAATGTCACCCTCACCTCTCAGTGGGGAAGGCCCGTCCGAGCCGGCGCAGCCAGGGCAGCGCTGGCACCTGCCTCCCGTGCCGCCGGAGCCGCGGGCGGCCGTGCCCTTGGCAGCAGAGCAGGGCCAGGCACGCCTGCAGACCTCACAGCCCAGCGCCTGGGAACCGGGAGGCACCAAACCCGAGCAGGAGCCCGTGTGCCAACTTGCAGGGAGCCGGAGTCGGAGCAGAGGCAGGAGCGCCCCGGGGTCCGTCGCGGTGCTGCACGTTTCCCTGCTGCCCAGGCCATGGCTTTTTAGCAGAGGATACAAACGCCACAACCGCTGATGGGCAAGGGTCTGCCGACGGGGGAACTGCACAGCAGAGCCTGGGCTTGGAAGGGGCTCTCGGGCACGAGCCAAAGTCTGTTCCTCTGCATCGGGCTTTGAGGACTGCAGCCTGGTAGGTCACAGCTCCAGGCGATTCTCAGGTGGCTGCTGAGCTGCTGCTTCATCTCGGGGCCCGTGATGAAGTTGGAGCATCGCAGAAACAGGAATAAATAGAAGGATCGCTTCCTTCAGGTGAGGCTGGGTGCTGGATGTGCCTCATTGTTCCTCTCCTGCACAGAAAGGAAGAGATAAGAGCAGTCATTCCCACGAGGAGCATGGATCAGGTGAAAAAACAAGTGTTAAGTTCCGTGCCAGGTTGTTTATAACACTTGCCACTGTTTTTAACCCTGGGAGATGAGGGGCTGGCAGGGCAGGGGCACAGCATCTCGTACCACTGCAGGAGAACAGCAGCCAGCACTCGGTACCCGGCACCAGGACGTGGGTGACACCATCCACCCTCCCCAGCAGCTGCCTGGCCACAGGCACCCCTGTGCTGTTGGGGTGACACCGACCTTCACCAGGGCAACGCCGCTGTGAAATCCATCCAAAGACACTGCCGGGCAACAGGCAGATTCTGGGGATGTGGAAGAGCCTGCCAGGCGCTGCTGCCTGCTCTGCACAGCCCCGTCCTGCGTGCTCAGCCAGGGTGGCTTTGCCGGAGACTCAGCGAGATGCACCGGCTCCTTTGGCAGAGGAAGAGGAGGGCAGGACAGACAGACAGACAGCCCCTTCCTGCCGCTCTCCCCGCCACCAGCACACCCACACCCCTCACCAGCACATCCCCACACACCTCTCACCTCTCAGCTGGTGGCAGCAGCGATTTTGAGCAGCGTCTGACACGGGTAAAGTGAGAAATCGACTCCCAGAGGCAGCGTGCCTCTCTCTCCAGCGTTCCGGAGGGATTTGAGGCCACCCAGGCTCAGGCCGTAGGATCAGCTGCAGTGCCCTGATGGAGCCGCAGCTCTGCGGCGCCTCCGCCAGCCCCTGCCAGGGCAGCCCCCCAGCCCAGCCTCGGCCCTGGCACGGCTCAGCCCCCGCACGCTGAGCTGGCTTACCTGGGGGTCCGGAACTGCCTCCATCAGCCGCTTCCTGGGGTTTGATGTGTGTCCATCAAAGTGAAAGGGATTAAAAAAGAAATGAGCATCACAATCACCTGGATAGCTGTGGCTCTGTCGTCGCTTCCCCGGCACCACCGGCGTGCTGTCAATACCTGTGACATTATTTAAATCAGAAGTCAGCAACTTTTGCCTGCAAATTAAAATATCTTATTGAAATATGTGATGATTACAAGGCAAATGTCTTTGTTCTAATTATCTTAATTACGGGCTGTTAATGGCAAGAAGCTGTAGAAATAAGACCGCACAGCTGATGGTGAGAGCTGCACCTGCGAGCGTGCCAGCAGCACTGTCGGGGTAATTAACACATCGGCTCCTGAGGAAGGCGAGGAGGCTTCGCAAGGGCTGTCCAGGAGCAGGTGCCTGCTGCAGGACATGACTGTGGCAGCTCGGACAAGCTCTGCTCAGTGCCCATCCCATGGTGCAGAAGGCAGCGGGGAGAGCAGCTGCTTGGGATGGAGGGGACCGGGTGGGACCCTGGGACTGCAGCGCCGGTGTCCCCATCACTGGTGCTCTTCCTGCTCCTCTCTGGCCACCAGTATTTCTGCTGTGCCCTGCTCAGCCAGGAAAACGCCCGGGGCTGGGCACAGACAGCCCCTGCCACGGCCAGGGCCAGGTCCCTGCTGCAGCACAATTAGTTAATTGGCTCTGCTCATTCCGACCTACCTGGAGAGAGTGCTGGGGTGAGCGCTGCGCTGGGGGAGGAGGGTTTGCAGTGCAGGAGGGTGCTGTGCAGGAGGTTTGCAGTGCAGCCCCGGCATGCTGAGGGTGCCAGGGCAGAGGGGTCCCCCTATGATAGCCCCAGCTCTGGTGGGGGCACAGGCCTTGGTGTGCAGGCGCTGGGAGGTCGGGCAGGGCTGTTTCCCAGCCGAGGATGAGCAGGTCGCAGCCTCGCAGCAGACAGGCAGCAGCTCCCTGTCCCACGACACGTGGAGACAGAGAATTCCTTTCCATTTGCTCGGTTTCAGTCGTAGCGATCACTGCCTGTGCCTGGCAAACTAATGAACTTCTGTTGATTACTTGTCTGCACGGTGTCTGCTACCTTCATTTCACCCTCATTTCAGCTCCTTATCTCTCTTCACACTCTTTTAACTTCAGCCTGTGAATGGCTTCATCCTCTCCCAGCGAGGCCGCTCGCTTCCCACGGCCTCTTCCATCTCTCCGAGAGCAGGAACAGCAGTTCCCGGCTGTGTCCTCGTGCCGGGTGCCACAGAGCCCTCGGAGGGACAGGCTGAGCTCACAGGACAGCAACGCCTGCCCCACTGCGGGTAAAAGAGCCCCAGCAACAGCAGCCCGAGCCCCATGGCCCCAGCCCAGCGTGGCACGGCTGCCTCGGCTGCGGGGGTCCCTCCCTGCAGAGCTGAGGAGGTGACTGATGTCCCAGGCTGTCCGGGCACCCCCGTTCGTGCCAGGCTCTGACCAGGGCACGGAGAAAGCTGTGCTCCCACTGCAGGGCTGGGGACTCTGGGAGCAGCAGCTCTTCCCACTGAGCTCAAAAAGCTGATGCTGGCTCAGCTTAGTGCAGCTGGTGCTTTGGAAGGGGACGAAGCTGGTCGTGAGGTGTCAGAACCTCCGTCCCCAGGCAGGAGCGGGATTGCAGCTGGTGGGGAGGCAGCAGCTTCCCTGGGAGCAGCCCGGGTCTCTCCCAGCGTGGGCACAAAGCCCTTTTCGTAACCTGCAGTGTAAACTGCTCGGTGAGATTAAGGCAGCTCGCTCACGGGGAGGATTAAGCGCAGGTCTGGAGATTGTCTCACGCACGGACACACAAGACCTGCAGATGAGCACCTCAGGCACAGCGACCTCCTCTGCCGGGGGATCAGAGCCCTGGGGGGGACAGAGCCCTGGGGATTGCCCCAGCACGAAGCCCAGACAGACCCCGGGCTGCGAGCGGATGCAGCCTCCCAGGGCGAGGGGCTTTGGCTGCGCTGGCTCTGCAGGGCTCCGTGTCTGCCCGCTCCAGCTGCCCCCGCCCCTTCGCACCTCGGCACTTTGAACATGTAACCTACTTTAAAGCCACAAGATTTGCAGTGGGAGCATTTACCCTCGAGTCCCGGGTGCTACCGAAGCCACGGCTGCCCCACGGGCAGCGCCCTGCACGAGGTCTCCGAGCCTGTGGTCGGGTCGGCATCTGCCCGGCGCCGTTTGCGGCTGAGAGCCGGGCTCTGAGCGGCGCTGCCGAGGTGCCAGGGCTCGTTGCTGCTCAGCTGCGGCATCCAGGAGCAGCTCGGATGTGGAAGGGGAGATCTTCCCCCGGCACAAGCAGCGCGTCCCGAGGCCGCAGCTCCTGGCGCATGGTTCTGCCTGGCCTCATCCCTAATCACGAATTGCTGCGCCAACCGAAATGGAGAGGCATTAACTTTCACTCCTGAAACAAGGTGCAATTAGTTGGGCATAAAAGAACACTGAAGTGATACTAATTACCCTCTAAAAGACGAATAGAATCGAGTCAGAGAAGCAGAAAATTACTTCTGTGGGAAATGAGCTTCAGAGTTTCTGGCGAAGCAGCAGCGGAGGCTGGACGGGCACCGGGGGTTCAGCGCTGCGTCCCCTCTGCCCCGCTCCCGGCCAGGCCACGAGCCCCACGCTGACCGGGCACCGGGTCCGGGTCACCCCTGCTCCACCCTCGGGCACCGACGGCCACGAGCCCTCATCATGGTCTCTCGGATGGTGCCGGATGCGGCGCAGCTGCAGCATCTCAACCCCCAAAGCCAAGAGCTCGTCTGTCTGTCGGCAGCGGTTCCCAAGCACCTCCACCATCCCGTTTCATTTATTCCTGGAAACCGTCCAGATTCTTAATTAGCCCTTTACTATTCCCTCCCCATTTCACGTGCTCGAGGAAGCTGTCGTTCTGCTTTCGCATCCGCACCCCGCGGCGTTTTGCCGAGCAGGAACCTCTTCCCGCAACGGGGAGGCAGCAGGAGGGGCCGCAGCTCCGTGCCCGGGACCAAGCCCCGCCTCTGGCCATCCCGGAGCAGCGCGGTTCCTGCGGAGCACCGCGGATCTGCCGCCGACCCGCCAGCCCTGCCTGCTTGCTGAGGCGCTGCCGGGGGTCCCGCTGCACAAGGGGCCCCGGCACACGCGGTGGTGACAGGACTCACCAACTACAGCGGGATGTGCCCCAGGTTCGCTCTCCATCTGCCCCTGGGACTTCTGGCAGTAACCAGCACTGTGCTGCTTGGGTCACAGTGGGAAGGGGCGCGGGGAAGGTGTCTGCTGGCGTCTGGTACAAGGCTCCTACCGGGATGGCAAATGCTCCAGCACGGAGAGGGACAGATCCCAACGGAGCCTCCTGCTTCCCCTGCAGCTCCCTGGCTTCGCCCATCAAAGCCACTCCCAGATGTACACTTATGGGGAAAGCTCGCGGGAACTGGAGCTTTAAAAGAGGGAATTAGGAATGCAGAGCAGAGGGAATTAGGAATGCAGAGCAGAGGGAATTAGGAATGCAGAGCAGGAGGCAGCTCGTGTCCTCGTGTCCAGGAGCCGCACAGGGCTCAGGGTACCTGCAGCGCAGGCTGCTCGTTCCAGCCCGGCTCTGAGTGCCCGTCGGTGAGATGCATCATTTACCTGATGTGCAGCTAATTTAAAAACAAGATTTATCAGCACAAAGCTCTCTGCTGCAGCAGCTTCCAACAAGGGCAGTGAGCGTTTCATGCTGACTCTGCGGATTCCTGCCCCATCCATCCCCAAGGAGCCCTGACCCTGCACCTCAGGGGCTCCACGTGGCTCGGCCGCTTCCCAGCCCCGGGCTCCCTGGCCCTGCCGCCGGGACACGGCCACGCTGGACTTACGATCTCCACAGACAAGCCAGGCAGGAGGAGGAGGAGGCCCACGCCAAGGGAAGGACCTTCATGGCATCGCAGCAAGGTCGGTGCCAGCGGGAGCCTGGACTGCACAACAAACCCTTCCTGAGCAGCCAGACGATGAGCCCGAGGGCCCGTCAGCCCGTCCCGCTCCAGCGCAGCACACGGGGCAGCAGCACCGGGTCCCGGGGCTCCCGCAGACGCCCTGGGGTGCAGCACGGCTGCGAGGGGCACCCGGCGTACGGCTGCCATGGGGGGAGGTGTCTGCCCGGGATGAGGGGTGTGAAGGGATGAGCACACACCACCCCACTGCCTGGGAAGATGCAGGTATTCCCTGCAAAGCCCACGTCCCCCGGTACCCCCGTCTGCTGCACCCCCTGCCCCACACCCAGATCCCCAGCTCTGAGCTGCCGCTTCCCACACCCGGGAGCGGGATCTGTCCCGCTCCTTGGGCCGGTCCCCCGAAGCACACAGGGTGCAGACAGCTCCCTCGGGCTGAGCAGAGCCCGAGGAACCGCTCCGCTGCCAGGGAAGTTTCAGTGAGCCGTGGGAAGCCGCAGTCGCTTTGCAAAGATGCAAATGACCCCAGAGCGAAGCGTAACCGGATCCACCCTGGAGCCGGTACCGGCTCTCGCAGGAACAGAGTCCCCCCACAGCCGCCTTCCCAGCCAGTGCCCCCCGTGCCCAGGACCAGCTGCCCCGTGGGGCCGTTACCCAGCATTAACCAGCACAACCTGTGGGTGGGAGCAAACGGCCGAGACCCCCCGGCCGCAGCAGGGGGGAGAGGGGCGCGTGTCAGCCTCCGCTCACCAACACGTGTGCACACACACACACACACACACGCTGCTCCTGGCATCGCCGCGCCTCCTCCGCAGCCGCGAGCGGGAGCATTCTGTAAACACAGATAAATATTTAATGTTCAGAGAGGGCTTCTGCAGTGACCTAGATTCCTTTTCCCCAAACACCCGCTGGGACCCAAGGGGACGGCGTGGGGCAGGGGACAGCCACTGGCACGCACAAGCCCCCAGTGCTCAGAGCAGCTCCCACCCGGATAAGCCAGGATGTTTTCCATGCCTGGGGTCCCGTCCCCTCAGGGCTCCTGTTTGAGCCAGGACAGACGGACGTCTGTGGTGCCACGCCGCTGACCTGCGCTGGGAGCACGGGGGCAGATGCCAGCTCCCCTGTGAGGCGGGAGGAGCAGCAGGGATGCTCCAGGCAGGACCAGCCCGGTTCCCTGGGAGAGGCGCCCACCGAGAGCATCGCAACACCGCGCCCGCCTGGCTGTGGCCGTCCTGGGCTCCCGTCCGTGCCTGCGCCGGGGCCGGCTGACTGTCCCGGCCCGGGGTGCTGCTGCCCCGCTCCGGCACGCCGCGGAGTCACGTCCCCCCGCAGCAGCGCGGCCTCGTCAATAATACAAAGCGATTTCCCCGGGCAGAGCCGGGGGATCACGCAGCCCTTCCCGCTCCCCTCCTGCCGCTGACAGGACGGGCAGAGCTGTAACGAGATGCGATTTGACAGCAACACAAAACAACAGCAGCATTAAGGGAAGAACAACGGCAACGGCAGCTGTCAGGAACCTCAGGTCCTGTAGCCGGGGGAAGGAATCAAAGCTGTCAGGCCACGGCGGAGGAGCGAAGGGCAACGGGAAGGGCAGCCAGGTCCCGCTGCCCACGGTGGGTCCCGGCCAGCACAGGAGCTCAGCTTTGGGCTGGGGCAGGAGAACCCACCCCAGCACCACCCAGCAGAGACCCCCGTGTCGCCACAGCCAGCTGGGCAGCCCGGGGTGGGGGAAGCACCGCTGCACACCCAGCACGGGGCAGGCTGGTCGCTGCATGTGGGTGCAGAGAGGACGCGGTGCCATGTGCCAGCCGCACGCGGAGGGGCCGCACAGCGCCCGGCGCTACAGACGGACCCTGGCCCGGGCTGGCGCAGGGGGGATGGGGAGGGGCCAGGCGGTTTGGCGTCAGCCGTTGTGAAAACGAGCCAGAGGACATCTGATGGCGCTGAAAGGGACATGAAAGGTGTGCGGAGGAGTCGGGCTCCGGCGGTTGTGCCGGCTCAGCAGCTCGAGGTCAGGGTTGCAGCACAGGCTCCGGCACTTGTGCCGGCTCAGCAGCCCGAGGTCAGGGTTGCAGCACAGGCTCCGGCACAGGACGGTGGTCCCAGGGGCACCGCTGGCACCGGAGCACTCGGCTCAGCATTAGGGGGTGCGGGGTGATGCCGGTTACAGCAGGGCACGGCTGGGGGCAGCCAGGCTGGTGCCGCCCTGGGGAGCAGCAGAGGGAAAACCTCTCCTAAGATCACAGCTGAGCGCTGGGGGAACTGCGGGTCTCTGCGGCTGATGCTGCTCCCCGCAGGTAACGACAGCGTAGGGAGCAAACGCCAGGTAGAACAGGGACGTCCCACCCCGAAGGACACCAAGAGCCCCTCACCGTCAGAAGCACCTTCCCGAGGATGAGCAGCAGGGATGGGGAGGTTGGGGCTCGGGGCAGCAGAGCTCAGCACACCATGCAGCAGCGGATGGTCCAGTGAAAACCTCTCCCGTTCCCGATCCGGCCGTGTCGGAGCATCGGAGGGCAGGGGGGGATACCCGGACCCCTAGAGCTGCTGTCAGGCCAAAAGCTGGTCAATAAAAATCAGTGAAGGGCTGGATAATGCGCATGCCTGGAAAGACAAACAAACAGCGCTTAATGAAACCTTTATTTTAAAAAATATGGGTTTTAATTTAAATGCAAATTGGGTGCCGTGTTATCTGGAGGTCACTTGCACTGACACACTGCTTAGCAGGGATGAGGCTCAGGAAGCAAAGGCAGCTAATAGCTGGCCCTTTCCTGGGCATTTGTTTTAAGTTAATTAAATTTTTTCCGAAAGGGATGGGTACTGCTGTACGGCACAGCTCCTCGCTGCTCACCGGTCCCTTCCGCAGCCAAGCACGCTGCCAGGGCTGCTCTCAGCGGGCTATTAGCTATTTAGCGAGGAGGGCACATTTGTTTCTGCATCCTGAAATCCCCTTTGGTGAGTCACAAATCACAGCCCACCCCTGGATGGATGCGCCTGCATCACCCAGCGCCAGGCAGAGCAGCAGCAACAAATCCCAGCGAGGACGGGGGGGGTTTCTACCCACTGGGGTGAGTTACGTGTCTGAGTCTTCGGAAGAGACATTAAACCCCCCGTGCAACTGAACCTTCAAAGCGATGAGCGGAGCAGTGATCCCCTGCGCTACACGCGGGTTACGGGCACGTGGATCTCATTTAGAGAAAATCTGCCTGTGCCAGGAGGGATGAGCTGGAATCCAGCCCCGATCCGATCCGCGCCCTCCGAACGTGCGTCACGGCTCCGGGGATGAAGCTTTAACCCTCCCCTCGGCCCAGCTCTGCCTCGTGCTGCTGCCACCCACCGCACACAGACCCCGCAGCAGCCCGGACACGGAGCGGGGCCCCGCCAGCCCCAAAAATCTGCTGCTGTCTGAGCTACACCTCCTGCCAAGCTGTGCTTGCACCAGGGAGACCCAGCCGGGGCGGCGGGAGATGGGGCCGTGGGGGGATGCGGCAGCTCGATGGCTGCAGCACCGCTCACTGGGGACGCGGCTGGGTGCCCGGCGTGGGAAGGGTCTCCGGCTCTGCTGGGGAAGGGTCTCCTGGGCCGGGGGCTGCCGTGAGCTTCCCCTCCACGGGACAAAGCTGCTGCTGGCTCGAAGACAAACCCCGAGCTGGACCGCGCAGCAGGAGCCGGACGCTGAGCAGCGCCCGTCGATAAAGGGTCATCAGGGTTTAATCAGCGTCTGTCCCTCCGCAGAGCCAATCGATAGCGTCTCATCGGGAGAAAATGAGATAAGCAGCAGCCTCAATGCGCTCCATTTCCCCGGGATCCGTGCCCCAGCCCGCGCTGCCTCCCAGGCACAGGAAGATAAAGCCCTTGGTTAAAGGACACACTGCGAGTTGCTGCTCCCTGCCGCACCCTGCTCCATCCCACTTCCCATCCCGACCAGCTCAGCCCAACAAGAACCAGCAGAGCCAGAAACAGCCAGGTCAGGCCACGAAGGGAGAGCCAGCTGCGGCCACCTTGGCTCATGGGAGCCCAGGGTCCTGTCTCTGCCCTGAGCCTGCCCTGCCCAGCCCCGCAGAGCTCCCGCAGACTGGTCTGTCCTCACTTTGCATCTCGGCTCTTCGCCTGCCCCCTCATTAAGCGCGTGTCAAACACGTACCCTGAAGGGCCTGAACCACTGGGCTCAGCCCACGGGGCCGGGTGCTCCGCAGTGCCCAGGCTCCGGTGTAGGGACACCCATGGCATGACCAGCGTCATCACTCCCGCGCCTGAAACGCATCCAAAGGGCCCACAACCTCCTGAGCGAGGGGAGGAGGAGGAGAGAAGCTGGCGGGCCAGAGGGAAGGTGGTTTAATGAAGTATCCTGTGTTTCAAACCACCGAAGGATTGAAGCCAGGGATAGGATCTTCCCCCAAAACTCAGTCATTAGCAAAGCCCGAGGGCAGATGCAATTGTTTTCTGCTTTTTCCCCTCTTCGATGACCCAGTTTTTTTAATCTCATCAGCACCAGGCTTCAGTGTTAATTTTTAAATATGCTTGGGTAACTGAGAACATTAACAATTCATGATCTTATCTTCAATAGCTGCTGGTTCTCTGACACTGTGCCAGGGCTGGGATGCACATAATGAACCGGGAGAGCTGAACTTACCAGGGAAGCCAAGAGCTGGTTTTTCCTGAGCATCTTGCTGGAAGGATCACAGGAGGGGGCGGGGTTCCACATGATTGCTGCTCCCGGGTAAATCGAGGCTCACGGGACAGGCTCACAGCCTTGAGGCCACCCCCCTGCAGTCACTGTGGCTCGAACACACACGGGAGTGTGGAAAAAGCCAGGCTCTGGGGAATGCTGCTGGGACACTGCGGCTGCTCCAGCTCTGGTCCCTCAGGAAAGGCTCCCAGGAAGGGCGGCTCCCGCTGTGGCTGGAGGTGGGAGGCAGCGCTGCTGGCCCCTGTCCCGCCAGGTACAGCCCAGGCCAGGCACCCAGGGGCTCCTCCAGAGCCGACATCAGGCAGGTGAGCTGGGGATGCACAAGTCGAGCCTACGTGCAGCAGCACCACGCCGGGTGACCCTCAGGTCAGGCTGCTCGTACCCCCGGCTCCATGAGCCACACCTCCTCGGGCACAGCTCCACTCGCCAGCAGGGACAGGACGAGGCACCCACAGGCACCTGGGTTAAAGGGACAAGGTGCCTGGTGCCGAGTTCTTGTAGGATGGTGAAGTGTACAGAACAGAGCACAGGAGAGCAAAGGCGACTCATCATCAGGGCACAAGGCAGCACAGGAACACAGAGACACAGCAAGCTACTCCAGGAGTGAAAAGCTTACGCTGGGATGATAGCTGGGGGGTGGGAGGCACACACCCTCCCCTCCTGCAGCAGGTACATAGGAACATGCTGTCACCAACTCATTCGTGCTGGCAGCCCGTGGCCAGAAAGGGGATCTCTTGGGTGCTTCGTGGGATGGGAACGGCAGGACGGCACTGGGAGCACAGCGATCCGCCAGCCTCCCAGCCTGGAGCCTGCAGCACGGCCACGCAACCACCCACACGTTTCCAGAGAGGGGTACGGGACATTTCCTGCTGGAAAACTGGGACAAGAATCACAGCATCAGAGACACACGGAGGCTGGAAGGAGCCTCTGGAGCTCACCTTGCCCAGCCCTCTGCTCTAGCAGGGCTCCTGGAGCCAGCTGCCCAGGAACATGTTCAAGGCTTACTGTTTCACCAGGAAAACAAAGTATCAGAAGAAAAATGAGTTACTGTATCTGCAAACTAACAACCTCACACGGGATGCTCAGTGTATACAGTGTTTTATTGAATGAAGGTATGTTACATTAGACAAACATATATTACACATGCTATACAAAATATACATTCTTACCTGGAAAAAATATAAATAGATACTAGGAAGTAGCAACAGGGACCCAGAGCAGCTCTGCTCACGCTGCCCATGAGTCCCCAGATCCTGTCAGAACTTTGGCATTGAGGGAAGAACCTGTTGGGGTTCACAGAGCAGGATGGCCATGCTGCCCTGCCTGGAGGAGAGGGAAAGGGCAGAGACACCACCTCTGCCAGTCTACGCCCACCATCCTAAGCACAGCAAGGGACTCGCCTCCTTCCAAGCTTCAGCTCCTTACAACAGCTTATGGGCTTTAAAGAGAAACCATTGCTTGTGGAGGGACATGAACAGCTCAATTCTTATGGGCAGCTTTTACCAGCCAGAATCTCCCAGCTCTGGCAGTCCCACCTGCTCTGGTGCAGGCTGCTCGTTTTAAAGCCTGGTCTTGGCCAAGCACATCCAGCAAGGAGCTGTGCCCCAAACCCACCTACCGTGGCAGATCTGCATTAACTCCACAGGAGAAAGGGACAGAACTAACAAGCCTTTGCCCAACGGTGAGGGCAGACAGAGCAGCACCATGGCTGGGAGAAACCATGGCTCTGCACGCACCAAGCAGCACACTGCCCCAGCACCCAGTGTGAAAATCTGGAGAAAGCAGCCCAAAAACATGGGACTTGGCTGCTGCAGCTGTAGTTTCATGACCTGACCTTTCTCATCTGGATTTAAACTGGCAGTACTGGGTTCCTGCAACAAAGAGAACTTTGGGTTGAAAATAGGCACCTTGTCTTAAATGCTGCCTGGAAAGGAAAAGGCTGGAAGAAATAAATCCAGAAAGGAATGAACTTAAGATTCTTCTTCTGGTACACGTATTATTAAGCATCTCGGATGTCAGAGCCCAAAGAGAGTCACACACCTGGGTTTCTCCACCCAGAGGTCAAGCACAGCTGGATCCTCTTCTTACTAAAGCTGCTGGCTATGAGCCTACCACAGTCACTTTGAGAGCACTGTGAAGAGCCCTCCACAATATCTGCTCACCTGCATAAATCTGACTACTCTTCATGCCCAAAGGGCTGTGGGAAAACCACCTAGCATTGCCTCACTCATTGACTGCAATAATCCAGAGGACTGACAGCTCCAGCCAGGATGCTGCAGGAGAGCATCGACCCCCCAGTCACACCCCTTCTCCCCAGGGATGGATGAGGAGGCCGTACGTACCTCCTGTGGGCTGGCCCAGGAAGGTGTTCCTGTCACTATACAAACACACCAGGCAGCTGTTCCCATTCATGTCCCTTGCTCCTCAGGCTGAGCGTGCAGCTTAGAGCTGAAGCACTCCGGCACCGAACACCACACACTTGCTGAAAACCCATCACTGGGGAGTCTTTAACCCCTGCTACACAAAGGTGCATTTTCCTGGAAGACCTTTGCAGAAAGCCTTTGTAACGTTCTTCCTCCTAGTTTTGTCAGGCACATTGCACTAACTAATGGAGTTCACGTTTCCTCTGCCTCAGCAAGGACTGGGCACCCAGGACTGAGGGGTTCTCTGCGCATCGCTTGACCCTGTTGAGGTCTGGGGAGCTCGAGAGTTCAACAGAGCCACAGTTCTGCCTGGTATTTTACAGCAGAGGAGGACACAAGTGTTTTAACTGTACACGCCTCGTGACTGTGAAGAGGAAGCAGAAAATCCACAGTACAGTTCACTGAGCATTCATCAACCTCCCAAGTTATCAGATGCTTTTCACCACAGCTGCCACCCAGGGAAAACAGAGTTCTCTCTGCAGCACACAGGATCTTCTGAAGACAGCAGCTCAGATCAACTTGTGAAACTCAAAACTCCATCCTATAGCTACTTCACCAGACAATGAGAAGTAAACATTTGAGTACCATTCCTTGTGTTTGCTACTCACAGGAACCTGGGGAAGTTGGCTACTACAGCCTGGAGCACCAGGGGTTTTCTGGGCTTTACGCTGCAGGACGTGGTGCCCAGCACAGACTTAAGGACTCGCAACACCGAGATGGGTCAAACCCGAACTCCGCTGATGCTGCGGAACGGAGCGGGTGCAGCCAGGCTGGACACACACTGTATGGAGCAGTGAAACCAGCAGCACCACAGCTTCACCACATCCCAAAGTCACTCCTTTCCAGAACAAAGGCAGCTCCATCCCCACACACACAGCTCGGTCTTGCCAGGCACAACACCCCCCACATGGCTGGATACGCAGCTGTCGAGGCTAACAGTATGAGACATACTTTGGCATAATAAAAAATATATTTACATTACAGCCAACACATTTATATGCTTAGTGTATACAAAATATTTATAAATGCAAATTTATTTACAACTAGAGTCCATTATTCATAGGAGAAAACAAGCCCCAAAGTTAGACTGGTAACAGGCGCCTGCCAACAGTCTAAGGAACAAAAAGCTGGCCAAGAGTTCTATGCTCACAATTACTGGGGAATTCCATGAGGAGGCCCCAAACATTTGTTTGCAAGCAGACAATGCAGTGCCACACAGCTATGCATTCTTGAGGGGTTTTCAAAGCATGCACCAACACAAAGGCTGCTTCCAGCATCAGAGACCCCATGTCTCAATGCTGTTCTTGTGGACATTAATCACCCATGTGTTCTGTTGCACATTCCCATTTTCCAGTGCACAGAAATCCAAGGAAAAAGGGCTTGTGCCACCTCCTCTGAGGGAGTCTGACCCTCTTTAGCCAGCCTGTAATTGCAGACACACGTACACAAGCATCTTTGGCCTTGGGGTTAGTCCTGAGGTAGTAAATACAAAGTCGGTCGATATGGGTTTGCTTTCAAGGCTTCACCTGGGTGTCTTACGTGGTTTCACTATAGTCACGAACGTTCCGTGTCCTATTGAAATCAAAGTTATGCTCACGTAACCTGTGGCAAGCTCTGGGTGAAGCAGCTTGTTCTTGGTCACTGTCAGTAACGCCCTCGCTTCGCAGAGGCCGGGGGGTCTCTCGAGCTGGCGGCTGGTGCAGGAAGTGTGGGTGAGAGCGGGCTAGGTCTTTGTTTACTCCCCACAAAGGAATCTGAAAGGGTTCTGAGGAAGAGAGAAGATGAACAGGACTGAGTTCACGATAAACACAAATTTTAGACAGATTTAGTTGTGCAGGTCAGCAGTAGCAGTCTTTCTGAGGCTATTCTCTGTTTTTGAGAGCGTGTTTGACCGAACGCCCTCCTGTTTCAGTGACCTGTTACAGTGAGCAGCAACGACACACACAGCTTCAGTGTGAAGCTTAAGAAAGGGTACCTGGAAGAAAGCCAACATAAAACCAAGCAATGTAGAACAAAAAATATTTTGGGGGAGTTCTCAAACTCAGGCCAGCAAACAAATAGGTTATTTGAGTTTCCTATGTGAAGCCTTAACTCTTGTCCCTGCAGTACACACAAGGGACCCCACTCCACAAGCTGTGCTGGGTTACCTGCTGCTGCAGAAATACTCTTTGTAACATCACCCTCTTCAGCTCTCGGGCACTGGATGCAACAGAGCCACTTCTGAGTGGTTAATAAGCACAAGAGTTCCTCCACAACCACAGTGGCTTGAAGAATGAGCTGCCTATCACCAGTGAAGGGTGGCACAAGGAGGGGCACGGTTATCAGGGACACAGGGAAAAGGGACACTCACCGCTCAGCTGCTGGGAGGAGATTTTCTTTTCACTTATTTTGTCGTGGTTGGCAAGGAAGACAGTCATGTCTCTGTCTGCCAGGAGATTATCAAGAGCACTGGTTTCATGCTGGGTGCGTGCTGTGTATGTTTCCTTCGGCATCTGCACCATGAGATTAGGGAGGGTTTGATCCAGGGGGTCCTCTTCGCTGATGAAGGCATAGGGACAGTACTCTCGCGTCCTGGAGTAGATGTTTGCGTTGTCGTAACAGTCTGAGCAGATCACCAATGGTGCTGCACCACCTGAAAAGCAGGAAGGAAAACCAAAATACTCTCAAAGAGGATAAGGATACTCAATCTCCATCGACTGCTTCATGTCTTAGCACAACCACGCATGACAGCAGCGCAGTCTGAAGGGCCTTTATATGCTGAACGTGGTAACAGAGTACTCAGCTTGCCTGAAGAAGTCCTACAAGACTACAGAGGAGAGGGGACAGACCATGGGGCATAGGAAAACTGAAGGATCACTTTTGAAAGCCAGCCTGTATAAGGATTGGATGGCTCCTCAGCATTTGTATGATAAAAACAGCACCTCTATAGACTCAAGGATGCAAACATCCTGAAAAGCATCCAAACAAGGTAGACAAATACTGCAGCCCCTTTATTTATGAGCATAGCCAGAGGACTGTATGTCTGGCAGGGACAATTTTATGCCAAGGACGAAAGCTACAGTAAGTCATCTTCCAAGGGAACTTTATTTCCACCACTGCTGTGATGCCAAGGAACAAAACCAGCTAAAGAATCCACCTTGGCATTTACCCTGGGAATTCTGCACCAGCATCCTCACCCCGCTGAGCAGCACAGGGAGCCTCGGGAGGGAACTGCACTGCTCGGGCACCTGAAGGACAGCAGTCACCAAACGGCACGCGTGGCACTCGCACAAGATGTGAGCCACGGTGCTGCTGCTGCTGCCCAACGGTTCAATGACCCACACGAAACACAGAAGCCTTGATGAGCCTGAACAAACAGGGGATGCCTCAAACTCAGAAAAATCACACATTTTTGGAGCAACCTGAATTCTTGTGGAGGAAGAGTCACCTGTGGCATTTGGTACACACACTGCCCTGCACTAACAGCCACGGGGACCCGGCTGCGCGCCGGCACCTGCTGCGGCACAGGCAGCGCGGGGGCTTTGCTCACCATCTGTGCCTTTGTGCACGTAGCCACCAGCTGGAGGCATAAGCTGCTGATGGCTTCCTGCCTCCGAGTTGCTGTAGCCCTCCTGAGGCTCTGACAGCGTTCCTTGGGAGGACAGATAGCTGGGGATGTCTGCAGGTAGGTTCATCTCCTCTGTAAGGCACAATTAACAGCGATGTCGTTAACAGCTAAGCGTGAAAACTTCAAGGTAACACCATTACCCACATCAGCAAAAGCACCATCTAGACTTTCAGCTCACATCCAGTTATCTTCCTGCTACCCCAGCTATTAAAAATCCCCATGGCCAGTTCAAAACTAACAGGGCCAGACTGGAAACTCACATTATTCCACATCCTGAAAACATCGTAAGTTTATGCAAATATTTGGTTTGAAACTTTAGTGTGCTTCCCTCACCACAAAGCCAAACTAGTGGAGAGGGGATAAAATTAACACACTTCATGCTAAAAAAACCCCAACAAACCACAACTCTAAAATGAAGGAATTTGAGCAAATCCCTGAATAGATTTGAATCTTTAGTTCTTCAGTCCTATCCTCCCAGAATGAGTCCAGAAATTCCACCACTCTGTTAGTTTTGGGTTAAAAACAGGGCTGAAGACTGTTGCTTTCACACTTTACCTGTGTTGGTGATGCTGTAATCTTCACTCTTCCTTCTCATGTGGTAGATCACGATAACCCACACCAGGGATGTTCCCACGACACAGCAGACGACGACAATAATGACAATGCCGACTGTTGTCCAGCCATCCTCCTCGTGGACAACACCGCTCTGGGAAGAGTCACAGTTGGGGGACGCCAGGACGTTCAGGTAAATGTGGCCGCGCTCGGTGCCGACCGTGTTGGACATAATGCAGGTGTACTTCCCAGCATCCTCCAGTCCAGCGTCCACGATGATCAGGAGCTGGTTGGCTGCAGCGAAGAAGTGCCGCTCTGTGACTGTCAGGGGGCCATCGTCCTTGGTCCAGTTGAGGCGAGGGGCAGGGCTGCCCCCGGCTATGCACTGCAGGACCGCGGTCTCACCACGCGTTACCGTTCGGTCTTCCAGGGGTCTGACGAAGGAAGGAGTTTCTGTGGCAGTGGAGGGAAAACAAGTAACTTGTAAGATAACTTCATTGTGCAACCTGAGCCTAAAGCTTGAGCAATGAAACACAGGATTCAGGAAATCCCAGGAGTTCAGCTGCAGCAAACACAGGTTCAGCAAATGTCCCCAGAATTACACTAGCCACACTCTGCTTTACGTATTCCAGTTCTAAATTTGTGTGTGGCCACGATGTTACAGGTCTGCATCTTCAAAACCTACTGCACTCTAGCAGGAACTGTCCCTCCTTTATTACTCAGCATAGTTCACACTGCTTGTGACTAAACTGATTCCAAGACACCACAAGTTACCTACGAGCCTACACCGCTCAGTTCTCTCCTGCAAAGATCACACTACCTTCCCTGGTCAGCACTGCAGCTCAGCTTCTGAGCTTCACTGTTCAAAAGTCATGTCAAGTGCTGCTCTTTGTATTTTAATGTCATTCTTTAGGCCTTCAGCTTGCTGCTTCTGGATAAGCCACGCTGTCTGTGCCGAAGTGGAGGGATCCACAGGCAGGCACAGATTAGCACCCCACTCACCTAACACAGTCAGCGTGGCGTTTGCTGACAACCCCCCTGCAGTGTTTTGTGCCATGCAGCTGTAGATCCCCATGTCTTCTATCTTCACGTTTGCAATGAAGAACACATCATCCTCAGGCATGACGTGCATCCTCCTCTCTCTGGCAGCGGGGAAGTCTGTGCCACCGTCCTTCTGCCAGGAGATCTGGGGCGTAGGGTGTCCCTCTGCAGCGCACTCCAGCCGGGCCATCGCCCCGATGCGGATGGTGAGATCCATGGGGGTTTTCAGGAAAGAAGGCAGCTCTGCAGCATAGCAGACAGACTGTCAGTGGAAAGAGCAACAAAAGCTCCACAGCACCAAGAATATCTGAAAACAAACAGACCTGAAACAGACCTGTAGTTCTCCCTAAGAGGGGCAGATCTGCAGTGGTCAAAGAGCCTATCCTCCCAACTTAAATAGAGCAGCTACAGCCTTCATTTAAGAGGATCTGAAGGACAACATTTCTCATAGAGAAAAGACAGGAAAAAGGTTTAGCCTTCTTCCTAAGCCTCTGACATGCTTTTTCTTCCTTGGGAACAGGGAAGGTGAGCTTCTACCTCAGCAATCCAATACTGCACTATCAGTTCTGAATAAGCAAAAGCAACACAGGCACCTCCGCTCTTGGAGACCACAGGGCCCAGTGCTCTACTGACTGATGCAAACACTGCTTTCCCACCTCCCTTCCCTCAGACAAAATGAACAGGATCATGATGGCTAAAACCAAAGGACTTCAGAGACTTTCAGGGTTTGTTTCCAGTCCCAGCAGTTGGTTTTAGTTTTAGCTTTACAAACATGTGGGGAAGTGCTTAGTTCTGAAGAGACAGCAGAGGGAGCTTTTAGTTTTAGAAATTTCCACCTCCATTTAACTAGACGAACAACTGTTATAATGAAAGCATGGGAGACATCAAAAGCAAGGCTTTTCACCCACAAAAACAATAAATATTGCTGCTGTAGAAGTATCAAACATCATTTTATAAATACCAGGCTATTTCTGGCCAGCTCTAGTGAAAAACAAACTTGCCGCTATTTCAATACAGCTTTAGTTGAAAAGCATTTCTCCTTGGTTAACATTATTACTTACCATTGACAGTTAGCTTGGCTTTGTTGGAATAATTGGAGCCAAAGTGGTTGGTGACGATGCACTGGTACTTTCCTTCATCAGTGAAATTCACGCTGAAGAGGTGCAGGACAGTGGTATACTCGACCACCTCACCGCTCTGCTGCTGGTATCTGGCAAAATTCTCAACCTCTGCATCATACAACACTTCACTGTCCTTACGCCAGGCAGTGGACATGGGTGAATCACTGCTGCTCACAGCAGTGCAAGTCAGAGTCACGTTCATGCCTCGCAGAGCAACTGTGGTCTCAGGATGCACTCTTATCTGCGGCTTCGGGAAGTTATCTGAAGAGAAAAGCACAGAGATTAGCTACTTTCCTCCTCAACTTGCCATTAATATTGCAAGAAGAGTGGCTCAAAAGACAATGTAAGCAGAAAGCAAGCTTTGGGAACAGATGTCCTGCTCAAGGTGCACACATCCAGCTGGAAATCAAGCTGTGACAGAGGGTGAGGCCACAGGCAGGCACGTGGAATAAACACTGAGAAACACCATCAGCCTAGAAGTGTGGTCTTGAGCAGCGCCCTGCACTGAACAGCCGTGCTCAGCTGAAGAGCTAGGTTATTTTATGAAGGACTGAGTCTTATTTTCAGATAATTTAAACATCTTCAAGAGCCTTTAAGGTCTACAAAGCACAACAAGCTGGCAGTTCACTCCCTCACCCCGCTCGATGAGTTATTTCGATACCCGTCACTTCAGCAAAGACATTCTTGTGGGCACAGCCAGGCACCACGCTGGTGATATCAGGAGGGAAGTGGGTGCTTACACCTACACGATGGTTACTGCAGCCTTTACCACCAAGGGAACGGAAGAACTGCATACACACAAAAACATCTACCAGGCTGCCAACCCAGAAAACAGAACACTGACTATTTCCAGGCCTGCCACAGACTTCAAAATGACTCTGGGCTGAGTCTCTCAGTGTTCCATCTCACAGTTGGGTTACAAAAGTAAACAGGCTTATGTCTGAAGCTGTGGTGGCAGAGGCCAGATAAACATTACAGATATGGAGCATCAGGAAACAGCTGCTAACTACTCTAAGCCTTGCTGGTGGGGGACAAGAACCAATGAGGACGTGTCAAACAGCCCTTCCAAAGCTGAAGGCGTTCACAAGCAGGCAGAACGGAAGCATAACTGGTTTTTAACCATAACCTAAGTGAAAAGCAACGCAGTCTCACAGAATCACTCCCTCAGCTTAGCTTCAGTGCTCTAATGTAACAAAACAAACCGAATCAAACCCAAACTCCAAAGCAGACCTGGTGACGCATGCAGGTCCACACACTCATGGCCAAGGCCAAGCACCTCCAGCAGTGCTACAGCCCCATTTCAGAGAGGCACCTGCACAGGTCTGTGTTTAGAGCAAAAGTCATTAGAAGAACAAACCGCAGACAAAGTCCTCAGGGTCCACGCTGAGCAGGCTCTGTCCTGCCAGCCACTCGGGGTGGGCACAGCTGACGTTCACCGCCTGCTGCAAGCGGCTGTCGGTGAGCCACTGCGGCAGCCACCTCAGCTGGCAGTCACACAGCAGGCTGCTCGTGTTCAGAACTCTGCAGAAACAGGGGAAAAGCAGCATGTGATCACAGCTCAGCTTCTCAAACTCCTGTGTGTGATTTCATGCACAAAGCCACTGAAAGCATATACATCCAGCAATATCCAGATTTACAGTACTCTCTTATGCCTCTGGGGATTTAGTGTAAAATGTTAGGAACATATGCCAGAGACAATCCAGAAAAACCTTCCCTCTATGTCAGCATTAAAACCTTTGGCTTCTTTTAATTCCAAAGAAAGTAACCTTGGAGCTTGAACTTCTGGAAAAAATCCCCACAAAATTAAGTTGGTCGTTATAATTATTCCATCCATCCCTCTTTAAAGCAACCAAAAGGACCCTAACACTGCAGAGCAGCTCTGTATCTCAAACCAAACACACCTGCCATTATGAAAGAAGCCTGAGCCTCCATATTCCTTCTCCTGCCAGCTAACAAGTATTTAAGCAAGCGATTGGTTCCATACACATATCTGCTGCAGATCATTGTCTCTGCTGCCCAGAAAAGCTGCAAACAGGAACCAGTGATGGGTTGCTTCTTCCCCATCACCTGCTTCCAAAGTTTCCTACATATTATGTTGGAGCATGGGGAATGTCCAACATTCTAATGAGATGTGATCCACAAGATGAACCCAGGGAGAAGCACACAAACAAGGATTCCATCCCGCTGTCCTCACTTTTCAGATACCTTAGAGAAGGCAATGCCAGTCTTATCTTTGACACCTAAAGTGTGTCTCCTCAAACTGGCAGATCTTGTGGGTCAGCAGTCCATATGGCCAACATTAACTAATTGAGTAAGTTTTAAAACAGATTACACCATACTCAGAGGCTTTATCTCACAGAGAGGACTGCAGTACACTGGGATTAGTCCTGGGTGTGAAGGTCACTTCACATTATAATACTTTGAAAGTCTGAAGATCACAAGAGGCTCTAGCAGCTTAAGCATCTGCTGAGCAAGTACAAATTATTGTCTAGCTGTGAATGTTGAAGCCTTTCCCTATACCCCAAATCAGGAAGACAAAATACAGCATCTCCTAACCCACTGAAAGATTCCTGATGAATAATCTCTGGTTTTCACTGTCTACATGCTAGTGCATTCATGTCATAAGACATGAAAAGCACTGCAAGAAAAAAATACACTCCATCAATTGCAACTAAGGAAATGGAGGTGCACATTTTATTAAACTTTAACTCTAAGTTTACTGCTACTGACTGAGTGGACAATTTATCAGCATGGCTTTAAATATTTCATGATGAAAGCTGACGCAGCTCAGCCAACTTAGCCAACTCTACGATGGCTGAAGGATTCTTTCCAGGTCATATCTCATACAATAATCTGTAAATAATTGTCATGAACTTACAGCTCCTTCAGGTGAGTCTGGGCAAATGCATTTTCTTGGATGGACATGACTGCATTGTTGCTTAAATCTCTGTAAGTTAAGCAAAGAGTAATAATGGGTAAGTGATTTCATATGCTGCCTCCAGTTAAACTCTTGAAAATCTGACAGAGAATACAAGACTGAAGTTGACAAATAATTAGAAGTGCTACAGAGCAAATACTTACAGATGTTGAAGTCCTTCAAGGCCAGAGAATGCTTTTTTGGTAATTGACTTAATCTGGTTTCCTTGCAGGATTCTGAAAGACAAAGCCCCCCAGACCCCGACACCAGGCTGAGTGTCAGTATGAGCTCACCAGTGAGACCCAAAAGCAGTTCCCTCTGATGTTTAACTACATCTTTTCTAATTCTAGCTGAGCCAAAAGATGAAGTGCTATTTCTAAGCTTAAAGGCTCAACTAATTTTCCCAAGAACAAGGTTCCTTTCCCATTCTTAACTTAGAGGTTTGGGTTAGAGATGTGTCAGAAGACAATTTAAGTGAGAACTCTGGAGTGAAGCAGTAACTTCCCAATGCCAGTCGCCACAACCACATTATCTGCTGAGGCTGTGCCCTCACACCAAGCTATTTGTTATGAGCAATGCCCGTAACTCCTGCCTGTAGCACCAGAGGATGGGGCTTCCTGCAAAGCACAAGGCACTGGATGGGAAGCGCTTTGCCACAGTATCAAAAAGCTGATAATTAATAGTTTCATATTTGCTCAAAAATAGTTATTTATTTATTTTTCAGTAAGAGCTAACCTTTACCCAAACTAAAGCAGCACAAAAATTGACAATCATCACACAGCTGGGCTGTTCTGCTCAGTAAGAAATACAATCAACTGCTTATGCTTAATTTCTTCAAACTGGTGCTGCAAGGTGATCCAGTGCCACACAGACCCAACACTGCTGACCACGGCAGCCAACCCTCTGTCAAGAGGCTGTGGCACAGTGGAAAGACGCTGAACACAGCTGCCAACTAGAAAGGCTTTCTGCCTCATGCCACTGATGTACAATTCCTTGGCATTTTGCAGAGTCCCTGTACGCTGCATCCCAGGAGGCGCTGTCACCTCGGGGCTCTGTAATACATACAGCTTGTCCAGCCTGCCCAGTCCCACGAACGCTTCATTCGCATCTTCGATGGCCCAGGAGATCTCATTGTTCCGCAAGTCCCTGCGGGAGAAGAGCTGCCTTATAAAGAAGCCTTTAACACTGTCCTGGCCGCTGCTGGTGGCGAGCTAGAGGGGAGCCTGCTGTCACACAGGCCTGCTCGGGCATCTGGGCATTGCTGGGAGCTCCCAGATCTGTTCTAAAGCTCAGCTTGTCAGGAGATGACTGCCCCATTCCAGAGATGCAAGGGAGCACAGGGCTGTTTGAGATCAGTGCCACAGACAGAACCACAAACAAATCCTGCAGCACAACTTCTTGATGTGGGATGAGGGGAAGACCCGTCTGGCCAGTGCTCATCATGTGACGGGCCATCTACCCAGCCGGGAGAGGCTCCCCAAGCAAGCTGGGGCATGTAAGTGAATTAACTGATACACTAGCTGCATTAATCTTCCCAAGTAACAGGCTTATAATGGCATTAGCATATTAAGAGATTACCCACAGGTTACAGCACAAGGCTGCCAGGCACAAAGCAGTAGATTTTCAGAATGAAGTTGATATTCTGCTCACAAATCTCGTTACCAGCTAATGGGCTTTCTGTGTGACCTCTGCACAGCACTTTGGCCCCTCATGTAGAAAAGCAGACTAAACAGCAAAAGCAATATAGCGATATGGTTCAGAGAGGATTTCATGCTTTTTAGAGGGATGGTGAAATAAATGCAGTTGCATTTTCAGCCTGCATGGACCAAGCTGCAGTTTTCAGCTGTTTTGGTACTGTGCACAGAAGTTTCTGGAGACAGGAGTGTGTTTAAAGGATGAGATGCCAATGAAAACCAGCCTGTACTGCAGCGTACCAGACACCGTACGCATCAGCTCGATGGAGCTTCCAAACAAGTCAGCTGAAGGAAAGCGAGCTACACTTAGAGGCAGCTGCATACATCCCCTCACATAAACACTTCTTTCCTTGCAGCATCAAGATACAGCATTACAAAGTAAATCATGCACCAAGATGTAAAACCTCAGTGTTATTTTTAGATACACCTTTAATCCTACCTTGATAGAGTTTTAACAGTGTATTCTTGTTAGGCTACATTGCAGAACAGCAGCAGGAGCTGTACATACACACAGTTAGGTCAGCCTTAGCACTGGAACAGCCAGTGTACAAGCAACAATGGCACTAATCCGACAGCAACACGGTATCTCCTGTTGTTTGAAGTCTTTTTACAGTCCAGTACTCAGACCACTTAGTGAAATGAGTGAACAACCCAAAAGAAAAGCCCCTCATTGTGTGAGCCGAGGAGCTGGCTCCTCATGCTTGGCTGGGCGCGAATGCCGGAGCCCGGTTAATCGGGGCTGCCCTGTCCTGCACATTCCACCCCAGCAAAGGGCCAGCCTCTCAGCTGTTGACGCCCCTGAGGAGCCCAGGAAAACCTACTAATTAATCTGCTCTTGTTCTTTTTCATGCTACTCTAAATCTAAGAAATTAGTTTTAATTATTTCATTAAAAGGTTGCATTAGGGTTAACAGAATATGACTGCTTACATAAATCTCTCTGGTGAGTTTGCTTATTTAAGCATTTATTTAATGAACTGACAGAGGGGTTATAAACTTTCACTCCTTGCTCAACTACCATTGTTTAGGATGATTACAACTGCTCAGATCTCCTTGGGACACTTTTTCCCTTAAAAGCCAGGATTGAGTCTTTTCTTGTCAGCTGCAGCTGCTCCACAAGGTCCTGGGGAGCACCAAGTGTGCCTCTGGGAGCATCGAGCTGTGCCTCTGGGAGCATGGGGTAACCCCACACTCACCCCATGAGCTGTGACTTGGGCACACGAGCAGGGTGAGCAACCACAGGGATTTACCAGGCGGCTTCTGAGGCTCCAACCCCAACAAAAGCCTCCAGAACAGAGAGATCTGGGCTGAGCATTAATGCAAGAGGAGTACCCACACCTCAGAGCTGGTGTGGCACACAGCCACTGTTTCTTATCACCACCACCATTAAGTGGTAGGTTGTTTTAGCTGGGCTGGAATTGTGTTCTCTGGGCAGGCCAAAGGGTTACCAGCCCCACCACACCGGCGGGCAGGACAGCACACCGCAGTGCCAAAACGCCCATCTCAGGCCTGCACAGTGCAACACTCATTGTCATCGCTTCCAAAAGCTTCACTGCACTGAAGTGAGATTCTGGCTAGAAGCTTTCTGTACTTACAGGGTTTGAAGATTTGTCAGACCTCTAAACACACCATCAGCGATGTGACTAATGCGATTGTCACCCAGGTTTAGTTTCTCCAATAAACCAAGTCCCACAAAGGCAGATTCCTTGAGGCGAGTTAGCTGGTTGTACGACAAGTCTCTAGAAACATTGAACATGCACTTTAAAGACAAGTAGTGGGGGATTAATTACAAAGATACTATCAAACTTGACTAACAATAGAGCTTTGATTAATTTCTTTAACAGAACACTTATAAAAACAAGTAAAATAGACAACATTACCATGGGCCTAACAAGAAAATTAAGTACTTCCTTTGGTAATTCTTTCCTGCTACATATGTGCTCTCCAATCTGGTATTGCAACACTAGAAAATCCCCAATGAAAAGCAGCCCAGGACTTACAGCTCTGAAAGTCTTTGGCAGAACTCCCATGCATCTGGGCTGATCCTGTTAATGGCATTCTGGCTAACGTAGAGTTGCTGCAATGTCCGCAGACCATACAGCCAGCCCTTGTTTACTTCTGTTAGGTTATTATGTTCCAGTTCTCTAAGGAATCAGAAGGAAAAAACATTCACCAAATAGATAATCAATGAAAGGTATTTATAAAATTTCACCTCCTGAATCCCAAAATTATTTACTAACAATAAAGGCCTTAGGCAACCTGAGATGCACCATTATATCCACCCCACTGAAACCAAGAGAGGGAACAGACGTGTATGAAGAACTGAGTAACTCAACAACAGCTGCGCTGATCCGGTCACATAAGCAGGACTGTGATCCCTGTTCTCAAAGATCAATTCTTCTTTCAAGAATGGCTTGCTAGCACACACAGCACACTCCTGTGCTGTCACTGTCAGGCACACCACAAAGAGCCATCCCATGTCAGGGAATGGACAAGTGAAAATTGACAGAAAGCAGCCTACAAACCGCTTTTGATTGCCAGGTGGGAAGCAGCTGGGGAGAACACCAGTATCTTTCCACCTCTAAGTAACCAGACAGGATATCAAAATAAGGGGAAAACACAGATCTGAACTCATCTCCTGTGATGCTCATTGATATCTCAGCACAGCCTTGATGCAAGGGAAGCCAGGCAGGACAGCACCCTCCACTGCTAGAGTCCCTGAAAGAAGTGCCACACCGAGGCATACTCACAACTCCTCTATGCTCCCCAGGCCAAAGAAGGCGCCGTCCATCAGTCTGCTAATCCCATTGCGCTGCATTTTCAAGGACTTTAAGGATTCTAGTCCTTGGAACGTAAGGCTTTCCACAATTTTAATCCGGTTCCTCTTCAATTCCCTAACACAAAGGTAACATTCAAATATTAAGACATCTTTAGATATGACTGAGACAAGAACATGTACAGCAATGAACACCACAGCTGGGAACGCTGCTTTGGAGCTACTCACAGAAACTGCACGTGGGGCAATTTGAAGATCTTTGGTGGAATCACACTAATCCTATTCCTGTTCAGCTTTACCACCATTAGTGAGCTAGATAAGTTATCGAGACAGCCTGCTTCCAGAGTAGTTATCCTGTTGTTACTCAGATTCCTAGGAAAGGAAGAGAAGCCTTTCAGAACATGGATGGTTTTATGACCACAACTGCATGAGCACTTCAGAGCAAACACTTTTTATGAGAACTCAGGCTCTTTGTGAAGTCACATTAGAAATCTGAATTCTGGCATGCCAAATTAAATAATTTTTCCCAAAGGAATCAGTGCTGGCAGCCCATTTTTTACTGCATGCCCATCCCTCAGCTAGACATGGTCAAGACAACGTCCACAGTGATTTACTCAAAAAGGGCAGAAATTATTCCATGTCCCTGCTGGCTCAAGTACCTGCACTTTGACAACAGCAGTTACTGCTTTCCATGCTACTTGGGAATACAAAATACAGATGGGTATGAAAAGCACTTCATTTCAAGCACGTTTGTAGCTGTGCTGAGCACTGTGACCTGTTCAAAGCCACAGAAAGCTGCCTGCTTTAAGACAGTCACTTGGAGTAGATGAGGTCTCCAATATTGTTGTAGAGCCTGGAACCCCAGGCGTAAGGACAGATCACTTGTACTTACAGGTACTTCAGTTGCATCCGTGGAAAAGAAGCAGCTTTAATTTCTGAGATAAGATTAGAACTAAGATCTAGATTTTCCAAAGAAAGGTAAACTTGGAGTTGCTCAGCATTTATTTCTGGAATGGTATTGTGCACCCTGAAAAACACCAGCAACAAATACGACAATCAAAAGATGCCAGCCTTCAAGGTGCACACAAACAGCTATACAATCCATAGATCAAGGGTGTTAGCAACCCTCCTACAGCACATGTAGCACTCACTTCAGAGTGTTAATTCCTAAAGCAACACTGAAAATCCAAGAGCTATTTGCCACACTGACATATGAATAGATTCAAATTCTGAGCCCTGTAGTTGGGCTGTTCCTTGTGGGAACTGTCATCCTGAGACTGAATCCCTCCCCTTCAAAGCTGCCTGCCTTGGTTGACTGCATTTTATTGGTAATTTAGGGTGACTTGATTGTCTAACCGATTCCTATTTCTTTAAAGAGTGCTTACATATTCCCTAAAGCACTTTAGATGAGTAGTATTTCAAGACAAAAGAAGCTATGTTTTCCTACAACTTGATGGCAGAACTCTAATACAATTCTCCCACTTGTTAAACAAGACAGGCTATTACTTACAGTGAGAGTAGAGTTATATTAGAAGTTGTTTCTCCAAAATAGGGAATTTCACTTAGCTCATTGTAATTCATTTTCCTTTAAAATAAAAACAAAGAAAAAGATTACTGGCACATCAAAGGAAGAAGTAACTCGTATCACAGACCACACTCAACAATTTTGTTATGTTAATAACAGTAGTTGACAAAAAAGATTCCCTAAAAGCTTAAATACCGATAATTTGAACAATTTAATAGCAAAGCAGGCTAGTTTTTTTACCATTCTCATGGACACTATTACTTCTCTAATCAGCTATAGTCAAAACAAATGTCTCCTTCCTTTGTAAAAATATTGGTCTTCTAACATTTTCTGAAAAAGTTTTCTGCTCACAAAGCATCAGTTTTATACACAAAATGTGCTGCCAACACAGAGCACTCATTTTTAATTAACTGGCACTGAATACTTCTACAAGTCAGACCAGATACCTAGAGGTACAATGAAATGCACTAATCAGAATTAGGTACAGAATATTTAGAGTTTATCCTCATAAAAAACCAACTTACACTTCTTGTAGTGTATGAACAGACAAATCAATGCTCCAGTTGGATGACAGTAAATGGTTGTGACTTAAATCCCTACAGAACAAAGAGAAAAGTTATTCTAACTCCTGGATTAAAAAGAAAAAATAACACACACTTTTATGCAACCTGGAAGTTCTAAACCTTATCTTTGATGCACACAATGCCTGCTTCACCAGTGGAAGTTCCAGCCTGCTCCAGAATAAAAGTGCAGACAGTTCTACTCTTCTGCTGGAATTGAGTGAACCATTCAGAAAGCTCCTGGAAAGAGAGATTCTACCTGATCAGAGCACTCTTCCTTCAAACCACAGGCAAGTGGAAAGACCTTCCAGGGACAGGGAGATACTCTCTTACAAACTGCCTGTTACTGAACTGTTTTGTGCTGCAACCACCCCCATTTTCTCAGCCTGCCCAGCTTTTCAAAGCAGCTGATCATTCAAGGCAGGCTTATTTTAAAGGAACAACATACACACAATTACCAAGCAAGCTGGAGGGGAGAGAAACATGAAGGCATGCTTCAGGGCCAGCTGGTTTTGCTTATAGGAAACAAATGCAGGAGTCGGATTGTTTCTATGGGCAGGAGAGCTGTTAAATCTGGTTTTAATGCCCTTGCTGGACATCGACACTACTCCCCTAGCTTTAACTTCAAAGCAGGACTTTACTTTTGCCTTGATGCATAAGATGCTGTAAGAAAAGCAACAATCTGTCCACTCCATGAGCACAGACTACCTCTGTTTTGGGACACACATCAAACCATCACCAAAAAACCAGCCAGCAAAACAAGAAAACCCCAGCAGGTTTTTGATGGAAACCTGGTTCTGGCCATAGCAGTGAGGATAGACAGACATGGCTCCAGACTACGAAACCAGCTCAGCTTATCGACACCTTCCTGGCTCGACTCCCCAGCGGACACGACTCCCCGACGCTTGTGCCGACAGCCGGAGCCGCCAGTTGGACCAGGCCAGGCACCGCCGGTACCTCGCCATGGCCAGAGGCTGCTGCTGGGCGCACATAACGGAACGGTGCCTCTGCCAGCTAGCTGTGCCTGCCTGCCACACACCCCTTCCAACCCCGGCATCGAGCTGCTCTCCCTCTGATGAGGTCCTGCATCACCGATTCTGTCAGGGTTACAGATGTGACACAGTATCTGTGCAGCTGTGAGATCCACAAGCAGGCTGCAGCTACACTGACACAGGAGGCAAACATACCCTTTGAGAGCAGAACTACCCTGTACCTGCTAGAAAGAGCATTAAAGCACAACTGATCACAGCTAAAAATACTGCCACGGACAGCCAGGCTCAGGCAGTCAGGGTGCCCAGGCACACACAGCTCCGGGCTTCCAACCACACTGGAGCTGTACAGACACAGACACGAAGCTGCCCAAGCCCCATGATCCGGGAGGGAACAACCTCGCCCTGGTGTGCTGCTGAGGAAGGGTCACAGCACAAGCACAATCCCCACTGAACACCAGTAAGGGTCCATCAGCGGGTGGCAACGCTGTCACACCAACCTCTGCAGAGGGCAGGGCTGCCAGTACCCAGGAGACACCCTGAAAAGGACCTGGGTTTATTCACCCCGGTGCTCAAGGAACCACTGACACACTTTCCACCTGTAAGACCAGCATCTGCTGGGAGACAGCAAGGACTGACAGACTGTGCTGAGCCTGCACTCGGGCTCAGCAGGAAGGGCACCGCTCCAGCAAGGGACTAGTAGAGTCCTGGGTGCCATGGCAAGACAGACAGCTGTTAATGCATTCTTTTAATCACACCAAGATGTGAATTGCACAGATAGAGCAGCAAACAGGCTTCCTACGAGTCCTACAATTAAAAAAATAATTTAAAAATCAAGGGAACCCAGAGAAGAGGCACACAGGCAGCTGCTGAGCACTACTCCACAGGCCTGTAAACACAATAATTAAGCCAATCTCACACAAAACCCACCAAACTGCAGCTGGAGCAGCCTTCCCACGTCAGGAGCACTCAGGACACCCCCTCCAGCTGTCCAGACCTACCCTGACGGTGGCTGCTGGAACCCAGCTCAGCCCCAGGGCTCTGGGCATGCTGAAGGAGCCCAGCACGGCACAGCCCATGGGAGCCACTGGTGACACTCAGCAGAGGAGGTGACACTCAGCAGAGGAGGTAGAGTGGCAGTGCTGAGGGAGAGTCTTTCCTGGGCCTTTCAAACGTGCAGGCACCCAGCCAGAGTCAAGGAGACTAATCTTGGTAGTGGTGGGTTTAACCAGACCGGGGAGTACAAAGCTAAGCCACACCACTTCCAAAGGACCTGTGTGCAACCCGTGGAGAAGGGATCAGACAATGGCCAGGAAGATAACACCACAGCCCCCAAGGCAGCCAGTGCTGCCCTGATGAGCTAAACCCTGCCGTGGGTGTGGAGCCAGACCGACCTGTGTGTCAGGCAGGGTTAGCGGGCACTGACAACGATCTCAGCAGTGGGACTAGAAAACAAACTTGGTATTTCTGAGGCTTTCGGGAAGATCCGAACAGACTATTTCAGTTGGAAGGGACCTGTAATGATCATCTAGCCCAACCGCCTGACTGCTTCAGCACTGACCAAGAGTCAGAGCCTGTTACTAAAGGTATTGCCCAAAAGCCTCTTCAACACCGACAGGCACAGGGCCTGGGTGACAAGAACCTGCCAACACTCACGTGTCCCCCAGAACCTACTGTCCTGCTACCACAGTGGAAATCAGGGTGTTCGTTTAGAAAGCATTTCTCTATTATTACTCAGATTTGGACTATAACAAAGTTTGCGTTGAGTCCTCTTTCAAGAAGCCAAGCATGGTTCATACTTCACACAGCTCTGATGTTATTTATCTCCAGTTACCATTACTGATGCTTTCCTTTCCAAAGTAGACTGACCAATACCCAAATCCAAAGTGAAAGACACTGTCTGATTTTCTGTGTTTATAGATAATTCAATCACACAGCTCAGATTTCTGCTGTCATGCAGAATGAGATGCAATTCCCTTGCTTGGGAAAAGCCAAAGCCAAGGAACCCACCATGTCAGAAGCACTGGTGTTTCCACAGAGTTACGCAAGGCGCAGAGCGAAAGCTGGCTTTTAGAGATTCATCTGGCATTGTATATAAAATCATCTAAACATTCATTTTGAGCTGAAGTGGTATTCATCTCTTGAGTAAACAAAGCAGAACGCAGACACCAAATGATGACTGTATATTTAGTCCCGGTGAACCATCTTCCTTCAGCCCAACGGAGCGTGGCCCGGTCGCCGTGCTGGCACAGGTGGTGCTGCAGAACGCAGCCAGGCCTCCGAGCTGAACACACGGGCTCACCAAACACCCCAGCTGTAAACGGAACTAGCTGGACTAATTAACTGATATCTAATTGCTTTTCATCATCTCCCCAGTTACCAGCATATACAAACACACTGTCAGGCACTAGTACACATCTGGAAGGCAGCAACCACCAGCATCGCGCTACCCTCTCCCCCTGGGAGCCGCCTGCCCCGCAAGCAGGGCTCACACTCCTCCTTCTGAAGGAGGTAAAGTTGAGATGCAGACACATCAGAAAACACTCGCTAACTCCTTGACTTCTCCATCCTTTTCATCACACACACCCCCCCAATTATCACCAAAATGTATGTAATTCAGCAGGAAAAATGAAGGTACAGTTGCCCAAATGCTGCTGTCATGAAAACGGGTTCTGAGGCTGCTCTCACAGCCTTATTAAAAACAAAAGCTCAAACCAAACCCATAAACCCACCACACTGGAAGCCTCACCTGCAAGCAGCTTGGAAAAACAAGAAGTCAGGTGAAACCATATCACAGAATTGAAAAGGAAAAGCACATCAGGGACTTTTCCACACGGGAAAAATTAAGCTTTGATTCATTTTAAACAGCCTGCATGCATTATAGCTCACTGCAGTTCAGAGCTGCTGGATCAGTCCTGGCGAAGAACAGGACCTCACCCCCACACAGGCATTCTGTGTGCCAGAACCCCCAGAGCCACAGCAGAGCCCACACCCGGCGCTGAGTGCGGCACAGGCCGGGCTGCACAAGGCAGCGCCGCTTCTCCCCAGCGCCCCGTGCCCAGCAGCGCTGCACACCCCCTGCCAGCCCGGAGGGACACGCCAGGATCCGCTGCGCCGTGAGAACTCGCTCTGCGGACAGCACGGGCAGCGCCAGCCCGGCTCGGCACCACCTCGCAGCCCCCTGGGCGCAAGCGGCTTCGCAGCCGAGCCGGGCTCCTACCCGGAGACGCAGGTCTTGTCCTACCGCTCCCAGCCGCGGCCGCGCAGGGAAGGCGGGGAAGAACGGAGCCACGAAGGGGCCGGAACGGGCCCAGAACGGCCCGAACGGGCCCGAAGAGCGCTGCCCCGCCGGGCCTCGCTCCCCCCGCGCCCACACACCCCACCTCTCCCCTCCTCTCCCTGCCGCCCCCCGTTAGGCCGCGGCCTGCGCACAGCCCGCCGCCCGTTAGGCCCCGCGGCCTCGCCTCGCCGCGCTCACTCACAGGCCCGTGGTGCCGGCGGGCAGCGGCGGGATCCTCCGCGGGCCCGGCCCGGCGGGCAGGCGGTGCCGGCTGCAGTCCAGCAGGCCGCGGCGGCAGGAGCAGGGCGCGGCGCAGGGCTCGGCGGCGGCCGCCCGCGCCCACAGCGCCGCCGCCGCCAGCAGCACCAGCAGGGTCCGCGGCAGCGCCCCGCGGGCGGCCCGCACGCCCGGCCCCGCTCCCCGCATCCCCCGGCCCAGCGCGGCCCGGCCCCGCGCCGCCCGCCCGGCCCGGCCGCCGCGCGCCGCCCCGCCCCGCCCCGTCGCGCCGTGCCACCTCAGCGCGCAGGGGCGGCGCCGTGAGGGGCGGGGCAGCGCCGCCCCGCCGCCGGGTCCCGCTCGGCCCGCCGGTCCCCGGCCCCAGCCGCCGGGGCGGTGCTGTGAGCGGCTCCCGGGCGGCCCCGGCGAGCATCGCTCAGGCCCGCGCCTTCCCTGGGGAGCGGGGCCCCAGGGGTGCACCCCGGGATTGGGTGGGAAGTCCTCTGTCTGCTCCCGGCAGCCCGGGGGGTGTCTCACAGCCCTGGCCCCGGCCGGGAAGGGCCGTGTGTGCCGGCTGGCCCTGCTGTCCCGGGGCCCGGCTCTGCTCCGGGTCAGGCCTTGGTGCCGGGCTGGCAGCCGGTGGCAGACCCAGTCCGCCCAGTCCGTGTGCGGCCGCCGGAGGCTCCGTTCCGGGCAGGCTCAGGAGAAAACATCTCCCCTGTCTTCGGGCCGGGATCTGTGGCTCAGCGGTGCCCGCGAGCGGGGCAAGCCGGTGCCGGTGCTTGCAGCGCCTGTGGTCCCGGGACAGCCCCAGCTTCCCCGAGCAGCCTGCAGCGAGGCTGGGCAGCAGCCAGGGCCTGCCGCCCGCGGGCCTGGCTGCATGGGGAAGGCGTGCTGTCCCCAGCCGAGGTTGCTTCTCAGAGCAGCCCAGGGCACAGCTTCTGCTGCAGAAACAGGAATCAGATGCCAGTGGCAGGTGGGAAGTGATTCCCACGGAGCAGCGAGGCCAGGCCGCCCTGCCTGTTGCTGCTGGCAGACACCTCAGCATCTGTGCAAACAGGGTGAGCTCTGGGCAGGGCAGGGGCACAGCGGTGCTGCCAGCCAGGGAGACTGCTGCTCGTGTTGTGGCTGCTGCTGGCAGCGCTGCCCCTGGCTGCCCAGGGCCCCCGGACCTCAATTAGGGGCGCCTGCTCTGACAAAGTCCAGGGTCCAGCACAGGTCCCTCCAACAATGGTTCCCACTGCAATTTGCATGTATAAAAGCATTGCCATGGCAGCAGAAAATTTGCATATTAATAGGAGCCAGTCCTAATTGTTGAGCTGCTTCTCATGTCTCAGAGCAGAAAGGAGCCTGCTGAGTTTTCCCGAGCTGGAACCGCTGCCGCTGAGGGCCCGGCCTTCCCAGCCCAGCTCCCTAAAGCTCTCCCCCCTCCCTGTGCCAGCTCCACGCTCCCGGTGCGGTGCCAGCTCCGGGGCCGGCCCTGGCTCCGCACCCGGGGCTGATCTGCGGCAGCGCCTCTCTGCGTGCCCGGGACCGCCCGCGCCTGCCCCCGGTGCCCCAGGCCCAGCACTACCGGCCGCAAGCCCCTCCGCAGCGGGGGCGGCACACGGGACAGGCTGAAACAGTCCGGCCGCCGGTACCTCCAGCCCGGGCAGCCGTGGTTTAAGCACGGGGGCGGTAAGTGACCCCTGTCCCGTCCCCGGCTGGGACGGGCGGTGCGGGGTGGCCCGGGGCTCCCCGGGGAAGGACCTGCACGGCTCCTGGCGCCTGAGATGAGGACGGGTCCTGCCCGGGCAGCCGCTCCGCGGGCTCCGGCCCAGCGTGGCTCCCTCACGGCTCAGCCGGCGCCGGGCCGGGCCGTGGCCACTGGATGGCACACGAGCCCCGGCGGAGCAGCGCGGCCGGGCTGGGGTGCGGGGATGCTCCCCGCCCCGCTCCCGCCCCGCAGCCCCGGAGCCCGGCCCGGGCTGGGCGCTCCCGGGGGCGCTGCCCGCAGACGAGCGAGCCGCCGGCTCCGGGGGATGGCGGAGGGTGTCAGCCTGGCCGGTGGCTCTCAGTAAAAGCCTCGCTCCCCCCATCCCAGACCCCCACATCTGCCCTGTCCCCCCCCTTCAGCCCCATTCTCCAGGCTCTGGGGACTTCTCGCCAGCCCGGAGCTACCTCCACATCCCTCCCCTCGCTGGGACGGCTCCCGCCAGCACCCGGGCAGTGCAGGGTGGTCCTGTGCTGTGGGATGCCCGATGCTGTGCTGCTGGGAGGCAGTGGCACCTGAGTGCCCAGGCTGTGGCTGCCCTGTGCAGTCAGCCTGTCCCGGCTTCACCGCGGTGCCACCACCTGGTCGCTGTGCAGGTCCCCAGCGCCCTGGCTGTGCCCGGGAAGGTGAACAGGCGGCCAGAGGAAGGGGCCGGGTGTAACTCTGCCGCTTGTGGCCCCATTGTTCTCCTGTGGCCGCAGTGTCAACAAGATCTGGGAGAGGAAACAGGGGCTAAGGAGATGCCAGGACCCCCACTGCTAAAGGGAAGATAAGGAGGGAGGGGGCATTTACTGGCAATCCAGGGGTAGCGGATGCAGCAGGGTCCCCTGCAGTGACAGCGAGAGCTGTGTTCCCGGACTGCCTGCCATGTGCCATGCAGATGGCTGGCAGCCACTGGGGGTCCACAGGATGCTCAGACGGTGGTTTGTTTAGGCCAGACTTCACAAAAGATGTGGGTGATTTGCCTGGGAAGCCTTGGGGAGGCCTGGCACTGTGGGGGAAGGCACCCTTACCTGCAGACCCTCCCTCCTGATGTCTCGGGGCTGCTCAAGAAGCAAGGAAGGTCTGGGGCTGGCTGGGGCTGGCTGGGCTCTGGATGGGGACTCGACAGAGCGGCTCCTTCTCCGGTCCAGTCCCAGGGTGGCTGTACTGTCCCAGCCCCAAGGGGTGGGATGCAAACGGGTGACCCTGGCTCTGCACCCACAGCCCCCCTGTCCAGGGCACTGCACTTGGCTGGCAGGAAGGGGTGAGTGTTGGGGGGGCTGATGGCACCCCTGCCTCCCTGGAGCATCAGTCTGCTATGCACCAGTGCTGGGAGCCAGACTCTGACCTTCCCACAGCCACCCTGCCTACAAACAGCCTTTCAGAGGGGTGGCAGAGTCTGGAGACGAGCAGCCATGGGCCTGGCCAGGGACTGCAGGTCTTGTTTGGAGCATGCCCAGGGACAGGGCACTGCCATCGTCTCCTCCCCGGCTCCAGGCCCGTTTGGTGGCTGCGGAGCCGTGGTGCCTGTGTGAGCACAAGTGTGTGCACCTCCCCAAGCACAGCTCCTGCATGTCCTCTGAAGCACTCGCTGCTCGGGCTGGAGCTGGAGCCAAGCCCCGGCGCTGCCAGCTGCCCGCGGCCCCGTGGTGTGTGTGCTGGCCCTGGGCACCGGCGCCTCGGCCCGTGCTGCCGCAGATGCAGAGCTGTGGTTTTGCAATCGTGTCAGCTTGTGTCACTCATGGCATCCTCATAAAGGAACAGCAAAAGCACCACAGACACCCATAGCCTGCGGGCTGTCCTGGCGCCCGTCCACACCCTCCCGGTCATCAAGTGCTTCCCAGGAACAGTAAGGAGATCTCCAGGCCTGTTTTTCCTGGGAAATGGCTGCAACACAATAGCATCTTCAGCTGGAGCCTGGCTTGGCCAACACCTACAGCCCTTCCTCTCCCTCCCCGCCCCACGTTTGTTTTCTTCCTGCAACTTTTATGGGTCAGCTGGAGTCAAGAGAGCTAATGGATGTGAGCAGGGCCCCGGGGGTTCCCAGGCTGCAGGGACAGCAGTGGGTTGGGTGGGCCTGGGGAAGGCTCCTGCAGCTTGGCCGGACCACCCTGCGTGGCACCAGCAGTGCAGGCCCAGCGCGGAGGCGATGAAACCAGTTGGCCATCTCCCTAGAGTGGGTCAATGAGCAGTAAATCAGGGACACTTTAATATTTATCCCAGCGAGGAGACTGAATGCTGTGATCAATCGAACCAAAAAGTGGAGCTGTTATTTCATAAGCTTTGAGCTATTTTTGCACAAATGGAAATGAATCTTTTTGAAAACCTGACTTTATCCCGATTTAGGTTTTCATCATCAGACCAGATCAAAGGGTTTCCCAGGGAAGCTTGCTTTAGGAACGTTTTTGGGACAGACTGGTGACACTGCACCATGCAGGGCACCCAGCCCACCACAGAGCAGTCACAGCTCTTCCTCATCCCCACCCAGCAGCGCATCCAGCAGCAGGAGGAACCACCCTGCGCTCTGCTCTCTGGTGTGGAAGAGCGGCAGGTCCAGGCAAGGAGACCGTGACCCCCCAGCATCTCCAGCAGACCACCACACCCCAGTCACCCTGGCCGGGGTGCTGGGTGCAGGAGGGTGTCACACTGACGGCTCTGCAAAGCCACCTCCTGGTCCCTGCCTGCCGCAGGTCCTGCTCGGAGGATGCAGGGACCAAATATGTTGAGGAGCTGCAGTCGCACAGCTGTGTGAGCACCGGGCCTTTGCTGGCCACCCCGCAGCAGCAGCCGTGTCCTGCCCAGCACCCTGGACACCGCGGGAGCTCCTGGAACCGGCGTGGGATCCAAAGAGCACGCCAACGTCAGAGCCAGGGCAAAGTCTGGCAGGACGCAGAGAGGTGTGAAAGGCAAAGCGCTGTCACGTGTGCCCCATACACGTGAGTGCGGGCAGGGGACCAGCGCCCGTGCTGCCTAGGCAGTGCTCAGCACCAGCCTGGCCGCATCCTGGCAATGTGTGGAAGCAGGAGAGTGGGGCCAGGGGGGAGTGTCTCCCACCATGCACGTCTCCTGGAGCAAGCAGCAGGAGCAGGGAGAAGCATGAAGCATCCCCCCACCATGGCTATTGGGTACCTGGGACATACTGTGCTGCACGGTGCATCCCCAGACAATCCCAGTCCCTGGGCATTGCCCTGGGATGATCACCCCAGCCCGGGCCAGTGTTGCCTTCTGCTGGCGGGCGCAGGGAGAGCGGGTGCGTGCGAGGGTGCCCGCGCACCCCATTCAGAGCATCGCCTCTCATGAGGCTTTGTCCAGACCATCACTAATAATATCAAGGTGTTCTGCCAAGTTCCTTCCAGCAAACCTATGACTTCATTCAAAGTGACAGGGGACCTGATTTATTATACTAACGAGCCAGCGATAAATAAACATGACCTGAGAGAATCCCGATCCCACAATTCCATTCTTGTTCAGCTCCTTGGGGGAGATGAAAGGTTTCCTGCAATTTCCCAGTGCTACCCAGAATCTCCCCTACTCGATCTGCCAAAGCTTTCTCCTGCTGTCGAGCCTGGCATTTGATTGACTTGACAGAAGCGGCTTATTAATTGTACTAATGAGGAGCTCAGTAATACGGAGCGGTGGAGAGAGTCCAGTGTGGCTAATAAAACGCTCAAAGCCCAGCAGAGCATAAGGTCACCGTGTTGCCAGGCTACTGGCTAAGCTGCCTGGAAAACGAATATGGGAACCAGTAGGTGACTCTGGGAAAAATATTGCTCCATAACTCACATAATTAATAGGACAGTGATGCTTTATTATCTTAGGAAGAACATACAGGAGGGAGGGTGTGAGCGCGCAGGCGGCACAGCCGTCCCCACTCCCGAGCGGGCAGGGGCTGAGCAGCTGGGGTGGCCGGGGGCTGCGGCCGGCGCTGGCACTCGCTGTGTGTGGGGTCCCACGGCTCTGCCGAGCCGATGGCAGCTGCAGGAGCTGTGCCATGGTTGTGGTGAGGGTGGCAACCTGCAGCCAGAGCAGCCGGGAGCTCTTCCTTGCCTGGTTCTTTCCTGGCAGCACAGTTGGAGCAGAAGCAGCACTTGTGTGCCCAGGCGTGCTGGAGCCCATGCCAGGCTCCCAGAGAAGGTGTGAGGAAGGTGCCTGTGCCTGAGAGGTTCGTCCATGGGAGGCTTTGGGTGTCTGGAAATGAGGGAACTGCCCTGTGGTTGACCTGTGCTAGTTTCCCAAATGCCACCGCAGGGAGAGATAAACAAGGCTGATTAGAGCCAACAGTAACTGTAAATTTGGCAAGGGGATGTTCTCGGGATCTCTGATCTCTTGAGACAGTAAGTCCCACTAGGAGTTTACCATACAGCCCCTGAGGGTTTAGAGCAATAAACAGGAATATTTTTGCTCCAGTAGGAAGGAAAAAACCAAAAAAAAGGACAAATACTGATCTTAATCTCTTTCTTTGCAAGCAGTTTTGGAGCCCCCATTCAAGTTCTCCAAATTGCACCTCACCAGGGGAGCTCATTCTCATACCAGACCATTATCTGAACCGGGCCCTGGAGCGTGAGCCCTCTGGCTTGCAGCGACAGCTCTGCCTAAAGAAAACACTGCAGAAAGGTCATTCATCTTGCGGGGTCATCTGAGACTGGGAGCGTGGTGCTGGGGGCCCCTGCATACGCCTCTGCCTGGTACCCGTGCCCTGGGTGAGGCTGCCCAGCCCACAAGCCGGGCTGTGCAGGGAGCGCTAGGGGGTTCCCTGAACAGGGAACAATCTCCTAATAATCTCCTGGGATCTGGAGCGTTCCTGCAGGAGAGAGCTGCAGGCTGCTGCGCCGGGCGCTGGGTGCTGATGTCTGTTCAGAGGAGCAGCTGTGCACGGCGCTGGGTGGGCTTGGCTGGCTTTGTGAGAGGTGCAGCGACAGGGCTGCGGTGGCCAGTGAGCAGCAGCTGCTGAGCCACAGGAGTAACTCTCAGGCAACTCTGTGGAAAGGTCTCCTCACAAAACCCACCAGGTTAATGTCAGGGGAATGAAGTGATGTGACAGAAATGGCTTTGCCTGCGGGTGGGATCACAGAGGCTTTGTCTGCCTAATCAGTGAGGCCAGAGGGGCAGCAGGGACCCCCAAGGCCCCTTGCCTCTGGCTGCTCTCAGCATCCCTGTCTGTGTGTGGCCAGATCCTGGTCCCGTTCCTGGCCTTGGGCTTGCTCCCAGGGAGCTGCTGCCCTGTCCTGGGACAAGCTGTTGCTGTTCCCCACGGTGGCTGGCTGTCGGGGCAGGCAGGGGGGGATGGTGCCCCAGCCCCACATCCCAGGGGAGCCAGTGGCTCGCTGCCTGTCCGCTGGGCATGGGCATCACCTGCGAGGTGGTGGGGATGCTGGTGGGGCAGGAGCCAGGTAGAAGGGGAGGCAGGAGGCAGGGAGGAAGCGCAGGCAGTCTCCGTGCTGTGCCTCAGCCCAGGGCTGCTGAACAATGGCAGGGAAGGTGGCAGGGAGCTGGAAGCACCGAGGGACAGCAGGACATGCTGTGGTTGCCTGTGCCCTGCTCCTGCCAGAGCCTGGTGGGCTCCCTCCTGCTGGCACTCGGCCCTGGCCACAGTCTGCCCCTGCCCCACGGCTCCCTGCCTTCCTCCATCCCGCCCCGCTCCTCCCCTGCCCTCTGAGGCATCTGCATGGCCCTTCCCTCCCAAAGCTTTTGTTTCCCTTCTCCGGAGGGAAACGCATCTGAGGCTCAGGTTTCCAAGGTGGAAAAGCAATTTCTTCCCTGCAAATTGCCCCTGTTTTGTTGTGTTTCCTGATCCCCACTGACTCCGCGCAGGCCAGGAGGCCGGGGCAGCTCACAGGCGACATGGTGGCTGCCCACCCGCTTCCAGGGCCACCCCAGTGAGTGCAAGCTCTGCCCGTGCAGGAGCTGGGTGCCTTCCCAGGGAAGCCGCCCGCACCCCTGGGCTCAGCAACTGTGGGAACAAAGCAGCAGCTGCAGAGCAGTCCCGTGCTGGAAGGCAGCCGAGCAGCGTGGGCTCCGAGCAGCGTGGGTGCTGAGCACAGGCCCAGGGTGTCCCTTTGCAGGCTCCAGCATCCAGCTGAGCAGACCTGGCTGGGGCACAGAGCTCAGGCCCTGCCCTGCTTGGCCCTGGGCTCAGGTGGGGCGTGTGATGTGCCTTACACATCCCCTGCTCACACCGGGGCTCCCTGCCTGGGGCCACAAGGCTCTGACACCCCACAGGATCCGCAGAGGATCTGCGGGCAGGTGCCTGAACTCTGCCCCGTGTGTGGGAGTTCTGGCTGCCCTCGCCCTGCAGCTGAGCTGAAGTTCAAGGTTTCCTGGTGCAAGGCCTGTGCCAGCCGTGCCTCAGCCCATTGCCCTGCTGCCTGGGGTCTCCTGGGCAGGGTGGGCCACGCCGCAGCATCCTGCCCTCGCCCCCGTGCCCCCAGCGCTGGGGATGCTGAGGGATCCTCGCCAAGTCCCCTCTGCCCAGCTCCTCTCGCCAGCTTGAAATTCACTTGGGAAAAATCCTTGGCCTGACAAATAACAAACCTGGCAGCTGGCCAGCGATTCAAAGGCTCCAAAAGCAGAGCCGAAATTTGCAGCTGGCCACACTCCCTGCCTGGCTTGGCAGCAGCACCGGTGTCTGAACACCTGCCAGGGCCAGGAGCGCCTGCGGCGCCTGCAGCAGAGCGCCCAACCAGCCGCGGGGCACCCTGCGTGCCCTGGCACCGCTGCCACGGCCGGGGAGTGCTGGTGTGCCCGTGCCCCGGGCTTTATTCTCACAGAAAGGGATATGCTGGCTGCCGGGACAAGGAAAATGCCCTGGAAAACTGTTTGCAAACAAGTGTGTGGCTGCGGGAGGCAGGGTGTGCACTGGGCTCTGCGTGCAGCCAGGCTCAGCCCGGCAGCATCCCACAGCTCTCCCATGCCCCGCAGACCTTCTGGCTGGACAGGTGGCTGCTCCCACGCCAGGGAGGCTGGCAGCGCCGCCAGAGCCGGCTGAACGGCGGCCCAAACAGGCCTGGTGCTGCGGGGGTGGTGTGGAGCGTGAGGCTGGCTGGGCAGGGAGGTCGGTGCAGTGCTGGGGAGCGTGCAGCCGGGTGAGAAAACACAACAGAGCCTGGCAGAGGGTCGGGGCTCCTGCGGGGTAAGGCAAACTTTGCTAATCTTACATGACACCAAGACAGAGAGGTGCAGGGGAGCGGAGGAAGCGAGCGGGCGGCTGCCGGAGGGGCAGGGCACTGGGCTGTGGCCCCCTGGCCTCCCTGTGCCCGGGAAGGTGTGTCATGCGGAAGGGTAATTGGATCCCGGGATTTACTGAATGATACTGCGGATTATTTCACAGCCATCATGTCACAGGGTAATCTTGTTACGGCATTACACAGCCACACGCACACGCAGCCCCGGCGTGCCCATGGCTGGCGGCACCGGAGGACCTGTGCTGGACGTCCCTCTGCTGACACTGGCTCCCAGACCAGGCGCAGGCCTGAGGCCAGTTACCTGGGTGGATGGTGCCATCTGGGACCTGAGGCTGTCGCAGTACACAGGAGGCTGGGATGTGATGCCTGGGTGTTGCAGCGGGGCGCAGACCCCTGGGGGTGTGCAGGGCGGTGGTGTGGCCAGGCCTGCCCCCGTGGCACTGGGGCTGGGTCTCACCCAAGGAACAGCCTCCCTGGGAAGAGGGGAGAGGCGGCTGCGCAGCCTGGCATGCAGCATCGCAGCGCATGGGAGCCAGCTGCCCACCGTGTGCCCCCGTGCTGGGTTCCTCCCCACGGTCTGCCTTGGGCAGAGCCCGGACCCGGAGAGGGGAAGTGACCCCGGGTATCCTGGGGAGCGGGATCCGGGCAGCCCGCAGAAGCAGAGGGGGGCGGCTGGGATGCTGCGCAGGACCTGGAAGCGGGGCCTGTGGCTGCTGCTGGCCCTGTGACAAATGTCTCTGGTGAGCCCAGCCCGCACGCCTCCCCCTCCTCCAACAGCCGGCTGCTTTGCCAAGGCGTGAGGGAGCCAAATCCTGCCTCTGAGGCAGTGAAAATACTGCTCTCCACCCCCCGAGGTGAGTAAGAATAGCAGATGAGCTGAGGCAGAAAAACAGCCATGACCACAGCTTCCTGCGTGGCCGCACGAGGTGGTGGAGGGGATGGAGACGGCCGGCGCTGGGCGCCCGGACCCCCGCGGCGGGCAGGCACGGCGGGCAGACCCCGGCCCACTGGGGCAGTGCCTGGATCCCCGGGCTGACGGAGGGTGGTAGGAAACCCCAACATCCTCCTCCTCCATGTCCTCCTCGTCCTCCTTCCTCATGCCTCTGTTTTGGGATGGGGAAGTGGAAACCACATTGCCTGGCCCTGAGAGCTGCTGCCGGCCGAGCCGGGCACAGGGCACAGGCTTGTGTTTTACTGGGGATTAATGATCTTTGGTGCTTCTGCCCCACTGAACTTCCACCCAGAAAACCAGCATCTTGCCCGGCAGCGGCAGGTTTAATTTAAAACAAGCTTTTACAGCATTTTTTTGGTTGGTTTGTGCCCAGCTGAAACATTGCAATCTGAAACACTGCAGATGCAGCCAGCTCTCCCACAGCAGCTTTCCAGCAGGTTAACTTTGGACTGGGATGATAACAAATTATCTGCTAAACACACATGTGAAGGGAGCTTCATGCCGGCATGTTGGCTGGTCTGGAGCTGCTCCTACTCTAATTTTCTGATTTTTTTGTATCCTTCAACTCATTTTGTTCTTTTAAGCCTGTAAACCAGGGAAAGGGTGGCAGCGCCTTTATCTTAAGATGGAGCATGACCTCCTGCTTAAAAACAAGGGGTGGCTTTATTTATCCTGGGGCTTGGGGAATAAGAGAAATGTTTGTTGTCCTACAAAAGATCGGCTTATCAGCTATTACTGGAGCAGGATGACAATTCAGAGTGAGCAGTTTATTAGGCACATTAAACCCCCGTTCTCTGTTCATGGAAGATCTGGGGTAGCTGTGGCTGTTGCAAGGATTTCCAGAGACAGCATGCCTGTGCCTGTGCCTGTGCCCATGCCTGTATTCGTGCCATGGGCTGTTGTGCTGCCATGGTGGGAGACACAGGGCACCAGCTTGGGTGAGGAAGCAGCTCTGCCTTGCACAGAAGACTCACTAAATGACCCAATGTGATGTCTCCTGCCTGCACAGCTCAGCGACCAGAGCGTGTGGAAACCCAGCACGAAACGCCTGTGAAGAAAGCAGAACCGAATCTGGCAGCAAGTGCTGTTTTGGCAGACATGTCACAGTGTCCACAACAGCCTCCTCCCTGGGAACGTGGACTCAGGGGGCAGGACTTGGAGTCCCTAAGTGTGTTTTCTCCCCACAAGCCTCCCTGTTGTGCAGGGCTGTGGACAGCACTATCCCCTGGAGATGGGCTGCGCAGCCGGCCCTGGCAGCACCAGCGCCAAGGGCATTTTGTGATGGGCTCTGGGTGAAGAGTGGGACCCACAGAGCGGGAGGAGGTGCAGCTGAGCGCAGGGCATGGCAGCAGGCATCTCTCGGTGAGGCAGCAGCTGCTCCCCAGGGAAAAGCCACCTCCATCCTGCTCAGACCTGCTGCTCAGGGCACGGAATCCCAGCCTCCACGGCAGCAGAAAGCAGTCCCCAAAGCCTGTGCCGGGGCCAGGACTGCCTCCAGCTTTCCGTGTACTTTGGTGGTGCCAGACTTAGGCCTGTGTTTGTGCAGGGCAGGGACCTGACCCACTTCAGAAAGACCCGGCTCCACGCGAGCCTTTGGGACAGGCTCCCCAACCGGGGCCCCCCAACCTCCTCTCCTGATCCTGATCCACCGGCCTCAGACGCTGCTCCCTGCTCCCCTGGCAGGAGCAAAACTGAGCCCTGGGAGGGAGCAGAGCCACAGCCCCCTCCCCACTGCCGGTGACCAGGGGCTGCTCCATGTGAACAGCCAGCCGGTGTGGGGCACGCAGTGCTGTGAGCTCCTCTCCAGGATCCTTCCTCCAAACAAATCCGGGGGGATGGAGGCTTTCCTGACATTGTCAGCCCTGGCTGGTTGGGGACGGAGTGAGCGGGGCTGGAGCAAGCAGCACAAACGTGTATTTACACGTGCACACAATAGGTCGTGTGCTCACAACGGGAGTGAAGCACGGCCAGGCCACCCGCGAGGGAAAGGCTGAGGCAGCAAAGACACGGCCCTCGGAGCTGGGCCTGTGCTCTCCTTGCACCCTCCGTGCTGCCTGCGGGGCTGTGGGGTATTTAACAAATGCCCCTCAGCCTCAGTGCTCCTCTGAGCTGGACTCCACTCTCCCCGTGCCCTGCCATGGCAGAGCAGAGCAGAGCCACACTCAGCACCAGTGTGCCCTGGGGCACCTCTCCTGGGGCACTCAGCACCCTGCCAGGGCAGCAGAGAAGGGGGCAGCCACTCGTGATGGGCTGCTGCTGGCGTGGCATGTCACAGGGGTCATTCTGGGGAATGTTCATGAGTTGAAACAGCCCAAAGAGGGAGAGCGGGGCTGGATGGTCCCACGCTGCTGCCATCCCTGTGGGCAAGGGGATCTGCAGGGCGCTGGGTGGGGGCACCTGGGCAGGTCTGCCAGGGGACAGACACATGGACTCATGTCTGTCCTGCCTCCCTACAGCCCCATGAGCAGTTTGCTCCACAGACACGAACGCAGCTCCAGAGGTACTCCCCACCTCGCACACCCAGTCTGGACCAGCAGCACTCACTGGAGGGCTCTGCTCCCCCCTTACTGGTGCAGGAGAAAGGGAGCACGGCCCTGACCTCCTCCTCTGCCTTTCCCTCTGGACAGTTGCCCAGACTCGGAGCAACCCAGGCTGGGCAGTGCCTGTGGCACGGGGAAGAGCGAGGGGCAACCCAGGAGAGCAGGTGGGCGCTTGGCCCCGGGGGCTGCTCACGGGGGTCTGCAGCAGCTCGCTCTACAGGTGACTGGTCATCCTGGCCGAGCCCAGCGCTGCCGGTTGGGGCTTCCCAGCTGGAGTGGCAGGAGCACGGCTCCTTGCTGTCCATGACCTGTGCGCTGGAGCCAGGAAATCCCAGCCCTCTGGCACTCGCCAGGCTCCAGGTTTAAAAATACTTAAGGAAAATAATCCTCCAGCCTCATTGAGGCCAAAGCAATTCTGGGCAGGTTTCAGAACAAATACTGGGGGTTGTGTTTTGTCTGTTCTCGGCAGGCTCTTGGCTCAGCGCTCGCTGCCTCCCTGGGGACTCGCAGCCGTGACGTCTCGGTGGCAGTCCTCAGCCACGTCACGGCTCGGGGGGACCGTCCCAGGCAAGACATCCGCTGCGTGCCGTGGGGCGGGAGCGCTCAGCCCCCTTATCAGCCACGAGTGGCTGGATGGCGGCTGAGGCCATCGGTGGGGTGTGGCAGAGCAGCGCTTCGCAGCCGGCCCGCGGCACTGGCCCATGGCACTGGCCTGTGGTGCTGGCCCATGGCACTGGCCCGTGGTGCTGGCCTGTGGCACTGGCCCGTGGCACTGGCCCATGGCACTGGCCTGTGGTGCTGGCCCATGGCACTGGCCCGTGGTGCTGGCCTGTGGCACTGGCCCGTGGCACTGGCCCATGGCACTGGCCTGTGGTGCTGGCCCGTGGCACTGGCCCGTGGCACTGGCCCATGGCACTGGCCTGTGGTGCTGGCCTGTGGCACTGGCCCGTGGCACTGGCCCATGGCACTGGCCTGTGGTGCTGGCCCATGGCACTGGCCCGTAGTGCTGGCCTGTGGCACTGGCCCATGGCACTGGCCCGTGGCACTGGCCTGTGGCGCTGGCCCGTGGCACTGGCCCATGGCACTGGCCTGTGGTGCTGGCCCATGGCACTGGCCCGTGGTGCTGGCCCATGGCACTGGCCCATGGTGCTGGCCTGTGGCACTGGCCTGTGGTGCTGGCCCATGGCACTGGCCCGTGGTGCTGGCCTGTGGCACTGGCCCATGGCACTGGCCCGTGGCACTGGCCTGTGGCGCTGGCCCGTGGCACTGGCCCATGGCACTGGCCTGTGATGCTGGCCCATGGCACTGGCCTGTGGTGCTGGCCTGTGGCACTGGCCCATGGCACTGGCCCGTGGCACTGGCCCATGGCACTGGCCTGTGGTGCTGGCCCGTGGCACTGGCCTGTGGCACTGGCCTGTGGTGTTCGCCCTGCCAGTGCTTGCCCTCCGCTTCAGCCGTCCCCTCCATGAGCGGCGGTCGGCAGCCCCAGAGCCTGCTGGCCCTGCTGCCCTGCCCCGCGGCCCCCTGGGCTCACACGCACCTGCCGAAACACGGAGCGGTGCCCTGGGCCTCCCCAGCGACCCCCGGGCAGGGAGGGCCAAGGGCTGGTGGTGCCGGAGGCAGCAGGAACAGCCACTGCCCCCAGCGCTGGGGGATGCCCGTGCAGCCGGGCGGTGGGAGCAGAGATGGGGGCTGAGAGGCAGCTCCCTGGGCGTCAGAGCCTGTGGTGAGCCCCGTGCCCGGAGGAAGGCAGGCTGCCCACAGTCCCCTTGGCCCCTGGCTGCCCGCAGTCCCCTCCCTTCCTTTTCAGACCTCTGGGAGTGGTCCATGATGACACAAGACCAAAAATGTCAAGTACTGCGAAGAGGAGCTGGGCTTTGTGCAACATCCCAAGGAAACAGCTGCCACCACAGATGCCGCAAAGCAGGACCAGGGCTGGAGAGCAGCCCGGAGCTCCAGCTTGTCCCCGTGGTGATGCTAGCCTGACATCACTGGCAGTGCCATCCTCCCTGATGCAGTCCAGTCACCAAAGCCCCCAGCACTGGAAACTGATCCTAAAGTCCTGGCATCCTGTGGAGAGGGAGAGGTGCTGCAGCCTGATTGTAGATCAAGAGACGTGGCCACGGGTGCCACCAGCCCCTGCAGCGGGGCATCACGCAAGGCAGGCTGTGAAACAAGGCGAAACAGGCCCCTGGGCAGGGCCAAAGGAGAGTGAAATTGGGTGAGGCAGCGTGATCAGCACACGAACTTATTTGGTCTGGGATATGGTTAAATTATTTGCGGAGCCCCCACCTTTTCCTCCCCACCCCGAGAACAGGAATAGCCAGTAAAACAGCATGTTCTGGGACAGCGGCGATCCCAGGAGAGCTGCACACACAGCATCACCCCTGCCCCTCTCCTCAGGGTGCCCAGGCTGCCAGAAAGCTTTCTGAGGAAGACGATCCTGGTGTCTGGTGTCTGTAGCAGGATCTCGTCGCTGGTGGGACTGGTTTGGGTGTCCCTGAGGGCACTGGCTCCTGGGAAGGGGACAGGGAAGGGGACCTCGATGTCCACAGCTGGGCCGGGGCCCCTCCATCACCCACAGCACATGGTGATGCCCCATGCCAGCAGCCTGCACGCTTCCAAAGGCACATTCATCCCTCTTGGGGTGAATTCCCCCTGAGCAGAAGGCTGAACCCCTCCTGCCTGGGGAGATGTCAGCCCCTGCCCCTGCCAGAGGAGATGTCAGCCCCTGCCCCTGCCCGCGCAGGGTGACGGCACCGGCCATGGACCCTGCGGGATGGGCTGCCGATGTGAGCGGAGCGCTGGTGCTGCCAAGACATACTGTTAGACTGCCAGCACTCAGGAAACCAGAGCGTGGAAGGAACGAGTCACTGTGCTGGGAACATATGGGATGGCAATCTGCAGGGAAGGACGGCAGCCCCCACACTCCCTGGAGAGCGAGCGGGACCCTCTGAGTCCTCGCAGAGCAGCACATTAGCATTGGAAAGTACATCGAACAGCATCACTTTCCTCTGGCTCCAGGGACTGCAGGGGAGGAGGAACAGATACTATCATCTCCTGTGCCAGATAAGCGCCTTGGCAGGAGGCAACATGGTGTGTGCTGCAGCACGAGGGGCCGCGGGAAGGAGCCGGGGAGCGCTCCCCCTGGGAGATGAGGAAGAGGCACAGTGCAGAGCCACGGGAGGACGGCAGCGTGTGTGTGATGCCTTTCGACATCTACTACACTCCGTGGCAAGCTCACCAAGCAGAGCATCCTTCTCCTGGCAGCGAAGAGCAGGCATGCCAGCTGCCAGGATGCAGGCTGGAGCCAGGCAGGCGGCACGGTGCAGCCTCGTCTTTCCTGGGCAGGACGCAGACAGGCCGGGCCGATGCAAAGGCAGCAGACAGAGTTTGCTCTGCACAGAGCACCGTGACGCTCTTCCCATCTAGTGGGGCGAGCTTACCTGCGGGCATGTGCCTCTGCTGCCAGCACCCCACATCCTGCTCCTCGGCTCTCGCTTCCCAGGGGCTCACGTGGAGGTGGCACTCGCCCCCTCCACTCCTGGTTACACTGTCACACTGCAGATGTGGGTCTCTGATGTGGTCAGTGGCATCTGGGACCACCCTGGGATGGTCTGTGTCCTGGGGGACACAGCAGCAGGCAGGGTCAGAGCCTGAATGACTTACATGAGCATAAAGATGACCACGACTGCAGCGGTTTCCTGCGCCGTGGCCATTTCCAATGTGTTGCCAGCAGACACTTTCTCCCCAGGAGAGGACTCTAAACAATGACAGAGGCTGTTACATGACACAGCCCTGAACAATGCTGGGCCTTTATGGGAGGCAGAACCCGCGCGCTCCCTGAGGACGGCACTCCAACGCCTTCTCTTCCCCATCTATTGTCACCATGTTGCTATGATGGGTAAACTGGAAGCTCAGCTGAAGTGAAACGCGAATCCAAAACTTCAGAAAACCTTTTCCCAAAGCCTTATCAGGAAATGAGGATGGATATCTCAAAAGAACAGACGTTCCCAAGAGATTTCTAATAATTCCTCGAGTCAGACTCATGTTGTTACCTCCCTTATCAAGCAGGACATGTGTATTCATGACAGACTAGAGGGCTGGACTTTTACACCTGCTAGAGACATTAATTGCAAGAGAAGCCAGAGCTAGTGATTATATTGTTAAGATTACTGCAGGTCCTTAGTGTTTACAGCAGGACAGAGAAAACCTGGGTTTGCCTCGCGCTGCGCTCTCCACCCTGCGAGTGGAACCGTTTGGCTGTACCCGACTTTGAACTCAATTAGTGTCCACAACAAACAGCCAGCAGCAAGAGCGCAAGGCTGCTTAGAGCTGCTTTTCAAGGACAGCTTTGTTGCCCAATATCCTGAAACAGTATCCTGTTTTCCTCATGAGAAAAAAATTCCTAATGGGATTAATATTAAATCCCTCTTTTAAAGGAGACAAAAATGTAGCCGCACAGAGCAGGATGGACTCCTTTCCAGGGAGGAGCTGCAGCAGGAGCATCCTACAGCTTCTCGCCTGCCCGTCCAGCCCATGGCTGCTGGGGCAGGTCTGGGCTCACCTAAGCTCTGCCATCCCTGGCCTCTGGCCTCTTATTTTCTGTGTTTCTCTCAAGCACAGACAGGCTCAGGGTGTCGCACAGCAGTGCCAGAGGAACTGTTGTACATCTTCATTCATCCCAGCAGTGCTGGGTGTCTCAGAGGAGCCTGGGGGTGGGTGTCCCAGCTGGGATCCCCCAGCGCTGCCCATCTCACCTGGAGCTGGCAGCACTCAGCCTGGGCAGGGCAGAGCACCTGATCCTGGACGGGACGTTAAAGAACAGCAAAGCTGAGCGGCACTTTGATCCAAACCTGCCCCTTCCAATAGTTGTTCATCTTGTTGTCTAAGCAAGAGAGCGCGTAGCCCTCTCCCTGCCGAGCCACACGCAGAGGCAGGGAGAAGCCTCCCACCCACTCGCCCTCGGCTCGCAGAGCCCAGCCTCAGAAGTGGGTGAATGAGTTTGTTGTAGTCCCTGCTCCTTTATCGGGCGCACCTGGCCCGCCTTGACATGCAGAGAGCACAGCCGTAAACACCCGTGCGGCAGGTGGGAGCCGTGGTTTCTTTTGATAGGGAAGGGCTCACACCTCCCCTGCAGCTGCTGCGCCTCGATCTGCAGGGTCACTGCTGCTCCCCCTCTCTCCCTCCCGGGCTCGGCTGAACTCCACCACGCTTCTTCTGGCTCTAAACCAAATCCCAGCATTAGACATACGACCCAAAGACAATTAGCGCCATGAGGCTGCGGGAGAGCAGCCCAAGGAAACGTCCACAGGTTACAGCCCCTTCAAGCAGCCTTGGGTGCATGTGGCGGGTGCAGGGTGCCCCATGCATGGGTGCCATGGGCAAGTTTGCACTCAGAGGGTGAGGACGGGATGGGGATGTGCTCCCAGCACACGCCTCTGCCGCACACCGTGGCCTTGAGCACGCCGGGCCCCTCTTCTCCTGCAAAACCCAGCTGCGAGGGGAACGCCAGCAGCATCCCGCTCACCCCCAGCCTGGGGCTCAGGCGTACGGCCCGCAGCAGGGCCTGCTCGGGGCTCGCTTGGGCCGGGCGATGGCAGATACAGCGGATGCAGCATCCCCCGCGGGCAGCACGCTCGCTGCCTTCGCGGAGCAGCAGCCGGCCGGCCCCGGCGGGCGAGTCCCGGCCCCGCGGAGAGCCGAACTCGGGCAGCAGCGCCCCGGGGCTGTGCCCCGGCAGCGAGGGGAGGAGACCCCCGGCCGAGCCCCCATTCCTCCCCGCGGCACCCGCCGGTGGAGGCGCCGAGCCGTGCCAAGCCCCGACTCCCTCCGACCCGGCCTCCCGCCCGCCGTCCCCGGAACCGGCCCGAAACCCGCGGGGCCGGAGCGCCCGGGCCGGCGCTCCCGCTGCCTCCCGCTCCCTCCCGCCCCCGGTCCCGGCCCTCCCCCGCGCCGCCCCGGCGGGGCGATACGTGCCGGGGCGCACGGCTCCGCTCGGCCGGCGATCCCGGGGGCCGGGCCGGGGGCGGCGGAGGGAGGGGAGAGGTGGGGAGGCAGCGCGGGGCCCGGGGGTGAGCGGGGGCCCGCGGGGGCAGCCGGGGCGACGCGCACGTGGCGTAGCGGGGGCGGAGCTCGGCCCGGCCCGGCCCGTCCAGGCTCCGCCCGCGGCCCCTCTCCGTGCTTATAGCGGCGGGGTGGGGGCGGCGGCACTCGGCTGGCGGCGGCACACGCAGGTAGGGCCCGGCGGCCCACGTGGCGGGGGACGGGTCGGGACGGGACACAACGGGACAGGACGCGCGGGGGATGGACTGCGCCGCGCCGCGGTCCCCGGCTCCGGGAGCTCCCCGCGCTCCGGCATCCTCCGGAGCCGCCGGCGCGGTGCTGGGTCCCCGCCATGCGGGGCCGTGCTGCCGGCGGGTGCCCGGTCTGCGGCCCGTCGGACGTGGGCGGGCTCGGCGAGCCGGGGAGTTCCGCCCTGGCGGGGCGGCTGGTTTGGCCTGGCCGTGTGTGCCCCCTCCCCCGGCGGTCGGAGGGGTCCCGTGTTTCGTTCATGCTCTGGGATGGAGCTGTGGGTCCCACGCGCCCTGCCCGGGGCCGCCTCGTGTGTCGAGAGCCCGCCCCTCTCCCCCTCTCGCCGCCGGGAGCGGCGCCCCGGGCCGGGTCCCGCTCGCCGTCCTTGTCCCGGTGACCTCCTTCGGCGGGGAGCGGCTGGTGGCTGCAGGGCCGGGGGTTGCGCGGGCTCCGGGGGTGCGGGGCGCCCTACCCGGGGGAGTCCAGCACCCGAGGCACATGGCCGCCGAGCTCCCGGTCCCTCCGGCGCCCCGAAAGTCTCGTCCGCGCCCCACCGGAGGCCCGGCCGGGTTGTTTATAGGGGCTGCTGGAGCGTCCGTCCCCGCCGTGCCGGGTGTAGGGGAAGAGGTGACTGACTCGGGCCTCTGGCGCCCGATAAGCGCAGAGACCGGGGTGGCTGCCTGGCCGAGGTCCCCGGGAATCACAGAATCACAGAATCACAGAATTGTAGGGGTTGGAAGGGACCTCGAGAGATCATCGGGTCCAACCCCCCTGCCAAAGCAGGCTCCCTAGCTCATATTGCTCAGATAGGTGTCCAGGCGGGTCTTGAATATCTCCAGTGAAGGAGACTCCACCACCTCCCTGGGCAGCCTATTCCAGTGCTCAGTCACCCTCACTGTGAAAAAGTTCTTCCGCATGTTGCCGCGTGGGTCTGCGGTGCTGGGGCTGGTGGGGCCCCCCCTTCCCCCGGGCAGTGCTTGCTGGAGCCCTCCTCTACCGCTATGTGAGGGAGCACATCGCCATGCTGCACCCCACTCGGATGCTCGCACCGGCCCTCAGGTGTTTCCCTTTGCAGGCGCTCAGGAGCTGGACATCGGGTGCACGAAGCCACCTGGGTGGGTGAGTCGCTGAGCTCCTTCCAGCATCGCGATGGGCTGCGGCGGCTGGCGCTTGCAGGGATGAGGCTGCGCTGGAGGAGCCCGCAGGACTGGGCTGGCATCGTTTAAGCCCCGGGAGAGGTTTTGGCGTTGCTCAGGGAGGAGTCTGCACGCTCCAAGGTCCCCGCAGCCGTGCATGTGTGCCGAGGTGTGCTCCTGCCCCGGGTGTGTCTGCAGGCTGTGACCCGGCCAGCGAGCTCCGGCGTGATCAGCAGCGGGAAGTGGGATGGCTGGAGCTTGCTGGCAGCATCCACTCTCCCTCTTGGCAGCAAGAAGCTGTTGAGGTGCTCCTGGAGCTGATGGCTCCTGCAAAGCGCTTCCCTGCCCCTGCAGTGGGAGCTCGCTGTGGTCTGGGGTCTCAGGGACTGCTCCATGCAAAGCCCTGTGGCCCGTCTCTGTCTGCACCGGGACAGATGCTTGGGGAGCCAAGTGGGGCTGGGTGGCAGCTGGGCCCCCGCGGAGGGTGAGTGGGGTGCAGCAGATGTGCTGCTGGGGTGCATCGCCCGGGGTCCCTCCAGCACGGTGTGTGCGAACGGGTGGGCAATGCTCCAGGGCTTCCAAGTCGGCCTGGGAACAGGGCGAGCGTCACCTGCGGGTCAGGAGGCCGGGGTGGATAGCTTGTTACCCCGGAGGGGAGTGATCCGTGTCCTGCCCGCCCCCTGCCCTGCAGCTCGCCCTTTGCAGGAGGGCTCCTGATGCTCCTGGGCTCTGAGGCTCTCCTCCTGAGGGAAAAAGGATGGGCTTTTCAGTTGCACCACAAGGAACCTGAAATCTAATGATACCGGTTTTTGTGCCTTTCCGTGAGCCTTAAGCCTTTTTGTGGTGCACAAGAATCCTATTCTCATGCTAAGTGAGGTAATTTAGTGCTGCCTGATTCTCCTGGGTGTCTTTGAGGCTTTCTTGGCTGTGTCTGGAAGGGAAGGAGCAGGGCTGAGAAATGCACCCTGTGCGCTGGGGTGGGGGTACCTGGGCCCCAAGGTAGAGAAACCCCTTTGAGAAGGGGCCTCCTCCCTCTCAGATTAATCACTGGCTGGATCTCTTAATTACAAAGAAGTGTTTTGCTCCTGTACCACATGTCTCCCTGCCCCCAAAGCTCCCGGTCCGGGAAGGTGTGAGGCATCCTCCCCTTCCCAAGGAGGTTCCTGATGAAGGTGTGAATGGCTGCCTCCGCTTTCTGTTGGCTCCTATCTCCGGCAACTGGTGTAGTTTATTTGGCAATTAAGATGGAAAATACCCACTGATTGCGTGCTGCTATTTTCTGTCTCCTTGATGGGAGTTGGGAAGCTGCACGTAGGCTCGGGGAGGTGAGTGGCATCCCATTAAGCACTGGAGCGCTAATCTCGCACTCCTCTGGCTCTTCCTATTTCTATTTCCTTCTGTGGAAGCAGCCTGTAGCGGTGAGAGAGAGCCTTGCAGTGCCTGTGTGACTCACCCTCCAACGTGCTGTCGGGCTGCTGGAGCCAGACACGGGGCTGTGGTTATACTCCTGGAGCTGCAGCCAGTCACCCGGGTCCCCAGGGTTGTTGGGGAGGGTCTTCTATCTGTCCTGCCTGGCTTGGGCCCTGCTTTGGGCACTTTTTAACACGTGGGGAGCACAGACAGCTCAGGCTCTGGCTCTTGGGGAAGTTGCGCTTTGACTGTGTCTCTGGGGTTTCGCAGCCTCCTGCTCTGCCCTCGGAGACACCGTGGCTGTGGTGCAGGTGCCTGAAGGAATGCTGAAGCTATTCGGTACCACATTTTTCTCATTCTGAGGATTTCCTGGCGGGCACAGGGTGTCCCAGAGCATTCCCAAGCAGTGCTGGTGCAGGGAGGATTGCCTCTGCTTGCTGGCAGAGCACAGCTTGTGCTTGGGGTAGGACTGTGAGGCCTTGCACAGGGGCTGAGCCCCCCTGTCCCCTCCTGAGATGGGGGGTTGACCACCAGCGCTGTAGGAAGCCCTTTTCCTAGGGACAGGAGCGCAAGCAGAGCCTGGGGCTGTTTCACCAGTGTGCCTTTTCTCTGTGCTCAGCACCTCTGAGCTGGAGGGATCGTACCTTGTACAGGGTTGGTGGTGAGGTGGGCTGGGAGAGCCCCTGTTGCCTGGGGAAGAGCCATGCTCTTGTGGGGCAGGTTAGAGAGGGAGCTCTGGGGGCTGTGCCTGGCCTAGAAGCCAATGTGACACCCCTAGGAGCTGGTTTGTGTAGAATCATTTAGGTTGGGAAAGACCCAAGATCATCAGTCCAACTGCTACCTTGGCACTGCCAAGACCACACTGCTCCTGAGCACCACATCTACACACCTTTTAAATCCCTCCAGGGGCAGAGGCTCCCCCACTGCAGTGGGCAGCCCGTTCCAGTGCTGATGGCTGGGTTCTCGGGTAGAAATAAGCTCAGCTTTCTACCTTGCTCTTGTTGATAGATTGCTTAAGCCTGACTTCCCTCTCTCACACTAGCAAGAGACTTGGCTCTTGCTCAGATGGGCTCAGCACCCCTGGTGCTAATATATGGGCAGGACAGCCCAGGGAGGTTGTCTGGCATCTGTCTGCTAGGCAGAAGTAGCTGCCTGTCTTTCTGCTTGGTTGTTCCCTCCCAAAGCTCTGACAAACCATCCCAGCATCCCACTTCATGTGGCTTGGGTGGCTGGGTGCCCTGTCTGCCGGAGAGACCCGGGGCGGGCATCCAGGGAAGGGCCTTGGCTCCGGCCGGCGGGGTGAGTGGGCTGCCCTGTGCCTCTGCAGGCTGGGGCTGGCAGCGGGGTGCAGCTGGGGCTGGCAGAGGGCAGCTGCCGATGCCGCCTCTGCCAGCGCGGCCGCTGTGCCCCGTGGCGTCTGCCTGTCTGCGTGCCGGGCTTAGCTCACCGGGCCGGCAGACCGAGGCACGTCTGTGGGTGTGCAGGCTGTCCCGGTGGGGAGAGGTGCTGAGCGGGCTGGGCTGCTTCTGGCAGAGGCCTTGAGCAAACCCTGCCCTTGCTGCTGACCTCGCCTCACCCTGCCATGCAGCACTTCAATGGCCTATTGTCTTGGTGCGGAGCCCTGCGAGTGCTGGGGGTCACGCAGGCCATGTGCCCACCGGTTAAACCCCGGCTGTGGGTGCTCCTTGCAGTTAAAGCTCCGTGCTTAATGCTATAAACCTGCTTAAAACTGGTGGAAGTGGTGTCTCGTGAGCTCAGAGCAATCCGTATGTCTTGCTTCTGGCCAGGAAAAGGCCAGATTTGGAGCTACAAAGTGTTACTGGCTGTGAACAGCTTGTGACTGCCAGGGCCTCCTTCGCCTCTCCCCCAGCACTAAGCACAAGATGTCCCTTTAGCTTCAGGGACCAGAAGGGATGCTTGGGATCCACTGGCTCCACATGCAAACAGACATCCCACAGGGTGTTTGTGGCCCTGTGCTATCCCACAGGGGTGGGGAGGGATGGATGGGCATCAGGCTCTGTTGGAAAATGTTTGGGGATGGGGCTGACAGGAGTGGGAGTTCTCAGGGAGCGGCATCCCGCTCCTGCATCCATCCTCTCTGTTGGGGGCTTGAGGCAGGAGCCCCCTCAGGGAGTGGGGTCTGGTGCTGCTGGTGAGGGTCAGCTTTGGGCCTGGGTGTTTCAGTGTTGGCACTTGCTGGCTGAAGGTCTTGTCCAGCTGATAAAGGCATGAGGGGCCCAAATGGCTGTTGTACAACTGGGACAGCCCATGGCATCTTGCTGCGCTGCGATCCTGCTCCAGGCGCTGCCGTGACCCATGGAGCTGGTGCCCAGGAGCAGAGGCAGCCTGCCTGCAGCTGCACCAGGACTGGCCACCATCAGATTCATGTGTGGGCTCGGGGCTGGTGATGGGCTGTGGGAACAGAAGCTGGGGCTCTGCTGCCTGCCCTTCTCCAGCCTGGGCTCTGCCAGCAGCTCAGAGTGCCCTGTGCTGTGGGAGAGCTTTTGGAAGCAGCGACTGCCTGTGCCTGGGTAGGAAAGCCTTGGGCTCGAGGGGTGCACAAGAGGAGGTGGAGGTGCCCTGGCATGGCCCCTGTGTGGGATGTCCCTCTTCCTCTGACCCCAGTGAGGAGCGATGTGAGGACACTTTCATAAAGGGCTTGCCCCAGAAATACTTTGTGGCATTTGCAGCGCTTTGTAACTGTGAGCCTCTGTCCTTCCCCTGGAGTCCTGCCCAGACAGGGCTCTTAACAGCGCAGCAATTTGCTGCATTATGTAACAAAGTCTTGAAATCTTCCTGTTCCAGGCCCCTCAGGAGAAGGGACGAGTGGTGTGTGTGGGACTGAGGAGATGGGAAGGGTTTTGGTGTCTCCCGTGGCATGTCTCGAGCTGGTGCAGTTCTCATGGCCTGGGAACCCTGCGCTCCTGCTCACAGCGCTGCCGTGCAGAGGAGGGTTGCTGTAGGCTACCCATTCCTGTGGGTTAGTCAGGACGTTTACGGGGAGCAGATGTGATCCTTGTAGTCATTACTTGGTCTCATCAGTCTTAATTACTGCAAATATGGTTATTTTATTCCTTAATAGGGCAAACTGTAGCTGGCTGCCTGGCAGCTGTGGATTTGCTTTCCAAACACGTCTTAACACGTTGCAGCCTTTCCAAAACAGAGCTGCGAACACCATAACTATGTTCTGGCTGTTTTTCCCTTGCTGTAGAGCGGAGGGAAGCTTTCCAGTTGAACTGGCTGCCTTGCGTGTGCTTTTTTGTCTCTGGTTTAAAACTACTTCTGTGTGGGGGCAAGGAGGAAATCGGCAAGCAGCTTAATGCAGCTGGGGGAAGAACTTTCTAAAACTGGTCTTTCTTAATAAGGGTTTTCAGTGAGTCAGGGAAAAGTGTCGTGGCATGTAGAGCTCATCATGTAAACCCTCTGGCGCTGGGATTCGGGAATCTTGCTTCATGGTCCCAAGCCCTGTCGGGTTCAAGGTTTTCCCTGTGCAAGGCAAGAGAGGTCATGTCTAACCTGCCAAAAGGCGTTTTATTGTATGGAGACACGCTACCTGAGCACCCACAGGAGGAGGAACGCTGCGTGCCAGGGGAGAACAAATAGATGAACCAAGCCGCAGTAATTTCGGTGCAATCAAGCTCCTTGGGAGGGGTAGAAGAATTAAACCCTGTGTGTCTCAGGAGCAAAAAGAAAAGTCCCCAATACCCCATATTGTGCTTTGGATAGCTTTAATTGCCAGTACTCTTAATTACTGTTAACAAGTAGATTTTATTCCTTACTGGTAGCTTTTTACTGCCAACACCTACCTGGTAGCCTCATGGTTTAGAAACATTTCAGATAAATCAGTGTAGTTGGATGATGCTTTAAAGTTCACCGAGTGCTGTGAAAGCTCAGTATGACTCAACACAGGAGGCGGCTGGAAACTCCAGTGCGCAGCCGAGCTGGGGAAGTGATGTTGAGCAGAACCCAGTGTGCACAGCGGCTTTGCAGGAAGAGCAGGGCAGGTGGGTGGGCTGCTCCCCACACAGAGGCCTGGGGTGTGTGGTCCATCCAGACAGAGCCCGGCACTGCCCCCCTGCCTGCTGGTGCTGTGCTGGCTCAGCTCTGCACGGGGGGCTGCCTGCAGCCAGACCCTGCCTGCCTGGGCTCGGAGGTGCTGAACAAGCTGCTCAGGTGGCTGTGGTCCCAGGGCTCCCAGGGAGGAGACCTGCTCCTCTGGCTCCTGGGCATAGTTCAGTCCTGGATGTGCCCAAGGCAGCATCTTGTAAATGATTCCTTTGTTGGGGCGGATGGGTGGCTTGGATCTGCTCATGATGGTCATGTGTTGCACTGGCCGGGATGCAGGAAAATACCCTGCCAGCGAAGAAATCGGTGTCTGGGTCAGGCTAAACCAGTCTTAGCAGCTTACAGGAACCAGCCTCCCGTGTGCTCTGCATCCTCGTGCCCATGGGTCGGTCCGAGGCATCGCCTGAGCGTCTCCAGGTGTCGGGTGGCTCTGGCAACCCTGTGGGGCTGTATCAGGTAACTTGGTGCCTGTGCTGTGCCAGGTGGGAGTGGGGACTCCCTGCACCTCAGGGCCATGGGCTGTGGGATGCCTGGACCCTGCCCTGGGATGTGCACCCAAGTGACATGGAGCAGTTGGGCACCGGTGGCTGCTGAGGGCATGGGGGACGTGCCAGGTGGATGATGGCATGTCACAGCCCTGGATGAGATGGTAATCGTCACGAGCCTGGGCGGATGCTGCTATAAATAGAGGCTGCGCCACCTCCGAGCCAGCACGCTGCTTTGAAGCTGTGGCAGTGCCTGATGTGACCTGGGGAGCTCTGGGGAAGGCTCTCCTGCTCGGAGGTGGCTCTTTAAGTGGGAGCCTGAGCAGCAGAGCAGAGAGCTGTGGAGCAAGGGCTGGGCTCCTGCAAAGGGGCTGTCGTCCCCCCTTGGCTGATGGTGTTTAATCCGGGCAGGGGTGTCTCTGGCTGTGAGGATGCAGAGGGCTGTGGGGTGCTGGTGCCTTCTAAAGCCTGTACAGGGCACTCAGGTCTTCTCGGGACTCTAGCGATTCCTGTTGCTTTGCATACTGTAAGCCACGCTTGTGAGCAGCTGCTCTGCTTGCGTTTCCTCCCTGGGACAGCGTGTGCCGTGCCCAGCTGCCTGGAGCAGCCGTGTCTTCAGAGTGACCACAGCTCGGGGGTGTGATCCAGCCGTGTGGCAGCTGTAGCGCAGGGAACGCGTGAGCAGCTCGATGCCGCCGGGCTCCAAGTGGCTCCGCATCAGCAGCTCCGGCTCGAGCGAGCTGGGATGACATTTCCACATTCACTTTATTTTCTAATCCCTTCTGGGTCTGAGCTTTTAAGGTGAATTGTTTTTACGCTTGGGTGCCTCTCTGAAACCTGCTGTAGCCTTTTCCGTAGGGGAGGAGGAGTTGGGGGCAGCTGGGTTGGAGGTTCCTGCTGGGTCCGAGCCCCTGGAGAGCCAGACACCCCCTCCCTGGGCAGTGTGTGAGAGCCTTCCCTGTCACTGCCTGGGCTAAGTTTAGCTGCAGGCTGTGACCTTGGGTGCTGGCGGGTCTGCTGTGACACCTGCTTGCTCCTTCTTTGCAGAAAGGGGGGTGGCCTGGCCCCTGTGCATGGACCTATTTCCCCAGTGCTCCTGCATTTAATAACCTGGAGGTGCTCCTCCTGTTCCAGGCGTTTTGGGGTCCCCCCAGACTGGGTGCTGTGCTGGTGCAGGGATTGCACTGCTGGAGGGGCTGTGGGGCTCTGCCCCGGGTGGGTGAGTCCAGCCAGACCAGCTGCTGCCCCACAGGTCCCAGCCCTGCCTGCTGCTGGTGAGGACATCACCTGCTCCCTTCAGCTTAGGACAGAGCATCATGGCTTAAGTTTGAGGCTTATAAATACCCATGGGCCAGGGCTCCCAAAGGCCAGCTGCAACCTGAGCATGTATTTTGGGATGGCCTTTGGTGGATGTGCTGGTGAGCCCCAAGTGCTTGCCTCTTGGATCAGCTCTCTTGGAGGTGGTCCAGGGTGCTGGTGCTGTGCTGCTGCATGACAGGGAGTGGGGATGCACCCATCTGCTTTCAGCTGAGATGATACTTTGTCCTTTGCAGATCTTTGAACCCCAACTGAGTCGTCACCAACTTGGTTCAAGATGCCACCGGCCATCGGAGGCCCTGTGGGATACACTCCCCCTGAAGGAGGATGGGGATGGGCTGTTGTCATCGGAGCCTTCATCTCCATTGGGTTCTCCTATGCCTTCCCCAAATCCATCACAGTGTTCTTCAAAGAGATCGAGGTCATCTTCAACGCAAGCAGCAGCAAAGTCTCATGGATCTCCTCTATCATGCTGGCTGTTATGTATGCAGGAGGTAAGTGGATGTGCAGGGCAGGATGTGGCTGTGTTCCATCTGATGTCACACCTTGCTGTGGTGGCAACAGCCAAACTGCTAAAAGTTGGGACTCTTTATGGGAGAGCAGAACTTCACTGAGCAAGTTTGCCTCAAGGAGGCTGCTCAAAGTCCCATTTAATGCCCAGAATACAAAAACCGGGTTAATCTGTCCTCTTCTGCAAAGCTGCAAGGAAAATCTTTCCAGGGAATTAGGACTTGTATAATTCTGCCCTTGTCCTTGTTACACTGTGCTGTGAACACCCGAGGGCCGGGGGACGGCTGAGCCATGTGTAGGAGCCCTGCTTGGGGGGGTCTCTCTTCAAGAAGATACCGATATCTTTTAATCCAGGACACAGTGGGTGCATCTAGGGGTCTGTCCCCAGTTTCTGGTCAGCTCGGTGGCTCAGGACTGTGCTGAAAGCTGGTGCTCCCTGTGCTGTGGGCATCTTGTGCTGCTTGAGGGTGGCAAGTACAGAGACACGAGCAGAATAAAGCAAAACTCCTTAAACTGAGGCAGGTCCCTTCCCCCATCCTTCAGAAAATGCTTCTTGGAGCCCTTAATCCCCAGGCTTGTGCTCTGTGCTCCTCTTTGCCTGGCGAGGAGCAGGCAGAGCACTGCCTGCGGGGTGATGTGCTCCCAGCCGGCACCTCGCCGGTCTCCAGCCCCCGGTGCCTCGTACCCGCCGGCAGACACAGCTTCGTGCTGGGCTGGAGGGAGCTCTTGCTGGGGCCTGCGTCGTGTCCCCTCAGAGGGGAGTGGGATCCTGTGTGGCTGGCGAGCTGCCCGCAGCCTCGCTGCGTTCGTGCCGTGAGAGGTGCTGACGTCAGCGCCCGGCTGAGCACGAGGCTTTTCCTTTGGGGAACAGGCTGGGCTTTGTCCTGGCTCAGCCAGCCAAGCCACCGGCGCATTTCCCTGCTCTGATGTTATAACAAGCTTGTAAACCCTGTAACTGCCTTAAATGAGACTCAATCTGGGCCATTCCCTCTCCTAATAGCTCCGAGCTGGTTCCTGTGGGTGCCCCAGGGGTGGCACTGCCTGGAGCTGCCCGGTGTGGGGGAGGGTGGGGTGAGCTCTCTCCTCCAGTTCTGGGTCTGTCCCCCCTCCCCCAGTGCTCACACCACCTCTCCTGCTCCACTTCAGCCGTTGCCACTAAATCCCAGCAGCCTTGAGTCACTTGCCCATGGGGCAGTGGCAAGGATGCTGAAGGTACCCCAGTGCTGTCCTAGTGCATCCCTGGCTGCTGGTGTGGGGGAGGATGTGCTGCTGCCCCACTTGCTGCTTCTGTGCCTTCTGCAGCCTGAGCCCAGACCCTTGGCAAGGTCTGCACTGCCCTGGGGTGGTTGCAGTGTGCATCCCACGCTTGTTCCCAAGGCACCTTCCCGTGGGGACTGTGTGCTTGCTTGGAGGCAAAAAATGTAGCTTGTGCTCTGGGAAAACATCCTCAGCTGATGGTATCAGGAGCTGGGTTAGCTCCTGTCCCGGGCAGGGCCAGGGTGGTGGAGCTGTGTCCTGCAGCCCCATGGATGCCACTTCTCAGCTCCACCTCAGGATTAGGGAGAATGGTTTGCATTACTTAACACCTTTTTCACAGCACGAATAATCAAAACAGATCAGCTAACATGTGGCCAGAAACACTTCATGAGACTCTAACATGGGCTGGGTGTGAGTTCTCCCTTTTCTTTCACTGAAAAAAGAAGGGGGGGGGGGGCTGCTATCAGAGTGGCTTCCTGCTAGCTGTCCTTGGAGCTGCTGCTCCAGGCTCATTTCCCGGAGGAAAAGCCACGGTTGCCTTTCGACTCTGTCCAGGGTCATTGCGTTTGAGTTCAAGGTTCGTCTTTTGCTGAGTGCCAGGAGCTCTGTGGGGAAGCGTTTGGGGCTTGGGGCAATGTGACAGCCCCTGGGACCTGCAGCCACCTCTCATGGGATGGGGGATAGGGCCCCTTCCTGACAGCTGGTGGCATCAGGTTATTGCTGCTGGCACAGGCTGCTCTGGCTGGCATGTCAGCACTGGTACCATGGGAGCAGGACGCCATGGGGCTGGGGAGCCTCTGCAGCTGCTGGGCTTCTGTAACCTTCACCAGGCTTTGTTTAAACTGGGCAAAAAGGTCAAGTAGCGTCTGAGGACCCATGAATAACATGTTGACAACCTTGTTATCTGTTAATGGCAAAACTGGGTCTGTTAATATTCAATGGATGTTCATTCAGTTTATTTAAATACATTTTAGTATCTGTAGAGCATGCTTCACAGTATCTAATCACTGTTTGCTTTGGATTAAAGCTCCTAATACTGAAGCACTTAGACGAGTGTGTAGAGTGATTGGGCTCTTCGTACCGTCAGGTGGTGTGAAGTCAGAAGCACCCCTCCTCCCCAGGGTGGCACAGTGCTGCTCCTCCAGCTTGGCCAGCTTTGTGCCCATCCAAGCTGTTTGTTCACAGCTTTGGCTGGATCAGAAGCCTCTCGCTGGAGGCACAGTGCTGTGCCCCACTGCTGCTGAGCCCCCGGCCTGTGGTGGGCAGGTGGCCATGGGCCAGACAGAGCCCCTGGAGCAGAGTGTCCTCACGCTGTCCCAACCCCTGTCCCTGGGCCAGCTGCAGCCCTCGCAGTCCCTGGGAGCAGCTGGCTGGGGGAAGTCTCTGCTTCATGCTGACCAAACATCCCCCTGATCTCCAGCGGGCTCTGAACCTCCCGTCCTTTCCCAGCTCCCTCCCTGGGTGAAGAGTCACAGTGCGAAAGCCTCTGGCCATAAACCAGTGTGCTTGTGTGCCTCTGCCTTGTCTGCCGTGCAAAGATAACTCATCCCTGGGCCTATCTCCTCCAAACCCTCAGGTCCCATCAGCAGCGTCCTGGTGAACAAGTACGGCAGCCGGCCCATCATGATCGCCGGCGGCTGCCTCTCGGGGTGCGGCTTGATCGCTGCCTCTTTCTGCAACACGGTGGAGGAGCTGTACTTCTGCGTTGGGGTCGTGGGGGGTAAGTGTGGATGAGAGGTTAATGCAGCTGGAAGAGCTGAGCAGCCCTGTTCCTGCTCGTCCCAGCAGCCCTCGTGCTGGTGCCGCTGGCCTGCGGGGTGCTTGAGCTGAGGCCTGTGTCTCCCGTTCTCCCCTCAGGTCTCGGGCTCGCGTTCAACCTGAACCCGGCCCTGACAATGATCGGCAAGTACTTCTTCAAGAAGCGTCCCCTGGCTAACGGGCTGGCCATGGCAGGCAGCCCCGTGTTCCTCTCCACCCTGGCGCCTGTGAACCAGCTCTTCTTTGGCATATTTGGCTGGCGTGGCAGCTTCCTCATCCTCGGCGGCCTCCTGCTGAACTGCTGCGTTGCTGGGTCCCTGATGCGGCCCATAGGCCCCAAGCCAGAGCAGCTGAAGAAAGAGCCCACGAAGGAGGTGCTGCAGGAGGCTGGGAAGGCGGTGAAGAAGGACGACAGTGACACCAGCACAGACCTCATCGGTGGCAAGACCAAGAAACAGAAGAGCTCGTTTTTCCAGACAATCAACAAGTTTTTGGACTTGTCGCTGTTTACACACAGGGGCTTCCTGCTCTATCTGTCAGGCAATGTGATCATGTTCTTCGGGCTCTTCACTCCCCTGGTCTTCCTCAGCAATTATGCAAAGAGCAAGAAGATCGCTAACGAGTCTGCAGCCTTCTTGCTCTCCATCCTGGCCTTTGTAGACATGGTGGCCAGGCCTTCCATGGGACTGGTGGCAAACACCAAGTGGATCAGACCCAGAGTCCAGTACTTCTTTGCCATCTCTGTGATTTACAATGGGGTGTGCCACCTCCTGGCCCCCATGTCTACCAGCTATGTCGGCTTCTGCATTTACGCTGGCTTCTTCGGCTTTGCCTTCGGCTGGCTGAGCTCAGTCCTGTTTGAGACACTGATGGACCTGGTGGGAGCGCAGCGGTTCTCCAGCGCCGTGGGCCTGGTGACCATTGTGGAGTGCTGCCCCGTGCTTCTGGGACCCCCCCTGCTAGGTAGGGTGTGCTGTGCTCAGGAGCTCTGCCTGTCCTGCCCAGCCTTGCTGGGGCGGTGGGGCCTGTGGGTGGTCCTGTACTTGGGTAGGGGTGACGGGGGTGAATGCTGGCCCTGGGTTTCCCCCAGCATCTGAGGGATGGCCAGGGAAGTGAGGGCTGAGCCCCTGGCCCAAGGTGGGGGGAGCAAGGGCCGGAGGAGTGAAGGCCTGACACTGAGGGTAATGGGCTTGGGCTGCTTTGGGAGTGTCTCCACAACCTGGAGCGGTTCTGGGGTGTGTGGCTAAGCTGTCCCCTCTCTGTCCCTTAGGGAAGCTCAACGACATGTATGGTGACTACAAGTACACGTACTGGGCCTGTGGAGTCATCCTCATCGTCTCTGGGATCTACCTCTTCATCGGGATGGGCATCAACTACCGGCTGGTGGCACGGGAGCAGAAGGCGGAGCGGAAGGCAGAGGAGAAGGCGGAGGAGAAGGCGAGGAACGAAGGGAAGGAGGAGGAGACCAACGTGGACGAGGCCGAGAAGCAGAAAGAGGCAAACAACGACGTGGCCCCCTCGCCTCAGAAGAGCCTGGAGGATGTGGTCAAAGAGGAGGAGAGCCACATGTGAGGGACCAGTCTCCATCCCGGAGTGTCGGGGAAGCGCCGCTGCCCTGGCGTGGTGGCTGGGGCCGTGCTCCGCTGGCGCTGGGCGGCCGTGAGAAGTGTTTAAACCAGGTGTTCATTTTATCAGGCTCTGAACTGTGTTTCCCTCTGTGTTCAACAAAGGTAACGGGGCAACATGTGCAGTATCCTCGTGTGTTGGGGGGCTGGGGGGCTTTTTATAGTCTGGCTTTTTAACAGTAACACAGATGTACTAATATGTGCCTTACAGTATGTAGCTGACTCTGGATGAGCCTTAACTCTAAACATGCTTTAGCTCTGCCTTTGCTCAGGATGGGGGTGTGTGTGCACCTGTGTCTCGGGGGGTGTTAAAAAGCCATAAGCAGCAGGATACTGGACTTGTTGAAGCACGATGGGCTCAGGGCCGGCCCCGGATGAATACTGCTTCACACGCTTCTTACCGCAGGCCCTCGGCAGAGGGGGGATCGGGGCGCGGGGCTGGGTGGTCTTCAGCTCCCGTGCCGGGTGCCTCCTGGCTCTGTAGGTGGTCTTTTAGGTATGTTTGGAAAACACTTTAGCTACTGTAGTTCTTTTTAAAATCCCTCTCTTGTAGTTGTGCTCTCACGGGATATTGGAGTTGGAGGAGGATGGCTGTGGTTCACATTGGGCAGCGCTGCCCCATGCCAGGGCTACAGCAGCCCCCATGCACCCAGCCCCTGCAGCCAGACCCTTGTGGGGGTTGTTGGTGTCCCCCTGCCCCCCTGACTCTGCCCTGACAGTGCCTCTCCTCAGCCCAGCGCTGGGTGGTGTTAAATGGATGCCAGTGTGGTGGCTCGGCAGGGTTGGGGTGCTGGCTGTGGTCCCCCCGTGGGGTGGGTTTCCACTGGAGTATCCCTGTGCTGATCGATGCCACTCGGGTGGGTGTTTTGGGTGCTGACCCTGGGCAGAGTTGGGGGTGGGGAGCTGGGGTGGGTGGGTGGGTGGAGATGGTACATCCCTGAGACAGGCCTTCTGCTTTCGCTCTTTTATCTCCTAGAGGAACCTCTTTTACTTGCTTCTGTTCAACTGAGACCTTAAGGCGGTGGCTGCCTAACCACTCACATCTAGGACACGGAAGGGGGAGGAGAGAATTTGTACGTATTTATTTTTTATTTTTTAGTGCTGGAAAATATCTCAACGTACGTGGAGCAGGTTCATGGCTCTCAATTGCTAGTAAATGTTGATCAGAAATATGTAAGAGGCTGAGGTTTTTTTCGAATAAACTTGTTTTTGTTTTTTACAATTTACCCATCAAATGTTGAACTTCTTCCTAGAATTGCTCCTGTGGGTGTTTAGGGTCAGCTCTGCGGAGAGGTGAGTGGGGCTGGGGCAGAGCATGGGTCTCCATGTGCTGGTCTGTGTCCAGAGAGGGCAACAGGTGACTTTCCTGTGTCTCTGGCTGTGTGAGGAGGCACTGGCTGGGGTCTGGGATGGCTGGAACCAAACTAGGGGCTGAAGGAAGGTCATCCTGCCCGAGCCTGCCTGTGGACCCTGCCCCAACGCTGCTGCTCTCCCTGTGCTGCTTTGGGCTTTGTTTTGGCTCACATCCTTCAGAAAGCCTGCTGGGGTGTTTCCCCACTGTAGAATAACTTCATAAAGCTGACAGTGCTTTGTACAGAAGGACTTTGTACTGGGCTGTGCTGTGGCTCTGTGGCAGCGTGTTCATGAGGTGTCTGTGGCCCCAGGAGTGGGTTCCCAGGGCAGTACAGCACCCTGGGCCACCCTGTCACCATGGGCAGACAAGCTGCCCCCCCTGCCCTGCTCCCTGCCAGCCCCAGGCCTGTGTCCTTGGCTGTGCTGGGCAGGGGGCTGGGGGGGGGGGGGTGGTGTCACCCAGGTCTGTGCTGGGAGGAGCCTGGGTGAAACCCCCAGCACTGAGGTCTGCCCAGCATGACTCTATCCCCGGGGCTGACACAGGCGTTACTGTAACCAGCACAGCCGGGGCAGGGTGCCAGCCCTTCCAAGGAAAATGTGCTTCAGTCATTTCCTGCTGCGAGGCCGTGGCTGCCGGGAACACTGGGGTAGGAAATCCCCAGTTGTTTTTGAGGGGCGGCCTCTGGTCCCTGTCCCCTCTGTGCTGCCCAGAGCGGCCTCTCAGCCCTCTCCTGGCTCCGGGACTCTGGGCTGAAGCACCTGGGTGTGCGGTGAAGGAGGATGGTGTGTGGGGTCAGGGGAGCTCCTGGCCCGGGTTGGGCTGTAAAGTGACTCAGCCTAAAAGCTGTGTAATTGCCCCACGTGTGAGGGCAGAGCTGGGCCCCTCGCTGCGTGCTGTGGCAGGGCCAGGACTCTGCCTGTGGCCTGGCAGGGGCTGCCCCAGTTTCCCTGGCAGCTTGGCTCACAGGAGTGGGGCTGGGCACAGCATGTTGCTTCTGTGAGCAAAGGTGCTGGCTGTGTTGGGCAGTCCAGCCCCCCTTTGCCCTTACCCACCTGTAAAATGGGACAAAACCAAGCTTGTGGGGTGGAAGCCCTGGCTGGGGGGGCTGGGCAGCAGCCCTGGCCAGTAAAGAGCTGGTGCTGCAGGGCCATCCCTCCCCCCTGCCCCACAGCAGGTTGGGGGGGGCTGCTGCCTCTTCGAGGGGCTGCAGGCTGCCTGTGGGGGCTGTGGTGCTTCCCCCCTCCCCAGCCAGGGGTCCCAGTGGCTGAGCATTGCTGGCCGGTCCCCCGGGGCAGCGCCAGGCTGTCTCGCTGCAGGTTCCTGTGCGCTGCACGCCGGGCCAGGCCCCTTCCTTCCTCCTGGGGGTAGCAAAACAAAATTCCCTTCATAGCGAGTGGAATTGAGGAAATAGTTGGGAGCTAATTCCCAAACATCTGAGACTGCTGGCCAGAAGCATTTGGCAGCAGCTGGGGGGGCTCAGGGGCTCCCAGAGGACTCTGGCTCGGGGCTGGGAAGTGCTGCCAGCAGCAGCCCCGGCCGGGCGAGACTGGGGCAGCGCTGCCTGGGGGAGCGGGAGTGTGGATACCCTCCTCCCTTGCCCCTTCCCTGTTTTAGGGGATATGGGGGGATGTCACTGCATGAATCCCTGCGGATGCAGCAGCTCAGGCTGGGGAGCTGCTGCCACCTCTGTCCTGGCTTCAGTGTGTCTTCCACCCACTGCCTCTGCGGACTGCCCCAGTGCCCCCCAGCTGCCTTGGGCCCGTTTCCCCTTTTTGGGGGGCAGGAAGCTCCTGCTGCGATGCTGGGGCAGGGCAGAGGCAGTCCTGCAGCAGCCCCACACCCACGGTTGCTCTGGGAGTCCCAAAACGCCCTAATCCTCCCTACAATGCGGCACAATCCCTTTCCTGGGGAGGGGGGCAGCCACAGAGCTCATTCATGTGACAGGCATGAGGAGGGGATCTGGGTCCCTGCCCAGCCCGGCTCTGCCCAGGGGGTTTATTGAGGTTTTTGGGAGGTTTGAGTTCTGAGTGTGCAGCCCTGGCGCTGCTGCTCTGCAAACAAGGCTGCTGCTCCCAGCTGCTGGGCGGTGATGCTGGGGAAGGGAGGGCAGCTGCAGGGAGGGGCAACAGTCCCATGGCCCTGGCCAGGAGTGGGGTGAGGAGAAGCAGTGGGGTGGCTGCTGTCACCTTCTCACTGCAGGTGGGTGCGTGGGAATGACCACAGCCCCTGGCTCTGTGGCTGCAGAGGTCACCCCAACACCCCAGCCCGCAGTTGAGGAGCAGGGGAAACCCTCAGAAGGACCTCATGGTCCTTGGGGAAGCCTTCCTCCTTCTATTCCATCTTGGGCTGCCCCGGGGACAGGGCTGGCCCTGGGCTCGTGACCTGTGCAGGTTCAGTGCCCTGGTTCAGCTGCTCACAGACCCCACAGCCCTGCCTGTGGCACAGGGGGGGACAGGCAGGGTGGGCAGAGTGCCACAGCCAGGACTGTGTGCTTAGGTCTGGCCTGTGGGGAAGGACAAGGGCCCCTTATCCTACGAGCAGAGTGGCCTTATGGGAGACAGATAATCAATTGCTGCAAGATGATCATCAATTATTTTCACTGTGCATTATGTCCTGTTAATGAGAGCCCTTTGCTGGTGTCACGGAGCCATTGGGGTGGAGGTGAGCGATGCTCAGCTGCTGCCCAGCAGAGAGGTGACTGCCGGGCAGGGCACACGCCCCGGGGCGGCTCCTGAGGGGCGGATGGGCTGTGTTCACTGCAAACATCCCCGGGGACAATCTCTGCTGCTGCCCTTTGGCCCAGCTTTTTCCCTGGGTGGACCGAGACCTTTGCTCTGATTCATGCAAATTGTGGTGTCCTCATGTTGCTCAGGAGCAGCCTGGAGAACAGCCCCACAGTCCTGGTGCTGTCCCGGGGAGAAGCCAGGATGCTGCAGCTGAGGTGCCTGCGGGGTGCTTGGGGTGGCTCCGGGCCAAAGGTGAAGGTGTTTGTGCCAAAAGCTGGCTGGCTGCCCTGTGTGCCATGAGTGCTCATGGTGGGAAGAGTCTGCACTGGCCCCACACTGGGCCCAGGCACGTCCTGAGCACCCCAGACTTTCTGCAGGGCTGGCTGGTGACTGCTGGGCTGGCGGCTGCCTTGGCCAAATGCCGGGCTGTGCCCATCACCGTGCCCACTGCCCTGCCTGTCCCATGCCACAGCGTGCAGCTGAGGGAGCAGGAGAAGCTAGTGGCCACCCTGGCCCTCCGGGCTGGCAGAGGGGAGTCACGGTGGCACCTTCCCCGGCACACGGGGACGAGCAGATTGACCCTGCTGTAACCCAGCGGAGCCTCCTGGGGCCGCAGAGCAGCATCGCCTGCTCGTCCCTCTTGGGCTGTCAGCGGCTTTTATTGCCGTGCTGCCCCGTGACATTTCTCTGGCTCGATATGGATTCAATTATTACTATTAATCCTGAGAAGGGGCTGTGCCAGTGCCTTGCAGAGCCAGACACCGAGATTTACAGCCAGAGCGGCTGGGGGCTGGAGGAGCCGGGGCCGGGGCAGAGCATCGGTGACCTGAGCTGGGATGGCTCTGCGCTCCTCGGCCTCGGGACAACCGTCTGCCATGGCAAGAGCAAAGGCTCGGTACAGCAGGAGCCCCTTCTGCTCCGGGAGCTCCGAGCCGGGCTCTGCCCCCTGAGCCCCGTCAGATGGGCCCGTTTCGGGGTACAGCCCCGGGGAGCGGGGGGAACGTCTCACCGGACAGCTGGGGAGCGGCGGTGCTGCAGCGGGTGGGGGGGCTGGCGGGCAGGGGGCTGCCCGGAGCCTGTCCGGAGCCGGCCCTGCCCTGCCCCGCACCCGGGCGGCTCCGGGCCCAGCAGCACCCTCTTGTGGCGGCCTCCCCCCCCCCCCCCCCCGCCGCGGGGTCCCGGCCGTGCCCCCGCCCCGGGCCCTTGGGAGCCGGTGTCCGGCCGGGGCGGGGCGGTGTCCCACCCCACCCCATCCTGCCAGCACCTGCAGCCAACACACCGGGGAGATTAACGCCACGTAAATCAGAACAGCCCCGTCCTGGCCGCGATTAACGAAGTATTAATTAATTACGTGCCCAGAGAAGAGAAGACAGCTAATTACCTGCTGTGGCAAATTAGCGGGGGAAAGACAGAAAATGAAACGTTTAAAATGCAATGAGAGGCCCGTGCTGTGCATAAGAATGAGCCTGTCTGTGTGACTTTAATTGTTTGCAATTACAGATCAGTGTCTCGTTTCCATCTCCTCCCATCAGGCCGAGTGCATCCCTCCTCCGGTGGTGCTGGTCTCCCACCTCCCCTCCGCCCCGTCCCCCTGGGCCGTGGGACAGCAGAGGGGTGTCAGGGTGGCTCCTTGCCGGAGAGCCCAGAGCTGCTCCTGGGGTGTGGGTGCAGAGCCCGAGCCCCTGCTGACCCCTCCGGCGCTCCCCTGCCTTTGATGCGTCTCAGGAGCATCAGTGGGACAGGAGCTACCCAGGCTTTGAACTACAGAACCGTGTGAAAATGGAATCAATTCCGCAGCGGGATGACTCAGTAATGAAGAGTCAAGTCCCACCCTGTGGCGTGTCACATCTCTGAGATCTTCATTGCTTTTCCCTGCATGGAGGGAGCAGCTTTACCCGGCTTTCAATGAGACCGCAGCAAAGGGGGTGGTGATTATCCCCTTCCCAGAGACATCCCGGAGGTTAATCCCTTGATCCACCCCAGCGCAGCGGGGCGGGAGGGGAAGCTGCCAGCTGAGAGCTCGGTGCTGCCCGGCCAGCGGGCACGGCAGGAGCATCGCCAGCCCTCCCCAGCTGCAGGGCCCCAGCTCTGCCTGGCACCTACGTGCGGCCTGGCACTGGCGCCCGCGGCAGCGTGACAGGGTGACAGGGTGGCTGGAGCAGCCCAAGGGGCGCCCAGCAGGATTTTGGAGCTGTTTGCCAGTGGTGCAGGCAGAGCTGCTGGGCTCCCTGCAAGGTCAGGGGATGCCGTGTGGGGCTGTGCAGGATGTGGAAGCCAGGCCAGAGCTCGGGGCTGGGGCTGGGGAGGGAAGAAGGGAGCAGAGCAGCCAGGGGTAATATGTTAGTAACATTTTAAAACAAAACATTTGGTCTCACCCAGAACAACTTCTGCTACCTCGGGTCAGCCCCCAGCTTAGGAAATAGCTGAGAAGCCAGTCAGGGCACCGCGTTCCGGCACAAACACCAGCCTGGCACCATCCCAAACCACTTCTGTCCCTCTGCACAGCTCAAGGGGGACAAGCCACATCTGGCCTTAGTGCCTGCCCATGGTGAAGGCATTCAGGCAGCCCCAGCTCTGAGGCAGCTGGGATGTGCAGGCACATTTACAGAGCATCAGCCCCTTCAAAGTGCATCCCCACCAGATGTGCAGCTCTGTGGCTCTGAAACCAGCAGCTCTGCACAGCCTGTGCTGCCCAGGTTGGGCATCCCCCAGAGCTAAGGGGACGGTTCTGAATGTCTGTAAAATAATTTAGGAGCTTTTCTTCTAAGTTCCACAAGCACAAAGGGAAGGAATGGTAAAACCCAGAGCTGGATCCTATCCCATGTCATCAGGAGCGGTGCCTGGCTGGGAAATGAGGTTCCCATTGGCACCGCCCATCTCTCGGGGCAGTCAGGACCACACGGCTGCTCTGGTGGGACAAGGGGTGGATCAGAAGCCACAGTACCTGGATCCAGCCCTGGCCAGCGCCGCTTTGGAAGGAGCAGAGCTGCCTTTGAGCCCTTCCCTGCAGCAGCCTTGGGTCTGCCCCATCCTGCACCCCCTCCTGCGGGGGCAGATGTGGGGGAATTGTCACTGCTCGCAGCTTGTGTCAGGACTGGTGACAGTTGCCATCACTTGAAGCTGTAGTTCTGTCCCAGAAGTCAGGTCTGACTTTACATATGGAGCAAGTAGCACCCAAGTCAGAAGAAACCCAGTGATCAGACCCGCTTGTGCTAATGACAGCTCTGGGGACCATATGGGCTCTGATACATGCCAAATAAAAGGCAAAGCAAGCCATTGTCTGGAAATGCCTGGTTCTCACTCAGCCAAACACTATGAAGTCATTATGTTTAATTATGGGATATCACCCTGGAATACCAGCTTGCTAATTATTTCTAATGATTTCTGAATGCATGTTATAATCCCTGGACAGGGCACCACGAGCTGCTGTGGGCAGCCGCAGCTCACTGTGTTTTCCTGTGGCTGGGCTCCACTGCTCCCAGGAGTTAATGCTGCCTCATCTCACAGACCAGCAGGTCCAGTGGTCCCTGTGCAACAAGGACACCCGCCGTGGCAGGGGCGGCTTTTGCTTCCTTCTCTCCCTGTGACACGGCACGGAGCTGGCTGTAACCCACGGCTTCCCTGGTGCACACAGAGGGCTCGGGGCTGGAGCCCCATCCCCGGGAGGCAGCGGAGGGGGGTGAGCAGGATGGGGTTTCAGTGCAGACCCGTCCCCTCAGGGCACACACGGCCCAGCAGCTGAACAGCTGTTGGCTGGTTCATGGGAAGCGTGAGCTTGTGTGTGTCCGAGGCGGCTGCACAGGAGAACAGCAGCAGGTTTGGGGAGCAGCCACACGCCCTGTGCTGGTGTTCCCAGTGTGGGTGTGTGGGGCAGGTGCAGAGCCCACTGCAGCTATCACCCCTCCTGAGGGTTGAGCTGCTACCCTGCATGTCTGCATCCTTGCAGCCCCTTACGCTGTTTGTCACTGGAGCATCTCCTGCCCATGGCTCTGCACCCTGGAAATCCTGGTTAGTGCTAATTTACTGAGGGAGGGCACCAGACAGGTGGGAGAGGAGCATCTCCACAGTGCTGGGGAGGAGATAAGAGCAGCAGAGACACAACCAGCCCCAGAAGCTGCTGCTTGATGGTGTTACCCACATTAATGGTAAGTGAACCACTCACCTGCTTGCAGCTCGGTGAGGGGCAGGAAAGCTCTCTGTGCCTGCCCTGACTGCTCAGGGAGGTGCTGGCTGCAGCAGGGACCAGGCAGGGTCTGGCCAGGGCAAGCAGGCACTAAGCCCCCGCCTCGGGTCCCGCACCCCTGGGTCTCCCCTTTCCTTCACCTCCTTGGGGAGCCTGGGCAGGGGCAGCCCCTGGCAGCAGGGGCTGGGCCAAGGCAGGCTGAGCTCCCTTTCCCTTTCCCCTTTCCCCTTCCCCTTCCCCTTTCCCCTTTCCCTTTCCCCTTTCCCTTTCCCCTTCCCCTTTCCCTTTCCCCTTTCCCTTTCCCTTTCCCCTTCCCCTTTCCCCTTCCCCTTCCCCTTCCCCTTTCCCCTTTCCCCTTTCCCCCTTCCCCTTTCCCTTCCCCTTTCCCCTTCCCCTTTCCCCTTCCCTTTCCCCTTCCCCTTTCCCCTTCCCTTCCCCTTCCTCCCCTTCCCCTTCCCCCTTCCCCTTCCCTCCCCTTCCCCTTCCCCCTTCCCCTTCCCCCTTCCCCTTCCCCCTTCCCCTTCCCCTTCCCCTTCCCCCTTCCCCTTCCCCCTTCCCCTTCCCCCCTTCCCCTTCCCCCTTCCCCTTCCCCCTTCCCCTTCCCCCTTCCCCTTCCCCCTTCCCCTTCCCCCTTCCCCCTTCCCCTTCCCCCTTCCCCTTTCCCTTTCCCCTTTCCCCTTTCCCTTCTCCCCTTTCCCTTTCCCCTTTCCCTTTCCCCTTTCCCTTTCCCCTTTCCCTTTCCCCTTTCCCTTTCCCCTTCCCCTTTCCCTTCCCCTTTCCCCTTCCCCTTTCCCTTCCCCTTCCCCTTTCCCTTCCCCTTTCCCTTTCCCTTTCCCCTTCCCTTTCCCTTTCCCCCTTTCCCCTTTCCCTTTCCCCTTCCCCTTCCCCTTCCCCTTTCCCCTTCCCCTTTCCCCTTTCCCCTTTCCCCTTTCCCCTTTCCCCTTTCCCCTTTCCCCTTTCCCCTTTCCCCTTCCCCTTTCCCTTCCCCTTTCCCCTTCCCCTTTCCCCTTCCCCTTTCCCCTTCCCCTTTCCCCTTCCCCTTCTCCCCTTCCCCTTCCCCTTCCCCTTTCCCCTTCCCCTTTCCCCCTTCCCCCTTCCCCTTCCCCCTTCCCCTTCCCCCTTCCCCTTCCCCCTTCCCCTTCCCCTTCCCCTTCCCCTTCCCCTTCCCCTTCCCCCTTCCCCTTCCCCCTTCCCCTTCCCCTTCCCCTTCCCCTTCCCTTCCCCCTTCCCCTTCCCCCTTCCCCCCTTCCCCTTCCCCCTTCCCCCTTCCCTCCCTTCCCCCTTCCCCTTCCCCCCCTTCCCCTTCCCCCTTCCCCCTTCCTCCCTTCCCCTTCCCCCTTCCTCCCTTCCCCCTTCCCCCTTCCCCTTCTCCCCTTCCCCCTTCCCCTTCCCCCTTCCCCTTCCCCTTCCCCTTCCCCTTCCCCTTCCCTCCTTCCCCCTTCCCCTTCCCCCTTCCCCTTCCCCCTTCCCCTTCCCCCTTCCCCTTCCCCCCTTCCCCTTCTCCCCTTCCCCTTCCCCCTTCCCCTTCCCCTTTCCCCCTTCTCCCTCTTTCCCCTTCCCCTTTTCCCCTTCCCCTTTCCCCTTCCCCTTTCCCTTCCCCTTTCCCCTTCCCCTTTCCCTTCCCTTCCCTTCCCCTTCCCTTTCCCTCTTCCCCTTCCCTTCCCCTTCCCCTTTCCCTTTCCCCTTCCCCTTTCCCTTCCCCTTCCCCTTTCCCTTTCCCCTTCCCCTTTCCCTTTCCCCTTCCCCTTTCCCTTTCCCCTTCCCCTTCCCTTCCCCTTCCCCTTTCCCTCCCCTTCCCCTTTCCCCTTCCCCTTTCCCTTTCCCCTTCCCCTTCCCCTTCCCCTTCCCCTTTCCCCTTTCCCCTTCCCCTTTCCCTTTCCCCTTCCCCTTTCCCTTTCCTCCCCTTTCCCTTTCCCTTTCCCTTTCCCCTTCCCCTTTTCCCTTTCCCCTTTCCCCTTCCCCTTCCCCTTCCCCTTTCCCCTTCCCCTTCCCCTTTCCCCTTCCCCTTTCCCCTTCCCCTTCCCCTTCCCCTTCCCCTTCCCCTTCCCCTTTCCCCTTTCCCCTTTCCCTTCCCCTTCCCCTTCCCTTCCCCTTCC